>CM042170.1:36892410-37434910 GCA_023376005.1 Doryteuthis pealeii | reverse complement strand
AAAGGGTTCTGAATTCTTGTGTGACCAATGGACACATGGTGTTCAAAGACACACCCACAAATTTCCAAATTACTTTAATTTCTAATTTTTTATTGTATAAAAAAATGAAAATACATTGAAAAATATTAACTATTTCATCAAGTAAATAAAATAGGTTCAATATTCTAATAAAATGTAAAGTGGTCTTTACTACTTGAGCAATTTGTCAATCAGTATTTACAAAAAGGAAAAACATTATCATCTCTAACCAGAAGCTACCAAAAACATCTTGTTGACCTCTTGTATACTTGACCTTTTCTATTTGCTTCCAAAAAGAAAAATAAATACACCTTATTTTACTTACCCTCAAGCCTTTTTCATATTTTATTCAACCAGTTTTTTAGGTCTTTTCGTTAGTTTGAATATTAAAAATGCTGTTGCAAAAATGTCCCTTTGGCCATCACTTCTAGCAAATAGTAAAGGTCAATAAAAAAGGGGAGGGGAGTTAAATGTTTTGGAGAAAAACAGTTTAAAAAATTCAAACAATTTTTCAGTATATCAAAATGTTTAGCAAGGCAACAAAATGTGAATTTTATGGTAATTTTTAGCTGAGTAACGTTTGAAAATCTTTTTTGTTTGTTAATGTGATGAGAAGATGAAATGCTTTTTTTTCTTTTTCTTTTTTCATAAAGATATATTGGAAGTAAATATGTCACTTGGTGAAACAAACTTGTCTTTGGTTCAAACTGGGTAATTTCATTAAAACCCTGTACTAAGAATTGTTATTTAACCCTTATGCTATCAGATAATTTTTTCTATGCTTGTGAACTGTGCAAAATTATTTTCACAAAATTTGCAAAATAGTGGTTACATTCAAACTAGACAATTAATCATGTATCAATAAAAACAAAAAAACAAAACAAGATTATTTAATCAGCAATTGTGTGTCATAGCGCAATAGTTTGAAAACAATAATAAAAATCTTTTTATTATAATATTTTGCAAAACAATCATTACACAGTGAAACCTACTAGTGATGTTATTATACATAAATATTCAATTGGTCAATTAGCAATCAATAGGAAAATGTCTTACATTGAGCTACCAGTTTCTTTACATTGACTCATCAAAAAAGAAAAAATGTCGGTCTGCCTGCATACTATTGGCAACAATAATGTTTCCCTTCCTGCAAAACGGTTAATAGCTTAGAATTGGCACAAAAGGGAACAATGGTTGTGTTTGTTTGTTTGTTTTTGTTTTTTTGCTACATTCTTCAGGTCTCCTCTTCTTCTTCAGTCAACTGTTTTCTTGAATCAGGAGTCTCTTTTCTGAATGGGGATTGTTTCTCTGCTTGGCCCATCTCTGTTCCTTCTTTTCGTATCAGGTACAACACAAAGAAAAAATATCTGTGTAGATACTTTATTTTCTTGAACACATTTTTACCTGATACCATGTTGATGATGAGCAGAGATGGAACTAAGTCTACTGCAAGTTGACTAATTCCTAATCCTATTTTCCCTGTGTAATCTGGTCGCATAATTCTCTAAGCCAATGAAAAGTCTCATTCCAAACAATACCATTTCAAAGTTTGTCACAGACTATATAACTGACAGTTTATTTTTCAACCAGTTTACTATTATTTCAAATTACTTACACTTCCTGCTAAAAATGACAGGCTATGCTAATCCATTACCTAACACTTGTAGAAGATACCAAGTGAGTGTAGAAGCTATCTCCTTGATATTATAGAAGCAATACAATACTCACCATTGCAGTGGGATTCCAGCTACTGTCAAGTTGGTAGACAAAGCAGCAAGCAAGCTGTAATACAATACAGTTCCTGTATTGCAGCGAGCATAATGCAGAATATTTATATAGCACCATAACCACACTGAGACAAGCAGCTAATCAGGATTCAAGGAATGGTGTCAACCAGATGCAAGTATGGAATATTCTTGAATGATATAAATACCAACTGCTTTATATACAAATTCAGTTATAATTAGTTGTTTTTGTTGTTCAACAGTGCAGACCACTCAGTCTGGTATAAAGGGCAAAATATGGAGCACCTAGTGAGAATCAAACTCATCAACATTGGTGCTTACTAACCATTACAACATGACAAATGTAATAATTCCAACTTAGAAGCAGTTCTGACTCATAAATTTCAAAGGAAGAAATTTCACTGTATTTGGAAAATGAACGTGCCCTCCTAAAAGGAGTAAAAAAAAAAAAGGATTGAGACCATCTTGTTTGGATAGTGATGGGGAGAGGTTCAGAAGCTGATGAAAATGGTTTGAGGACAGAATTTATCTGGGTGTTGTTATTGTGTCAATTGTACACACGTCTATTTCAGTTATTTTGGATATGCGTTTGACCAGTCATTACAACAAGGAGCTTATAAAAGTAAGAATCATTTAGATTTGGCACAAAACTGCAAATATGAGGCACTTGTTAATTACAAAATCAAAATCTTAGTTGATAAAATTTGATCATTTTTAAAAATAGAAAACTAAACAACCAAAGGGACAAGGATTTGTATTTTGTTTTTATAAAAAAACATTCTCAATAAAGTAGTTTTCTACCCAACCCCCTTCAGGTCAAATCTAGTTTTGATCATCTTTTATTCATTAATTTCAAATACCATTTGTTCTTTGGTTGTTGTCATGGCTTTGGTTTTATGGCATATCAATATTTTTCAGGTCATTTAATGCCGAATCAAATAATTTTGATAAACAAAGGATTCAGATTGTTTACAGTACCTACTGTTGCTTAAGTGGTCACCCAATTTAGTATTAAATAGGCTCATTGCTGCTTAACTAATTCTTTGTTTTTTAGTTCTTAATGGGTTATCTATATAAAGCGAAATAAGTATACTTGGGTGAGTCAAACATTTTGCAATATTTTCATAATGTGAGGCATAATCCAGATGCTTAACTACTGTGATCAATTGCACTTTACAAAAAAGAAAAAAAATGAATTAAATTTGGATGAATATGGTGGAACATGAAAAAAACGTGTATATCTATAAAACTAAATGGATTAAAAAATATATTTGGATTAAAATAGCTGTATTAACGATTATTAAAAAAAAAACATAATCTATATATTTGGGTTAGGTTAAAATTTAAGAAATAGAAAAAAAAATTGTGTGTATATATATATATATATATATATATACATACATACACACACACACTACTTTTTATAAAGTAAGATGTTGTATACAAGGAAATAAAGGCTGAATCAATAAAATGTTGCTGGTTGGTGCAATTTTTAAAAAAACTAGTGAGTATGTATGGCTTAAGAAAGTATTAAATCTAAGTGAATTTCTTATCGGTTTAAAACAGAAATAGTTAATGTGGGTTAATTTGACTGATGAGGCATTAAAATTTATTTATTACAATATTTAGTAATATTAATGTTGCATAGGCGCATGGCTAGACAGCAATTTTTTTATTTATTTCCTTTCTCTACTGGGGAAAGACTTTTAAAAATTAGTGAGATTTTTTTTTTTTTTTTTTTTTTTTGCTATAGGAATTTTTTCATTTTGGTTTGTTTTTCTTCACTCCCTCTTCTTTCTGCTGGGATGGGAGAGAAAAAGGGTGGGGGGGTTCTAAAAACATGGACAATTAATTATAATATATATATGCTGCTAATTAGCATGTACCAAAAATATTGCTTAACTTTTGACTCTCTATTTTACGGATAGACAATCAGAGAGAGAGAGAGAGAGAGAGAGAGAGAGAGAGAGAGAGAGGGCAAGAGAGAGAGAGAGAGGTGGGAACTTACACTGTTTATTAAATAAATAGAGTTTCATTTGGTTTTATATTTCTCTCTGTGTTTGATTCTTTCAAATATTTTTCTTGTATCAGATTTCCATGATTCAAATGAGTTTTCTGGATCAACAGGAAATTTTGAAGAAATGAAAGTGAAACTCTGTCATTAAAAATATTCACTTTGAATGAATAAACTTTTTACATCAAAGTTCCCCAAATGGTCAGTTTTGTATGTAAAATTATTGATTTCTAAGAAAAAATCAATTTGTTTTTTTGTAGCATTATTGGTTTTTGTTTTGTTTTTTTCTTTGATATTGTTGGAAGAAGTGGGGGTAAATTTCTCCAAGATTAACCACATGCCGGTAAGTCTTCAATGACTAGAAAAATTGTAAAGAGACAGGTTTTCTTTTATTTAGAAATTCTATTACATTGACTTCAATATATTAAGTTCTTAATGTTTCTTTCTTTTTCAGTCTTCTATACAGTAATGTTTCTGCCATTGATGAGATTTTTAATTTCTTAGTTTTGTTTTTTAAGTAAACTTGAAAGTCTGCAGGATCCTGCATCGTAAATGCCCTGCTGTCTTTGTCATCATTCAAAGCCACTTACACAGTGAAGAAGAAGAAAAGATGGAAAAATAATTGTGTCCGCCTTGTGCTAAGTCTGAAATCAATTAAAGTCATACAAACACATTAACTAACTTTTTTTTTCTTATCTTTCCTTTGCTGGAGGCGGTCTTGGGGATTTATAGTCGACATCCTTCATGAAGAATTTGAAAACAGATAAATCAATAAAACCCTGAATGCTTATCTCTTCCCTACTTATGATCTGCAAAGAACATTGTGTGCTTAGATGATTTTCTGTTCACTAAGAAAAGGGATAAAGAAAATGCTTATACAGAAATGTATATCCATGCATATACATTGTATGTGGTGTATACATATCTGTGCAGAACATATACACTTTTATCTAAGTGTATATCCTACGCAGGTATATGTGTGCATGTATGTATGCTATATATATATATATATATATATATATATATATATATATATACATACACAATTCCCAAACATAATGTTATACATAAAAATGCCAGCACACACAGACAGACACACTCACACACACACACACACACACACATGTATATATATATATATATATATATATATATATAGTTACATAGAAATAACAAAAATAAATATATATCACATGTGCACTTCAAAGTAATCTCTTTTATTCATTTCCATTGAAACTGCAACTGCAACAGACACTGAAAACCCAATCATTACACAATCTATCATTTGATAGTGCAAGTTTTCTGCTACAAAACAGTATATTTATATATATAGTCACCATTTTTGGCCAAGCACTTTCATCAACAATAAAGAAGAAACTGCATGTCAATTTCAAAACACTAATGTGATTTTACCTTTTCAATCTCCTTGATACAAACATGCAAACTCCATCCAATATCAGTTGAAGGAGGTTGCAATGAAGAATGCAATCTGCCTCTTTTAATATCTTTTCTCATTCATTCTTTCACTCTTTCCCTGATTGTTTCTTTATCTTTCATTTGTCAACACTTTCACCTTCACTTTCTATTCGGTAAGTCATCCTACTTTCATTTTGCCTCCTTTTCTCTTTTCTTCATTCTATTTTCACATCTGCCTCCATCACTTCTACTTTCTCTCCATTCATTTTACTTTCATTTTCTCTTCTTTACTCTCCATTTTCCCACTTTCATTTTTCTTTCTTTTTTTCTCCCTTTTTAAAACTTTTACTTTGGCTTCCTTTTTTCTCTACTTTCCCTTTTGCCTACACTTTCATTTCTCCTCATCCTCCCTCATTCAATTATTCTTTCTGTAAAATTTTAAATCTTTTTTTAGATTTCATTCACACCCCTACTATCACCTTCACCATTCCCATCACTTTGCATTCTGTCACTCTGTCATCCCTGCTATCAATATTCTTATACCTAAGAGAATCAGAGTAGTGGCAATGGAGATAAGAATTTCTTCTTTCTCTTTCTGTGAAGCCCAGGTGACAAAAGAACAATAATGTGTTATAACAAATTAGTTCAGAAATCTCACCAAGTCTTCTTTCTATAGTTTATTTCTTTATAAGCTTAGTTTTGACTTGTGCCTCTTGGGCAGTTACTGCAATTTAAAATCTATATATGGCTAAAATTCTAATTATGTTTATATAGTGATGAGCAATGACTGGATCAAGGTAGTGAGGCTAGAAGGCTAATGATTTATTTTTATTATATATATATATATATATATAAGTAAAAGTTGGTAGAGTGGCTTATTGTCGGTATCAGCTGAACAACAAGATAGTCTATTCCCATTTCACTAGCACTAGATCAGGGAGATTATTTTTTGCTGAGATGAAGTGCCACACCTACCGTCAGCTTCTCACTTTATCATATAGATCAGCAAGCCTTCATCCCCATTGCTCCCTGGTCCACTCTGACCCGGAGTGGTAGTACCTGTCAGGGTCCCATCTATAGGTTAAATAGAAAAGTGTATTTGTAGAAAAATTGAGTATCCATTAGGGATGAATTTATTTCAAAACTTTATCAGCATTAAATGATCCACTGAAGTTGATATGCCATAAACCAAACCAAACCAAACCACAATCTGTGCTACTCATGTGCTCAGTTGGTGCAGACCAGTATTGAACCTGGAACCTTGTGATTACTAGGAAGGTGGTCTACTAACTGAGCTAAACTGACCCCTTTTATATATATATATATATATATATATATATATATATATATATATATAAGAGCAAGTAGCATAATCATTATCATGAAAGGCATAAATCCTTCTCTTCCCCCTCCAGCAATAGATGAAAAATAGTAGTGCAGATGGTATAGGAGAATTCAAACCTGAAGAATGGAGGACATGAATAGCAGAATGAGGTACATTGGTGCACCATTTGGGTATATTCATGGAGTTCCGTCCCAACCTCCAGGCTCAAAAACTACTAGCTGGTGGCTGCTGAAAAAAAACACCAGCTACGATTGAAGTCCGTAGCCGAAGCGGTATAATTTGAAAAAAAACTGGGGTTGGGGTTTAGGGTTAGTTTAATGGGAAAATAAATAATTAGGTATACAGGATGACCCAGAAAAAACAGAACCCACAAATTTTGTAATAAAACTGTTAATTTTAACTAGGGGGTTTAGGGTTAGGGTTGGGTTGTTGGGAAAAATGCCCTAAGCTGGTTTTTTTTTTTTTTGTTTTTTTTTGTTTTTGTTTTTTTCAAGTGACACTGCTTCGATTACTGACTTCAATCATAGCTGGGTTTTTTTTTCAGCAGCCACCGTTAGCGGTTTTTGAGGCAGGATGCCGGGATGGAAATCCGCAAAGAGTACCCACCATTCTTTTGTTAACAGTTAACTAAACTATTTAACTATATATATATATATATATATATATATATATATATATATATATATAATGATGGATTCTCCCATTAATTTTGGTATGTTATGACCAAAGCAGTTCAAGTTATTAGTATCATGGTGATTGGTGTGCTGATACATTGTGTATTGCTTCACTGTGTGTGTGATTTGAAAGCCACATAGATGAATGTGCAGATGAATTGGGAACTTCTACTTACAATTTCGAATTGAGACAAAAGACAATGGAAACAACCAAAAACATTTTTTGTATGAAAGGTGAAGGCACTGCTGATATGACAGTACAAGAAATTTTACCTGGGTTGCAAGAACCTTGACTATTGAGCAAGGACACTTACACCTAAAACTGTGAATTCCAAGGCTATGATCCAAGCCATAGAGGCACTCAGAGAGTATCAGGTGAGCACAACATCTTCTAGTCCTGTGTGGTTTGTTACCTTCACAACCTTGGAAAAAAAATCCAGAACTCATTACGAAAATGTTGCAAAACTTTTGACTCACTCAATTATATATATATAACCATTGTCCAAGAAAGCAGCATATCAGAACAAGATTTTTATTAGAGCAATTATCATCATCATGTTGCACACGTAGCACGGATATCCATGACAATCTCTTGCCAACCTTCCCTTATCATTCATTGTTCCTGGGAGATCTTCTGCACAGCAACCAGCATCCTCGCATAGTTGGTCAATGTAGGTCCTTAGTGGGCAGCCCACATTAGCATGTCCATGTGTTGGCTTCCACAGTAGAACGTCGCTTATGAGCTCATTCTTGTTTCTCCAACAGTGTCCTGCATGCCTAGTCTGTCTCACTTGGATGGTTTGTGAGATAGGGGGTAGGTGGCCATACAGCTACCATCTAGCTTATTCTCAAGGTGCTTCGTTAGGGTCCAAGTGGTGCAGCCATACAGCAGTACTGATATAATCATAGCCTGGAAGTATTGTCGCTTTAACTTGTCAGTGAGATTGGATTTCCATATGACTGATAATTTGTTTGTGGCTGACCATGCCTTCCTATTCGTGTATTAACATCGCTTTCTGTGGATGAGGTATTACTACCTAGGTATGTGAATTGTTCTACTGGCTTAAGAGGCTTACCATCAAGTGTGGAGAGTTCATTAGAGCAATACACTTAAAATACTCTAAGTTAGAAAATAAAACAATGTCTAATTTTAAACTGGTTGATAATTTTGTGGGGTTTGCATCTACACTGAATGTCAGTTTTTAATCATTTCAATTCTTAGCATAAATGTTAATGAAATCATTCACTCCTTCTTAAATAGAAGCCTCAATATCATCATGGATAGCTGTCACAATAGGAACTTAATTGGATGGATTGTCAATCAGAATTTAAAAATCACTCTTTCTTTTTTGTATTATTTTTTCCCTACTCACTTCTACATTATATCTTTATTTTATTTAGAAAGATTTAAAGGACAAATACACTTAATATTATAGAAATCTTCTTTTTTAACTTTCTATTTCTTTTTGACTATTATAGATGAATTTAGGTTTCATCTCACTCTACAAAAAAGTATTGAAACTAAAACTTTAATTCTTATTTTTAATTTAAAACTAAAATGAAAATGTGTACACAGCCAAACAACTTATATAACAAAGTGTTTGCAGTCTAGACAACAGTCTAGATGAGTCAGTGCAACTTTGAAAAAAGAATTTTGAATCTAGTATCAATACTTTTTGAACAAAATGTTTTTGGTGAAACACAGAATTGTGCAAGGGTGGTACTCTCTATATTCACCTGACCTACTTTGGGCATTCCATCATGATGTAATGGTTAACAAGCTAATCTTGCAGATCCATTACTACTGAATTAGTGAATTTGATCCTTACAGGATGTCCCCATCCTTTCCCATAGCAAACAGGTTGATTAAATACCTACTCACTAATTTCAGAAAGTTAATCTTAAGTGTAAAATATTTGAGGAAATGGAACATATAAGAAAATTCAATGGTGCAGCTTTAAATTACATATAAAGATTAATTTCAGAGGTGCTTCGACCAGTGGAAAACTTACTGGAATAAGTGTATTGAATGCCAAGGAAACTAATTAATATTTCCTACATTGTTTATTTCTCTTTCAGAAAATGCCACTTCAGTTTTAATAAGTTTTTGAAGACATGTTGCATTTACAAATCCATCATTCCTTACCATTTTCTTTTTATTCCCAAATTGATTCTCTTGTTTTTAATTTTCTTAATTCCATCTTTCAATATCTACTTTCCACCTTTTACTTACACTTCTCCTCAATTCATTCTATTTATATACAAAATCTCATCCATATTGTTCCTTTCCGTTCTATTTTTCCCAATCTACAAACACCATTTTCATGACAATTCTTTCATATTTCCCACATTCAAGTTCACATTCTCCAAATTCTTTACAGCTTTTAATGTGACATTGCACCCCCCCCTCTTTTATTTTCTCATTATTCACTTAGTAATTCTTTTCTAAAACTTGTAACACATTTGAAAGCATTTCAATTTTCACTTTCACTTCTCTCCACTTTTTATTGCTTCTCAACTTGTCACATTTTTTGTATCTCTCTCTCTCTCTCTCTCTCTCTCTCTCTCTCTCTCTCTCTCTCTCTCATCTTTCACTTTGTCATTTCCTCATTATTTTTATTTATTCCTCTTGCAATTGTAGAATTCTCTCCCTTTTCTCTGCTTTTTATTCTGATTCTTTCTCTGTGTAATTTCTTTTGCACATAAAATTCAGGGTTCGTTCTCTCCCTAATTTTTTCTGTTTATTTTTCCATAATCATTTTTCTCCGCATTTCTCTCTCTTCCACTTTTACCCTCATTGACCTTAATTCTCACTTCTTTCCTTCTCATTAATGCAGATTCTCTCACTTTCACTCTCATTAAACTTAATTCTCACTCTTTTTCTCTCTCAATTCTCTCTCTCTTTCTCTCTCAATTCTCTCTCTCTTTCTCTCTCTTCAATTCTCACTCTCTTTCTCTCTCATTGTTACTAATTTTCACTTCATCACCCATTGACCTAATTAAATATTTGCCTATTAAGCCTATAAGTTTCAAATCAATTTTTGTTGATTTAAAGAAATCAAATTTTGTTATAATTTGTTTTAGTTTGAATTTCCTCCCCTTTCAACTATTTTGATTAGTCCTGACTCATTTTATCATTTTTAATTTTTTAAAGAAATTCATAGAATTTTAAAGACTATTAATGATGCATTGTGGTTGAGACTTAATAATTTTCGATAAATTAGAGATTTTATTTGTCACGGTTTATTTCTTAACAAATAAAGCTTTCTAAAATGGTATATAATTTTCCACTAAAAATAATACAATTTTATTATCTTTCATTTATAAGAAAATTTATGGGCAATACTGTGTGTGTGTGTTACCTGTAATATTGTTTTAAAGAAATGAATTTGAAGATTATGAGTGGTGCATTGTGGTGGAGTCTTAATAATTTTCAATAAATTAAAGATTCTATTTGTCATAATTTATTCAGGGGATGGTTTAGGTCAGTCAGTAAAGCACCCACATTGAAATCACAAGATTCTGAGTTTGATACTGGTCCCCTCCTAGTCAGCATATGTGTAGCATAGATTGGGTAATGTGATCTGGGCAGTAAAGCAGAGAGCTGACGGTAGGTGTGGCACTCCATTTCAGCAAAAACAATTTCCCTGGTCTAGCATTAGCAAAAAGGGGATACCAACAATAGGCCACTTTGCAAACTTTAACAACATAACTCTTTTAATTTCTTAAAAGATAAAGCCTTCTTTATTTGGACATGCTGAACATTTTTTTACAGAATGTTAATTTTCTTCAAAACCAAAGATTAGAGGATTTTATTATTTCTAGTTGAGCACTATACAATCAAAATAAATATTATTAGATATTATTTATTACTAAACTCTACAGCATTGAAATTCTGTAACCAAAATTAGATTGCATCAATATAGATAAGGGGTGTACTTATTTTTGTACTGCTACATATTTTTGGTTACAGAGTTTCAAATCTAAAGAGTTTGATAATGCCCTCTATTTTGATTGTATAATGTTCCACTAAAAATAATAAAATCTTAGTATTTTTAATTCAGAAAAAAATTAACTTCTTATTTTAAAAAAATGGTAGTAGTGTACTTATTTATGGGCAATACTATATATATATATATAAATAAATACATTTTTGGTACTGGCAAATTTATATAATATATTAAGGGTTATCATAGTAATCACCACGATATCAATGGATGGAAGACTAAGGAGGAATGAAAGGAATAGAGAATAAAATTATGACATGAATGGATATGGAATGAAGACTAAGGAATAGGTTTGACAAGAGGGAGGGGGGGTCGAAAAAAAAAAAATTAACATCTACAGAGCAGTCGTGCTTTCTACTTTACTGTATGGTGCTGAAGCTTGGACATTTTACAGCAAGCACATAAACCAACTTGACGCATTTCACATGCGTTGTCTTCGTGTCATTTGCGGTATAAAATGGGATGACAAAGTAAAAAAACAGCACAATTTTAAAAAGATGTGATATTGCTACTAGCCAAGATTTAACTTAGGTGGGCTGGTCATGTTGTCCGTATGAATGAGAACAGGCTTCCAAAGAAGATTTTTTTAAACGGGCAACTACCAAATGCTAAGCGTTCCATTGGACGTCCTCTCTTACGCTACAAGGACAAATTGAAGGACAATTTGAAACGCCTCGATATTGACCTGAGTGCTTGGGAAGATCTAGCATCGGATCGGAAGGAATGGCGTAAGGCCTGTTTCGCTAAACTAAAAAGCTTTGAAGAAAATAGACTGAAGCATAGAGATCGGCTCCGCAAAACTTTAAAAGAAAAACATTTAACTCCTGCCTTGGATCATTTCGTTTGTCAGTGTGGCTTCATGGCTCGCAGCAGGACTGGGCTGCTGTCACACTCGAGGAAACATAAAATGCCTTCTTGACAGCATGAACAACATGGGAGGTATCAAATCACTCACTGCTGACCCTCATCTATCGTTCTCGATAGGAGAGTCCACCATATATATATATATATATATATATATATATATATATATATATAAATACATTTTTGGTACTGGCAAATTTATATAATATATTAAGGGTTATCATAGTAATCACCACGATATCAATGGATGGAAGACTAAGGAGGAATGAAAGGAATAGAGAATAAAATTATGACATGAATGGATATGGAATGAAGACTAAGGAATAGGTTTGACAAGAGGGAGGGGGGGCGAAAACAAAACTAAGAAAACCCCCATCAAGTCACACCAGACCCAAGCCGCTCACCCAATAAAATAAGTGAGTGCTTAGGTCTAATTTGTCTGCACAAGGTAGGACAAGAAAAGAAAATAGAAACAGCTTCGAGGACATTTAAATGCTGCTTCATCCTAGTCTTGTGCAGAATGGACAAATGAAGATCACTATTGTTGGATTGGCAAGTATTCATACTAATTAAGTGTTCACAGATCGCGGACTTGGGACATTGTAAATGCCAAGATGTTGTGTGTCTACGATCATGTATTCCTCGGGGCACGTGCTGACTCAATCTAACAGCCAATCTTTAAATTGTATGCCCAATATATCTGGCCCTACACCAACATGTATATTTGTAGCACCGGACGAAAGGACCCTTGTTTTATCAATAAACAATTTTTTTCTCTATTCCTCTCATTCCTCCTTAGTCTTCCATCCATTGATATCATGGTGATCACTATGATAACCCTCAATATATTATATATATATATATATATATATATATATATATGTGTGTGTGTGTGTGTGTTAGCATAGTAACCATAAAAAATGATAGGATTTTTTACCTATGGATCTGAATATCTATGTGCTCTGATTGAAATTAAAATTTTCCTTCAGCCTCTACCTCGAATTATAGCACTGTCACCGGGACTTGTGCATTGTGTTTGAGGAGTAAGACCACCCCTCTAAAAGCATTAACACTGGGTGCACTTCTAAACTGCATCTGATGGTGAGGATTCAATTCTTAGGAGAAAAAAAAATGACAAAAAATATAATATGAATGTATAATTAACACTCTTCTCTAACCTCTTGGCATAAAATAACCCTTGACAGGTTGACTTGCCATTAAAATCAGTCAATCAATTAATCAATCCATCTAGGATCAATGTAATCTCTGTGAACTCTGCATTAAGTGTTGCTTCAACCCTCAGAAAACTGTCTAACTTAGTATAACCAAGTTAATTTTCCCTGTGTTTTTCAAGCCGTAGGATGTTGATGTTGTGGATATATCATTTTCCTACTTGTCTCTTATGTTAGACATACAAATCAGAACAGGATTCACTTGTCATTCCATATTTTTGTTTACTTTAATGAAATAAAAATTACAGACAGAGAAACAAAAAAAAAAAAAAACACAGGAAAAAATTACAATCTTCATCATCATCATCACTATTATTATTTATAAACAACTTCTATGTAAGTATTTTAGCATAGAAGTAATGATAAAGTAGTTTTTGCAGCCACACATATTTTGGTTTAAGAATTGAATAAAAAAAAATTGTAGAAAAATTTTGTCTCAGATTTTTTATCTTATATCATAGCAACACATTTCAACAAAATTTATTCAAAGAAAATTTATTACTTGTTTTATGAAATTTTGATTTTTGTTTCAGTCACTCAAAACTTTTTGAACAACTTTTATTCTTGGCAACTCTTTTCATTTAACCCTTTAAACTTGTCAACCTGATATTTTGGACTGAGTGTTTATTTTACCAATATTTCTGGCTGAGGGATATTGTACAGTATAAGTGTGATCTTTTAGAATGAGTCCTATTTTAGTATACACTCAATATTTCAGGCCTAGAGAGAGAGAGATGATATCTGATACTACTAATAAAAGACTTAATTTAGCAACCATTCACAGTCTTCTTTTTCATGGAAATTTGAAATAGCTTTAAACAAAGATGTTTGCACCCTACAGAAAGGTTTGATTGTGTTTTGCTCAATTATTTTGTGAATTTTGTAAAATCTGACCCAAGGTATCTGAGAAACAAAATGCTGATTGTACAAATGACTAACCAAAAAGCACCAGTTGTCTTGAGATTAGATGAAGGTGTTTCTGTATTATATTTTGATAATAATTAAGTATCAAATATGCTTATAGCATACATAGCAGCTGTTTACACTATGCATATGATTTCACAATTCTACACAATTTCATGTGAGAATAAATTTAATAAGTTTTATTGCGCTTAACATCAATTAAATATCAATGTGATTGAACTAATATTTCATTAACTATCTAAACAAAAACGGAAGTGGACATAACACATAACTAGAAGGGACAATAACAGATTGTACAAAATGTAGAATGGTGCCCAAGAACTAATAAGTGTAATAGGAAAAGACTTGACAAAAGATTGAGAGAAGTGATTGTGGAAGTTTACTCTTAAGACATGACAGAGGGAAGCACAAAGTTTGACATGGAAGGAATTAGGAAAGACCTTTGTTCAGAATTGGACTAAAATGTTTGTTGCTGCAGCTGATGATGATGATGATGATAATGGTCAAGTTACTCTATCACTAATGTGTTCTTAGTTGACTAACAGCAAAGTCCATTTTCAATTAAATAAGAACAGTTTCCTAAAGACTTACTTCTCAAATTAATGATTGATTTTCACTTGTAACAGACATTTGGATGGAAAGTAGACTTTATTTTTGGGGTCACCGAGAAAGTCTTTAGAAATTTGTAATATTAACCATAACTAATAACCAACAATATAAAAACAGTCAAAAATTTTGTTTTGTTTTTGGTGGTGGTCCCTTGATTTTTGTTGAAGAAAAAGGTGTCAGAGGTGTTCTTTCTTATTTTTTACCAAATATATATTTGATCTTCAGTTAAGAGTATTTTTTAAATTCAATTCTTTAGATTTATTACTTATATTATTATGTAAACAGATCTACATATATAATTCTTTCCATATTTTTAGTCTTATCAACAGTATTTCTAATGCTATTACATTCACTTTCAGACTAATACCCTTGGGAAAGGTATGTAAACAGATCTACATATATAATTGCTTCCATATTTTTAGTCTTATTAAGAGTATTTCTAATGCTATTACATTCACTTTCAGACTAATACCCTTGGGAAAGGTATGAACTCCTCTCACCCCTCCAGCTATGGGTTAAATAGTATCACTACTGTTCTACTACAAGGATGGCAATTGCATTAAATAACCCATGAAGGTTTACATACCATTGAACAGAGATATGATACTCTACCATAACATTATTTCACCATGAAGAATTTAGATGGACACTTTGTATCAGTCATGTCTTTCTTTTTATTCTAATTTAATTTCACACATACATTATTCATCTGAGTTATTTTCACATAAATTTGCATTTTTCTTTCATAATTTCAAAACACTTTTTTTACTTTATCAAGTTTAGATGAATTGATTTTTTTATAATAATATTAACTGCTGCTATTTGTTGATTGCCTTTGATTTAAATAATTAACTGAAATTAATTTTAACTATTAACTAAGAAAAGTTAATTAACAGATTATCAAGATCTTCTTGACTAATTCTACTTGGAAAATTTATAAGAAATGCCCTGTCAGCGGGGCTTAGAATATACAGACTGTATCACATGCAGATTGGTAAGACAACTTCCAAAAAGGGGGGGGGGTCATAGGTATGATACTAAACTGCATCTGATGGCTCCAGACTCCAGTCTGAAACTCTGGGGATTGAGGTGCCATTACTCTCAGGTCTACTCTGTTACGGTCCCATTTATGGGTAAAATAGATTTGTTTTAAAATGCGTACAAAAAAAAAAGTTTAATAAATAACTACATGAAAAATGTAAATATGAATGTACACAATATAATTCCATCCATAACCTCTAGGCATAAAATAACCCTAGACAGATTGACATGCAGTTAAGTTCAATCAATCAATCAATCACAATAAAGAATTAAACAAATTAATCAGTACTTTACTTATATTGACAGCAGCTCAGTCAGTAGAGTGTCCGACTAGGAAACACAATGTTCCAGGTTCAATACTAGCTGTTGCCAACTCAGCATATGCGTAACACAATTATATGTACAGTAAAGTGAGGAGCTTAGGGTAACACTCCATCCCGGATGCCAAAACAATCTCCTTGGTCTAGCACTAGTGAAAAGGGGATAGACTCCCTTACTGTCTGGCTGGTACCAACTTTAAGCCATCCTGACGACTTTACTTTTACATAGTAGCAAAGAAAAATGAATATACCATAGATTATGAAAAACTGTGACTTTGGTAATATGTACAAACAGCATCATCTCTTTGAAAAATATCAGAGAACAAAGAATAGGATGCAAAAAAAATGTCTGGAAAGGAAATTGATTCTCAAGATTCAAAATGAAAAATTATCTGGTGCTGAAACTGACAAGAACTCTCAACTGCACATTGTAATGTTATCTGACCATTTTGTAGGTTATCCATTCCTTGTTTATTGTCAGACTCAAAGATTAACTTACTGGTTGTTTTTATGACACATCTGGAAAATGGTTGAATTTATGGTGTTTTGTGCTCTTCTTCCCTTTTTCATTTAGGGTCTCTTCAAAAGATTTCCTGTATTTCCACATTGAAAACATGCATTTTTTATAGGTTTCTTTTGTTTGTTAGCCGAGTTCAAAGTGACCCCCTTTTTTTTTCCACCAAAAGTATTGCTCCACAGTAAGTCTTTGTTTTTCATTCTCCTGAAAACTGTCCCAATAAAACCTTTCAGTTGTAGCAATGTTTCATGTGTTGTGGCTATTTGGTGTAATGTTTTATGGTTAAAACAATTTTTTTTCTCATTGGCAATAATAAAGGATAATCATCATAGGAAATGAAATTAGTGACCCAATTTCAACTCCTGAATGAGGCTGTTTGTGTTTCATTTTGTGAAAGGTGTGGATCCACCCCCTCCCTCCAGCTATAGGTAAATAGTAGGCCAGACTGGGTTAGTCTTGGTTAGGCAACTAGTCTTGGAGAAGGAAAACTCTAAATTAAAACCAGTTTTTACTCACTTAAAATTGATCTTGTGTCCACATTACAGGGGCTAGGTAAATAGGGATATTTTGTTCTGAATATTTTCTGCGTGTATCACTGCAAAATTGCATTACTTGTTTATTTACAAAGACACATAACAAATTGAGCTGCTCTGATTCTGTTTCAACTTAATTCATTTGCCAGAATTTCTCTTAAAAGAATCCAAAATGGTTAATGCAGCCATAGTCTGTTGATAATTTCACTTCTCTCTAATAAAAACATCTTAGAATTTAAATGTTTCTAAAATTTCCTGAAAGTCTTGTTCTTGTATTAAACAGACTTTTTTTTAAATATCTTATATGTCTGCCAAAGTTGTTGCCATCTATCTGGTAAAATATTTTATTTACCTATCCCAGTTTAATGACATGATAGTCAGTTCTCCTTTTGGATCAAAATCTGACATATTTGTTTGGTATTGGATTGAAGAAAAAATAAACTGTCTTTTAACTATTCCTTTTCTTTTAATCCTTGTCTCTAAATGAAATGTAGCCAGATCATTTTGTAGATTTTCCACTCCTGGTTTATTCCTGGAATCAAAGTTCAAAACATTCTTGTTGCCTGTATCACAGCTTGGAGCCTATGCCTGCATGTGCTTAGACTGCTGAAGAGAACAGGGTCTCTGTACATTCAGGTTGGAATCACCATTCACACAGACATAGTAAATGGCTAGAACTCATTATAGCACAGAACTGTACACAGATAAAAACTAAAAACAGAGATTAATTCATGCTGATGTTTTTAGAACTTACTTTAAAATATCTGTAACCTTGAGGCAAGAGGAAGAACATTGATACTTTCTCCTGAAATACAAACATTAATTAAAGTCTTATAGTTTTAATTAACAAGCAAATACTTTTTCTTTCTGAATGATTTTCAAATCATGAATAAACAATATCTTTTTTATAATCCTCAGTCATGCAGGTACCTTGTACCTTTGTTGACAAGTTTTTTTAATGTTTATTAAGGCTTTCATGGTAAATATTAATATACCTGCTATTTTCTCCATATGTAAATGACATTATGTAAATAAATAGATAGGAATGATATTGTTAAATAATAGTATTATCTCTTCACATCTCTCTCTCTCTCTCTCTCTCTCTCTCTCTCTCTCTCTCTGACTATATTCCCTTGGGTGTATTGTATGACACATAGTTTAATATGGATGGATCTATTTGTTTATGTATTTCCCCAACTCCTCCACTATAATTAGGATGTGGCACAGTCAATTTTTAAGCAGAGTACAGCATTTGAATCCAGAGTTTTCCTTCTCCTAGACCAGTTGGCAAACTAAGATTAAAAAGCAAAATCTACCTTACTATTGAGGGAGAATAGCTGGATTCATGCATTTCCGTGGGGTATTAGCACCATGTGAAATGCAAACAGCCTCATCCATGATTTGAACTCAGGTCACTGATTTGATTTCCTATGACAATAATCTTTATGCCTTAACCACTTTCATTCTTATATGCAATGGCAAAATGTTTCTAGTTTCATGCAAGTATTAGATACCTACCCCCCCCATCCCTTTGATGCAAGGTGAGGAACTGTTATGTATTGATAACCGTAGCACTATGTCTGACTCATTTTTGTTATATCCTAACTAAAAACAAAATAAATGTCACACAGTAATCCAAGCCAAAAACGACAACTTTCACAAAAGTTAATCCAAAAATATTTTGAGATAAATTTTGAAAACATTACAATATGAACAAAATTAAAACCTTTTAGCTTGTTAATAAAATATTCATTATCTTGAAATATGTTTTAAGATGTTTTGGTTGAACATGTTTTTATTTTTATATAAATATCCAATGGACAGGGCTTTCATTTTCTCTCTCTCTTTCTATGTGTGTGTGTGTGTGTAGTTAATGGCATTGAAAATTGGTAAAGCAAATTCAGATTCTGTCTGAGACATGCCACTAAAATTGGAAATAACCTGCTGTTCTTGTCAACTGCTGGGAAATACCAACAGAGATTGAGATTTTTAACATCTGTCTACTTTTATTTATAGATAAACCCATGTTGGATGAACTGGGATGTCTGACCTTAGTTGCCAATATGTCTAGGAGTATTTATTTACCCAGGATGGATGTGATACAAAGTTCATTTTAGATGGTTTGTAGTTTGTTTGAATTCAGAGTTTTCCTTCTCCTAGACTGGTTACAACCAAGATTAAAAACCCAATCTGCCTTAGCAGTAGACAACTGATTCCAAACTAAGAGTGTATGCTGTTTCTCAAAAAACTAAAATTAATAAATAACAGGGTGATTTTTTAGTTTAATTTACTCTTTTATTTAGCTGTTGTTTTCAGCATGATTTTCTTTTTTACCCTGAAAATATTAGCATCTAGAAAACATGTGTCACCCAAGTTTGATGTTTTATGAACAATTATACTCTACATTTATCTCCTATAGATTTGCTATTGAAGGTCATAGAATGAAATGTCACATAAAAAAAAGGGTTTTCGTAGGTTGCCTGTAACATTGTTAGTTCTCTTGCAAATGTATTTAAGAAATAAAGTGGTAACAAAAAAACTTGATTGTTATAAAAACCTCCTCTTGTTTATTCTGGATTTTAAAACTTCTTTTTGGACAGATATCATAAAAAAGAAGATGTGAGGTATTTTTTGTTCAGTCACTGGGGGAAAGATTCATTTTTTTATAAATCATAGTTCACCCCTAATGGGGGAATGATCTTATTTACCCTCCCACCTATATACATGTGTTTGTCTTGATATCAAAAACTCAGTCAATTATTATTTGAACCTATCTTTAAATTCTCATGTGAATGGCCACAAGGTCACTCATAATTTTACACTGCTCATAATTTGAACTTAAACCCACTCTATGTCAACACATCTAGTTGGTTGATAGAGGAGGCCATTAGATAATACCACTTCTGATTTAGTTTAATGTGACCTGAAGTTATTCTGCCTCTAGGTGGCTAAATTTAGCAGAAAAAAAGTAGTAAATGAATCTGGTAACTTTATTGTATGACCGGATCATCATAGCAGAACTAATAATGTAGACTCCATTGAAATGGCAGTATTTTCACTGTTAGGTAAATTTCCAGGAACAACTATGACTTATAAATGAGTTGAATCTGATGGTGTGTTTTCAGGAAAGTTCATCTTCACAGTTTAGGATTCTGGTTTGTTGTAAATTGGATGTGGTGATGTTGGCTCAGACATTCAGCAAAAAGATATTTTATGAGCCTTACCATCAGTTTAATATCCTGCCCAGAACACTCCTTTTTTTTTTGGTGGGGGGGGGCTCCATATTCCAAGCCCTCAACAGAGCAAACGAAAGAAATAAATCAATTTTTGACCAGATAAATGCAATGGTGATGCATTAAAGTTCTGGGTGAAGGTTAGGCTGTCTTTGTCAAATTCAAATGTAATTTAGTAGATTTGTTGGGGTAGAACTTCTGTCTTGTTGTATCCAGTTGATTTCTTGCAAATCAGATTGGTGTACTAATGTTGTTTCATTAGTAATCATGCTGGGGTAATTCCCCATGTTGGAAACTATTAAGCACAATGCAGGGTAGTTTACTTTCTAATATTCCTCCATACATTTTTCACATTTCACTCTTGATTAATTGAGCTGAATGCTCACCTAAATGATTTCATGCCTGATGATGTGGACTAAAAAGTTTATGTTTAATGCTGTTCCATTGCATAAAATCAGCAAATTTTGAATGAGGGAAACATTGTTATCACTAACAAAAATGTATGGAAGACTGTAAGTAGCAAAACCATATCATAACCTGCAAACCACATAATAACTTTTACCACCAGTATTGAAACTGGTGGTAAAAGTTATTATGTGGTTTGCATAAATGTTGATCCACTTTGAATATACATAATGATTGGTAGGTATTAACCATCATAGTTTACATTATCTACACAAATGTGATTCCATGGCACTGCTGGGCATTCCCACAAATGTAATTATCTTTGTTGATGAACTGTCAGTATATCAGCAGGGATAACAGTTGTTTATATTTCTCTTATTTTGACTTTGCTAAGGTGACACTAATGAAGTGTTAAGTAGATCCTGATTTAGACTGGCAAAGGATCTCCAAGCTAATAAAAGTCACCCTCCAGTGGAAAAATGAAGAGTTTATATTAAGCTCAGAAGTTGAGTTTCATTAGATTTGTAGGTGAGACAAATATGTTACTATTGCTAATAGGAACCTACCAAGTTGTGAAAGGAGGACTAAAATCATCAGGAACAGCTGTAACATCAAGTTTGTCTAAAACTCTTTGTATGAGATGCTGAGAAAACTACTACCCCTGAGCTGCAATGTAGACACCCACACTACCCATTCATTTTGTCAAGTATTGGAATGGTAGATATAAATCATTAAATCAAAAACTCTTCCTTCCTTACTCTACAGCTTGAGAAACCTAATCAAGAACATGATCATTGATGAATGTAGATATCTATTTCATTGATGAATGTATTTTAACTGAATTAACTAGAGAACTACCAAAATGGTCAATGAAAAAATATTATGCAACTAAACAGAGGAATATTCAAAATTACCTGTAGTTGTTTACCTTGCCCATTTCCTAAAGGTAAGAGGGGACACCAGGTCATGTTTTGAGCAGACCCTCAAGTGCATGGATGCAGAGTTGAGAGTGGTGCCAAAAATAGCTTAACTTCATTAGTATTCTCTTTTTGGGATTCCACACACATCAGACAATAAACCTGAGTCAATCCATTTTAGACAAGGGGGTAAGGTACTGCCTGTGGGGGGGGGGGGGATAGCTCCCTGAAATGAAGTTCATTGATTATTTCACCCAGTATATTTCTATAGGAGGACACAACTTTTTGTAAAGGCAGATAACTTATTGAATCAGTTGTGTATTGTGTAATCCTAAACATTCATTAAAAGTGACTATTTTATGTTTCTCACTGGTAGAGTGTTCAGGTCAGCTTTGTTGGATGCTAAAGACTAATGAACAGTTTCTACTTTGGGATTATTCAGAACAGGTACACAAGGAGATGGAACTTTTTTTTATCTTAAAGCAAACCTTGTCAAGTTGACTATAAATCTTCTTGGCTTATAATAGTTGTCTAAAAACATAGGCAACAGGATATCTCTGAACCATCAAGGAGGACATGCGATAAAACAGCAAACCACACTGTACTAATTGTTATCACACATTAAAACTAATTCCTTAGGACATTGTAATGAAATAGGACATTTGTAATTTGCAATGGATCTTTAACTGCTGAAAATCCATTAACACTGGATCTTCAAGACATGACTTTCCATAGCAGATAATAAAGGGAATCCAACTTATTGATAATATTAGGAATATAGTTGAAGTAAAACTGCAATAAACCCGGAAAGACTTTGAGTTATTCCACATTGTAAAGCATTGGTGCATTCTGGATGTAGTTCTTTGAAGTTAATCCAATGATCTACTTAGGGAAGGGACAGTAACATAAATTCATTCCTATCTATGGTAGCATTGTAGCTTTAGACTAGTACCTGATTGACTTGCAGATGCAGCTTCTTAGATGATTGATGTGGCTGGACACAGAACCTGGTGGAATACCCAAAATCATCTTGAAAATACACAAGAGAAAATATATCAGATCACAAAGACAAGCACAGTTTTATTCTCATCAATACTGACATACCGAGTTACACAGACTTCAGATAGAGGGGGGGGGTGAATTGTCTAAAACAGGAAACATACTCCAAACTACCCAGTCTCTGTCATGACTCTGCTCATCGGATGAAACTATGTCTCTTTTTTGTAGATTCAGTTTCTTTGTCTTGTCAGAATTGCCCAGGACTCATAAATCAGAAGTAGGTTCTGCTTGACTGAGCCCACGAAGTTCCTTTGTAATAATGCAAATTAGAACCAGAAAAAGTGTTTGAGAGCAATGCATTTCATTTCAGTTTGAGATATTGCTAGTTTACTTCTGTAGTTGGCTTAAGAAATTCAAAGAAAGTTTTGGAAGAACTTTTGGCTTTGGAAGTTTATTTAAAATTTTTAATTCGAAGGTAATTTAACTGAAAAGACAGGAGAAATAATTTTTAACACATTTTAAACAGTTATACCATTTAGAATTTGAAAAACTGGTTAAACTTTTGGATTTAAATAAAATTTTGCTTGTTCCAAAGTGAGACAATGGATTTCCACTTGAGTCAAAGTGAAAACACATTTCTCACTTCTAAGTTAGAATAAGAATGACACTATCATCTTCATAAATAAGGTCTTGGTATTAAGTTTGGTAAAATGTCTGTTAATATGACTGGGAGTCAAGGCAATTGGATAAAACAATTATCCAAACTGCCACTATCATACATCAAACCTGCAATGTAATTGTTAGTTTATGTTGGCACCTTTTAGCTATAAGCTATAAATATGTCCTACTTGGGCAATTTACAACTGACCCATTAGAAATTTGATAAACTTCTTCAAGGGTCAGGTGGCACTTATTTTATAAATGTTTGGTAATGTATTGAAAAGCTGCAAGCAGACATATTTGCTTTTAAATCAAAATGTAAATATTGATGCTTTTAATGTTAAGCAAGGTCACAAGAGTTGTGGATACAAATTTGTGAGAAAGGGTCAGAAATATTTCATCACCACCAAGACCACTCCTGCTATTTTCACCACCACCCCTCCCAGCATCATTCCCTGCTATCATCACCACCAACATTACCCATCTTATCATTAAGCTACCCCCCCACACTATTATCACCCTCACGTGATCATCATTATCACCAGTTTAATTTTTTTCATTGTCAAGGTAGATTCAGAGAATTGAATCTGAAAGTTTCTTCAAGATTTGAACATTTGTTCAGAACCTGTCAAACCTGTTATAAATATGTTCATTTATAGAAAGTTAATCTATTCAGCTTGGAAGATATCTGCAACCAAATTTACCTCCAAATCTAATGGTAATGAAACCTGTAAAGACCATTCACCATGTTGGTAGTGAAGTAAAGTTAGGAATCTTTGTCTAATGGCACCTAGAGAGTTACTAAAGTCACCTAGAGCTTACTAAACTTTTGGCTGTGTCAACATTATCAATTAAGGGAAAAGGATACTAGTTAGAACACTTGTCATTTTGTAATCTTCACATAAACAAATAGATTGGTCAATTTTATAAACTACAGGGGAAATCCTATTATTAATATTGCATAAGTTCAGTTCAGTTGAGAAACTCAAGACAATCAATTTCTTTGTCCAATTTTTCATGCAAGACAAAAGGTACATCTCAAGATTTGCAGAAAATAAGTTTGGTCCCAAGATCAGCACTTACTTTTGCAGTGAAACCTTTTTTAATTAACTCATTATTTAATGTCTACAGACATAACGATATGTACCACATGGTGTGATGCTTTCTCCAGTTGAGTTTGTGCTATGGTTTTAAGTTTTGGTTTATCAAGTTTATCTTACAGGTTACCAATTATGATATAGCTGCTCCTGTGTCAACTTCCTAAGATTAAGGAATCAACTCAAAAATTCCTCTTCTTTTGATTTTACATAAATTATCTTTGAATGTAGCTCTCTGTGTGAAAACCAGGAGAGCAAAGGAATCAGCATCTTTTCTGCAGTTGGGTCAGAGAATAAGAGAGAGTGAATCTTTTTGGCTCACTTATTACATCATCTTCAGGTTACTTAGTGCATCACGTGTGTGTGTGTGTGTTACTTAGTGTATCATGTACAATTATTTTTGATGATTTGTCAAGTTTGTACATCACTGACCTTTGTGTCTACATACTTCAAATATGCACTCCAGTGACCTCTGCCTATATGCTTCAAATCTGTTCACCAGTGACCTCACTTGACCTGCCATGTTGTAGACATCCCATCATCCGAATTTGTCAGACAGACCTCTGCTTTGAGCACCTCCTCTCAGCATATATGTTATATAACTGTGACAAAAGGTACTAGAAGCTTCTTTGCAACAACAAAAATTAGTTTTCCATCACAATGAAAACACAAATTTGTTTTTGTTTTGTTCTCTAAGGTGAAATTGGTTTTTCAACCAGGTTTACTTGAGGTTCTTATCAGAACTCTCCATGGCAAGTGCTATCTCTCAAGTTGGAATAAATTTTAGTTTTATTTCAGATAGCAAGAATCTACAAGTATGATCATCTGTCACCACCAATGAGTCTTTCATCTTTTGAACTTACAAAAATAAAATCAGAAATTGACTGACCCAGGTTTTGATGGCATGTTTAAAAACTGAATTGTTCAGCAATAACCAACTTAGTGTTTCTTTAATGTAAGTGAGACTTTTTAATACTTGTTTTATCTTTGAGGTTGTTGGGCATAAATTGATCTTATAAAATGGCAACAGCTTGAGGTGTAATGGTTATTGCGATGTACTGAGGTTGAATGGAATTCAAATCCTGAATGAGGCTGTTTCAATTTCACATCACAGTAATACCCTTGGAAAAGTTATGAATCCATATACCCCCCACCCCCACCCCAGCTATGATTAGATAGTAGGGAAGTATGACAACCAGTCTAAGTGAGGAAAAACTCTGAATTCAAACCAATTGTATTTCACTTAAAAATTGACATTGTGTCACACCCTGCTTGTGACAGTAGGGGGGGGGGTGTCAATACAAGCATTCCAGCTCCACAACTAGAAAGAAAGAAGGATTACAATCTGAATCATATCATTAACCTAAATATAATATTTGCATTAATGTTCCAATTTCCTCTAGCAGGTGAGTATTCATTAATACAACCAAACTATGTTTTACGTGCATGTGTAAGTGTTTCAGAAGAGGAAACCATCCTTGCTGCTTTTCTTTTTGTGGGTGGGGGGGGAGGTCACATGTGGATGAATCTCAGTGTGTCTGGTTTGATAAATTATATTATGATTAAAATGCAAATCTGGAAATAAATGCTGATGATAAAAACACCCACTGAGTTTCATTCTATGTATGTTTCTGGATATGAGTTGAAAATACTATCTGGAACAGCATCATTGCAATGAAATATGAAATGAGCACAAAAATCACTGTGTAGTAATTACAGATTCACCAGTCTTAAAAAATCCATTTCAACAGCAAATACACACAGTGTGCACTGGTCTAAGCCATGGTTGTAATTGATTGTATCAGAAAAGAAAATTGTAAGATATTAGCTAGATGGATCCTCCATTACCGTTTGCTTAAGTTTACTTCCACCACACAGTTGACAGTTTAAAATGTGGCAGATATTTCTGTCACACCCTGTATTACCAATTGGAACCAAGAGAATTGGTCAATTATTACATTTGGTGCTGCTAACATTTAAAAGGAAATTATTTAACACGTAACTTCAATGACTTAATTATCATGAGTTATGAATATATATATATATATATATATATATATATATATATATATATATATATATATAGTCATCCACTTACAGTCCTGTTTCCCCATTTCACTGCTCATCAGTGTGGCTAGACAAGGCAGGCTGCTTCATACCAGGATAAAAAATCAACTGATTTGTCATCAGTTTGTGTTCTTACCTCTGCATACAGACTTTTTAGAAAGGGAATTCACTGATATTTGTGTGTGTGTGTGGGGGGGGGGCTTTCTGCTGTTTATTTTTTACTTTTTGTTTATTCTTATTTTTTTCTTTTTATGGCTGTTTAATATTTGGGTTGTTATTGTTTATTTATTTACTTTTATTTATTTATTTAAAAAAAATGAATCATTGTTGTTGTATGTGTTTTTATTGTTGTTTTTTTAGTTTATTTTTGTTCTTATTATTGTTACTTTGTTTATTTATTTATGTTCACCTTTTTGTAAATTATTTGAGAATTTCTTTAGTCATTAGATGTGTATGTAACCCTAACTTATAAAGCAATCATTTAAGAACCAAATGAAATTCTATATATTACTAAAATTTTCATTATGTATGTATCCTTAATCCAACAACTAAAGAACATTATATTGAAATTTTTTTGCAATGCTCTAATTTAGAGAATAAAGTAATTTCCAGTCCAATTTGTAACTGAATGATAATATTGTGGTGTGTGCATTTTTGCACACACCACAATATGATCCAATTACAAATTGGATTGTAAATTGCTTTAATCTCTAAATATAATCCTCTGAATATAATTTTTAATCATTAAAATTCTCAACATAATAGAGATAACAAATTAGAATCCTTCAGTTTGTTCCTAAATAGAAGCATCAGTATCATTATGGACCACTGTTAAAATTGGAACCCAATTGGGTCCCTTGAGTTGACTAAGTTATGAAAATATGATAAGAAATTTTAATGTTTGACAATTTGTTTCTGATTGCAACCAAGTCTGTAAAGAAAGAAATCTGACTTTCTTAAGATGAAGTGAATAGACGAAGCAGCAGTTACCATGGCAATTGAGATTTTGAAGGTAAGAAACCAATGCAGCACGACAAAGCGGAGAGATAAGTTGGTCAGGGGGTAAGGGTTGAATGAAACTGAGAATTTGATCACAGAGAGAAAGAAAGCAGTTAAAGAAAGAAATTGTTTGCATGAAAAGATGGTGAGAAAAAGAGAAGAAAAATACAAAAAATAATTCAAGTGAAATTGAAATGGAAAACATTTCTTACAACTTCAATTGCAGTAAATAAGTTTCATTTTGTTTCAACTCAGTTTGGTAAGGATACAAAAAACAAAGAAGAAACATGGAACATTGTGCAGATTATATATTTGTTCTTTTGTGATTTATTTCTAATGTTTAGTTCTTAATTTCATATTTGATCTAAAAGTAAAGTTTAGTTAATCCATTAAAAGAAAACATGGAAAATAATTATATAAGTGCATATATACATACATATACACAGACACACAAATAGGAACATAAATGTGCACAGACATATCTAGATATACACACACTCAAACACACACACACACACACACACACATATATATATATATATATATATATATATATATATATATATCAACACACACATACATAAATATACATATACACACATACAAACAAATACACACACACACATATATATATATATATATAGAGAGAGAGATACCTAGGATCCCATACCTATATATACATATACATATACAAAAAAGTACACACACACACACACACACACACACATATATATATATATATATACACTTGCATGCATATATACATATATTGTGAGTATATATATATATATATATATATATATATATATATATACATACACACACACACACACACTCACAATTAACACATAAAGATATATTCATAAATACATACATATGCATAAATACACACAAATATGCATATACCTTACATGAGTAAATTTACACAAACATACATACAGATGCAAACATTTATTGTATATGTACATACATCATCATCAAGTGATGCTCATAGCAGAGATTCCCATGACTCTCTCTTGTCCATGGTAGAATGTTACTTATTAGTTTGTCCTTACTTCTCCAGTAGTGCCGAGCATGTCTTGTTTATTGTACCTGTACAGCTACATTTTTGTGGGGTGCTGCTTCCAGGATTTGTTCAAGACAGCACACAGGATCCTTGTGTAGTTTTCTCCTAGCCTTTTCATTTCATTTCACTACTGAATGAATAACCTCACAGGAGAGTGTTGTTGTTGTTGTTGTTCACACATGCACAGTGAATCTCTCTTTGATAGGTTGGCACATAGCACCAAGGAAATACAAAATATTAAAAATGCCTGCACACCCTCTGGAATATGACCAGTTGCCATCCTTAAGGCTAAAGAGTTTATTCTGTGCTACTATTTTACTTAGAGGAGAGAGGGGAGATGGATTCATAAAGTTCCAAGGGTATTATCAAGAAAAGAAATATAAACAGCCATGTCCAGAATTTGAATTGTTAATTCTATTTTCCATTGTGGTAGCCATTACATCATTTGCAACTTCATATATATATATATATATATATATGTGTGTGTGTGTGTGGCATATCTATAAACATATTCTAATAAGTTTTGATGTTATGACTACTTGAAATTGAGGAGTATTTTTCTGTTAATCAAGTATATGTATATATGTATGTATATTTGTGTGTGTGTGTATGTATATATATATATATATATATATATATATAATTGTTTTGAAAGTAATTATGTTTTACCAGAAATAATACAAAACCAAAACTAAGTTAAATTTATTCAAATATTATTATCCCCATTTGCAAGAATTACAATGCAACAACCCCCCACGCTGCAAAATAAAGATGAGATCATTAAGATGGAAGGTTCTTTCCCATTCTTCATATTCACCAGTTATTAGAACTTTTCATAAATTGAAGAACTTTCAGAAACAAAGAAGTTGAAAATATTTTTTCTAACTTTTCTTTCCTGAGAAAACCCCAATTAAAATTTATTTCCTATTTATTCCTGTATTCATTGAAAATGAAAGTGATTCCATTTTTGATGATAATAATCTCTAAAGAGAACTTTGCACACTGCTGTAAATGTATGAAGTCTTTAGAAGATATCTTTGAAGGGAATTAAGGCACTATTTCCATAGGTAGGCTACATTTTTGGTTATATATAATAGCTGAATTATTTCTGGACAGACCTCCCATACACAAATATACAAATGATACATATGTGTGCATTTGTTTCAAAATATGTGTCTTGGATATGACACTAAACTGCATCTGACGGTGAGGCTCCAGTTCTAAAGATCTTAGTAATGTGTAGTATTCCTTTTTGCCATTAACCTCAGATTCACTCAAACCAGGAGTGATTGTACCTGTTAGGATACTATCTATAGATGTCAGGGTTCCATCTATAAAAAAATGTAAAGTCGTAAGGGTGAAGTCAGTATCAACAAGACAGCAAGGGAGTTTAGGACTGTGTGCATAATTTTTTTAAGAAACAACTACATATAAAATGTAAATATGAACATACAATGAACATGATTCCCTAACCTCTAGACATGAAATAACCCAAAATGTGTTGACATGCCATTAATATCAAACCTTATTCAACAGGAATTATGAGAATATAATGAATAAAGGATTTTGATCAGATACCCTTAATGTCTGAAAGTTTTTTTCACACACATTCTCTCTCTCTCTCTCTCTCTCTCTCTCTCTCTCTCTCTCTCTCTCTCTCTCTCTCTCTCTCATCACTAAGAGGAGAAAAAGAAGCAGGAAAGGAAAAAGTTTGAGAATATAATTTTTGCAGAAATTATTTTTTCATATTTTCTGAGCAAAGAGTTACTCTTAATTATTCATATCAATCTTGTTAAATTACCAAGCACCTCAAAGTTCTGGTTAAAAAACTAATTTTAAAAATAAATTCAATAAAATCAAATAGAAAATTTGTTTGTTTCTTGATATTTTTATTTTACAAAGAAACTGTTGGCATGAAACCCTGCTACAAAGAATGTTTGGCCTTTGAGGCTGCAAGTTTAACCCTTTCAACATGTGCCACAAACTAAAAGTACAAAAGACCTAGCCAGTTCGAAATTCAGCCATGATTTCATACTTCTACATTACTATTGCCAATAAAATATTGTAATATTTTATATTTTTTAATATATTCTACATTGTCTATAGAATGTTGAAACATGTTATTTAACCACTTGTAAAGCGGTTATATAACATATTACAACAAATTTTCCATTTTCAGCTTTTATTCAATCCAGGGTCCCAGGGTGTAGAGGCCCCTACAAGTTGTACGATACTCCTTAGGGTTCTAAGAGTTAAAACTGTTGCCTTTAAAAGTGATCTTCTTAAATTGCTTTTCTTGGAATGGGTTCTTATTTCTCCGTAACTTTTAATGGCTGCCATTTTCAGAAAGCAGCTCAAATGGAAGATTTTTTTCTCTTCAAGCCAAAATAAACTGGAAGAATTAAGAATTTGAGAAGCTTATGATTGTTTCTTGAAGCACGTGACTTGAAAACCTTTCTTAACAGTACTGGAATGAACTGAAGCAAAAAAGTAATAATTTCTTTCAAAAAACAAACTAAAAATGCCTTCACTTTGATAGATTATTAGCTGGATAGCTCTTCAACTAAAATCTAGACATTCTTTGGATTAGAAAGAATTCCCCAGGTGAAATAACTGGGTTACTTTTGGTTTCTTCTATAGAAAAGAATTGGGTTGTTTCTTTATCAAAATTAATCAGATTATATTTTGATTGAGACATGGAGAGAAGATTTGTTAAGAAGAAGAGTACAGTTGGCAGAGTATTGGATTGTTACATGAATAGATTGGATGGTTTGAAGATCATTAAGGACTTTTGGAAAAATGATAAGAAGGAAATTGACTTTTGAAAAGAATTAGACAAAAAGGCTCAATGACACTTTACAATATGTGGTATATCATGAATAATTATTCTCCAAAGGAAACACAAAATATTCATCTTTTGTAAATCTAAAAATCAAGGACATTTTTTCTTTTCTTTTTTTTTTAATATTGTGGGTTTTGATTTTATTGAAGATATTAGAATAATTTTCTTGGCCTTATCTGTCCAATTTTCTGATTGAACCTTGATTTTTTTTTTTTACTTTTTCTCTAATGTGTTTCAGTGACGTCACATCTAATGTGCAATATTAGCTGCAATAGAAAGAGATTTTAGATATTGTCAGAATTTGTGTTGACTACTTTGGTTATTTTTGTATTTTGGGAATCTTTAAAAAATGTCTTCGAATGAGAGAAAGAGATTCTACAGAAAGTGTGATTTACAATGGAACAATGAATTAGCATTTAAAAAGAAGACAATTCTGAATTTTAGAAAAGTCTGAAAAATAAGATAAGAGCTGAGAAATACTGGGATGCTTAAATGAAGCAAAAATTGAATGATTTTTATCTGATGGAGACAACGAGTAATGGACTGTGAAGAGAGAGGTTCTAACTTTGCAACAAGCATGTAAATTGGTTTGATTAATAACAATAAAATCAATGAATGTTAAGAAAATCATCTGAAAGTAGATTTATCAGTGTTATGTGTTGTGTGCAAAAGTCCCCAGCGCTCTCTCTTTTGAGAACCAAAATACAGAAAATTAGATTTTCTTTTATAAATTACTTGAAAAGGAGAGAGAGTGGAAGAGGAGCAACTTGCTGACCAGGAATGTTGTATTGTTTGCTCAATAATGGGTGGAAGAAATGGTAAGAAACAACAATAGAAACAACAATGAAGTGAAATTAATATACAGAAATATCTACATTTCTGAGGGATTATGAAGAAGTTGTTGAATGTTCAGTTTATGATTGTAGACTTCTTGGTAAAATTATGAATATCTTGTTTTGTGATCTCCTTGTGCATATGTCAGAGGGGGTGGCTTGGTCCCAAAAGAATATCTTCTCAGTGTTATCTGTGCCTTTATATCAAATCTTGCAAGATCACAAATACAACAGAAGAATTTTGTATTATTTGAGACTTAACAACTCATCATTGATTTAGACTAGTCCCACTGATAACAATATGTAACAAATTCCCCCTACCCCACCCTTGAAAAAAAAGTGTCCGAGGAAAATATGAAATTAATTTTTAAAAAAATTGATTAAGATAATTAGATAGACACACAGTTCTTTCATTTAGCCACAAAAAATTTTTTTAAATATATTTTTCAATTATTTTGGTTCACTGTAATTACAATGACTTGTTCAACAACAAAATTATTTCTATATTGAACACCACAGGGACTCCCCACTATTTCTATTTTAATTTAGGGGAGTCCACATGATGCAGAGGATAATGTACTTGACTGCTACATCATAGAAAGCAAGTTCTAATTCCAGTTGCACTATTAAATTCACTTTCAAACTAATACCCTTGGGAAAGGTATGAACCCTCCTCATCCTCCCAGCTATGGGTTAGATAGTACCACTATTGTTACTCTACAATGATATCTTTGGCATTAAATAATCAATGAAGGTTGATATGCCATTAATTAAAGAAACCAAACAAAGAAACCTATTTTGATTTGTGGCTGCTGGACAATGTCTGTCTCTTTGTAAATTTCCAAGAAGAAAATTGGTGAATGTTATTGAACTACTGTGGCCTTTGTAAAATCATAAGAAATAATTCTGAAGATTATTTAGTTTTTTTATCTTCTATACAACAGTTACAGAATACCAATCATACTTTATGATTTATTCTCATTTCACTAAACAAAACCCCAAACGTTTTGTGCACATATCTTGTTGATACAAGCCCTCCATTTTGTTGTGTCTTTTTCAGTGTTAAACATATCCTCTCTTATTAGATCACTCACTCTCTTTGATGTTCTTCCTTTAGGTTTTCTGTAGGTTTGCCTTTGTGTACCATGGGACCAAACCTCTTCAATCTTTTCTTTTTAATAATGTCAGTGAAATTATTTGGTTAGATCATTAAATCATTCATTTTTATGTAATTTATAGGAGACAAAAACCTTACAACAGACCAATAGCATTACTCTAATATCTGATATTTTTGAGATGATAAAACTGACACATAAAGATCTGGAAAAGTCATTCTTGAAATGGAGTATGAAAAAAGAATTGCTCTAAAGAGCAAGATAATCTCTAGTGATAATGATAACAACTGTAAATGATGTTATTGCTGAAAATGTCAATGAATTTCTATTTTTTCAGATCAATGGTACCAGGAAGCTCATCTGATCTAAGAAGAAGGGTAAGGTTTAGCTTTTTAAACCTTTGATAGAATTAAGGAAAAAGTATGAAAAAGAAGAGATTTTTTAAAGGCAATCAAGGTGTATTTGAAAATGATTGCCTCAGGATTATGGTTGAAGGTTTTCAAATAAATCACATCGAAATAAATGATTAATAGATTATAAAAACATTTTTTTTTTTTTCAAAAAGCAGTCTTAACCACAAAGTTGAATAAATCTTCCATCTTGCCCGAGGGTGACTGAGGATTTCAGATCCCCCATTTAATACCACTTGAATTACACTCTTCATCGAAACCATTTGAATAAAACTTTTCTGACATTGATGCATTTGTTTTTAACCTGCAACATCCAAAATAGGTATAATTTATTATTTTTAATAACTCATTCCTCATATTTCCTAAAATAAGAGTTTTTAATATAGTGGTGTAGCCAACCATAGTTGTCTCCCCTAGATCAGACACCTATATATTTATTAAAAGCTCCACCCAAACTGACCACAGTTGTGTTACTTTACTATAAAAGCTTCAAGTTAAGCTATTATCTTGTTTGTCTTTCATAACAAATGTACAAATATTTTACTTCCAGCATTTTCTGGCTTTTAAATAATGGTAAGAAAAATAAATAAATTAGAAGCCCTCTTGTTACTAATCAATATTCAATTAATAAATAAAAATGTTTGGTTTAGAGTTTAATAATACTTCATTGTTTATTTGCATCCATTTCAGTTCTTTTATTTTTAAAAATCAAATTTGTATCAATATTCAATGAGGAAGGTTTGGATTGTCAGGAAGAATGTAAAAAGAAATCAAAATACCAAAAGGAAATAAAGATCTTTCTATAAGAAATAAGAAGTGTTCAATTTCCGATAGACCTTAAAATGGTAAATATTGAAATTAGAAGAAACCATAATATGCAAGTATATTCAAGTATAAGATAGAAGAGAAAGAGTTAAATTAATTTATTCATGTTCAGATTAACATGTCAGTTTAATGATGAGAAAAAAAGGAAATGGTGTTAAAAGATGTTCAGTTTATGTAAAAGTGATTTCTTAAAGAATTCATAATAATAATCACTATTTTAGAATGATCAACTGGAAAACAGAGATTTACTGATGTTTGTATTTGGTATTTGTTTTCAATTAGAAAGAATTGAATATTTGACATCCAATAGGATTTAATTTCTCTTTTGTTTTTAACAAAATTTATTTTGAATGTTTCCAGCAATTAATAATGTGTGAATTCTTTTACGAAAATGCACTTGATAAAAATAACACCTACAGCTGAAAAAGAAATCTTGACACTTTTAGCTCTTCATATTTTTTTACTTTGTTTTCTTATTTTTCTGTTAATGTTGCACTTTTCCTGATCATGCCTCCTAAATAGTTGCAAGGTTTCCAGAAAGAAAACAACACTAAGAATTTTCAAGTTGCTATATTTGCCAAATAGGAGACCCTTTCTATGTTTGGCATATAAAAGGCTCATTTTTATATAAAATAACCTATGTTTAACATATTAAATCCATTTTTATATTAAAGACCCTTTCTATATTTGGCATATGAGACCCTTTTATATATGTCATCAGGATGACCTAAAGTTGGTATCAGCTATACAGCAAGGGAGTCTATCCACTTTTTACTAGCACTAGACCAAGGAAGGAGATTATTTTAGTGTCTGAGATGGAGCACCACACCTACCATCAGCTCCTCACTTTACTGCATAGATCCCTGTGTTACTCATAAGCTGAGGGCCAGTATTGAACCTAAAACCTTGTGGTTCCTAGTCGGACACTCTACTGACTGAGTTAAAAGACACGTTCTACATTTTGCATATAAGAGAACCTTTCTATTTCAAAGACCCTTTCTACATTTGGCATATAAGAGACTCTTTCTATTTAAAAGACCCTTTCTACATTTAGCATATAAGAGACTCTTTCTATTTAAAAGACCCTTTCTACATTTAGCATATAAGAAAACCTTTCTATTTAAAAAACACTTTCTACATTTGGCATATAAGAGACTCTTTCTATTTAAAAGACCCTTTCTACATTTAGCATATAAGAGACCCTTTCTATTTCAAAGACCCTTTCTACATTTGGCATATAAGAGACCCTTTCTATTTAAAAGACCCTTTCTACATTTGGCATATAAGAGACTCTTTCTATTTCAAAGACACTTTCTACATTTGGCATATAAGAGACTCTTTCTATTTAAAAGACCCTTTCTACATTTGGCATATAAGAGACTCTTTCTATTTAAAAGACCCTTTCTACATTTGGCATATAAGAGACTCTTTCTATTTCAAAGACCCTTTCTACATTTGGCATATAAGAGACTCTTTCTATTTCAAAGACACTTTCTACATTTAGCATATAAGAGACTCTTTCTATTTCAAAGACCCTTTCTACATTTGGCATATAAGAGACTCTTTCTATTTCAAAGACCCTTTCTACATTTGGCATATAAGAGACTCTTTCTATTTCAAAGACACTTTCTACATTTGGCATATAAGAGAACCTTTCTATTTCAAAGACCCTTTCTACATTTGGCATATAAGAGACTCTTTCTATTTAAAAGACCCTTTCTACATTTGGCATATAAGAGACTCTTTCTATTTCAAAGACACTTTCTACATTTGGCATATAAGAGACTCTTTCTATTTCAAAGACCCTTTCTACATTTGGCATATAAGAGACTCTTTCTATTTCAAAGACACTTTCTACATTTAGCATATAAGAGACTCTTTCTATTTCAAAGACCCTTTCTACATTTGGCATATAAGAGACTCTTTCTATTTCAAAGACCCTTTCTACATTTGGCATATAAGAGACTCTTTCTATTTAAAAGACACTTTCTACATTTGGCATATAAGAGACTCTTTCTATTTCAAAGACCCTTTCTACATTTGGCATATAAGAGAATCTTTCTATTTCAAAGACCCTTTCTACATTTAGCATATAAGAGACTCTTTCTATTTAAAAGACCCTTTCTACATTTAGCATATAAGAAAACCTTTCTATTTAAAAAACACTTTCTATGTTTGGCATATAAGAGACCCTTTCTATTTAAAAGACCCTTTCTACATTTGGCATATAAGAGACTCTTTCTATTTCAAAGACACTTTCTACATTTGGCATATAAGAGACCCTTTCTATTTCAAAGACACTTTCTATGTTTGGAATATAAGAGACTCTTTCTATTTCAAAGACACTTTCTACATTTGGCATATAAGAGACCCTTTCTATTTCAAAGACACTTTCTATGTTTGGAATATACGAGACTCTTTCTATTTAAAAGACCCTTTCTACATTTGGCATATAAGAGACTCTTTCTATTTAAAAGACCCTTTCTACATTTAGCAAATAAGAGACCTTTTCTATTTCAAAGACCCTTTCTACATTTGGCATATAAGAGACTCTTTTTATTTAAAAGACACTTTCTACATTTGGCATATAAGAGACTCTTTTTATTTCAAAGACCCTTTCTACATTTGGCATATAAGAGACTCTTTCTATTTAAAAGACCCTTTCTACATTTGGCATATAAGAGACTCTTTCTATTTCAAAGACACTTTCTACATTTGGCATATAAGAGACCCTTTCTATTTCAAAGACACTTTCTATGTTTGGAATATAAGAGACTCTTTCTATTTCAAAGACACTTTCTACATTTGGCATATAAGAGACCCTTTCTATTTCAAAGACACTTTCTATGTTTGGAATATAAGAGACTCTTTCTATTTAAAAGAACCTTTCTACATTTAGCATATAAGAGACTCTTTCTATTTAAAAGACACTTTCTACATTAGCATATAAGAGACTCTTTCTATTTCAAAGACACTTTCTACATTTAGCATATAAGAGACTCTTTCTATTTCAAAGAACCTTTCTACATTTGGCATATAAGAGACTCTTTCTATTTAAAAGACCCTTTCTACATTTAGCATATAAGAGACTCTTTCTATTTCAAAGACACTTTCTACATTTAGCATATAAGAGACTCTTTCTATTTCAAAGACACTTTCTACATTTAGCATATAAGAGACTCTTTTTATTTCAAAGACCCTTTCTACATTTGGCATATAAGAGACTCTTTCTATTTAAAAGACCCTTTCTACATTTGGTATATAAGAGACTCTTTCTATTTCAAAGACACTTTCTACATTTGGCATATAAGAGACCGTTTCTATTTCAAAGACACTTTCTATGTTTGGAATATAAGAGACTCTTTCTATTTCAAAGACACTTTCTACATTTGGCATATAAGAGACCCTTTCTATTTCAAAGACACTTTCTATGTTTGGAATATAAGAGACTCTTTCTATTTAAAAGACCCTTTCTACATTTGGCATATAAGAGACTCTTTCTATTTAAAAGACCCTTTCTACATTTAGCATATAAGAGACTCTTTCTATTTAAAAGACCCTTTCTACATTTAGCATATAAGAAAACCTTTCTATTTAAAAAACACTTTCTATGTTTGGCATATAAGAGACCCTTTCTATTTAAAAGACCCTTTCTACATTTGGCATATAAGAGACCCTTTCTATTTAAAAGACCCTTTCTACGTTGGCATATAAGAGACTCTTTCTATTTCAAAGACACTTTCTACATTTGGCATATAAGAGACCCTTTCTATTTCAAAGACACTTTCTATGTTTGGAATATAAGAGACTCTTTCTATTTCAAAGACACTTTCTACATTTGGCATATAAGAGACCCTTTCTATTTCAAAGACACTTTCTATGTTTGGAATATAAGAGACTCTTTCTATTTAAAAGACCCTTTCTACATTTGGCATATAAGAGACTCTTTCTATTTAAAAGACCCTTTCTACATTTAGCAAATAAGAGAACTTTTCTATTTCAAAGACCCTTTCTACATTTGGCATATAAGAGACTCTTTCTATTTAAAAGACACTTTCTACATTTGGCATATAAGAGACTCTTTTTATTTAAAAGACCCTTTCTACATTTGGCATATAAGAGACTCTTTCTATTTAAAAGACCTTTTCTACATTTGGCATATAAGAGACTCTTTCTATTTCAAAGACACTTTCTACATTTGGCATATAAAAGACCCTTTCTATTTCAAAGACACTTTCTATGTTTGGAATATAAGAGACTCTTTCTATTTCAAAGACACTTTCTACATTTGGCATATAAGAGACCCTTTCTATTTCAAAGACACTTTCTATGTTTGGAATATAAGAGACTCTTTCTATTTAAAAGACCCTTTCTACATTTGGCATATAAGAGACTCTTTCTATTTCAAAGACCCTTTCTACATTTGGCATATAAGAGACTCTTTTTATTTAAAAGACCCTTTCTACATTTGGCATATAAGAGACTCTTTTTATTTAAAAGACCCTTCTACATTTGGCATATAAGAGACCCTTTCTATTTCAAAGACCCTTCTACATTTGGCATATAAGAGACTCTTTCTATTTAAAAGACACTTTCTACATTTGGCATATAAGAGACTCTTTCTATTTCAAAGACCCTTTCTACATTTGGCATATAAGAGACTCTTTCTATTTAAAAGACACTTTCTACATTTGGCATATAAGAGACTCTTTCTATTTCAAAGACCCTTTCTACATTTGGCATATAAGAGCCTTTTTCTATTTAAAAGACCCTTTCTACATTTAGCATATAAGAAAACCTTTCTATTTAAAAAACACTTTCTACATTTGGCATATAAGAGACTCTTTCTATTTCAAAGACCCTTTCTACATTTGGCATATAAGAGACTCTTTCTATTTAAAAGACCCTTTCTACATTTAGCATATAAGAAAACCTTTCTATTTAAAAAACACTTTCTACATTTGGCATATAAGAGACCCTTTCTATTTAAAAGACCCTTTCTACATTTAGCATATAAGAAAACCTTTCTATTTAAAAAACACTTTCTACATTTGGCATATAAGAGACCCTTTCTATTTAAAAGACCCTTTCTACATTTAGCATATAAGAAAACCTTTCTATTTAAAAAACACTTTCTACATTTGGCATATAAGAGACCCTTTCTATTTAAAAGACACTTTCTACATTTGGCATATAAGAGACCCTTTCTATTTAAAAGACCCTTTCTACATTTGGCATATAAGAGACTCTTTCTATTTAAAAGACCCTTTCTACATTTGGCATATAAGAGACTCTTTCTATTTCAAAGACACTTTCTACATTTGGCATATAAGAGACTCTTTCTATTTCAAAGACACTTTCTACATTTAGCATATAAGAGACCCTTTCTATTTCAAAGACACTTTCTACATTTGGCATATAAGAGACCCTTTCTATTTCAAAGACCCTTCTACATTTGCATATAAGAGACTCTTCTATTTAAAAGACCCTTTCTACATTTGGCATATAAGAGACTCTTTCTATTTCAAAGACTTTCTACATTTGGCATATAAGAGACCCTTTCTATTTCAAAGACCCTTTCTACATTTGGCATATAAGAGACTCTTTCTATTTAAAAGCACTTTCTACATTTGGACCCTTTCTACATTTGGCATATAAGAGACTCTTTCTATTTCAAAGAGTCACTTTCTACATTTGGCATATAAGAAAACCTTTCTATTTAAAAGACACTTTCTACATTTGGCATATAAGAGACCCTTTCTATTTCAAAGACCCTTTCTACATTTGGCATATAAGAGACTCTTTCTATTTCAAAGACACTTTCTACATTTGGCATATAAGAGACCCTTTCTATTTCAAAGACCTTTCTACACTTGGCATATAAGAGACTCTTTCTATTTCAAAGTCACTTTCTACATTTGGCATATAAGAGACTCTTTCTATTTCAAAGACACTTTCTACATTTAGCATATAAGAAAACCTTATATTTAAAAGACACTTTCTACATTTGGCATATAAGAGACTCTTTCTATTTAAAAGACACTTTCTACATTTGGCATATAAGAGACCCTTTCTATTTAAAAGACACTTTCTACATTTGGCATATAAGAGACTCTTTCTATTTAAAAAACACTTTCTACATTTGGCATATAAGAGACCCTTTCTATTTAAAAGACACTTTCTACATTTGGCATATAAGAGACCCTTTCTATTTAAAAGACACTTTCTACATTTGGCATATAAGAGACTCTTTCTATTTAAAAAACACTTTCTATGTTTGGCATATAAGAGACCCTTTCTATTTAAAAGACACTTTCTGTTTGGAATATAAGAGACCCCTTTTTATATTAAAAAAAATCCTTTTCTATATTTGGCATATATAATGGAGGTGTGTGGGTATAATGGTTACCTTCATAGGAAATTAAAACAGTGACACAAGATCAAATCCTGGATGAGTCTGCATTTCCCACAGTGCCAATCTTTTTGGAAAAGGTGTGGATCCAGTTAATCTCCCAGTCTAGGAGAAGGAAAACTCTGAATTCAAACCTTTTAAACTCCGCTTGATGTTGACCTTGTGTCACATCCTGCTTGTGCAGAGGGGTTGGCAAATATGTATATTTGGCATATAAGAGACCCTTTTATATAAAAGACCCTTTCTATATTTTTCATACAAGAGACATATATATATATATATATATATATATATAAGAGCATCTTTTTTTCCTAAGAATAGTAAAAGATTTAAATAATCTCCCAAGTTTTATGTATAAACTTGAGTTATCTGGTAGGCTAATGTTTTCACATACAATGGAGACTAGCAGAACTTATTTCTAGCTTAACTTCATAATACTGTCATATAGAATATAAATAGAGTTGGGGGGGGGAGTATTATATGGCATGAAAAACAGTAATCATTGGGTAATGCTTAAAGTGGTCACAATTAGCACCAACTATTCAATACTTTACCATTTATCAATATTTCTGGAAGGCATTTCAAGTTTGTATTCAAGATGCGTTGAGCCAATCAGGTGTGGGTTTCTAACCACATGAATAATACAAAAGTCTGTACAGGGAAAGAATGACAATGATTTTTGTCTTCTTGCAACGCAAGTCTCAGCACTTTGCAAATAAAGGTGACATGAAAGCATTTCACGTGTCGTGTGGGGGTGGGGCTGGGGGTGATCTCTAAACGTATCATATAAAAAAAAACAAAAAAACAAAGGCCAATTTTAAAGTTTACCAGTGGTGGTGGTGGTGGTGGTGTGTGGTGATGGTGGTGATGGTGATCAGTGTTTTGAATCGTTGTTGCTGTCAAATAAAGATGAAAAAGTAATGTCATCTTGAAATCAATATTTATTCCAATGAGTGTCAAGAATTTTGAAGTTTTGCCACTGACAGGTGTAAAAGACTTTATAAATATATCACCAGGGAATCTCAAACATTTGCATCTGTCAACGCCTTTGTAGACTTATTGAACCTTCATTGATTCCCTGTCAGATACAAAGTAAATATTTATACTACATATGCATATCATCTATTTATATTTGTGTATGCAAAAGTGGTTTAAAAGAAATGGTCTTTACTCGAAATGCAATTTTAAAATAATAACTTGTATTTTAGTCTTTGTAATTTTTTGGTAAAGAGAATGAAATACAAGTATTTGTTTTAGAATGTGTATTGTGTATACACACACACACACACACACACACACACACACACACATATATATATATATATATATATTTATATATATATATATATATATATATATATATTTATATATATATTTACCCTGTCCCTTCACCGGGGGCAAGATGTGACACAATGTCAATTTTTAAATGAAGTAAAGCAGGTGTGAATTCAGAGTTTAAAGTCCTAGATTGGTTGACTTACCAAGTCTAAAGATCCCAGTCTACTCAACTATTTACCCATGGCTTGAGGGAGAACAGATAGGTTCATGCCTTTCTCAAGGGCATTAGAACTAAGGAAAATGCAATGAGCATCATCTAGGATTTGAACTCTGGTCACCAATTCCATTTCATACAATGATAACCATTACATTAAGTGTGCTTCCTTATGTTTGTGTGAACACAGAGAAGCAAGGTCTCATTAGCAACATTCTCCTATGGACTCCTACATATAGACACATCAATGTTAGCTGATCAGCAAAAACTTACATTAACCAGTTCTGTACAGACAATGGATACTGTCAAGAGGACCTACCAAGAATGATAGCTGATAGGGATGAATGGCACAAGAAAGTTAGGGAATCTTTGCCATTGGAATAACCTGATGATGATCTGGTAATTTAGAAAATAATGGCTAAAATAAAACTGGTTATTATTTTTCAGACAACCTAATATGAAGCAAAATATTTATGCTAATACAATATGTGATCACAAAGTATAAAAATGGAAACTTTAAATCTTTTAATTTTAGAATTTTAATGAAGACATGTGCACAATTGAGCAACTTATTTAGTAAAGTGATAATGTCTAGACTGTTTGTTTAGATGAAGTAATGACAATCTGTGTTAGAAACTGTGACATATTAAACTGGAAATTAAAACTGGACATATTAAACTGGAAATTAAAGAAAATAAATTTATGAATTTACAAATGTTTAGTATCAAATCCTGAGTTCATAAAGATTATTCAGTATTATTTAATATTAACTATTAAATCCAGTAAGATGCTTCTTTCTTGGAGGAAACGTCAAATTAAATGGGCCTCATGTGTCAGGCTTTTTTTTAATACTAACTAGAAAATTAAGTTGCTTATGATTTATAACCAAGAGAAGGTGCTCATGTTGTAATGGTTATCATCATAAGAAATAGACACAAAATATCTGAGACGATGTTGTTTGCATTTCACATTGCACTAATATTTTTGGGAAAAATAGGAATCCAACTAATCTCCCTCCAGCTATGGGTGAAATAGTAGGGTAGACTAGGCATTTTAACCTTGGTATGGCAAATGGTCTAGGAAAACTTAGAATTCAAACCTGTTCAACTCTGCTTAAGAAATTGTCACATTCTGCTCATGAAGAAGAGAAGGATAAATGCAAATGCAGCACTAGATTGAACAACTTCCTTTTTCTGATTTCTAAAACTGAAAATTCATTTTACAGCTAAAGTTTGGTGATGTGTTGGACATTAAATGAAATATAATGCTTTAATTTCACACCTTATCAAAAGAGAATTTTCAGAGGTGCTTTGACCAATAGAAACTCACAGGAAAAAGTATGTTGAATGTCAAGGAGACTATTTTAAAGAAAATTAATGTTTTATTCATTGTTCATTTATATCTTAGTACAACTTCAGTCTTGATACCTATTAACACACCCCATATATACAGTACATTTTGCCAATACTTTTGGGAAAGGTATGCATCCAAATACTTGCAAGAATTGTTCCCTTTTTTGTTGAATAAATTGATGAGGCGTTTCTTCAGCTGCAATTCTCAGCTGATTAAGTATCTTTGTTGAAAAACATCCTTTACCATCTTCATCTTTAAGACTAATATTTTCATGAGAAACTTTAGAAAACTGATAATCCATTGGGGGAATAGAAGTGTCTCCTTTGTCCTTCAAGTTTTGCTTAATGTTACAGGCAGCCTGAGAGACATTGGCACCAAAGTTTGGTCCAAGCAAAAACACAATGGCATCCTTATTCTTCAATTTGGTCTCTGGAGTTCCAGTTCACAAATTCAATGTGATGGGGAAAAAAAGAAGGAATAGAGAAGGTTAATCTTGGCAAATGTTTATGTTGTTATAAATGACTAAAACACAAATGATGGAAAACAATTTTTATTTTCTTAGCAAAACTGAAGGAGACAAATGTAGACATGATTGATTGATTGATTGATTGAGAGAGAGAGAGAGAGAGAAGCAGAGAAGTTTGTGTCAGTATTATGATTTAATTACTTTATTTGAAATGTTTCATAAAATATTTTGAAAAATGATAACTATTTTGATATCAAAAAAGGAATGTATGGAAAAAAAAGATAGATAGATAAAATAATGATAAAGAATAAAAAACACAGAACATTTTTCTCATGATGTTAAAAAATAAAATATCCAAAAAGGGTTTTTGGTGATCTGCCCATTTTTATGACCCCACATCTGTAAATGAGAGAATAAAGCTTAGTTCACTTTCCAACACAGAGTGTAGGAATAGGTTTTTAAAAAAAACTAAGTACAACTTTTGCTATTGTTTTTTTATCTTTTCCAACTTAAGCTTGAGCTTGACCATTACTATTATTATTATTATTATTATTATTATTATAAACTTACTTTTTACCCTATGCTTAAAAAAACAAAGATAATGGACAGACTAAAGAGAATTTAAGAACTTTATCTTCCCTAAAAAAGAAATAAACAATCCATAGATAAACAAGAATGGAAGAAATTTGTCTTTATTTTCCATGTGAATTGTCTTTAAGAAAATCTCCAAAGTCAGTTGATTTTTGTCTTTTTAGAAAAACTAAAATATCAGTGAATATGAAATTTTGCAATTGACAGAGCAAGGTTGACTTAAGTTTGACCATTACTACTATGTCTATTATTATCATCATCATCACAAAGTTACTTCTGGCCCTATAAAAATATCAGTCAATATGAAATTTTGCAATTGACAGAGCAAGGTTGACTTAAGTTTGACCATTACTACTATGTCTATTATTATCATCATCATCACAAAGTTACTTCTGGCCCTATGCCTAAAACAGACAAAGATAATCGACATACAAGATACATTTTGTTTATGTTTTATCTTTATAAAAAAAAAGGGAAGAACAATCCATAGTAAAAACTGAAGGTTTTGTTGTTTCCTCACTTTAGAATTGTATCAGAAAATGAAAAGTTTTTTCCAATGTATTTTGTTGAAATTACAATAGACAATGCTTTCAAAATCTGAAGAATCTTTATCAGTTCTATGAATCCCCAAAAGAATTCTGGAATTTCACATGGATATTTGTCAGTTTCTCAGTTTCATAAAATCTTCTTAAAGATTTGCTTGGCTTACAGTTGTAATAGCAATCATTTTTCATCATTTCATTCAAAAGAACTCTACTTTCTACTTGGGTGAGTCAAAAGTTTTGCAATATTTTGGTAATTCAGAAAAGATCTGGATGCCTTTTCTGATATTGTGAAGGTGACAAAATTAGTGTGGTTTACACTTGTAATAACAGTCATTTTTCATCATTTCATATAAAAGAACTTTCTATCATATTATATATTGTATTGGTGGAACTGAATATTTCTTTTGACAAATTCTTTATGTTCTAATGTGTTGATAAATGCTTTTAAATACAGAACAGATCAGTAATTGTTAACTTGATTTGATTCTCTGGCTTTTATTTATCCATTTTTCTGATTGTGCTTTTCTTCCCATAATGTGTTTCAGTGACAACACTTGTATTATTAACTATGTAAAAAGAAAAAAATCACTTCCACTTGTCTATTTACATAATGATATTGATTACTTTGCTTATTTTTATCTTTTGTATCTTATTTGGGTTAATGACATTTTACATGTTGAGTTTTCTGTTTTTGATGAATGTTGGCTGAGAGATTTATGATTAGCTGTTATATAATCATCTTCATCTTTTTGTCATCATTTTCTCTTCTCAGCCAACAATCACTTTTCACTGTTTCATTCATCTTGGCCCCCATACTATTTCATTGGAATGAATAACACAGACATTTTCTTTTCTGCACATTATTTATTAACTTCATAAAGTCTTCTCATACATAACATAATTCGGACTGCAAATCTGGGAAGCCAGTTAGACCAGAGATGGAAATCATCAACTGCTCGCTTCAGTGATTCTTGAAAAAACTGATTCTTAGCAAAAATCTATCTTCTAACTTCTAGAATTTTAGTCAACTGACTTTACTTTTGCCAATGAAAGCCAAGTTTTCAAATTTTAAATCATACTTATTTGACATTAATAGTTAGAATTTTAAAAAACTTATATACACAACCTTTTGAAATAATAGATACTGATAATCTATCATTTAACATTGGTTTGATTGTATAAAAATCATCAAGTCATGCTGATAGCATAGATTCCCTTGACTCTCTCTTGCCATCCATCCCTATTAGTTATTGCTCTTAGCTTTTAAAGTGTTGAAAAAGTTACTGATTCAAACCTAAAATATCAGTAAACATCAACACAGAAAAGCAATGAATTAGAAAAGTAAAAAGAAAACAAAAAAAAACATTGTGGTATTTTGATTCTTTAATTTCACTTTTACTTAGACTTGCAAAGGGAAAAATTAATTTGAATCAGTAACTTTTTCAACACTTTAATAGAAAAATGTGATTTTCTTTCTCCCAAATTAAAACATGATTTTCTTCAAAGTGATTGACAGGAGTTTTTCTTAGTGCAACAGTTATCATCCTACAAAATGGCATCAGTGATATAAGTTCTAATCTTGGAAAAGGTGGCATGTGTTTTACTTTTTACTAATGCCTTTATTATTGTTCCCAGTTTGATTAACTGTGTGTTAAAGTGTATGAAAGTACTGACAAAGATTATGTTTTTTAAAATGGTCTTTTATTCAATTCAGAACATATGCAGCTGTGAAAACTGAAACTGTAAAACAAATATTTGCATAAGCAAGACAAATTGTAAAAAGGGCTGACAAATTCTACATACATTTAAAATAAAATATACCAAAGAGTTCTAATCTTTGACAAGGTGACATGTGTTTCACTTTGTGCTAATGCCCTTTAGAGAAAGCAATCATCCATCTCTTATTCCAATGTTTAAATAGTAGAGCAGATTGGGTGTTTTTAGCTTTAGTAACTAGTCTGGGAGAAGGAAAACTTTGAATTGAAACCAGCTTTCATCATCATCATCATCATCATCATCAAGGTGTGCAAAGATTCTATTGACTCTCTCTATTAAATAACCCATGAAGATATATAAAATAATCTTGACTCTCTTACCATCTGTCTCTGTCAGCCATCGCTCTTGTTAAGTCCTCTAGACAGTATCCAGTGTCTGTATAGAGCTGAAGTTTTTGCGTGTCAGCCAACATTGCTATGTCCAGATTTATTCTGCTTAAAAATTGACCTTGTGTCACATCCTGCCTATGGTGGAGGGGTTGAGTAAATACATAAATCAAAGTAATTGAACTCAATCTACAGATTAAAAAATATTGGTTCCAATCATATTAGATAAGGTCTCATTATTGTTTTTTAAAAAAGAAAATTATGTTGTTTTAAAGTTTAATTTATGATTTTTATTTTTGAGAATTTCTTTGATTTTAGAATTTTCTCAATTTTGGTGGCAGTGTGTGTCCCATGAAAAAATATTTTAATAATCATGAAGAAGTAAAACAATAGAAACCAAAGAAAAAAATAATTCTTCAAAAGGAAACTCTTTCACATACATGAACACATACGTATATACATATAAGAAATTCTAGAAAGGGAATAGATAAAAAAGTAACAACTCTCTTTATCTCTCTAATGAACATACACATATATACACATACACATGTAATTGTCATGTAGGAAATGGACACATAGACCTGAGTTTAAATCTTGGAAAATGCTTTGTGCATTTCACATCATGCTAATACTTTTTAGAAAGATATGAATCCAACTATTCTTCCTATAGCTTGGGTAAATAGTAGGGCAGACTAGGCTCTTTAACCTTGGTTAACCTGTCAAAGGTTTGAAATCAGAGTTTTCCTTCACTTAAAAATTGATCTTCTGTTGCATCCTGCTCATGCAGAAGGTTTGGGAAATACACACACACACACATATATATTATATATTATATATAATATTATATATATATATAATATATATATATAATATATATATATAAGAGAGTTTTATAATTTGCTTGAAGCATTGTGTATATATTGGTTTGGAGGTTGGAGGAAGATCACTGGAATTGAAGTTTTTTTATCTCAAAAATTCAAGAATAATTTACAGGTTAATACACAACACCATTGTTACCTTATTATTTTTTCTTTACACCTGCATTGTGATAGCCTTCAAAATCAACCTCCAAACCAATATGAAAAGAAAATATTTAAAAAATATAACAAACACAGGATGTTACGATCAGGAAACAATTTTTAGTGTCAATACTTAAGCATTTCGGTATTTTATACATATATATATATATATATGTATACTTATTTTTGGCATTTTGGTTACCAATATGGAAAAAATATAGTAAAGTTTGAATTTTTAACTTTTGTTTCCTCTACAATAACCCCCTTAGGTAAGGCATGAATCTACTATTCCCTAAGCACTATATTATCACTATCTATTTAGAAAATGAAAAGTTTAATGACTTGTATTTTATGATCAAGGAAAATCTTCTGATTTACAGAAAGAAGTAAAAGTCTAGAAATCAAAGAATGCAAATCTTGATCCAAAATCTGAAGACTTTTGAAAGGAAGTAGAAATTCAATGAAATGAAATAGGAAGCTGAAGCAATTTTGATTTTGAAAATATGTCAGTGGGAATTGTGATAATCCATTCAAATTAAAAAGATGGACATGAAATTTGCATATAATTCTAGTGCATCAGATAAGAAAGGAAATATAGAAGCAATAATTCATTGTGACTTTTCTTATCCATTAGAGAAAAGGAGAAATATCTGTGAAATATTTCCCAGTAAAAGTGATAAAAAATGAATCTGATATGAGCAAGAGAAAATGCCCAAGTAAAAGAGATGTGGAAGAAAGAGTTGATGGAGAAAAATGTCCCAGAATCATTCTATTTTGTATTCATAGCGTTGATGATGCTCTTCTGGGGCCGATATCTTGCCCCATTATTTTTCTCCCTAATAACTGAAAGATAGCTAATTTTATGCTGAATCCCATGTTCATACAGGGAAATTAATCTCCAAGCTTGCAAAGATTGCCAAATGAGGGAAACCAATATTGAGTGTCGCTATAGAAAAGCAACATGAAGCCAAGTTGGGTATTTGATCATATAAACAATTCTGGTTTAGCCTCACATACATTCTTTATCAAATAGAGTTGTGTGTATCTTCTTCTATGATAACACATGCATATACACACATACAAAGATACGTTAACTCAATAAAAGCTTTTAACTGTCACATTTTTAGTCAAGTCTGTTGAGAAACTCTTCCCAAAGGCAAAAACTTGATATTTTGCATGTAACTAAATTAACAAGATGCACTTGGAGCATAACACTTATTGTCAAGTTCTAATCCTGAATAAGGCTATTTGCATTTCATATAATCCCTGATATAGTTTGGAAAGATATGAATTTAATATTAGGTATGAAATATCCTTAAACTGAAAATAAGATATTAGGGTGGGTCAAAAGTTTTGCAAAATTTTAGTTTTTATGCTAGTTTGTAGTTAATATATAATATGATCAAAGCAATTTAGGTTATGGAAAATACTCACTATAGTTCATAGAATTTTGTACTGATATGTTGTGCAATGTGCATTGCTTCACTCTGTTTGTGATTTGAAAGTTGTAAAGATGAATGTTCAATTTAGTCTAACATGGAAGCTTTACGAATTTGAATGTTGTAGAAGCAACCAAAAACATTTGTTATGCCAAAGGTGTAGGCACACTACAGTCAGTAACAAAATAGTTTTAAGAAATTTTGCTAGGGTTGCCAAGAAACTTAACAATCAGGCAAGATCGGGTAGGACTAAAACCATGTATTCCAAGATTTTTCTCCAAGCCTGTAGAGGCAAATTTAGCAAGTAGCACTCAGTGAGTATATATATATGTATATTGCTTACTTATTTTCTTATAAATTAAGATCATGAAACAGAGATACTTGAATTCAAGGTGGCAGCTATATATTTATATATATAATATATATATATATATATAAGTCTGATGTTATCATAAGATACTGATGAGGCACTGGTTAGTTATAATGATGCACTCTCCTCAGTATCATACTTGATCCCAAAGTCATCATCTAATGAAGGTTTTATTGGCAGCACTGCTGGGTGCTTTTGGGGGATATTTATTTATTTTTGTGAATATAATTTACTATACATTTCTGGAGAAGTTCAGATGACACTTGGAAATACCACACAGTTGCTACTACATCACAAAAAAGGAGATATTTTTATTATATAGGGATAGAATAACATTATCATATGAAAAAATTCAGTGCTAAGTAATCTCATTGAAATTGATTACCAATGTCTATAAGAAATGAAATTAATTAAAGGGAATCAGTGTCAGGATTTTACCACTACCCAATCGATTCCTTTATTTGTTCACATGAGTTACTAGTTTTAAAAAAATCCTAATTTGAACTTGAATTATTTAGAATATTGTCTTGACTTTTCAGTTAAATTTGACAGCATCTTATTGATGACTTTGCATACACCTGGATTTTACACTCAGCTAAGCAAGGGATGATGTCTTTATGTCTAGACTTTGTCTAGATGTGTCAGTGACAAATCTCTATAGTTCTTGATCAATTGTCTCTGATGAAACACAGGATTGTGCAAGTGCATCACACTCTATACTCTCCAGATTTAGTTCTGTGTGAATTTTTTTTGTTTCCAAAACTGAAAGTTCCTCACATGAGTAAGATTTGTGGAAATCGAAGACATTAAAATAAACATGACAGTGCTGTTTTATGCCATATTAATACAGGTATTTTAAGAAGTGCTTTGACCAATGGAAAACTCACTGGAATAAATGTGATTAATTCTAATGTATTCAAGATAATCAATTTTTCATTCATTATTCATTTTTAATTTGGTAAATACAAATTTGATCTTGATACCTTTGGAACACACCTTATATATGTCTGTGTGTGTATGTATGTGTATATATATATATATATATATATGAGGTAAAATAAGGAATGAAAGAACAAAACTCAGACAAAAATGTGTAGTATATTTCGCTGGAGGTTTGACCTCAGCTTCTTCTGCTTTATTGAATTATTAGGGTCATTTTTGTCTGAGTTTTGTTCTTTCATTATTTATTTTACCTCATTCTGTCGGATTCATTCCAACCCCCTTTTCCTCATATATTTATATATATATATATATATATATATATATTTTCCTCCACTGAAAAAATCAGTGTGTCTCCTAAAGGCTTTTTTACTGTTTAGTTTAATGATACAAAAGTTATACTAAATTATTCCTTGCTTTTAGGATTGAGTTATGTTTGAAAACAATTCCATTTTAATTGGTTCTAATTAGTCATAATTTGCAATTAAGTAAAAAACTGACTTGCCTCTTATTTCACATTCTGCCCGTCAGTTTCCCCCTCTCTATGTATATCTTGATTACCTCCTTGTTATATGTGTTAGTTTCTCAATAAAGAAAGAGAGAGAGATTGGAGAGTTTGAAACAGTTTTGAATGTTAATTTTCATAAACAGACAGCCTGTAGCTTCAACTTCTTAGTTCTTAATAAATTCAAATTAGGTCAGATGTTTCATTTTTTAGAAATCTCACAAAATGATTTTAATGTTATTTTTTGAATTCTCAGGCCATATCTACTTTAAAAAAAATGTAATTCACTATGCAAACTCACTTTTCCCTAATCCCAATTATCTACTCAGAGCTCAATGGGTCACATTTTTTCTAGTATATATATATATATATGTGTGTATACATATGTTTGTGCCTGTATATGTGTATATTATATATATATATATATATATATATATATATAATAATGCCAATATAAGGTTTGTCAATCTGACTAAGCGTAGGCTAAGATTAAATCCAGGGTATTGTGATATGTCCATAAAATTGGGACATCTAGTCGATTTACAAGGTTTCCAACCAGACAGAATAGCCATTTCTGACCAGAGAGACAAAACAATAATTATATGAGTGACAGATAGAAGGAAAGAACTGGGAGGGTTTTTTTATATATCATTTCAAGTTAAAGTTTGAATTGCAAAAGGATCAAAGTTCATTTTTGTTGGTTTATTTCTACTTTGTAATTATCTTTTTCTGTGAGTGAAATTGTTTCTGTCTTTGTTTGTTTTGGGTTTGATGGGTTTTCTCTCTGAGAAGAGAAATTATGAGACAAAACATTGCCAACCATATTTATAGACAATTTCCTCAATTCACTGATCAATATTTTTGCTTTTCTATTGTAGACACTGAATTTATGGCCAGTTACACAGTATGCACATACACGCGCATGTATTATATATGGTTTTTTTTTACTGATATGATTTTGTATTTATTTGATTATGAATCTTTCCAACACAGTGATTCAGTGAAATTAATGTTTGCAGCTTTGTTGATTTTTATTACTGTACTTCAAACAGTCTGTTGATTACTTCTGTAACTTATATATATATATATATATATATATATATATATATATGCTTAAATATACACACAAACATATATATATATGTGTGTGTGTGTGTGTTTATTTAAGTCTATATATATATATATATATATATATATATATATATATATATATATATATATATATATAGAGAGAGAGAGAGAGGAGAGAGAGAGAGAGAGAGAGACACACACTTTTTTTTGAAAAAAGAAAATTACTCATCAGAGAAAGAAAAAGAAAAAAATGAACAAATCACAGAGAAAAAAAATTGTGAGAAAAAGCAAACAAATGAATTGCAAAAACAAAAAAATATTGAAAAGTGCTCGATACGTGTGTAGGTCAGTTTAGAGAACCAAATCAGTAACAGAATTTAAGTATGCAAGTTTCAGTGAAAAGAATCTTCAGGAAAAAACTCAGTTTTTCTTGAAGATCTTTGTCAGTGAACCCTAGGTATATATATATATATATATATATATATATATATATATATATATGAACTGTGCATAGTGAGATATGTAGAGTGCACATTATAACACCATGATAATGTTATAAAGTTGACTGGCAATATTAAATTAAATACGTAAAATTAATTAGGATGATTTATTAAAAGTTAGTTATAATCCTTTGTAAGGAAGTGTAAAACAAAAACAACCCAAATAATAATATTAAAAATTGCACCTGGTGGCCCACAATCCATATACTGGGTTCCTTCAAAGGTCAAATCAAAAGTTACCATCAGCAAAGGACAAAATTACTAAACAACGAAAGTTGAAAAGGCCAATTTCAAATTTTGATTTAGATAAATAAATACATTTACTCATTCTGGATTATAAGTTAATTTAAGTACTAACTTATGGAAGATTACAACTAAAAGTCTGGCACAAGGCCATTAATAAAATAATAAAAATATTATCTAGTGGTTCACCAACCAAAGAAAAGTGGGGTGGAGTTTTTTTTCGCCCTTCCCAAGATGTGCAACCCAGGGCCATGATTTTGATTGGCTATCCAATTAACAGTGACCTCAGGGGGCTTTTCTATTCCTCCCTGATAATGTTGTGAGGCCATCAGTCCTGTGTTTCTATTGGCTAGCCAATTAGAGTTGTATGTTCAGGGTGTGGAACCCCCCCCCCCCCATAAAAGAAGACCTGAAAAGGGAACAAAGCAGATCAAAAGCTATTTCCATAGCTACACTTTGCCATTGTTTTTGCCTTGACACCCAAATTCCTGAACTTGACTATTTCAACCAGAATTAATTAGCTGTATATTGCCAGTCAAATCACTAACTCCAACTTCAACATTGAAACGTCTTTGTTGTTCTACATGATTTTGCTCATTGTATGATGAATAAAGGTAATAAGTGTTTCATAGTTATTGCACTGGTTGACCAGTTGACAGACAGCAATGGTAAATTTGGTCATCTTCAGACTCAGCCAGAACCGAGAAAGTCTGAACCAGCTCTTCTTCAACTTTCCTGTGGGTCAAACCAAAACTACGTGGGCACAGGAAGTACAAATAAGCAAGTTTATCAACCTGAAAAGTGTCCTCCAACGCAACACACACTTATAGGACCACAACATTTTCTTTCTTCTTTTTTCATATATATATATATATATATATATATCAATTGTAAAGGAATACAAGATATGTACAAAGTAAACTGTAAGCTAAGAAAAAGAAAACTGATGACTACAATCATCAGGTGAGCTGCTATTCTACACGTCTAAAATATATTGTAATATTGTTTTGTATTTTTGTGTATTGAGCACTAAATATTTTATACATTATAGGCACTTTAAGTGTGTGTATATATATATATATATATATATATATATATATATATATATACACACATATATACTCCTACACTTCCCCCCAATGTAGTAAACATTTTCCAGTGTATTTTATGCAATTATTTTTTTACCCTGAAAAAAGGTAAAATATGTAAGTTTCTCATGCCAGCTCTAACTGGTGATTTATCACTGAAGTTTGAGTGACAGCAAATCTCCTCAGGTCCCCAGGACTCTTTTAAGTGTTCTAGCTGATTTTAACACTGCTGTGGTCTGGGTGGCTTTGATTCTTACTCTGATCTCGAATTCACCCAATCTCTTTTTGAGTCTTTTTTGGGGGAGGACCATTTTAATTGCACCAACTACAATTGGTAACACCTTTGCTTTCATGTTTCACAGATTTTTCATCTCTCTGGCAAGATCAAAGTATTTGTTTATCTTTTCATTTTTTTATTTTCATTTTGTTGTCTATTGGAATTTTTATTTTATTTCCCCTGATTTAAAATTTCATTTCATATTAGAAAGACAAAAATTTATGGAAAGTTTAAAGGGAATTAACAAATCAAACTCATCCTTTTAGTTGATATGAATTTTGGCAAAATCTCTAGTGACAAATTGTTAACCATTTGTCACTTGTGTGGATTGTCAAATATTTCAAGAATACTTAAAGTGATAACAGACAAAGGATGAAAAATCCTAAAAACAAAATTGACACAAGAATTCAGGAATTAAAAAGAAATCCTTTTGCTTCAAGAAACAATTTAAAAAGGCTGAATGAAGTTGTTTTATCAAAATAGTTAGAAGAATTAACATGTACTTTTTCTAATCTACACCTTGGTGACAATCAATCACTATCTGTCATTCTTATACTTTTTTGTTTCAAAATTACTTTTTTTTTAAATCAAGGAAAGTCTTATCCAAAAATTCGTAAAATTTTAAATCTGACATTATCCAGATTCCATTGGTCACACATTTCAAGTGACAAGTTCTGTGGAATTGAAATCAAATTCTAGAAGACCTAAAGGGTGAAAAGATTCAACCCAGAATAACTGTCTACCAATACTGAAGAATGGAGAAGGAGGTAAAATTATGATGTGGCAATGTTTTTCTGTATCTGGCATTGATAATTTAGTATAAGGCAAGAAGTTCATTAAGGTAACATTGACAACTTAGTATAAGGCAAGAAGTCCATTAAGGTAACATTGACAACTTAGTATAAGGCAAGAAGTCCATTAAGGCAACATTGACAATTTAGTATAAGGCAAGAAGTCCATTAAGGCAACGTTAACAATTTAGTATGAGGCAAGTAGTTCATTAAGGCAACGTTGACAACTTAGCTGTAAGAAGAGTAACATGAATCGACCATCTCATACGATGTATGAAGTCCAGAATGCAAATGGCGGTGCCTACCAGTCATTAATTAGAGAATTATCGATGGCCTGCCACTAATATTTGCATAACACCACGACCGTTCACTCTAAGTTACTATTAATAAAGGGAGGTTACTCTCACCTACCCACGCATTAGTATAAGGCAAGAAGTCCATTAAGGCAACGTTGACATCATAGCCAAGAAGTCCGTTAAGGCAACTTATACAAGAAGTCTATTAAGACAAAAAAAGTATTAAACTATATTACAAAAAATGTTGCTAACAAGATTGGAAAAGCCATGTGACAAGAGAGGACACATTCCAAAAAGATAATGCTCCAAAAATACAAATGACAAAAAACAACAAAATTTGAATATTAGTTTTTGTCTATAACATTTTGGTATGGTCATTGACCAGTCATCTTAACTCTATTAGAGAACATATAGGTGTATGTTATGGCTTAATTGGTTGGCTGACAATTTAAAAACACTAACCAATAATGGGGAAAAGAGAAATAAATAGAAAAAAATTGATGTGATGCACTGGAAACAAATATCAAGTATTATGTGTGTGTGTCTGTGTATACTAGAAAAAACATGATCTGTTGGGTCACCCATTGAGCATGAGATTGTTGAAAAAAATTGCAGGATAATATTATTTAGTCAATTTAAAAGCTAAAAGATTAAAATGGTTGCTGACAAGCAATCTGGGATTATCTAAAAAGGTAGTTGTTCAATTCCTTTTTTCATGTCTTCTTTCATGAATTTCATTTGTTCTACAGTGTGAACTGTAAAGAATCACAAGTTAGTAAGTTTTGACAAGAAAGATATCAAGAAAAGATAACAATAGCATGAGCCTTAATTACTTGGATAAAATTTCCAAGCAGACATTCACATTTTTTCTCTTGATATCTTTTACCCCAATGACATAATCCTGGCCTAAATTTGCAATGGCTACATGTAATTTTGTTATGAACCAAAAAGAAATAAAGATATCATAACTTTGGCTGCCTAAAAGATAGCAATTTTGTAGACAGAACTAAATATTTCTCTCTTTTAAGACTTCATTCTGAAATTATAGTGGCTGCTACATCTACTGCTCATTCTCAATTCATGCAGATAAATCTCTTGTACAATGGAATCTCAAAAATCAACCAGAACAAGATTAATTAATAGGTTAGTATTCAGATTTTTTCTAAGTGAAAACATTCCTTCATCAAAGATGGAGAGTCCAGTTATTAACCTGACATTAGTTCTTTTTAAATTATATTTGTATTGAAAGAAAAAAGGCAAATAAAAGCATTTATGTCCAATCAATAATAATCAATAACCTTTTCAGAGTTCTGTCCAACTTATATTCAGTTTTTCATTTTATCTCTATGTTTCACTCGTGTCCACTTTTTTGATTCCACAAATTTTATTTCCTCAGATGAAATTTTGCTCTGAAAATGACAAAAATCTCAATTCACAAAAAAAAACACTGCAATGAGTTGATTAATCATAAATAAAATCTCTTCACTTCTTCAACTGAAGTTTTTTTTTTTTAATGAGAACATAGTTACATGTATGTAACAGCAATCACTTACTCAAAATTAAGGCCAACTTACTCAGAGAGCCCCAGTTTTTGAAACCAGCTTTACTCCAATTAAAAATTGACCTTGTGTCACTTCCTACCTATCACAGAGAATTTTGGTAAATACATACTCTGATTAACCTTGTTCTTTCCAGATCACCAAAGTTAAGCAATGATGAGTCTGCTCAGTACTTAGATGAGTGATTACTAAGTAGGAACTGTAAGCAGCTAATATGTCAAACAAGACAAAGTTTAAATTCCAAGAATTTATTTAAAATTTTTTCTGAATATTGATATGTTCTTATGGAAATGTTTCCTTGATTAATTAATGAAAATTACAAAAGCATAGTATTCACATCAGGACTTTAGTCAAAAGTTTTGCAATATTTTAGTAACATGAGGCACAATTTGGCTGCTCTAGATACTTTTACTAAAGTCATGAAAGTGACAAACCACACAGGACAAACTCACCTGATACTCTCTGAGTACCCCTTGACAGATTGATCTCTATGGTTTGGAGCATGGCCTCCAAATCAACAGTTTTAGGCTTACCTGATCTTGTCTGATCATTAAGGTTCTTGCTTTTCAAGCAGAATTTCTTAAACTATTTCGTTACTGTACTGTAATCAATTGTGCCTTCACCTTTTGTACAACAAATTTTTTTGGTTGGTTCCATGGTGTTATGGCCCAGTTGAACTCATAAAGTATTAGTTCTCAAATTAGACTACATTCTACATGGATCTGTGCAGCTTTCAAATCACACATAGTGAAACAATGCACATGTTAACACACCAAAGACCACAATACTACTAACTAAAGTGGGTTCCTATCATGGTTTGTACTGCTTCAGACATGATATACACTCCCCAAACAAGTACGTACCAAAATATTGTAAAACTTTTGACACCCTAGTACATGTTTCACTAAACGTTATATATTTATTTGATAAGAGATATCCTTTCCTTTTGTGTTTTTGAACAACTCCCCACCCAACTCAATTTGAAATATGCAGACAATACTGCATTCCCAGTTACAGCAGCTGAGGAAATGCAACACACACCTTGACATCAGGTCGGAAACCTACACAGTTGCAGGTCTTATCATGTAAACATGCAAGAGGAAGTCTGATGCTAATTCCAGAAATGTTGCTGTTCATCTTCAGGTGCAGCTTTTGCATGCAGGAACAGATAAGATTCAGAATGTAGGCAGTGTAGGGAGACATTTACTTTCTCCATTGAAAAGTGGATATGTCCATTGGATACCTTGTGGTTACATGACCATCTGAGAAATCGTCAGTTTCTTTTGTCTTTGTTCTTTGAACAGTAAAGATGTCCCTTTTTGCCTCTGTTCTCTAGGTATGTTCCTTATCATATAATTTTTCTGCTGTCTATATCATGTGAGACTTGTCACTATTGTTGTATCCCATTCACATACTGCTTGTTCATAAAACAATATGTATATATTTTATCTGTTGAGACATGTTTGTGTATTCTTGTAAATAATGGGAAACAAAGCCTAGGGCTCATAACTTTTGGATTATTATTTTAAGCATAGGCATAATGGTTATCATCGTAGGAAATAGAATTGGTGACCAGAGTTCAAATCCTGGATGAGGCTGTTTGCATTTCACTTTGTGCTAATGCCTTTGGGGAAAGGTATGAATCCCTCAGTTGTCCCTCTAGCAATAAGAAAATAGTAGGGCAGATTATGTTCTTTAGTCTTGGTTAAGCAACCAGTCTAGGAGAATTAAAACTGAATTCAAACCAGCTTTATTTCACTTAAGATTGACCTAGTGTCACATCCTGTCCATGGTGGAGGGGTTTGGAAAATGCATAAATACCTACAGCAAAGTTAATTGATGGTGTGGGGTGGGAAGAAAAATTATTTTGATATAATTGAGATACATATCTATATAAATGGTAATTAATTTGAAAAATAACATTTATGTATTTTTGTTAATACTTCTTGGGTGTATATTCTGTATGTATTAAATGACTATATGTGTAAATGAGCTTATCTTGACTTTCCTACCATTTATTCAGTGTTAGTGTATCATTGATTATACTAATACTAATATAAGACCTTATTGAATGGGGACTCAACTAAATATACTCCCTGTCACTAACTAACACAATAGCAGTATTTTCTGCCCAACATGCAAGTGACACTGTGCATCAGAGTTAATGTTGTGATTCCAGAAACAGCACCTTTAAATCTTATCTGTTTGGTCAGAGTCATGTTCCTATCAAAAGACTTCCATACTTCTACTACTACTACTACTACATTTACTTATCACATGCTGCCATCAAAACTAATTAAAACTAATTTTCTTTTCCTCTTTAAAAAACTTTAAAATAATCAGAACATACTAAAGTCTGCCAAACTAGAAATATCTTTGTTGCTTCCATGGCATGATGACCCTTAAAACTTAAGTTCCTGAGTTAAACTACATTGCACATTAATTTGTATGGCTTTCAAATCACACACGCAGTGAAGCAATACACAATGTGTCAACATACCAACTACCACGATACTACCAATCACAATGGGTAACTTCTACAGCTTGAACTGGTTTGGTCATGTGATATACATTCTACAATATTGCAAAACTTTTGACTCATCCTAAAATAAATAAATATCAATTTCAACCTCGAAAAAACCGGCATAATCAAATAAATACAAAACAAAACCTCAGTGCAGAAAATTTTCATTAATTTCTGAATACCAAACAAAGAACCAAATTCTTTGACATTTTTAATGGCATATCAACCCATCTGGGGTTATTTTAGTGGAATTGCATACATTGTATTTTTTTGTGTAGTTTCTTAAGATTTTTTGTACACTGTTATATGATAGAACATATTCCTACCTGATACAAATGGCTAACAGATCTATTTGACTCTTAAATATGACCCTAACAGGTATTACCACTCCAGGTCAGAGTAGACCTGGGAGTAATGTTCAATAATAGATTGACATCAGCTATCATTTGGCTGATAGCAAAGTATTTAAAACGGAGTCCAAAAACTGTTGGGCCATCTAAATTGATTGATGGGTGATGGTCCCAGGGGTTATTTGTGACCTATACATTTAGAAAGGATAACATTAGTCAGTGAGAATTCATCCACTAGAACAAATCTATTCCAACATGTTGTTTGTTTGTTTATTTGTTTTACAGTATATCAACCACAGTGGGTCATTTAATGCTGGCAAAGTTTTGAAATAAAATTAATTCTTAATGGATACTCATTTTTTTTTTCATAAACACATTTTTCTATTTAATCCCTAGATGGGACCCTGACAGATACTACCACTCCAGGTCAAAGTGGACCTGGGAACAATGGTGATGAAAGGGTGCTTCATATTCCCTGGCCTCCAGAACTGGAACCTCACTATCAGATAGAGTTTAACATCTTACCCAGGACAAAAAGACCCTCAGCCACCGCCTTCTAGCATCCATGATACTAAGGGCAATAGGGTTCGGACAATCATATAGGTGCTTGGGCTTGACGTGACCAATGATTGATCGGAAGGGGCCGCTCCAACCACCTATCTAGTCCAAGTAAGGGCCAACGTGGAGTGTTGCATGTCATGGACTGCTCATCTAGCTGGATTCTATTCTTAAGCGTCATGGGTCGCAACCCACGACCAACAGGTAGCCTCATTTGGGTGGGTGGTCTAACCCCCCTGCAGAGGTGCAGTCAGTGTATTCTAAAACCCCAGCTGATAGTGCTGCCACCATGTTGTGATCACTGGTTTGACTTAAAGGAAGTGTTGTGAAAGAAATAAGAAATTATGTGCACATAAAACAATGCAGTCTTGTTTTATTGATGTGTACAGTACGACAGATGATGAGAAGTGAGAGTATAGTTAGAAGAACAAGATGGCAGCTAACAGACACTCACAAGATGACTGAAGAATAAGTGAAGAGATGGGTGCCGGCCAATATGAAAAGTAGTGTAAAATAAACCCAATAAGATAAGTATAAAGAACTATGAAACAGTTATTGGGATTTGGTGCTAAGATGAACAATTTTTGAGAAGGGTATCTAACAGTAATGGCAATTGATGGGTACTCTGCAATTCTAAGATATACAGAACTGGAGTCTCACCACCAGATACTGTGTAGTGCCACATCCTTAATATCTTTTTTTACAGTCTGCAGGGAATAAAGTCAGCATGCTGACAGGGCAGAAAAAAATAGAATATTAATGAATAGAAATGAACTAGAATAAAGTAGACTGAATGACTCCAGTATCTTTATTTTTTATAATGATAAACTTTTATTATATTTTATAATATTAATAATAAATCAGAAACTATATTACTCTGCAATAATAATTTTTAATTATGTTTTATAGTAATAATAATAATGATGATAATAATAAACACATTTTCAGATAATCTAAAAAAAATTAATTTCAAAGCTCTTAAATAAATAATGATTGTTTCTCTGATGATTACATCAACAAATTCAATTGTCATTTTTAAAAAGAAAATTTTGATGAAAAAGCAGAACATGTCATATGAAGAAATTGTTATTTTCATTAACTTTTTTTTCTTCTTTAGCCTTATTTCTTAACCACAACATGTTTCTTTGTATAGATATACTAGCTGAAAATATATATTTTTTGCACTTCACTCAAACACAGTGAATCTATTGTTATAAGTTATTTTACTGCTCATAGATCCATGAATGATACTAAGGCCTAAGTCAAACATAAGGTTTGAATGCACTTGCCACAACTAATATTCAGTAAATGAAAACCATACAAAGCTTTGTAAGATTAATCCCATTCTGGTTGACTACAATAAGAATAAGGACAATCATCTCATCTGAGAGGATTGATGAATTAGCATTTATCAGTTGATTTTCAATCTGAGATGCCATGAGTAAAATGGCAAGAAAAAAAATCAATCTCATTACTTACTAGACGTACTCTCTGTGAACAAGTTTTGAGTCAAAATGCATATTCCTGTGGTATCACAATCCCCTTATTCTCCTCATGAATATTTCCTTTTCCTAAAAATCACTATTTGGGAACTGAAGACTTCTGGCATTGCTTCCAGGAATAAGAATATCTTGGCATGTTGCTTCTCAAGCATATTAATTGGAAGGAGATAAATTTGATTTGAAATTAAGTTGATAATATGTTGTTTTTTTTACACAATCAGTTTCATAACATTTCAAGTTGAACAATTAGAATATGAAGATGAAACTGTTCATCAATGAAAAGCGTAGAATCATCAACCAAATATTTTTTTTTGCTTTTCCCAAAGTGCATTAATATGAAGTGAAATCGAAACAGCTTTGTCCAAGATTTGAACTTAGATCATTGTGTCCATTTCCTCTGATGATAACTGTCATATCATGTATACCCTAAGTAAAACTTTTTAAAAATCAGTCTTCTTACTTTCTAGACACAATCTCTGCATTCTCCCCAAAAGGATATTTTTATGCTACCACAACTCCCCTTACTCAACTGATAGGTAACCTTGTAAGGAATTATTTTGAAGTTGATTTGATAATTACATAACTTAATTATGTGACCTTTGACACCAGAATAAACAATCAAAATATACTGATGCCACAGTGCACTGATAAAAAGCATAAAATCTTCAACCAAACATTTCAAAAATGAAAATAGAGACATTTTGAATTGTCTACTGAGTCCATTTCCTATAATAATAACCATCAGGCCAAAACGAATGTTTTTAAAAATCAGTCTCATTATTTTCTAGACACAATTCCTGTATTCTTCCCAAAAACAATAGTTGCATGGTCATCTTTAAGAACTATTGAGATCATGAAACACATGAGTTAACCAAGAGAAAGCAATGAGTTAAAAACTTCCAGCATTGTTTCCAGGAATAGGAACAACATTTTCAGCATATCCCCTGCAGGGTGCTTGGTCCATCTTCCCCCAAAAAGGGGTGTCCTGAGTATGACACTAAATCATATCTGATGGTGAGACTCCACTTTTTGAACATCTGGGAAATGTGGAGTACATTTTTATTGCCATAACTATGAGATCCACTCTGACCTGGAGTGGTGGTACATGTTAGGCTCAAGAATATCAGCTTAAAAGTTATTTGTGTTGGATAGGACTATGTACAAAAAAAACCTCTTAAGATAAAACTCCAGAAAAAAATGTAAATATAAGCCTACAATTCCCTAACCTAAAAAATAACCCTAGATGGTTTGACATGCTGTTAAAATCAATCAATCAATCTAAAATAAAAGAGTTAACATATTAAGTGGAGAAAAATAGAAAATCAAAATTAGAATGTTGTCACAAGAAATTGTGTTTCTGAAAATTAAAAAAATAATGAAGATATTTTTTATCAATTATACAATGGCAGCATATTTAAAAATGTAAATTTTGTCTTTGTAAATTATTAGAATGCATTAATTTGTGTTCTGTTCATAAACTGCATCAAATCATCATGGGATTTTGTTGATTAGTAATAATGATGACCACCAGAGGGCACTTCCATCTTTATTGATGATGTCATATACCCAAGAGACCAAATTAAGCCAACTATATAAGTGAGTTAGAACATTGAAATGATCTATAATAAGATTATGAATGGAATTGTCTTTTACTCTTTGGTGTGATACAGAGACAGATTATACTTAATTTCTTTTCTTTTCTTTTTTTTGTTTTTGCTCGGTGAGTGGCACTTTATAATAATGTTGACCCTTTGCCTCTTGAACATTTATAACAATTTTCATAAGAAATATTCATCTATGTTAATTTTCTTTTCTGTAAGGGATAATAACAATTACTAGGCTGAGTCAAAAGTTTTATAATATCTTTATACATGCCTGTGTGTTGCACATTGTAACCAAAATAGTTTATGTGATGGTAGGTACTTGCTGTGCTTGGTAGTATCCTAATTGTTGGTGCACTGACATATTGTGCATTGCTTCACTCCCTTGACATAATGCATACGTGCATAGGTGCATGTATGTGTAAGTATGTGTGTGATTTTTAAAAAACAACAACAGAAACCTGATGTGTGTGTATATGCAAACTGGAAGCATGAGAGAAAGTTGATTATGTTTGTGTACATGCATATGTATATATATGTATGGGTGAGCTGGACATAAAATGGTAATGGTATATGCCTACATGTATTTGTATATGTGTGTGTGTGTGTGTGTGTGTGATATTGATGAATCCCAAAAAACGGATGTGTGTGTGTCAGTCAGGAGAAGTTTAAGAAAACAATAAAAATCAAAGCTTTCGATAGGAGACAATCTAAATTTTGCCCATAAAAAGTAGCTATTTAGGTGGTCACCTTGGACAAAGAAAAAGTGCCCAGATGTGGAAATCTCAAGGAAAAAATGGGATTTGGAGTGAGAGTTAAGTTTTGAATCAGGAAGGGACCAGACAGTCAGAGTTAGGAGTTAGGATCTTGACAAGCAAAGAGAGCAGACATCAACTGCTGATCAGGTGTTAGACAGGAGGGGGGTGGGAAGCAGACCAGCAGAGTAGGAGATAGCAGCAGGAATGTCTGAGAATGCTTGGCATGAAACACCTCCCATCTGACCAAAGAATATGTACATCCTACCTTCTGTCTTGTTGTTTCTCTGTTTTCTTTGAGTCCAAAAGCCAGGGTGAAGTTTGAACAAAGGACACAACAGTGGAGTCCAAACTATGTTGATGACACAGTGAATGACAGCAATTGGATGATTACAGACAAAAAACTGAAACAGATAAAGAATCACCCTATTGGACTTAAGATGACCAACACTCCAGATGGGGGACTATACATTATACCCCAGGCCCCCCTATCACACACCATGTGGGATTTGAAATCCAAACAGTAGTCTAATTTAGGAACCTCAGTTTTATATGTTCAAATTGGATCATAATGTCATAGAAGCAACCAAAAAACATTTGTTTTGTGAAAGGTAAAAACACATTTGGTCACAGTACAGTAAACAGATGATTTGGAGGTGCTGAATTGTGCTTCATATAACCAAAATATTGCAAAATTTTTGACTCACCCAAGTATTTTGAGTACAATCTTTAGCCCTTAATATATGGCTATAAGAATCTTTACTATTATTCAATAAAATATTATTTTATGTTATAGAAACAAGAAGTGTCCTCACAAAAATAATATCTCTTAAAAATCTTGCATATATTTTTTTTTCTATTCTGTGTTTTTACTCTTATTAAAAGTAGGAAAAGTATTTTTCCATTTTCTTTTTATGAAAGCTACAACCCATATATCTTGATTCCCAAAATATTGGAAAAATTGACTTTCAATTGGAACTGGGAAATTAATGTTTCATTGTTAGAAATAATTTTCTCTGTATTATTTTATATTAGAGGTTAGCAAATTATTTATTTTGTTGAGTTTCTTAAAAAGTTTGTTGTTTTTGTCATAAGAAGGATATTGCTATGGGTTGAAAATTTGATCAGGAACAGCATTATTCCAACTTAACATGAAATGAGAATTTCAAGCTCTCTTTATAGCAATTACATATTCACCAGTCTTAAAAGATGTTTCAACAGCAAAGTGTTTACCAGTCCAAGCCATGTTCATAACTGATCGTATCTGAAAAAAATGGTAAGACATTTGTTAAATGGAGCTACCATTGCCACTTGCTTAACATACAGGTGAGAGCTTAAAGTGTGGATGAAATTTCTGATGCACACTGTATCATAGATTAGCAAATTATTTATTCATTGCTTAGAATATTTGGTTTTTAAAACATTTAATAAGATCAATTTGTTATCAGTATACATTTTGAAAATAATTTTGTCAAAATTAGAATATTTCTGTTGATTGATCTAACATTTAACATGAAGGTAAGTAATATTTTTTAGAAATATTCTGATGCTTTTTCTTAAAAAAGGTAAAAATCTGATTGAAAATAGAAATACACAGTTTATGGAGAAGGTACTGCGAATAATCAAATATGTCAAAAGTAGTTTGTAATGTTTTGTGTTGAAAGTTAATTGTGACTTTACTTGAAAATAATCAACATTACATGAAGTAAGAGATAGCCAACATACTCATAATAATCTGATTAGGTGATTAAAATCATTTTGCACGGTGTCATTATTTTGGCCCTTTATTAATGCAAAATCTCCACTTGAGTGAAAAAGATGAACTGATTATATATTCATGTATAATTTACTCTCTAAATGTAATGAAAATATTCTGTCTTTGAAACAAATTGTGATGGAAAATGAAAATTGAATACTTTACAAAAATATGAAACACAAAAGATTATGGGACAAGTTAAATGAATTGTATTAAAGGCCAATTGTCCAATTAAGAAATAAATGTTTCTATCTATAATCTCCTTTTGTAGAACAAAATAAAATGCAAAGAAAACACTAAATACTTTCTGATGACAAAATAACTTGTTTGCTAAGAACAGTACTGTCAAAGTTGTGCAGAAAGATGAACTATTTATTCTGTAAAGTCTATATTGCTACAACTACATCACAAAGTTAATGATGTATTCGATAATCCTTGTGTGTTGTAGTCATAGTCAAACTGTCATTCGTTTGGTAATGCATTTTTATTGACTAACCAAAATCTACATGCATGACAAGTTCATATTGCGTGATTCCTTTGAACATAGGACCCATTTCTTTAAACTTTTGACTCCAGGGGCAGCAATGCTTCTTTTTCTCAGATATGTTGCATGTAAGATAAATGTGCACCTGCTTCACTCCATGATGTAAGTTGTTTCTCCTTTTATCACCACATAAAATACTTGATTGCCACACCAAGCACTGCTCCCATCTAATCAATAGAAGCAATAGATAAAAAGAATTTAAAATTAAAAGAAAAACATAATATTCCAACAGGATAAAACATAGACTACATCTTTTACTTTTTTGTTTTTGACATTTCCAAAAATGTGTGTTCAGCTGAGCTGGTAAGTTTTCACAATCTGCCATATTCAGCAGATATTGCACCTTTGAATGAATCTTTATTTTGTTTTTTAGAGAATTCTGTTAATGAAAAAAAAAAGTCAGTTTCCTGAAAGATTAGAAAAGAAATCTTGAGCGATTCATTTTGGAAAAAGATTTAAAAAATATGGACTGGAATTATAAAGTTGCTTCACAGATGAATGAAATTGTGGCAGGAAATAATAGATATATTCTTTAATAAAGTTCATGTCAAAAATAAAATGTCTTTTTTATCTTTATAAATTCAATGAACTATTTGGTTAATTTTGTGAAAAATGATTTAATTTTTGCTAGCAAAAACAATTCTTATGAACAATATGACATGTAAATTGTTGTTTTTTCTTCTTCTACTCATAATTAATTTCATTAATATTGGTGGTCTGCTTAAATTTGATGGTTTAAAAATCGATACTATTAATTGATTGATAGATTTTAATGGCATGTCAACCTGTCCCTGGTTATTTAATGCCTAGAGGTTAGGGAATTATATTCATTGTATATTCATATTTACATTTTTTTGTGTAGTTGTTTCTAAAAGATTTTTGCAAACTTTCCTATTAAATCCAAATAGTTTTTAAACAGATCTACTCAACCCATAGATTGGATTCTAACTGGGTCTCTGCATCACATGGGACCTGAGGGTAATCACAGTGAAGGGTTACTCCACACTCCCCAGATCTCTAGAACTGCAACCTCACCACTCGATACAATTTAGTTTACAGAGAGGTAAGACCTCCTTAAATGGTGTCCTGAATAAAAGAGGTGTTTTACTCAGGATACTTATTTAGGGATGTCTTACCTCCCTGCAGAGGATACAGTCAGTGTATTTTAAGCCCCACCAACAGGGTTTTGTACTGCCAAGGAAAGTTTTTTTGTCATGTATTAAATTAAAGAACTATAATAATTAATCTTTCATGCCAAAGCTTCATTTTTTTCCAGAGTCCATGCTTTTCCCAAGGATACTAGCACAAAAGGAAATTTAGACAGAATTTGAACTTGATAATAACCATTACATATCCTTTGCTCCTTTTCCCAACTCCAAGAAGCTTAAGATTTTATAAGTATACGAGTGGACAAAATCCATGAGATAAGAAATAACTGCTTTATTTTCTGTTTTAATCAATCATGTGAATATAAATCATTGATAAACTCATTTTATAACAATAATGTGTTATAATATTCTGCTACCACCACCACCACTACTACTACTACCACCACCACAGCTGACCATTTTTCATCAATACAAAACACAACATAGACATTACAATAAGTTTTCCCAGACCCCCGTTTCCTTCTCCTTGTTAGTAATTGACATGATCTTCATCTTCAGTTTGACCTATCACATTGCACTGCCAAAATTTCCAACCACATCACGCATATGCCCTGATAATTTCCGCAAAAGATTCCTCTGTATAAACAAAGTTGATGGAAAGCACTGCCTTCCCACAATGCAAAATTCAAAATTGATTTTGGCACATATCAGTTAGAGACAGGAAATGAATTTCCTGCTTAAACCGAAGATTTTTCCTTTGGCCAACAACTCAGAGTTTTACCAATATTAGTGAATGCTTTCTTTTGATTTAACAGGAATTTCCTGAGAGTTCCAAATATGGCCGACAAAAGGAAATTGCTAGATTTGACACTTCAAGTAACAAATTATCATCATCAAAACTTTTTATTTTTATTTTGTGCATTTTTATTGGGAGATTGAAGAAGATAGATAACAGATTATGGTATTTTAGGGGACATCAGTTTTGGATTAGAATTATGCAAATATCAGTAGAAATTTCTTCAAATTTTGGTTTCAATAAAGAAAATCAATTTTTCATATGTAGGATGTGTTTAAGGGCAATATAACAATTGAAAGGCTTTATAAAATATTTGGAATAGAATAAAAAGTGTTAAGAGCAGGCTATTCCAAGTAAATGCCTGGCAACCATACAACTAGTATCATTAACTTGAGGTCATAACATGTGATGGCCAAAATGAATATTAAATTATAATGATTGGGAAATTTTAAGCAAGGAACTTGTTATTGATATTTTATAATTAGCCACTTTATAATTAAAAAATCAGTCATTATTATTTCCCAAATTATTCAATGGAAAGTTTATGTTAAAGAAGATAACTTTGATCCATGACATTTTATGTTACATAAAAAGATTGTTTCAGTGAGGAAGACATCTTTAATGATATGGATATTTTCTTAAATAGATAAATCATAAGGATTTTAAAATTCCACTTAGTTTAGTAGATTTTTTTCTGTTATCAAAATAATGGTTTTTAGAAATTCTTTAACAATTATCTTTATAATTGTGAAATGGATCATTTCAATATGAAAAGAGAACAAGGACTTATTTTTCAAATATACATTTCAAGAATTATTGTTTTATTCAGTTTCATTATCTATTAATTATTTGCCAAAGAATATTTATGCTTCATGGATTTGTATAAAAGTTGAAATCACTTTCTAATTGATTTGTACAGTTGTACATTTTCATTTCTTGCTGATCAATAAGATATAAGAGTAATTGATTTCCAGCAATAGTTGTTAATTAGTCAATTATTGAATATTACTAACAAGTTATTTGTGAAAGATCTTCTCAGTAATTGTAGGTTAGTAATAATTTATTGTGTTTGTAACAAGATGGTGCTATCTCCACACTGAATGGCAAACCTCTGAAATTAGTCGACCATTTCACATATCTCAGTATTTCATCTACAGAAAGTGATGTCAACATATGCATAGGAAAAGCATGGATTGCTATTGATAAGTTATCAACCATGTGGATGAAATAAAACTGGAATTCTTCCATGCTGTATCAGTACTATTGTGTGGCTACACCACCTGGACTTTAACAAAGCACTTGGAGAAAAAGCTAGACAGGAACTAAATAATGGTGCTGCATGCTGTTTTAAAAAATCCTGGAAACAGTACCCCACAAAACAGTTGTTGTACAGCCTTTTACCATCCGTCTCACAAACTTTCCAAGTAAGATAAACAAAACATGCTGGGCACTGTTGGGGAAGCAGGAACAAACTCGTAAATGATCGATGTGGACATACTAGTGTTAACCCACCAGCAAGGATATATTCTTCAGATCTGCATGGACACTGGATGATATTTAAAGGAATAATAGTTGATAGGGATGGATAGGAAAGAGAGTCAAGGGCATCTATGCTGTCAGCATGATGATGATGATTAATTTCGGCCACCACATTTAGTCAGACTCCAGTCAGTTGCATAGCTTCTAGGCCTTTACTTAGCCATGCCTCTACCGGATTTGAATGACCATAAATTATCACAGCTTCTTTTCATCACCATATCTGTTTTGGGAAGAGATAGTCAACTATTTACATATTGCTTTTCCACAATTTAGAATTCAGAGTTGTACTTCTCCTAGACTGGTTGCCTATTACCATGGCTAGAGGACCCAATATTTCATTCATAGATTGTGGAAGAATTCAATGTATGCTTATCCCAAATGAATGCAAACAGTTTTGGCTTAAGGCTTCCATTTTTCACACCGATAGCGATCACATACCAACAGAATTTTCATAAACTATTTGCATAAAAAAAATAAAATAAAATAAACAAAAAAACAAACATTTGCAGTAAGTAATAAAAGTTATCATGAAAACATTTGATTGTGGTGTTTTTTTCAATAGAAGGAAATAAAATGAAGATTTCAGATTTGTTCAAGTTATTAAAACTAAATGGACCAAGACATGCAATAAAAATAAAGTTTGAAGAAATAAGAACTACTTCTGTCCTATAATAGTTGTTATACATGATTATATATTTGAGAGACTAAATTTAGCAACTATTATGGAACAGAGGAGGTACAATGGATCCTTCTTTACTACTATGGTGAGTCAAATGTTTTGCAATATTTTGATTATGTGAGGCACAATTCCACAACTCCAGATACATTTGCTGAGTTCGTGAACTTGACAAACCACACAGGACTATGAGATGCCAAGCTGAAAGTCTACTTGCTGAAATTTTTTTATGGCTTAGAGCATGGTCCTAGGACCCACAGTTTTAGGCCTACCTAATTTCTTAAACCATCTGGTTATTGTGCTGTGATCAACTGTGTCTTCACCTTTTGGGAAACAAATGTTTTTGGTTGCTTCCATGGCATTATGGCCCAGTTGGAATTCATAAAGTATAAGTTCCCAAATTAGAATATATATCATCTGTGCTGCTATGATATGAAATAATGCAATGTCAGTGCACCAACTACTATGATACTACCAATCAAACATTTCATGGCTTGAACTACTTCAATCATTTGCAAATTAGCACATACCAAAATATTGCAAAACTTTAGACTCACCCTAGTATTTCTATCCAATAAGAGTTATTACATTTGCATTATTTCATACACTAAATTTAACAACTATTATGGAAGAGACATGCTACTTATTTCTGCTTCTTACAATTCAATTCAGAAGATGAAGTCCTAAAAATAGTAATTGTATAGAAAAATAATGATCAGATATGAAATGCTCTTTAATTAAATTTTATTCTTCTTTTAGGCAACTTATAATTATTTGACATTGATCTTGAGATTTTTTATCGATCAAATTGTTGGAGAAAGTTGAAGTGAATATTTAGTGAGGGAATAAATTTTCATTATCATTTGTTGTTGTCGATGAAGCCAGGACATAGAAATGTTTCTCAGGTGAAACTATGAAGATCAATTGGGAATTTTATCAGGAGAAGCTGATTTACATCAATCACCAACAAGGGGAATCATGAATATTCATAGGGTATAAAAAATAGATATCTTATTGAACACAGACAATACTTAAAATCTGATTTGTTTCAGCTGTGACAATTATTTTGAATGTGGAAATAAATATCATTTAAAGTAAACTTGACTGATTTTAATTGGCTGTAGCTTTTACACAACTTTGATTTGAAGTCATCCCTCCCGCCCATCCTCCAAAAAATATTGAAACAGTCGTGTCATAAAATAAACATATTCATATTATCAAGTAATTCAATCTTACCTTTCTTGCTACAACACACAAAAATGTTTACTTTTTAAAAAATATATTTACTTTCAGTAGAGAAAATGAAAAAAATGAAACATTTTTTTACAAGGGAATGCAGAACATTTCTTGGTCCAACCAAGAAAGGAATGACATATTTGTAAAAACTGTTGTTAAAGAGTTAAAAGAACTTGAGACATCTCCCATGATGTAATGGTGAGCAAGCTGAATTAATTAACAGAACATTATTGATGAGTTTGATTCTCACTGTGAACATAATATCTTAAGGAATTGAGGAGTGCTGTGTCAAATATGTTTAATTGCATGATGAGGTAAGTCCTCTAGTGGCATCCAGTGTCTGCACAGATTTGATAAATGTAATATTTTGCTGGTTGATCAACACTGTTGTGTTGGAGTCCATATGAGAATGTTGCTTCTAAGTTCATCATTGTCCAATTAGAGCTATATTTTATAATATTTTTTAAATATATATATATATATATATATTTATACAATGGCTTGTGTGTTTGTATGTGTGTGTGGGATGTTGGGCTATAGATTTGAGTGTGTGTTTCATATTAGTCTTCTCGTTGAAGATTTGTTTCATTAGTAATTCTCCATTGTGCATGTGGGTATGTGTTTCGTGCGTGTGTGCATATACTGTTACATGTGTGCGTTGGTTGTGGGTTTATTGTATGATGAACTCTGCACTGAGTTCACTCCTGTTATTGATCTCTGGGTGTAATCTGGCTATTAGCAAGGCCTCTTTAATTCTGAGATCACCCAGATTTCTCTCTCGGGCCTCTATATTGACTGTTATATTTCTGGAGCTAATTTAATTAAGCTAGTATTTGAATATTTATCCAAAAATTATTTTTTTCACTTTTTGTAAAATCCAGTTGTTCAATTGTTAAAACCTTACTGAAAATTTTATCTTTGGTCATTAACTTTCTTTTAGTTTATAATATTAAAAAACAACAACTTATGAATTGTGATATACATTCAAATAAATGATATAAGATTTACTCACCCAATGATTTCTTTGACATTATCACTAGAGTCTTGCAAAGAGATACATTGGTACCATTTCTATTCATAATCTGTCTAGATGACATACTAGGAACATCAATAGATTTAATGAGAGAAAATGGTTTCTCACTAAAAAAAAGGCAAGAAGCAGACAAAATCTTGCAGAAACTATTACGTTGCAGAATATGCAGATGATCTAGTGCTTTTTGCAAATGCACCTGCTTAAGCCATATCTCTACTGCATAGCCTGAAGCAGGCAGCAAGAGTCATTGGCCTCTATATAAACAGAGTTCATGTGTTTTACACAAGATAGTGCTAACTCCTCATTAAATAAAAATCAGTAGATCAGTATACCTTGGTAGCAATATCTCATCTACCTTAAGTGATGTCAATATATTTATGGGAAAGGCATGGATGGTTAATGAACTTATGGAAATCTAATCTCTCTGATGAAATAAAGTAGAAATTCTGTCAAGCTAAGATGAACAAGTTATGCTGTGCACTGCTGGAGAAGTAAGGACAAACTCATAATTGATGTTCTCCTATGGACTCCTACTCATGGACACACCAGTTTTGCTGACCAGGAAAAACTTCATTCATAAGCTTTGTGTGGACACGATGCTGTCTAGAGATTTTACCAAGAGAGAGTCATCTGTGCTATCAGTATACTTTGATGATGATGATGATGATTTTCTAGAACAAATAATTTACTTAGATCATCTACAAATAAAGAGAAAATGTTCTTGGAAGATAAATACACCTTATTTAATTCTTCTAATTAGTAATTTACTAAGCTTAGCTGAATTTGGCACAAAACCAGAAGTAAAGGGCACTCAGTAAGAATCAAACTCAAAATGATCTGCTTGATTAACTCAATAACTATTATACAAGTGATTGATCTAATAGATATTGTGTTAAAAAAAGCATTGTTGAGTAAAAATAAGGCATTTTGAAAAAAAAAAAAAATGGAAAGAAAATTTGTAAATATTGGTTTGGTTTGTTTTATTTTTTTTAATGGTGTACCAACTCCTTATGGTTTATTTTATGCCAAAATTCGATTCATTTGTAAATATCTAATTATAATCATCACTATAGTTTCAATGTTCCATTGAATTTAAAAAAATATTTTTTTTACAATTGCACTTATTTGTCTGTAATCATTTTTTGGCACAATTATATGATATCAAATATTCCTTTTTAATACAAATATTAGGCACACAGTTATATGATTTCAGGTAACTATTTCTATTTAGTAATAATAATAATAATTTGTTTGCCCACACTTACAAGGTTTTAAATATTACTATACAATACTGAATGATTTTCAAAACAGAACTATTTGATCCATAGATGGGACCTTAACTACTTCACAATATCAGAATAATTGAAATGAAGTAGAACTTCACATTCACCAAAATTCCTCCAAATGTCTGTAAATATTGATGACTTTAGTGATAAATAAAAGTGTTGATATTTATACATTAATAAAAGAGTTGATGAAGTGAAACAAGAAATTGAAAATATTCATTAACTGTTTTCTAAATGATTAATCTTAAAATCATTTAGAAAACAGTTAATGAATTTAAAATCTTTTCCAGATCAAGTCAATTGATTGACTGATTGATTTTAACAGCATTTCAACTCATCTAGGGATATTTTATGCCTAGAAGTTAGGAAATCACATTCATTATAAATTCAAATGGTTCTATCAAATATGAATAATTCTTAAACAGATCAATTTGATCCATAGATCAAATACCTAATAGGTATTACCACTCCAGGTCAGAATGGACCAATTCCTCACTCCCCAGATCTCCAGAACTGGAGCTTCAACATCAGATGCAGTTTAGTGTTCTACCCAGGGCACTTCTTTTTTGATGGGTCTGGGGGGTCTTACCCCTCTACAGAGGATAAAGTCACTGTATTCTAAACCCTGTTTACAGGACTAGAAGTTAGGTCAAGTAACATATAAAAAATCTAAGAATTTTAAATTTGAATAAAATAGAGATTTTAAAAAATATAGTTAGTTCTGCAACCAATTTCTTTTTTGTTTTTGTTTCCTTTGGTTAAACAACAATAACAATGGCATTTTGTGCAAGGAAATTTGATGTTCCTGTAAAACAAATGTATTCATCCTGTAACCGGTGATTTGTTGCTCCCTTAGAAACTGAAAATAAAGTTAAAACAAACAAAAACTTTATGACATTTTGTGCTTCCATTTGATTTAAAAACAGAATTTCAACAAAGAAGAGTAGAAAAAGAATTTGTCATTTGCTTTTGAAAAAAATAAAAATTTCCTTTCCTCTGCAGAAATTTCCAATAGGGAGAGAAGTAAAGCAGTCAAATTGATGAAAATAAAACAAACAAGAGACTTTCATTCTATTATTATTATTATTATTATTATTATTATTATTAATTTTCACTAGTATTTTTTTTCAGCACATATCAGATAAAGTAATAAAGGAAACACTCCAGGGTATTTAATTTGCTCACCAAAAAAATCTCTTAGAAAGCTACTTTTGCAGATTGGGATGTCTATAATTACTGTTTTCTGTGTCACAAAGAATTAAAAATAATTTCAATACAAGTTTTAAAAAGAGAGTTGAAGAAATGTCAACATTAGAATCTTAAAGAGGTGCTCACGGTGTAATGGTTATTACTGTAGGGAATAGAAAGGAGGACAACCCAAGTTTAAATCCCGGATGGGGCTGTTTGCATCTCACATAATGCTAATATTTTTGGGAAAGGTATGAATCCAATTATTTTTCTTCCAACTATAGGTTAATCATAGGTCACTGGGCTCTTTAACCTTGATATGGCAACTAGTCTAGGAGAATGAAAAACTGAATTCAAACCAGTTATACTCCACTTAGATATTGACATTGTATCACATCTTATACATGGCAGAAGCATTGGTTAAATAAATACCCCTGTACAAGGGTTACAGCCAAATTAGTTTAAGCTTTTAAATTAAGACAAACAACTGATTATATAATTTATTACTTAATTCTTTTGTGAAGGTATCAACCTTATTCTTATTGATCTTCTTGTCACTGGAAAAATTCAGAAGATAAAAGAAAGAACATTTAAGGAGGAGGAGAAGGATTAACAACATATCTTATAAAGACATTACATCAATAAATTCAAACTTTTCATTTAGACTTGGGTAAATTTCATTATCTTATTTATCTTTATCAAGGTTAACACTGGAGGTAACAGATTTTTTGCTACTGCTTAGGCAGTTAGTTATAGTGTAGTACCCATTCATCCACTCTTTTCTATCAATATGGCAGCCATGGGCAACCTTTTTTGAGAAGCAGACCACATGAAACATGGCTTGTCATCAGGTGGGCCGCAGTACTAACAAAAAATCTTAAGTTGAGCATATAATAGTTATTTCTCTTTGAGACCAACTTTCCCAAACCTTTTTGAGAGAGAGAGAGAGAGAGAGAGAAAGTGAAAACAAATTTTAATAAACGTCATATTTCCTTCTGAAATTAGACTGGCCATTCAGAAAGTATCACAGACCACCTGTGGCCTGCAGCCCACAGTTTGCCCTTGTAAATAGGGTATGTGATGCACAAAAGTTTGTCCTTGTAATATGGAATGTGATGCACAAAATGATTCATCAAAATATCTATCAATAGGTTAGAACATAGGGAGAGATAGATTCATGCCTTTTCTTGGGACAAAGTAGCCTCAGCTGAAATTTGAACTGGATTCATTAAGTAGTGTTACAAGTATTTATTCTATTTTATTCATGCAAAAGCATGCAGAAGAAAACATGAATTCTAGTCTCACCTGGAGCTTATTCTTTATTTATTGAAGTCAGTCAGACAGTCAACAATTGGTTTGACTGGCCAAGCCTAACATGAAGTTACTAGTTCATTAATGAGCCCACTATAACAGCTTAAATAATTCCTGCCACTGCTGCCAGGAAGAGTCCATTAAGCTGAGGGGGTGTTTGACTGTTCTACTGTCCAATAGTTAACAATCTGTAACAGTCATTTCCAGACTGCAGGTTCAATCCTGGCTAAGGGTGAAAGTAACACAGAATGACAATTATCAGTATTCTACATCTCCCCTTCCTCCCCCCCCTCTCCCATTGCGCAGGCGTATTGGCCTTTGAGGAGAAATTAGTTCCTTTCGGCCAGGCTGATTAGAGGGAGCAATCTTGACAATGCCCGGGGTATTTTCGTCGGCCTTGGTTTTGGGGGCGGAGTGACATTGGGTGAGGCCTGGTCCCTAATGTTGAGGTGTGGGGTGTTAGAGTTGGAGCCAATGGGATCAAGCATAGCACTAGGCAATGGTGTGGGTTTGGGTTTTGTGGTCAGCTTTTTCAGGAAGCGTCGGTTTCTGAGTGTGATCCTACCTGATCCGTCCACTCGGAGCCGGTATTGCCGATGTGGGAGAACCTCAATGACGGTGCCTGTAGTGGTCCACCGGCGGTTTGATGGGTTTTGAATGGCTACTTTGTCACCATTCTGTAGCGGGTCAAGACTGTGTGTGTACCTATTGTATCTTTCCGACAGCAGGACATTCCGCTGACGAAAACTCTCCTCACGACGTTGTGCTGCGGCTATCCATTCGGAATGTGGTTTGTAGAGGATAGGTCTCAATGGGATCGAATCCCGGAGTCGGCGGTGGAGCAGCAACTGCGCTGGGGATAGGCCGATGCCTTGAATGGGAGTATTGCGGTATTGGAGGATTGCTTGGGCAACACTATCGTTGTCTAGTGAACCCTGAGGGCCTGTGTTGCCATGGATTATCCTTTTGGCAGTTTTGACAGCGAGTTCCGCTCGACCATTGGATTGAGGGTATGCTACTGATGATTTTCTATGTTTTACACACCATGACTTGAGAAACTGCTGAAATTGCTCAGAATTAAAAGGAGGGCCACCGTCACTACTCAGCTCTTCAGGAGTACCATAAGTGTGGAAGAGTTTCCTACAAATAGATATTAATCTTTTAGTGGTGGCATGACCAGGTTTTAGGTGATATAAGATGATCCAGCCCGTGAGTCGGTCTGCGCAAACAAGGTATGCAATATGCCCAACGTAAAATATATCCATTACTATTTGTTGGAAGGGCCAATCTGGAGTTGCTGTTAAAGTGATTGGCTCGAGGGGTTGGGATGGGGCGATACTGGTGCACACCCGACAATTATTCCTGAAATTGCGTATGGATGCGTTCATACCAGGCCAATACACTGAATCGTTTGCACGAGCTTTCATGCCCTCTACACCCTGATGAGCTGAATGTAGGCAATGTAGCACTTTCCCTTGTAGGGTCCTAGGTACGATAATTCTTTCGTCCATCAGTGCTAAGCCTCTGTCCGTGGTGAGTCTGTGACGTACCTCCCAGAAATGGCGGATTCCTGGTTCGACCTGAGAACGTATAGAAGGAAATCCTTGTTCAATCACCTTTAAAAGTGATGTGTAATGCTGATCATTCTGGCCAGATGCACGAATATGGTCAAGTGATATGATATTGTTGCTATCCCTACAATTCATCATTGCCTGATGGGTCACTGATTCCATTAAGTCATCTATGTCGTCAGAGAGGTGTGTGTCCTGGTTAGAAGGTTGTGTTGAGAATAAAGTAGTAAGGGCTTCTACTATGGCAACTGGGTTGCGGGATATGGCATCAGAACCCTTGTGCCACTTGATTAACCAACCCAAACCATGACCTTGCGTCGGTTATGTTCTTTGGGATAGGGAAGTTTTTTATTGCATTGAGTAGTTCTTTGGAAGGGGCAACTCCTGTTGGTGTTATTTGGAGACCACCAAATTGAACCACATCCTGACAAAATTGGAATTTTTCCTTGTTGAGCGTGATCCCATTTTCTGCACACAGTGACAAATAATCAAAGGTATGATAAAAAGCACCTTCTATATTTTCGTCATAGAGTAGGGTATCATCAACTACCTTAACTTTGCGGGGAACATCTCTGATTATTTCATCATATCTGCGTGTATAGGCATCGCCGGAGGCTAAATATCCCTGGGGCATTCGCAGATACATAAAACGACCCCACTCAGTGATGAAGGTAGTGAGTGGTTGTGATTCCTCATCTAGAGGGATTGAATGATAGCCATCCATAGCATCTAAGACAGTTTTCTTAGTGTTGGAAGGTACCTGTAATGCCAATTGGAATGGCGAGCTGGTGTGGTGTGTCTCTCGCTTGCATTGGGAGTTCAAATATTGGTAGTCTACCGTTCTTCTAGGCCTCCCGTCTTTCTTTGCAGTTATTACCATTGTGCTGCACCAGTTAGTGGGGGTGCCAATGGGTACTGGGGCGAGGATACCCCTTTTGACATCATCCCAAAGGGCCTGTCGTACCTTCTCTTTAAAATGATACCTAGCTGGATGGGAAAAGCTGTTTATTGAGGCAGGCATATCTGTTGCCTCTGCCAAAACTTATGCCCAGACATTTTCTAGTGAAGAGATTGCAAGGTCCAGCTTGCATATGCTAGACCGTGCAATGCTTAAGGAACTGGGTATCAAGACTATGGGTGACATGCTCACTATACTAAAGCTAGCCAAGAATCCCCCAGTGACACTCCCATTATCAGCTAATTATGCAAGAACACCAACTGCAAAACTTCCTCAAATCCGTTCGAAATCCAATGGGCAATGCCCGCGCAGGTTCGAATCCTGCCCGCAGCGCCATATTGAAGTCAGTCAGACAGTCAACAATTGGTTTGACTGGCCAAGCCTAACATGAAGTTACTAGTTCATTAATGAGCCCACTATAACAGCTTAAATAATTCCTGCCACTGCTGCCAGGAAGAGTCCATTAAGCTGAGGGGGTGTTTGACTGTTCTACTGTCCAATAGTTAACAATCTGTAACAGTCATTTCCAGACTGCAGGTTCAATCCTGGCTAAGGGTGAAAGTAACACAGAATGACAATTATCAGTATTCTACATTATTCTTGATTCCAATGTGTGTTGTTTCTTGCTATTGTAGAAGTGATTACCTCATGATAAAAAAAACAACTAGAATTAAAAAGCTGAAAGGTAATGATAATCAGAATTATTAATAATTGATTCATCAATTTATATTTCAACACTTGTAACAAGCAAGTCTTCCGGCATCAAACAAGTTTCTAAGTCAACTGCTATATCATTTGACAAGGTCAGTGATCATTTCCAAATGACATTGGCTAATTTGTATCGTTTGCTTTAAATTCACTTATTACACAAAACAAAGCATTTGTTTGTTTGTTTTTTAATGAGTGATTATTTTCTTGCTAGCTGTTTTATAATTATTCTCCACTGGGATACTGTTATTATTAACCTTGATTTTTAAAATTTTAAATCAAGCTATCCACCTAAAAAGATAAGTAAATTTATATCAAATAGAAGATATATATACATTTAACTACAAAAGTGAATAATCAGTTTTTATATTCCAATTTTGTTTTTTATATTTAAATTATTTTTGTGAGGAATATGTTGTTATTAATTCACCAAATTTTAAAATAGAATTAGAAATGACAACAGTTTTTCTCAGAATGTGATTATAGTTTAAATTTGTGTTTAACTCAGTCAGTAGAGCATCCTCATAGTAGGTGTGGTGGTCTGGTCCACCTCAGCTGTAAATCAATCTCCCTGTTCTTGTGCTAGTGAAAAGGGGGTTGACTCCCTCGCTGTCTGGCTGATACTGACAATAGGTCACTCTGCCAACTTTACTTACAATAATTCATTAGTCCAAGTTAAAAGCAAAATAAGAGTAACCTAAAGCTGAACTTTTTAGACCTTATTTTTCCAATGCAGGTATCATTGGGGAATGAGAAAATAGAAATTTAATTTCAGAAATCTAATTGTAATTTACCAGAACTTTTCTTATTCCCCAATGATTCACTGGAAAAAATAAAGTTTAAAAAAGTTTGGCTTTGTGTTACTCTTAACCTGGACTAAATATATTCCATGGAATATAAAATATTTCTGGTAAATATCATCTGACAAATGTTGAAGAGTTTACAAATCAAAGTGTTTTGATAATAATAAAAAAAAATCACTATTGGAAATTCTAAACTTAACCAAACCTTTTAAAGTCTAAAACTAACACCAGGCATGTTTATATTAACATATCAAATGAAGAATTTTTAGTCAAAGACAGATGGAAATAAATTATTCCATATGAACAGAATTGAATTGGGAAACTTGGAATTGAGAATTTTTTTCTGCATTCTGTTCAAAGTTTAGTAATAATAAAAAATGGTTATTGGTAGTGCAATGGTTATCATCAGAGGGAATGGACATGATAACCCAAGTTCAAATCTTGGACAAGGTTGTTTGCATTTCAGATAATGCTAATACCCTTTGGAAAGGTATGCATCCAATTATTCTCCCATCCCCAGCTATGGACAAACTGAACTCTTTAACCTTGGTAGGCAACCGGTATAGGAAAAAGAAAACTCTAAAATCAAACCTGTTTTAAAACACTGCTTTAAACCTTGTGCTACATCATGCTCATGAGGAGGGGTTAGGTATTTGCATATTTTAAAAAAAGATTAAAGAGACTTTGTTGGATAAACAAGGATTTTATGACACTTTTTATTGATTGATACTAAGGAAAATATTTAGTTGAGTCTCCATTCACCAAGGACTAATATTAGCATTAGTATATCTGGGATATACTAAGACCAAACACAATGGAAGGAGAGACAAGATAATCTCATTTACACATGCAAGAAAATTTAATATTTAATATAATATACATAACAGTGGTACTAAAAGAAAGAATACAAAAATGAGTCAGAACAAATAAAAATATGTATATATTATTCCATGAACAAGCAGTATGTGCAAGGTGTACAAAAATGAAAAAAGGATTGCTTGATGAGCATAAGTAAATTCACCACATGGCTTTACTGTTCACTGGCATGGTCAGAGACAACATCTCTAGTTCAAAGAACAGAGATAGAAAATATTTGAGAAGGGATTTCTTAGACTGTCATGTGACACTCTAATTGACATGTAAATTATCTATAGGAGATAATTATTTCTTGTATTCCTACAACACCAAGAAGCTGGCAACCTACTTTCCTTTCATCTTTTAGATCTTTTCATCTTTAGACTTGGATTAAAGAGGAAAAGATTTATATCAGTTCATCTTGTTCAGTTGTGTTGTTATCTTTAGATAGGAGACAGAAACAATTTTCTTTTTAAATATTAGGTGAGCCTGAACCTTGTAACATTGGTAATAAGAACCAGCTATTTTGGGTCTTGCCAATGCATTTACTCATTGGCTTGCTCTTTTTAAACTGACACATATTTGCCTTATATGTGAGAGTATGTAGTTAAATAGGGTGCAAAAAAAAGGGACAAAACTCAACATCTTCATCATCATCAAGGCATGCTGACAGCACAGATTCTCTCAACCCTTTCTTACCATCTGTCCCTATTGGCGATCCCTGTGGGTAGGTCCTCTAGATGGCATCCACTGTTCATACAGAGCTGGGTTTTTTGCTTGTCGGGCAACACCGATGTGTCCATGTGTAGGAGTTCATAAGAGAATATTGCTTTATGAGTTTCTCCTTATTTCCTCAACCTGTCTTGTTTATCTTATTTGGATGGTTTGTGTGATAAACAAAACTCACCATAACCAGAAGCAACTTTGTCAGTTGAGAATCCCATAAGCTCCTAATAATAAACGCCTTTACAGTCCTTCCTCTTGAAAATGCAGATCTTGGCACTGATCTTCAGTTTTGTTATTGAAAAACTGTTGCTTAGAATTTGAGTTGTCATAAAATATGGCAGATTCCATTAGTCCACAATGCAATCCCTTAAAAGCAATGGCTTTCACTTCTCTCCTGAAGCTTTGTTTTGATTGGCTAAAAGAAGTATTGCTTCCTGGCTACGAAAAACACTTGACAATTTCTATTACAGAAATTTGATATATTTCTTTCTTTTTTTCTTTTTTTCTCCTGCAAGTATCTATTCTTTGATATTTGGTCAGAGCACTGCTATGTAGCTTTACCTTCTTTTCATTATTTATCTCAATGCAGTTGTACATTGAATATGGGACAAAATAAGAATCTGGACTTGAAGGCATCTTGGAGATAAACAAGAATATTTATATTGACATCTTGCAAGTTTTAAGTTTGCTTTTTTTTTCTCACTTTTTTTCTTTAGTTCTTTTCACATTTGAATTTCTTTTTCTTTTTTTTTTCTGTTGGCACTTCCAACTTTGGTTGACGTTCTTTTTATGTCAAGAAAGAAGAATAACAAAAGATATTATTATGCAACTTACAGTCTTCAAAGTTTGTACTGATTTGCCGAAAAGTTTTGAAATAAAACCTGTAGTAACTAATGAATGTTTAATATCAGTCAAATTTTTCTTTCCTAAAGATTCACCGTCCTGTCGGTTGGGGCATTAGAATGCACCGACTGCACCTCTGCAGAGGGGTAAGACTCCCCCAATGGGGCCACCTGTTGGCTGTGGGTGGCGACTTGTGATGCTTAAGGATGGCTGGTCATGTCAAGACCTAGCACATATATGATTGCCCCAACCCTATTGCCCTTATGGCAACCCCCAACCCTTTTTATCATAGGGGGGCTAGAAGGCGGTGGCTGAGGGTGTACATGTCCTGTGAATGACATTACTTTATCTGATGGTGAGGTTCCAGTTTTGGAGGTTTGGGGAATGTGGAGCACCCCTTCATCACCATTGCTCACTGGTCCACTCTGACCCGGAGTGGTAGTACCCGTTAGGGTTCCATCTATGGGTTAAATAGAAAAATGTATTTATAAAAAAAAATTGTGTATCCATTAAGAATTAATTTATTTCAAAACTTTATCGACATTAAATGACCCACCATGGTTGATATGCCGTAAAACAAAATAAACCAAACAAATGAAACCTAAAGATTCCATATGACAAAAGCACAAACACTTGAAAAGGGAGTAGAATTGTTTCTATATGAATTTCAATGCTTCATCATTTTACTGACATTGAAAGAGGTGATAATAATAACCTAACTTAAAACCAGATTTTATACTAGTAAGTTATTGTTTAAAATCTGTAATTATTTATTAAGTATTGCTTATTTGTGGCACAAGGCCTGAAGTATGGGGCTCCCTGTGAGACTTGAACTCACTAGTAATTGTCTACCAGTCTATATTGCTAACCATATGAAGTAGCCCTGTTTTAAGATCAGTTTGCTCCTTACCATATATGTATATCCAATTCCTTCATATGAAAATTACATACAATCACTGCTCAATATCACTTCAATACACAAGATAATGTTCATATTAAATGAAACAACAAAAAATGCTTCTTTTTTTGTTTAAATAATGTCAAACTATAAAAGACTGAGTTTTTTTTTTAAGTAATTATTTTTTTTCAGATTTTAAGAAAAATGTGTCAGACATTTGTTGGGAGATTTACATAAAAAATCTGAATGTCTTCCAGACAAGATTTTCTTTCTATTTTTTTTTTCTTTTTGTAATGGTGACTTGTAAACAAAACATGACTTCTTCTAATTAAGTTAGTGCCATTTCAAACACATTTCAATACCCGGATGAAAACATCAACTGTTCATTTTTATTATAAACATAAACAAATTTTGAAATCAATGACTGACTGGGAAGGGAAAAAAACTATATAATTCTAAATGAGTTTATTATTATTTTTATTGTTACTTTTGTTCATCCATAAAATTTATTTATGCTTTTTTAAAAATACTTTGGTAAGCTGAGCACATTTTTAGATAACTCTTCAACAGAATCCCAGACTTTCTGTCATTTTCAAAGACATATAACATTTATCATTCTGGTTATCATATCTTTTTAAAAAATGTAGGAATGTATTTCTGATTGTAAAATAGATGTTTCTAAAATCTCAAGAAAAATATGTACAAATATATCTACATATAAATTAGACTTACAGGTATGTTTAGCATAATGGTTATTGTTGGAGGAAATGGAATTAGTGACCCAAGTTCAAATCCTGGACAATATTTTTTGCCTTTCTCTAATGCTCATGGGAAAGGCATGAATCCATTTGTTCTCCCCCTAGATATGAGTAAATAGTAGGACTGACTAGGTTTTTTTAGCATTTGTAAAGCAATCAGTCTAGAAGAAGGGAAACTCAAACCGGCTGTATTTAACTTAAAAGCTGACCTTGTATCACATCCTGCCTATGCAGGAGGGGTTAGGTAAATATCTATATTAGACTTACTATGGTGAGTTCAAAGTTTTTAAATTTTTGGTAACATTAGGTACAATTAAGCAGCTCCAGATGCTTTTGCTAAGGTCATGAAGGTGATGAACCACACTGAACTGTAAGATGCCAAGCTCGCCTGATTCTCTCCTCTGAGCTACTGCTGGATTTGCCTTGAAGGCATGGCTTCAGAACAAAACATGACTTTAGGCTTATTTGACCTTGCCTGATCATTGAGGTTCTTGTAAATTTCTTGAACCATCTGGTTAGTGTACAATGATCTTCACATTTCTCACAACAAATTTTTTTAGGTTGCTTAAATGGTGTTATGGCCCAGCTTGAACTTGTAAAGCATAAGTTGTCAAATTTCACTACATTGCACATAGATCTGTGCAGCTTTCAAATCACACAATGCACAATGTGTTGGCACACCAACTGCCATGGGTCAAACTACTTCAGTCACATGATATACACTCCACAAACAAGCACATACCAAAATATTGTAAAACTTTTGACTCACCCTAGTACATGTTTTACTAAATGTTGTTGATTTATTTGCTAAGAGATATCTTTTGTGTTTTTGAATAACTCCCCACCCAACTCAATTTGCATTCCCAGTAACAGCAGCTGAGGAAATGCAGCACACACCTTGACATTAGGTCGGAAACCTACACAGTTGCAGGTCTTATCATGTAAACATGCAAGAGGAAGTCTGATGCTAATTCCAGAAATGTTGCTGTTCATCTTCAGGTGCAGCTTTTGCATTCAGGAACAGATAAGATTCAGAATGTAGGCAGTGTAGGGAGACATTTACTTTCTCCATTGAAAAGTGGATATGTCCATTGGACACTGTTTGGTCTGAGAAATCCTCATTCTCTTTTATCTCTGTTCTTTGAACAGTAAAGATGTCCCTTTTTTCCACTGTTCTTTAAACAGTATGGACATTCCCTTGCCATATAATTTTTCTGCTGTCTATATCATGTAAGACTTTTTATCATTATTGTACCCCCTTCACATACTGCTTGTTCATAGAACAATATGTGCATATTTTATCTGTTGGGCTATATTCATGTATTTTTGTTAATTCTTCTTCAGTGTATATTATGAATGTATTAAATATCTTTATATGTGTAAATGAGCTTATCTTGTATTTTCTACCATTTATTCAGTGTTAGTGTATCATTGGATATACTAATGCTAATATAGGACCTTATTGAATAGGGACTCAACTAAATATACTTCCTGACACTAACCAATTCAATAGTAGGATTTTCTGTCCAACATGTGGGTAAAATCTCATCTGTTTGAAGGAAGGAGTCATTTTCTATCAAAGGACTTTATTACTACTACTACATTACTACTACTACAACAGTTCATTTATCATATAATTCCTATGCTGCCATCAAGACTAATTAAGAATAATTTTCTTTTTCTTTTTAAAAAACATTAAAATTATCAGAACATACTAAAATCTACCAAACTAGAAAAAGAAAGAATGATGATTTAAAGAAATGGTAAGATCAATTTAACATAACATTTTTGAGAATAGTAGTCATCAAGGAAGGCTTAGAGTCAGTATCAGCCATACAACGAGGGAGTCTATCCCTTTTTCACTAGTGCTAGACCAAGGAGATTGTTTTTAGGTGTCTGGGGTGGAGCTCCACACCTACCATCAGCTCCTCACTTTACCACAGATCCCTGTGTTACTCATGTTGAATTGGCAAGTGCTGGTATCGAACCAGGAACCTTGAGGTTCCCAGCCGAACACACTCAGAAAAGGATAACAATACATGTTCATGGTTATTTACTAAGCTTAGTTTAGTTTGGCACAACACCAAAAGTATGGGGCACCCAGTGAGAATCAAACTCATTAACAATGGGCTGTTAGCCTAGCTTGCTAACTATTACACTATACAAGGTTTCAAAACAATATATGCTTGTATGTATTCATACACTTTGAGATTATTACAGTCTGATTCAACTAATGAGTTACAAATTTTATTTTCCTAAAAATGGACAGGTCTCTGAAGCACATGATACATACAGTTAGTAAATTTAGAAAAAAACATTAATGCTACAAAACTGTGGTTAAAGAGAAGATTGTAAGAGTAATGTTTTTGATCTGTCACCCCTGTTAGTTGGAATGGTTCAGCCAATGACGAGGTATAAAAGCCGAAGCAATTTCTCTCCAAGGAGGTCTATTTTCTGTTGGAAGAGCAAAGACTGGAATAGACAAAGATCAGGTTGAACCGCCATAATAAAATGGTTAGAAAGTTAATCTTGCAGATCCATTACTTCTGAACAGGAAGTTTAATCATCACTGGATGCCCCATAATTGTGGTCTTGTGCCAAATTGAAGCTAGGCTTAGTTCAAAGCTGGGTTACTTGCTTGGCACCTGAGGCACCCCTAATGGAGAATGCCAATGAAGCCAAGCATTTTTTGAAATGGTCATGCATGAATTTTGATTTGTGCATGGTTCCCATAGTAAAATGAATACACGCCTATTAACTGTTTATGAACTTTGATGTTTTATATAAAAGAAATTGCTGAAGGGGATTGTAAAGGTTTAGAAAAGGTGAGTTAAGCTGAAAAAATATGCCATGAATAGGCCACAGATTGTATTTAATGATGACTTGATTTTATCTGAACTCAATAAAAAGAGTTACAGCAAAGGAATTAGCTTTAAAAAATTGGAAACAAATGAATACAAGTGATTAAATAATTTCCCATTAACTGAATTAAATTAGAAAAACAGCAAAGACCACATCAGATAAATTTGGAGAACTGGGAAATTATTTCACATCCTCCTTATTCTTCAGATCTTGTTCTTATTGGTTTTCTTGGTGCTAAGATATTTAGTCAAGTCCCCATCCACCAAGGACTAATATTAGCATTAGTATATCTGTGATATACTAACACTGAACACAATAGAATGAAAGAGAAGACATTTGTACATACAAGGACATTTAATCTTCTTTTATGTACATGATATAAATATACCAATAGCCAAAGGCATACAGGAGGAAACCTTACATGAACAGGGTATTGAAAATTTTCTAAGTTGCCCTAAATCTTAATTTTCATGGTGCTGGATAAAAAATTAAGATCTAAAATGGAATCTTTACAACAACCCCTACTCAATAAAAGTGTTTTTTTTTTATTAAAGAAAACAGTTACATGTGTTTCAAGTGTTTTAAGTGTATACATATTTAAAATCATCATGTCATGCTAGTAGCATGGATATCCATAAAAATCTTTTGTCAATCGTCCCTATCATTCATTGCTTTCAGGAGGTCCTCTGTGCAACATCGGTCAATATAGGTCTTTGCTGGACAGCCCACATTGGTGTGCACCGGTGCTGGTTTCTATAGGAGAACTTCACTTATGAGTTATGAGTCACTACTATAACTTTACTCATAGTAGTGCCCAGCATTTCTTATTTGTCTCACAAAGATGGTTTGTGGGATAAGGGGTAAGTGAAAGTACAGTTGATTTCTTGTAGGGTATTGTTTCCATGATTTGTTTAAGATCCTGCACAGCATTCATGGAGTAAATATCCCCTGAATTGAATTGTAAATTGAAAAATGAATTAAAACCAAAACTTTTTTTAGTTTAGAAAGTTTTTATTGTATTTTTGTGAATTAATGAAATAATGGTATGATAAAAACAAATATACTATTGTGCTCCCAAAAGTATAAACTGAAAAATTAAACTTAGAAGATATATTTTCATTTCAATTTTTAATTGAAATTTTACAAGTTAGTTTTAAAATTCTTTATATCTACAAATCTTTTGCCACAACATTTTTTCCTTTTTTATTTTAGCTATTTTTCTGTAGATTATGGGAGGCAACATCTTTTCAACAGAGCATATTAAGGGAGAAAATGTCTAATAACTCTCGGTAACTGACTTATTCATTCACTTCATCAGATTTTACAGAACTATCTTTATTCTTTCCCAATGTTAATATGCGATCTATCTGACTAATTGTATATATGGTCTTCTTGAGCATTTGAGTCATTGGCCTTGACAGATAAAGTTTCACTTTGTACTGAATTTTAATTTCATAAATCAATTTTTGAAAATTGCATGCACACTGCATTAGAAACAGAACTCCTTTTTCCTCCTAACAAAAACAGTATTATAAAGCTTGTGAATTATAGAAGCTTGATTTAATGAATCAATTCTAATTGAATATGAATTTTTGGTAGATTTTTCTACAATCATATGTATATATATATATATATATATGCGTATTTATTTATGTATAAATTCTTCATAGATATTTATATATAAATTCTTCATATATATATATATAATTTTTTCCTTGTACAGTTTATATTGTTTTTTTATAATCTTTAAAAAAAAATATTGTTCCCGTTATATTATCAGTTTTCTGTTAGTGCTTTCAAATGTTAAGTTAATGTTTTTATCAGATATTTTACCTGGTCATTACGGGTCTCTACAGGGAGGTCAGATGTGAACAAGCATGTTGAGGTGTGGCTTGGTAAACATGGTGAGTTTTTTTTTTGTTTTCTTATTACTGCTTACTAGATTAATCAAGAATAGAGAAAATATACTGTAAGAAATTTTTTTTAAAATGAGTAAGAATAAAAAAAAAAAAAAGTTAAAAATAAGAATGAAAACATAAAGTAATAAATAAGAAAATAAAATAAAAAGTATCAATCAATCAATTTATTGGTCAACTCTTATTTTTTTATTTTTTTAAAGGTGGATAAAATTCTAAAATTGATAAAATATTTCAAATGTCAAATGGGAAGTGGATTGAAAAATATCCAAAAGATTTGTAAACTAAAACTATTGAAATTTATCTGGTGCACATAAAATGGCTAAATAGTCCAATCATTACACACCTGGAGGTCACATGAAGTCCCTTTAAAAAACACACCTAATATGATAGCAGAATAACTTAATTCAGCCTCTTTTTGCCTCCAGTAGTGTAGCATTCATTATCAGATGATGGTTCATTAGGAAACTGGGTATGAGAGAAAGTGGGCCCCACAACCACCCTTACTAAACTGTGACCCTAAAAGCCATTTCTTGTCAACAACCTCAGAGAAGAAACATCATTGAAATCAACCATGTGCCATTGGGTTATGAGGACAGTATATTCACCTATTCAGTCAAGTCTGCACAAGTACATTATCTGCAAACCATTTATTTTCATCCCTTTAAATGGCTATTGTGTTTTCCTTTCTTCAAAAGACGTCAACCATATTTGCCTTTGCGCACTTAGTTATTGTCTATAACCCTTCAAAATTTTTGGTTTAATCAGATTTACTTTCAGGGATGAAATTTTCTACAAAACTTTTTGCTGCTTACACTCAACTTGTTTGGAATCACTGTCATGATTTAATTTAGGTTAAAGTTTTTTTTCTTTTGTTTTTGTGATTGAGTTTAATTTAGGTTTTAGTAATTTTATAAAAGATATTTCCTTTGTGTTTCTTAATATAGTGTCTTCCTTCATTTCTTTGAAGAACGGAAACATTTTAAATTTTCCTGGTCTACATATGGCAAAATTCCCCAAACATGACATATTTAGGACATTTGGGTCTCTGCTGTTTACACTAATGTAGAATTATTTATATAGATGGGAAATATTGCACAGTAAATCAGGTTTTGAGACTTGCATATTCGTGCATAGTAATGCAGGGGATGAGAAAAGGAAAGAATTGAAGAAGGGTGACTCAAGAGAAACTCTTTATCACCAACTGTTTGTAGTGATAAAGAAATCAATGACAAACAAGGATTAATGACAAAGAAAGGTGTATTCATAAATCTATAAAAAAAACAAAACAATTTATTATAGTACTAATTTTCCATACCTATAATTTTATTTTGTGATTTTAAATCTGCTCTGCTAATTTAGCATTGAGCACCTTTTATATGCAAACACTTTTTATATTCATTCTCCATTATATTATATTTAAAAAACAACAATTTATACTGTCAGAGAGTCTGTTCGGCAAAAGGGTTTTGATTAGTGTTTAAGGTTGCAGAAAGAAAGAGAAGTTGGTGCTTAGAACTTTGGCTTATTTGCTTCAGGTTGCTGAGGAGGAAGCTTTAGCTTAAGGCATGGTTTCTAGCATTTTCAACAAATATTCATTTTGGTGTGAACAAGCATTCCTTTTAGTAGCATGAATGCCATGAACAGGTGCTCACTTCTTGGGCTGGTTGCAGATACTGCCATAATGGGAGGTAGCTATTGTGGCAGGTGTGCATACAGTTGCATAGCATATGGTTGTATTAAGGTATTTTGTGCTGCTCGTGTTTATGTGAGAGGTTTGGGTATGGCTGTGTAAAGATCTTTCCGCTACATGTGCTTACCTGGGAAGAGAGGAGCCATAACTTCTGTAGTTGGTAAGATGCTTATGAGGTCATTGTATTGTACATTTGTATGGTCAGGACTCTATCTATGAACAAACCATGCAGTTGAGAATAGCCATTGATAGTGTTGTGTGAGGGGTCCTATAAATGGTTTAGTTGAGTGTCTGCCATGCGTATCCATAACCTGTTGGTGCATTTAGCTGAAGCTGCTACAAGAAGGTAACATCACATGTTGCTGGGCTTGGGCCGAAGCTCAGATACATGTGTGGTAGAGAAAAGAGAAAATGAATAGGGAATTCCAGTGTATTTATATGCTTCAAGGTATACTACTTGTGGTGCCTTTTATAAAGAGAGTCATCACATTTTTTTGAGTTGCTTCTTTTTTGTTTCATATTGAGCTTTGGTAAAAAGCATTTAAAAGTTCAGAATTTGACATCTACTTATTTATTTTGTTAACTCTGTGTATTTGATGTTCAATAGAATTTTGATTGTAATCATGTGCTGTAAAATCTAGTTTCAATTGATTGATATGATTAATGAAGTCATTATTGTAAGAGCATATTCTATTAATCCTTATTGATTATAAGTACGCCTTAAGATTCTTAGGGTGGAGATAATTATGTGTATCTTTGGATTTCGTGCATGATGATGTTTGTAATTGATTACTTTTATCTATATTTGTCAAGAATCTTATGCAATGTGAGGATATTTCGTGGTCAAATTTAATAGAATCGTGTTTCATGTTCAAGTTGAACTTTGTTTCACCTCCTATACATCATCAATGAGTTAAAATGAAGTAAAAAATACATTTTTAATTTCAGGGTAGAAGTTGATTTACCCATATATGTTAGCATATAAGGATGTAACAACTGTGCCGATGGTGGAAACTTTTATTTGTAGCTAATATTTTCCATTACACTTAGAATTATTCAGTGTCAATATATGGTGCATTAGGTTTATTATTTTTTCTTTATTTGGTTATTTTATAATTCTAATATCTAAGGTTAATATTCCTTCCTCATGTTTAATGTTTGAGTTTAGGGATTTAATGACTATAGTTACTCATAAAGTATTTTGGGGCATTGGAGTTATTGGTAATAGTTATTGCTAGGGAGGATTTTTAATCATGTTCTCACTCACTAAGATCCAATATTAGCATTAGTATATCCAATGATACATTAATACTGAACAAAAAGGAGGAAATAAAAGATAAGCTCATATACACATATAGCAGATTTAATATATACATATAAAAATACATGAGAAATATTATAAGAATACACAAATGTGCCCCAACAAATTAAGTATGCATATTGTTCCATGAACAAGCAGTATATAAAAAGGTGTAACAAAATTGGTAAAAAGTCTTACTCTTCTTTGATGGGCAAAGCTATGTAAGCATTATATTCTAATTCATGGATAAGTCTGTTGCTGGGTTTGGAAACAAAGTCTCTTTTCTGTGAACCGGAACGAAAAGTAGGTAAGAAAGGATTCTGAATTATCATGTGATTAATAGTCATGTGATATCTAGAGATACACCCACCAAATTCAAGAGAGACAATTATTGTTCCCCAACAGAGGAATTGATTTAATGCTAATAGCATTAATAAGGAAATCAGTAGTGTCACATAAATTTAACTTGCTTAACTAAAGGTTGTATATATTTGGATATTTACATAGTGTGGCAATTGATTGAAGAAATTACTCATCTGCTTGAGATATTTCTGTAATAAACAGAGTTAGTATGAAGTGTATGCTGGCAAGGAAAAAACAAACACAGATTTTAAGTTTAACAATGTATTAGCAAAACATAAGAAGAATGTCCAATATTTGGTAATAGTCCATTGTGGTGTGAGTAGCAATGTTTGCAGAGCTTGGTATTCGGTGGTCAAGTCAATTGTCATGGAAGTGGTGATGTATGTAGAAGTCCCAGTGATTGTGGTCAGAAGTTGGTTAATGTGGACAGAAGATCCAATGTTTATTAGTCGCAGCCGATAGCGGGTTGGTAGTCGGGATTTCTGATGATACTCGCCATCAGTTTGGTAGAGATGATATAGAGTTTCATAGTCATTCGCCCCCTTAAGACTGTCGGTCAGTCAGAGTCATGAGGTTAGGGGGTAGGTGAGAGATATAGGTCGGCTGACTTGTGGTGTAGTGTTTACCAAATAACAATCTCATGAAAAAGAAGCTATGTTCTTTTTCATGAGATTGTTATTTGGTAAATGTCTTTTTAAATAATTTTTTAATAACTTCTGTTTCGAATGTTGGAATTGTTACATCTACATTGTTCAGGATGAATGAGTGATTCCTTTCTTTGTTTTTTTATGTAGGATGATTAAAAAAAACAATAACACTTCTATGGGAGTATCTTTATAATATCATCATTTCAAATAGTCTCCACCTGTTCAGGATCTCTGTCAACACAATCTTGGAAACTTGCCCAGGTGGTCTTTATAATATCATTTCTGTTTTTCTCATATAAGTAATCTCATAGACGTGCTAACATTGTTTTGAATTACCTATAATAATGTGTAAATAGAGATAGTGAATAGGTGGAAACTCTTTGATCATAAAGGTAATCCCATAGAAGTGTTAACCTGTTTTGATATATATATATATATATATATATATATATATATATATATATATACTTATTTTCCTTATTGGGTAGGCCATCTGATGTTTTCCACACCACTGGCCACAATGAATTCCCCTTTCATTATTGATCTCACCCTTCTTCATATTTGCCTGAATCAATTGACAGTTTCATCTTCTCATCATCATGGAGGTCTTCCCAATTGCTTGTTTCCAATCTTTTGGATACCACTCAACAACTGGATGAGTCTACCCATTGTCTGTGAACCGTGTGACACTATATATATATATATATATATATATATATATATATAGGGTGGAAGGGGGTCCAATCTAATGACAAAACATGATGAAGGCAACCCTTCTAGGAAAAGTTAATTCCAAAATCAAAACTTGATAAGGAAACTCAATCAAACCTCTGCTGACTTGTAGGTATCCTTTGACAGTAGATACTTCGAAATAAAACCTTCAGTTTCTATAGTCACCGTTATTTTGCTATGCCTGTCACTGGGCTGTTGCTATGTAGACCCAGAGAGTGACACATGTGTCACACAAGTGTATATCACTATAATCCAACTATATACTACCTTATTATCTTATGCATCTTGTATATTTTTCACAAGTTGAATTAGTTATTAATCAAAATGTCTAAGTTGTAATTTTGGTGGTAAAAATGACTATCATCTGTCAAGATGTATCATCCATTATCTCTCTCTATATATATATATATATACACACACACACACACACACACACATATATATATATATGTATATATATATATATATATATATGTATGTATATATATATATATATATATATATATATACCGACATGCAAGGCACCATCCAGTTTGATGGGTCCACCTCAGACCCATTCAGCATCCATCGTGGTGTCAAGTAGGGATGCGTGTTGGCACCCACTCTGTTTGGGATCTTCTTTTCCCTCCTTCTGCACCAAGCTTTTGGTAAAGCAACAGAAGGAGTCTACCTTCAAACAAGGACAGATGGTAACCTGGTCAATCTTAGCCTTCTAAAAGCCAAAACAAAGGTCAGGCCATTTGTCATTCGGGACATACTATTTGCTGATGACGCAGCAGTGGTAGCACACTCCCAGGAGCACCTGCAAACAATCATGGACCAGTTCACCCAAGCCTGCCAAGAATCCAGCCAGACCATTAGTATAAAGAAAACAAGACGATGGGTCAGGGAACCGAAAATCCTCCCTCCATCACCATCAACAACTACACCCTGGAAGCCGTGAACACCTTCACCTACCTTGGGTTCACCATCACCAACCACCTGTCACTTGATATTCAACTCAGTTGCCGATCGGAAAAGCTGCCTCAACTTTTAGGAAGGTCACAGTGAGAGTGTGGGACAACAGCAAGCTCACTATCCATACAAAGGTACAAGTGTATAGTGCATGTGTTATCAGCACCCTTCATGTATGGAAGTGAAACATGGACCCATCAAGAGTGGCGGCTAAATGGCTTTTCCCTTTGCTACCTTAGACGTATACTGGGCATCACCTGGAGGGACAAGATCACAAACACAGCAGTTCTAGAGAGAGCTCAACTTCCCAGCTTATGTTCTCTGATGGCTGGGTCATGTCCACCAAATAGATGATGAATGAATACCGAAGGATACCCTTTATGCATAGCTTTCATCTGGTAATAGACAGATTGGTTGCCCCCAGCTGTGATTCAAGGATGTCTACAAGAATGATCTCAGGTGCTTTTGCATTGCCCCTTCCAATTGGGAAAATTTGGCTCAGGACTGCCCTCGGTGGCGGCAGGCTCTCTGTAGAGGACTGTTCATATCAGAAGTCACCCTGGCGCAACACCATGAAGCTAGGAGATCCAGAAGAAAGCAGCAGCATTAAAGCGCTGGCACATTAATATCTTCAGGGACAACCCTCACATGCAGCATCTGTGGTCAAGAATGTTTTTCTAACATTGGACTTTACAGTCAGAGGAGGGGCTGTAACTTCAGGGGCACAAAAACTATATTATAGTTTTCCAAGACTGAAATGCCAATATATATATATATATATATATATATATATATATATATATATAGTTAGTGTTAGAATTAGTCACCGCTACTTAATATTTGTTATTTTTTAAGGAAATATAAATATTTGCAAGTATTTACAGAATTTGCCATAAATGGTTTATTCTCTATTTAGTTTTGAATAATTTGGGATTCTTTTTTAGAAGTTTTGATCTATCATTATAGATTGTTTAAAAATCAGTGCAGTCTAAAATTATTTGCCTCCCTTATGAAAATTATGAAATTATATGCAATTGTAATTTCAGATTTAATATAAATTCTCTTTGAATAAGAAACCATATTAACCAGATTCCATAACATTTTGGAATGTTATGAAAAAGGCAATATATGAGTAGCACTTATACATTCATCAAATGATGGTGAAGTCTGGTGAACTTAAAGAAACTCCAAAGGAAGATTGTTGATGTGTACAAGCAAGGTGATGGATATACAGCATTTTCCAGTCATTTTAATGTTCCTAGATCAACAATTCAGTAAATTATCAAGAAGTTAAGAACTGGAAGAAAATTAATTTACGAGAGAGTGTAAAGAAAAATTGAGATGTCACAAAGAATTTTCACTTAATAGCAAAGGACATTATTAGTGATGTAAAGACAACAGGATTTAAAGTATCAACAAATAGATCCACTAGAGGCCTTAATCAAGCAGGTCTTTATGTTTGTCATTTCAAGGAAAACTCCATTGCTTAAGGCTTAACACCTTAAAAGCAAATTAGCTTATTCTAGGAGCTATCTAGAACATGGAAGTGAGTATTTTGAGGTCAGATGAGACCAAAATAAAATATTCTTTGGTTATATGAACTCCCAGTATGTATGGAGAAAATCAAGTGAAGATTCCAAAGCAAAAAATAAACTCTACAATTAAGCAAGGTGGTAGGAATATTATGCTTAGGAGATATTTTACTGCTTAGTATTGATTTCATCCTAATGACTCAAAAAAAGCATGAGTCCAATCTTCCCTGCCTCCGGATTATTGTCTATGTGATTTATAAAATACCAAAAGAAAAAAGGAAACATTCAACTTTCAATATGTCACATTTTCTGTCGATAGAAAATGATGATAATATTAATTTTGTCAAGATCTGAGATGTCATCCACCAGATAAAGATGGTAATGATGATGATGATGATGGTTGTGGTGGAATATAAATGAACTGTGTTTTTTTTGTTTTTTTTGCATTCTCTCCCCTTTTGGTATTGGAATATAGATTGGTGCTAAATAAGCCATGAGTCAGTTTCATAATGGCTTTTTATGCCATTTGGTCTTGAAGACTTTCTGCTAATGTCCATTTAAAATTGACCATTTTTCTTACCACAAAGACAGTTCTTTGCCAATGTTGCTTTTGACTTTCTACTAATAGAGTTATTATCTGCATAACATTAGGAAAATCAGTTTCCTTTCCCTTTTACTTTCTGCAATGGATTTTTGGGAAGAAGGCAAGATATTGAGAGAGAGAGAGAGAGAGAGAGAGAGAGAGAGAGAGAGAGAGAGAGAGAGAGAGAGCTTCAAGGTGAATTGCCAATTTTCTTTTGTTTTGCTGGATTTTTTTTATCCAATTCTGTTCAGCTGGAAATAACACAACCCCCCCCCCTATTCAATAGGATATTTTTCTTCTTCTTATGTCCAAGCAAGTGACCACCTTTTTTGGATTAACTTGGACACTGTGATGCTAAGCATTTCTTTTTCTTTTCATCTAATCACAAACCTTTGCTTATCTCACCAGTCTATCTATACACTCAAACAGTTTTCTTTTTAGACAGAATGTAAGAAAATGGCAAAGTTTATTTTGAGATTTTTTAGACTATCTTGAACCTTTTCCACTGGGAAGACAACCTTTTAAATAAGTGAGGATAGTTAATTGAATTATATATAGGCTCACGACCAGTGTGGTCTATCAAACATGCAGTGAACCCCAAAAACCTGATTATATGAATGCTTATAATTTTTTTTACTGTTTATATGATGTTTGAATCCTGATATCATTGGTAATGAGATTTTATTGTTGTTTGCAACAAATTATTATGAATGATGTGCCCTTGACACTTGGTAGGAGGAGGGAAGGAGGAGGAGGAGGAGGAGGAGATGAAATTATAAATAAAGATTAAACAATACGGAAATGATCTTGATTGCATAAATGTAATGTAATTTCTGACTATAGAAAAGCTAAGTATCTGATATAGTTGCATATATCCCCATTGGTAGCGCATGGTGTAATAGTTAAAGTCATTGGAAATGGACTCGTCAACATGAGTTCAAATCCTGGACGTGGTAATTGCATTTCACTTAGTGCTAATACCCTTGGGAAAGGAATGAATTCTACTCTCCCTCCAGCTATGGGTAAATACTGACTGGGCTCTTTAACCTTGGTTAGGCTACCGGTCTAGGAGAAGGAAAACTCTGAATTCAAACCTGTTGAACTCCGCTTAAGAAATTGACCTTGTGTCACATCCTGCTCGTGCGGAGGGGTAGGTAAATATATATATATCCCCATTGGTATACCAGTGGTTGATGTTTAAAACTGGGTGAAAACCAAAATTTTTAATTTTGCCAGGCAGATAGGGAACTGATTTCCAGTTTGATGTAACACATTCTTATTACCATCCCCCATTTCTTCCATGTAGACCCTGTACCAGAATAGCTTAGCAAATTTCCTTATGTAGACATGCAACATGTATATATATATATATGGGCCGGGTTAGCTCAGTCAGTAGAGCATTTGGTTAGAAACCAGATGGTTCCTAGTTTGATACTGGCCCTCGCCAACTCAGCGTATGAGTAGCACAGGGATCTGTGCGGTAAAGTAAGGAGCTGATGGTAGGTGTGGCACTCTACCTCAGACACAAAAACAATCTCCTTGGTCTAGCACTAGTGAAAAGGGGATAGACTCCCTTGCTGATACCGACGTTAAGCCACCTCGACGACTACTTTATATATATATATATATATATATATATATATATAATTAAACAAAAGGCACATCTCCTGTTTAACAATTTTATTATCGATCTTTTCAAGCTTTCTGGCCAACATTTTTACATTTGGATGGAATCCGAAGATTAGTCCACCAAAGTTCATATCCCAAGTACTTTTGGCACTTCAAAGTGCCATCATCAGGGGTAATGTGTTTATGTTCCTGTTTTTTCAAGTTAGTGGTAGTGAGAGGTGAACCTGTAGAAATTATATTAACAGGTGTGGGTGGCTGGAAGGAGGAGAATTGGCAGGAAAAGTGTTATAGGCATTTTAAAATGCTCTCTTGCCACCCATCCCTATTGGTCATCAATACTGACATGTCCTCCACACAGCACCCAGTATCAGCACAGAGCTGATTGATGTAGGTTTTTGCTGGTTTGCCTATTCTGGTGTATCCATGTGTAGGTGTCCATTATGAGTTCATCTTTGCTTCTCCAGCAGTGCCCAGCATATCTTGATCTTAATTTGATGGTTTGTATGATAAGAGGTGGTAGCCATACAGCTACCTTTTTGTGGTGTGCTACTTCCAGATTTTGTTCAAGACAGCATTCAGCATCCTTGTGTAATTCCCATCTAGCTCTAAATGTCTCATTAGAGCCCAAGTAGTGCAGCCATAAAGTAGTACTGACATAGCTACAACCTGAAATAATTCTTGCTTTATCTTATCAATGCAATCAAATTTCCATATGATCAATAATCTGTCTATAGCAGTCTATGCCTTTCCTATACATATATTGATATCCCTTTCTGTGGAGGAGATATTACTACCTAGGTATGTGAACTGGTCTACTAATTTCAGAGGCTTAACATCCAGTATGGAGATGGCTCTATATTGTTCAAAATGCATAAATTCCATTTATCTGAGTTTACATACAGGCCAATGCCTTTTCCATCCCTCTATAAGATATGCAGTAGTGATTTGGGCTTGTGCAGGTGAATCATTAGATCATCTGTGTTGTCCACATCTGTTATATATTCTGCAGGATATTGTCTTTCTTAGCATGTAGCCTTTTTCTTTTGTTGTTAATGTTGTTCATAATATGTAGTCTAAGCTTATAGATATAAATGGTGCTAATGTATCTCCTGGTAGGACTCCAGTGACAATGCCAAAGAAATCTGTGTTACCATCAGGTGAATGAACCATTGCTTTTGTGTCTTTGTAGAGTATAATTATAGCAGTAACAGTTTCTTTGGTGAGACCATATGCCAAAAAGATTTGTTCTAACTTTTCTCCATGTATGGAGTCAAATGCTTTGGAGAAATCTACAAATAATACTGTTGTCACGAGAGGTTTTGCATGAACCCTTTTATGATTCACCAAATAGTCAGAATCTGAGAAATTGTGTCTAGATTTCTACAAAACCCATTTTGTTTTTTCCTAAGGATTTTCTCTACTTCAGGTTGGATGTAATTAAGATGAAGGGAATTATAAACCTTAGCACCTATAGCAGTAAGAGTTATAGCCCTGTAGTTCTTAATGATACTGAGGTTGCCTTTCTTTCAGAATTGGAGAATGCAACCCTTCATTCATTTCTTTATTATATTCTGTTTATACACTATATTGCATAATCAAAGAAGTATGTCGCCAACATCAAAAAGATGAATAATTCTAATATACTTTTTATATATATTCATGAAATTCTGTCTATAATTACAGGTGAGTTCCAGAACTGCAAAGATTTTGTAGATTTTGGTAATAAATACAATTGGTTAAAGAGAATACTAACTTTCTATAAAAAAATTGTTAGAGGTATATTTATAAGGATATATATATATATATATATATATATATATATATATATATATATATATATATATATGATTCGGGGTTGTGTGTAGACACAGAGTCAGCAGCCCTAGGTGACTTAGTTTCTATTCTAACTATATATATATATATATATATATATATATATATATACATACACACACATATATATATATATATATATATAATCAATAGTAATGGTATTATGTATGATTTAACTCATAACTTTAAGTTTCATGCTCATGCAATCCTCAGATGAGTCAAAATCTTTTGACTCATCTGAGGATTGCATGAACATGAAACTTAAAGTTATGAGTTTAAATCATACATAATACCATTACTATTAATTATAAATCTGCTCTGCTTTATTAGCATTGAGCACCTTTTTATGCCAATATATATATATTCTTATATATAATTATATATTATATAATATATATATATATATATATATATATATATATATATATATATATATATATATAGAATGCTCTTGGTAATTCAGGTAACTGAATCTTAAGCAAAATAAATGACAAAGATAAATGATAAGAAATAACATTAAATAAAAACAATGCACTTGTCATCCAAGGTTGTTGCTATGGAAGCAATGTATTTCTCTTGCTTGAGGGTGATAGTCATCAGAGAATATAAAAACATCTGTAGCATACTTCTTCTTCTCTTTTTCTCTTTGTACATGAAACTGCTAACATCAAGGTAATATTTCCTTTGCAAAATCTTGACTTTTGCCACTTTTGACAATTTTCTACACATAGTCTTTGAATGCACCATAAAAAAATGGGACTTTTCGGAAACTCTAAAACAAAGAAAAAAGATTACAGAAGGTTTTAATGTCTCTTAAAGATAAGAGTTAGAAAAATGGCCAGGTTGTCTTTAGTGATGAAAATGTATAAAATGTCTATGCATGCATAACAATCATTTTTAGTAACTGGTTTTGAGTTTGGTTGCAATTATTGTTTTTAAAAAAAGCTGTAATATATATATATATATATATATATATATATATATATATACTCGTGATTGCTTTCGCATGTATTTCTTGAGGCATCTGTATGAGGTAGACGTGACTTGTTTTTTATTTTTCAAAATGTGTCAGACTTTTTACCATAGCTGTGAACTTTGGTGAAGCTGAAATCAATTTATTCTGTCATTACTGGAAATGCTGTCTGGAAAAAGAATTGATATTTTGGTGCATCTCTTTTTTTTTACAATATCAACGAGGCTGATTTCTATGACTAAAATCTTCCTCCACAGACTGGATCACCATCTGGCATCAAACTTTTGACTAAGTACAGATAACTGAATATTTTCCAAATAATACCTCTGCTTTTTCATTTTAGAGAAACTTTTATCTGTAAAACTGGTGCCAGTTTGGTGATGATCTGGTTCATTTCTAGAACAAGTAGATCAAACTTGTTAGAATCATTCAAATAGAACCTACTTATAATTGATGAGTCTTGGGCAATTTTGTTAAGACAAAGAGCCTAAGTCTACATAAAAAGATTCCCCTATTTTGGCCTGATGGATAGATGCAGACAGACTTCAGACAGGTGACTTCACTGTTTGAACTAGTTCAAGTTTACTGCATTAGACGCATTTGCCATCCTTTCACCTCCTCAGTCTTTGTTTTAACTGGGAGTGTTGCCTTTTGAAAATAAAGTTATATATGCTAAAACTTGTCCTTCTGGGATCTTCTTTCTCATAATTTCAAGACAATTCCAGCCATTCCATTTTATTCTGTGTTTAGACACAAGTGATCACCTAGGAAGCTGCATCTGCAAGCCAATCAAGGGCTGGTCTCAATTGCAGTGCTACACAAAGACAGCAATGATTTTATGAATCTAAGAAATATAAACTTATAAGCTGATCTTTTTCTCCTATTGTTATAAAATCAATCAATCCACATGAAGTTTTAGGCATTCATTATAGCTAATGTGACCTTCTTAGAATTATTAGACTGATAAAAATGTTTATTTTTTTCTTTTGAGCATACTTTTGGTAGCAAAGGATTTTCTCAGTTTGTTTCTTTTGCAATAATTAAGTAATCAGGGTGAGTCAAAAGGTTTGCAATATTTTTGTATATGTTAGTTTGTAGCACATATTATGTAACTGAAGTAGTTCAATCTGTGTGTGATTTAAAAGACACACAGATGAATGTACAATATATTCTAATTTGGGAATTTATTATTTACAAGTTCAGTTTGAACTTGTAAAGTATATAACGCTGTGGAAAGAACCAAAAACATTTGTTGAGCAAAAGGTAAAATCACAGTTGATCACAGTAGAGTAACAAGATGATTCATGAAATTTTGCTTGCATGACAAGAACTGCAATGATCAAGCAAAATCAGGTAGGACTAAAACTATGGATTCCAGTGGTTTGCTTTAAACTATAGAGTAATGAATCTAGTGAGTAGTACTCAAAGAGTCTCAGGAAAGCTCATCATCTCACAGTTAAGGGCCGGGTTAGTTCAGTCGGTAGAGCGTTCGGCTAGACACCACAAGGTTCCTAGTTCGATACCAGTCCTCGCCAACTCAGCGTTATGAGTAGAACAGGGATCTGTGCGGTAAAGTAAGGAGCTAATGGTAGGTGTGGCGCTCCACCTCAGATGCCAAAACAATCTCCTTGGTCTAGTGCTATTGAAAAGGAGATAGACTCCCTCGCTGACTGGCTGATACCGACTTTAGGCCGCCCAACGACTTTACTTTTACTTACAACCTTGAACCAAAAATATCCAGAGTTGCCAAATTGTACCTTGTTACCAAAATATTGCAAAACTTTTGACTCACCCTAGTATTTGTTATTGATTGGTTTCTAAATGACTTGTATCCTGTTTTTTCCTTTCATTTTAAAATCCTTCAAATGTTATCTTTATACATATTGGCTGTGTCTTGCTTTCTTATCTTTCCAGCTTGAACATTTCAGACAATCGGAAATAACAATTACTTTTGTTTCCAACTTAATGCTCTATTATCATTAGTCATCTGATTGTTTCATTTTCTTTAAAAGACACATAGATTATTCCCTTAAGAATATTAGGATATTTTGACTTGGGTTTTTGATGGTGTCTCAGGTCTAATTTAACAAATGTACACACTTGTTAATTTACTAGCCAACAACTACATTTTAAACAGACAAAAGTATAGGAACACACACAACACACACACACACACACACACACACACACACACACACACACACACACACACACACACACACACACACACTTTTGGTCACATGATGTAGTCTCATGACTACAGACATTTAGTAATGTTGTGCAGGGTAATATAAATCAGGTTATCTGAGTGTTTGATCACCAACACTTATCTGATGATCAAGAAATTGTGAAACTTTAAAGTTGTTAGTTGGAGGAATTTCGTTTGGTTTTCTTTTTAATGATATTACTAAAAATATTATAATATATTGTTATATATGTTTGTATTAAGTGCTATTTTATTCACTACTGTTGGAACTGTAATTTTAGCTTTAAAGTGATCTTCTTGATTTTTAACTGAATTGTATTTTGTTAAAGTAAAAAATGTATATGCGTGTGCATGCACAGATTTATATACATACATATATGAATTGAACATTTTTAGAAAAAACAAATGATGTTATTAGTTTGCTGACAGATCTGTTTCGACCTTTTAATAAAGCGGTCTTCATCAAGAGCAACATATGAAGAAAAGACCGTTAAATAGGAGGGGTACAAACGAACACTTGTGTTCGATGCTGGAATTTAAAAAAATGCGTATTCTGTCAGAAAAATAAAATTTTATTTTTAAAAATCAGAAGCATTATAATCCATAAGAAAAACTCAAAAGAGTTTGAAGTAAAAATATATAAAAAAATGTATAAAAAAGTATAAAAAATGTTCATGATGTATTCCAGCTAAGTTAAAAGTCCACAGCACAATTGAAGAAAGATGGAAAGTTTCAAGAATTTGTAATGTTGTCAAATGTGTTTCCAGCATTGAAGACAAGCGTTCTATTTAATGGTTATTTATTCCGTCTTTCCTTCATATGTTGCTCTTGATGAAGACCACTTTATTAAAAGGTCGAAACAGATCTGTCAGCAAACTAATAACATCATTTGTTTTTTCTAAAAATGTTCAATTCATACTGTCGGATTCACTTCCATTTACTACATACATATATATATATAAATAAACATAGGAAAAAACTGTATTTTTCAAGAATATATATATATATATATATATATATATATACACTTTTGACTTTGATATATATGTCCATATTTATACATAATGAGATTATTTAAATATTTACAATGGTATATAAGAGTGAATTGAAAAGTTTTTTGCCCAACAAAGAAGGGAATTACTTTTTCTTTGAATCTTTGTTGAACTTTTGGGAAGAGTTATAAAAACTTTGAGAACCCTAAGAAATAACTAGTTATTCCTTTCTTGGTTTGGCTGAGACCTTTTCATCATACCTATGTTTGTCAGTAGAAGCCTGTGTCTTAACCTATATGTTAACTTAGATGTATTGGTTGTATATATGTCCGTATTTATATATAATGAGGTGGAGGGATTCTACAGGGAGTTAACACTTCCAAAGCTGAAAGCCATCTTTTAAATCTGAGCACAAGAGGCTAGACACACCCTTTCCAGATGAGCTTGGTTAATTAACTTTATTATTTAACCAACCAGAATGATTCCTGCTAAAACTAGAAGACTTTGATTTAGATCCACTGATTTTTTCCATGTTGTAGGTATAAATAAAACTCAAATCAGTTTATCACTGATTTCACTTCACCACCAGAGTCACAAGATGACCTATAGTTTATATATACACTAGCTTACCTACACACTAAGCATTACTTTTCTGTGCCAACCAAAACTCATTTTGTCCACAAATTGATAACAACTTTCAACCATAAGAAATCTGATCTTTTCTCTCACATAAATTACTACTATAAACAAACACATATACAAAGACATTTTAATCCACACAACGACTTGGTCATACAAGAATGTTACCATTTGTTCATAAAAAACTTTATTTTCTGATATAAATTTCTATTATTTGTTGATATATATCTTTCTTTTCATTTCTCTTTTACTGCATGTTTTTTAATATACACTTACAATTAGAAACCTTCATCTCTAACTAAAAGTATACACAAAGTTATTTAGATAATTTCATTAGTACATAAGAGTGTACTAAAATGTTCTTGGCCCTACAAAATGTTGAATAGTCACTACATACCAACAGATGTTACATAGTCATCTTTTTCTTTGATTTTTATTTTGGCTGTTCATCATATATTTGCTGTTCGCCTGTTCGATGTTCTTAGTGGGGATGAATAATAATTAAATTTTCTTTGAGCACAATTCTTTTATTCACTTTATAAAGTCTTCTTCATATATATTACCATCTTCTTTTGCAAGTCAGGAGTGCCTGAACTATGAATGGAAATTAGGTCCTCTCAATTCGGCTAGTTTCAGCTAACCCTTAGCTAAAATCTTTCTTGTTTAGCATCCCTCAGTTACCAGACTGAGATTATAAAATCACAGCCAAGATCTCAAATGAACTCAGGGTCATTAACTGTCAATCAAACCCATTTGACATTAATGGTGTTCACCATCAGAATATTTTTAAATTACCTACTCCTACCTCTAAAATAATAGATACAGCTAATTTATTAGTTAACAAAAGAAGCAAATTACTTTTTTCTTTGTCACGATGAGAACTTTTCAGCATATTTGTGTATGTCGATAGACATTGATGTTTGAGCTTATTTATATATATGTTAAATGAAATATATTGTTATGTGAAAGATCACTAATATTCAGATTAATTAGCTTCAGTTTTTATTTGGGAGGGGGAGGGGTAAGGAGTGTCTATAGTTTTGTTGTTTTCTGTTTGTGATATTTCCATGGAAACCGACTCTGATATTGGGGAAATATAATGACACAAACTTTATTGATTTATTGGTGATCAATGATTGCCATTTGATCAGAGTTTGTTGATTGTATCTACTAATTACCTTGACTTTTCAATTTTGTTTATACTGTGTTATTAATATAGAAAAACTATTTGCTTGTTTTTTTTTCTTCTGGGACATTTTTTAAATATTTTTTTTTGAGAAAGTTACAGATCCAAATCAAATTTCAAAGGGGAAAAAAAACAAGCAAGAAAAAAACAACTTTTCAATTGGTAAGAAGCAGCATTTATGGAAGATTCATGATAAATACTTTTCAAAATGATTTATGGCTCAATTCCAGTCAAGTGGACCTCCTGAATAGTATGTTGAAGTTAAGCAGTGATGAGCCTGTTCAATATCTATTTGGGTGACCATTTAAGTAACAGCAGGTACTAAAGTTGTTTGCTTATCAAAAATGACTTGATCCAGCATTAGATGACCCAAAAAGGGTTGATATGCTGTAAAACAAAACAACCAAATCATAATATGCAAATATTCTGAATCTCTGTTACAGCCTGGAGCAAGCATCAAGAGGCATTGGGGAATTCTGATAAAAACAGAGTTCATCTCTTTTAATCAAGTTGGTGCCATCTCATTAAATTAGTTGACCATTTCATATACCTTGATAGCAATATTTCATCTACTGAAACCAATGTCAACACACATAGGTAAAACAGGGACAGCTATTGATAGGTTAATGACCATATAGAAATCTCATCTCTCTTATAAAATAAGATAGGCATTCTTTCAAGCTGTAACTATGTCTGTACTAATGTATAGTTGCACCACTTGGACTTTAGTGAAACAATTGGAGAAAAAAGCTATATGGAAATTATTCAAGAATGCTACATGCTGTTTTGAACAGAACCTGACAGCATTATCCTACAAAAGAGCATATGTACAGTCATTTACATCCCATCCCACAAACCATCCAGGTAATACATGCTGGGCAATGCTGGCAAAGCAAGGATGAACTCATAAGCAATATTCTCCTATGGACTCTTACACATGGGCTACCAGAACTGATGAATGTAAGTTTTTGCTGGTCAACTACCAGTAGTGTGTCCTTGTGTAAGAGTCCATAGGAGAATGTTACTTTTGAAATCATCCTTACTTCTTCACCAATGCCCAGCATGTCTTTTTCATCTTACTTGGATGATTTGTATGATGTGAGATAAGTGAATTGTAGCTGCTGTTTTTTAATATGCTGCTTCCAGGATCTGTTTAAAATAGTACACATCATCCTTCTGTTCAATATTCTTTTTATATCACTCACAAAGTTTTGTAATGCTGTAATATAGCATTAGTTTAAAACTTCATTAACCAAATTCATGGGGATGTGTTATGTTCTCATATAAAATTCCAATGAAACAGCAACACAAAGAAGAGCTTGTATATTACTCTTCAGATTTAGAGTGTTATACTCATTGATATTTATTTCATCTTCTATTTGTTTCTTAACTATCTTCAATATTGGCCATCACCCAGCTTTTCATTTTGTTATTCAGTTGTTCTTTCTGTATCTGTTCTTGTGCACCATTTTGTTGTTCTTGTTCATTCTTCTTAGACATAATAACAACGAGGCCACATATGACTTTTATTCATTTAGCCATGACTTTGATCTTACCAACCTCCTAAACTGGGAATCAGCAATCAGAGCATGTTGCAAGATTCAACCATTCACATTGTTGATTTACCACTGACTATTGTGATCTTGTTTCTAAAATTCTAGGATCATCCAAACATTTGACTTTCATCACAAATAACTTCACCCATCACCCAAAAGACTCTTTCAACTACACAACATTTCTTTGCATACACACTTTATGTACTCCTTTAGTATTTCATATCATTTTTGTATCGATACTGTTAAGTTTGATTAGGTAATGAAATCATGAATTGTTTTTGTATCCTACATAACTATGCTACAAGTGTCTGAATAGGTGTCTCTCACTCTTTTAAAGTTAATGGGAGTTATGGTACTCAGATACAACAAACATACTAAGACAACCTTCAGTCATTAGTACAATAGCATTCTACTACAGATTAATTAGTGTGAAGTGAAAAGCAAATTCTCATCCAGGATTTTAAGTTAACGTACAAAGTCAATTTTCTATAATAATAACCATTGTACAACCCACATCTAAGGATTTGGGATGGAAGTTGCAAACAAAAGAACAGAATCAGTTTTCAGAAACAAACCCAGAATCTTGACAAAGAGGATAATTTTGATCATGTTTACATGAACAAGATTCCTCACTCAGCTGATGTTTTCGAAGATAAAGTTGATGAATTTGCCTATTCTGTAGAATACAAGATCCAAAAAAGTATACGCTAAGCTATAAGTATACAAATCCTTTTGTTTAAGAGATTGTAGCCAATATGTCACTAATAATGAAAAGAATAATACAAAACAAACCAATCAGACCTTATATATGACAGTTTTATTACTTCCATTGGGCAAGATGTGACACAAGGGTTAATTTGTAAAGCTTGTTTCAATTCAGAGTTTTGCTTCCGTTACACCTTTTGCTGAACCAAGGCTAAAGAATCCATTCTGTCATACTATTTACCCAAGAGTCCTTAATATATGTATATATGAGAGAGTATGGAAGTATTGAATGAAGACTTATATGTTTAAGAAATACTATTTGTGTGCAATGCTACATGCGGTTGTTGGAGTAGTATGGCCTCTGTCCATGCAGGCAGAAGTGCACACATGTGCGGGCTATTTTATTATCGAGGCAGAAGAGAGTTTTGACTTGAGTGCACTATACTATATACTATTTTGACCACACCACCTTGTAGTCATTAGCAGTACTATTTGGCAGACATGGGGGGTAATGTTCTTTTATGTCACCTTGTGCCAAATAGCAGAAAAGTTCTGCAGACAAGGGATGTATATCCCCATAAATCCAAATCTTCTGACCCCAGCTAAGGTAAATAGTAAGGTAGAATTGGCTTTTTAACTTTTGTAAAGGTAACATGTCTAGGAGAAGGAAAGCTTTCAATTCAAACCTCTGATCAAAGTAGCAAGGTGCTGTGATAGAATGGCAAATCAGGAGTTGGAGTCCCCAACGCAATTGTTGTGATTCCTGCAGCAACACTAATGCCAAATTGTATGACACTTTACCATTCTATTAGACAACATCAGTGTTGTGGAAAGGGGAGACCTGCAGCATAGGCAAATGATGCTCTTCCATACAACTTTACCCAGGCCTGTGTCATGTGATCCAAGCACAGGACCAGGTTCGTATGATTGACACATATCAGAAGAAAAAAATTTAGATAACCCTGAAGAATTTTAAAAATACATTCTGACATCCAATTCATCTAAGATTTTATGGTCTTGTAAAACCAGCATTACTCTATATACTAGTCATAGTGTTATAGAATTTTCTTTTTTTACTTTTCAATTTTTAATGACAATTTTCTAACTTTTAGCTTAGAACTTTATTTCTTCATTTAAAAAAAAGAAAGCAGTATGGAATTTTTCTAAAATTTTTTACTGAAATTTATTAAAACTTTTGATGAAAAAAATTTATTTAAGTTCCGAACAAGTAAATCTATTGTCATAGATGAGTGACCCCAACTAGTACTGTAAGTAAATAGTAGGGAAGACTGGGGTAAAGCAACCAGTCTTGGAGAAAGAAAACTGAATTCAAATTAGATGTACTCCCCTTACAAAATTGACCTTGTATCACATCCTGCTTGTGGTGGTGATGGAGTGGGTGGTTAAATACTTACTGTAAATAACCTAAGACCAGTTTGTTAGATTAAGCAAAGTTTAGTAAATAACATATTCCAATCATTATCATTCTTCAATATCTTTTGTATTTTAACCCAAATCTTTTTTTACATTACACATTGACATCAAAGGGTTTTTAGAGAAAAATCCTTTAAAATTAATCAATTTTAAGTCCACTCAAGTGGAGTTGCATAAAAATTACACTCAAAAACAAGGGGAATTAGTTTCAATTCAATAAATTTCAACCTTTTTCTTTTTCACTTCTTTTGATTTTGTTATCCATGATGGATAGTAAAATTCACCAATTGGGAAATGGTTCTTTTCTTTTTTTACACATCTTTTTATGTTTTTTTTTCTTTCTTGTTTTAAAAAAATTGAAAGATAAAAGAAATGAAGATACTTGTGAAGAATACTTCAATAAAGATTTTTGCAATAATCTACAAAGAAATTGTATAGAAATGTGATCACCTTCCAGATAAGATTCATTTCCTTTATTTATTTTTTTTTTTTTACTGAACAATTAAATCCCAAAAGTATAACTTCAACTTGATAGAATATACCCAGCAGCCATATTTCTTTAGTCTTTACCTTCCACAACCTCTCAGAATTCTGATACATGTCCATTATATACTGTTGGGGGTTTTAAATGTAACTCTTTAGTAAAAAGAATGAAGGAAATGACTGACATTCTTATCTTGATGATGAATTAGAAGTATTACATTTCTTTATAATTTTTTGTACATTTCCAAATAAATAACAGAAGTGTTCTTTATTGAAATATTCTGTACAAACATTTATAGAGGGTTTAATGTTAGTTGGAGAAGTAAGTTTTCTCTATGTGCTGGTAACTGGGATACTAATTTGTAGAATATTTTAATTCTAATAAATAATTGCTGTTATATTCTTGGTTATCATTTTGGTAGAGAGTTTTATTTTTTGAACAAATTAAATAGAAAAGAGAAGACATCCAGATACTAAAAGAGTGAAAGAAAGTGTATGTAAAAAGTTTTTTTAGCACAAAAGTTAGTGATAAACTTATTATTAGACATGATTGTATGTATGAAAGTAAGATTATGGCATTTTATGCTATTGTATAAGAGGTGTTCAAACTGTAACGATTATTGTCATTGGAAATGGAATTGATGATCTGTGTTTAAATCCTGAATGACACTGTATGCATTTAACTTTATGCTAGTGAATCCATCTGTCCTCCCCCAGCTATGGGTAAATAGTAGGAGAGACTGAGTTATTTAGCCTCAGTTAGGTAATCAGTCTAGGAGATAGGAAACTCTAAATTCAAACCACCTGTAGTCCACTTAACAATTTACCTTGTGTCACATCCTTCCCAGGGCAGAGAAGTTGTTTAAATACATATTGTGTAGTGTTATGTTATGTCAAGTGTTCAATGTGCTATAAGATCTGTTGGTGATGAACATCCCCCAAAAGGACAAGAGAAGTTCCTTTGTAGCATTTTAAAAATATCCTCACCAATAAATATTGTCACTAAATTCTTCCATACTTGTCTTGAATATTCTGCTGAGGAAATGTCCATAATAATATATATGAAAAATTATATAGAAATGTAATACTTATTACATTCACCATCCACCTAAGTGTAAGTTTCAGTTATTTCCTTCATTTTTCTTTTTTACTGTACCCTTACAGTTTAGTTCTGAAATGACATATTGGCAATCAGCTATAAGTCACCATCTTCTTAATGATTGTGGGTGGAGATAGACTAAAGAAATATAGCTGCTGTGTGGGTGAATTATAGTGAGGTGAAGACATGGTTTTTAAATATAAATGTCCAGTAAAAAAAAAAAAAAATGAAGATAATGACAGAAAATTATTCTTATATGGATTATAAATGTAAGAATTGCATTCCTATGTAATATTTTGTACATTACCACCAGAATTTTCCTCAATGGGATATTTTGGATATGTACCATATTTTCCCTTTTGGAAAATGTCAATTTGTCTTCTCTGCTACAGCAAATGTTGTTTTTTTACACATTTCTCATAAAAAAAGTAAGATAAAGAAAAAAGATTAAAATTTATACCATTTATCTACTAGAGAAATTTTTAAAGAAATGTTTTTCTTCTTAAATGAATTGCCATTTTTGCAATGATCACTTGGCATGAGTACAATATCATAATTGTGGTCCCATATATCATTGATTTTTGTGTAGTCTCCCCACTCATTTCTCCACTGGTTTCCAAACTAGGAGAAATCAATAACAGCTTGGTTCCATAGGGGTCTTCTCTCATTGCAGCATCTACCCACTTGCTGAAAAGGTGTAAGGGGTGGGTTTGTTGTCCAGTGCGCAAGTTTCCCCACCAAGTACTTCACATTAAATTAACCTTGTGTCACATTCTGGTCTTGTGGGGAGATGGATAAATAAAACTTACCCACCCACTTTTTTTTTGCGCCACCTACCTTGCTCAAAATATTCCCAAACACTTCATTTTATTTTATAAAATGTTAATGAATTAATAATAAAAAAAAAACTCGTTAAACCAAATCTCCTTGTCTGTCCTTCTTTGCTTAGTTTGTGTGATTTGATTCTTTTTATATTGTTTGCGAGGTTGACGTCCTTATCGGCTCCATGACACTCTTTAGGCATTGCCAAAGATGCCACAAAATCTGTATTTTACAAAATAAATCTACCCCCTACCAAAAAAAATTACCAGAAATCAAGGAATTATCCGATTTTAATGAAATTTTCAGTGTTGATTTATCAATGAATAAATTTTATAATGCATCAATTATTTTATTTCAAAACCTTATTTTGTAAAATACGAATTTTACGTCACCTTTAGACAGCGTTTATGGCCATATTTGAGCAAAATTGACTGAAAAAATAGTTTAAAATGTATTAAAAATAAATTACATGTGTAATATTATTTTTTTTTTTTTTTTTTTTCTTTTTACTGATGCTCATATAGGTATTGCCAAAGTTGTCGAAAAATCTTTACTTTATTATCGTTTCTAATAATTTTTTGTCGAAAACTCTATTGAAAATTTCAACAGAACAAATATCAATGTATAATTTTTTCTTTTATAAGATAATAACCAATCAAATAATTTTCGGATTTTTTGGTACTTATTTTCTACCAGAATAGCAACCTTAAATTTTTAAAATTCTATTCACACCTTTGGTCTTTTGTCTTTTTATTCATTAGTTTCGATATTTTGCGCCCCAAAAATAAGGGGGTGAGAGTTAAGTAGGGGTAACCCAAAAACGGTCACGTGATCAATTTAGGCCATTTTGAATAATCGAAAGTAAATATTTTTTAACTTTTTTTTTTTTTTAAATCTCTCTAAAAAAAGTAACGATTATACAGACTTGTTACAAAGAAAAACAGTTAATTCAAAGATCAAATTATCTGATTGGATAAAATTACTCACCGTTAATTAAAAAATAAATAAAATAGTTCGTTTTACATGTAAAAGGGTTATTTTTATGTGGAAACGGGGACTATAACTTTAAATATTATCTCTCTTTGACAATTATACATTTAAAATGTATGGATGGCTGTATTTGACAATTGTTTTCTTGTGCACATTCAATAACCGATTATTGGTTTTCAATAGGTATAACCAAAACGGTCACGTGATCAGTTTAGGCCATCTAGAATAAAACGGAAATAGATATTTCCGAACTTTGTTTATCAAAAATCTCGTAAAAAAACATTAACGATCAATACAGGGTTGTTACAAAGAAAAACAGTTAATTCAAAGATCAAATTATCCGATTGGGAAAAATTACATCGTTATCTTAAAAAATAAATAAACCTATCTGTATTACATGTGAAAGGGTAATTTTCAGGCCGCAATTTGGACAGAAAAATTACATATTATTATGTAACGAAAAACAATGTAACGAAAAATTACATATTATTATGAACGAAAAACAATGTTTTCTTTTTTGCACCGTTAAATCAATTTAAATGACTACCAGGTTTATAAAAAATTCTATGAAAAATCAGTTTATGGTCCAATTTTCATGAAATTTTCCATAATTTTACCATAGGATGTAAATATGTCTGAAATGTTTTTTTCCTAAAATATATTAGGAGAAATATATTTTTTACGAGGTCTTTTGTAATAAAACTGTTAATTTTAACTAGGGGGTTTAGGGTTGGGGTTTAGGGTTAGTTAAATGGGAAAATAAATAATTTGGGTTCTGTTTTTTCTGAGTCACCCAGTAATATGTTTTAATTTTCTGACTGATTTGCAAGTTTAGCCAAAATTTACTATTAAAATGAAGAAAATCTTTAAAAACTTTAATATTAAAATTTACTATGAAAATGAATAAAAACTTTCACGGTGAATTGGAAAAATATCTTCGGTTTTGGTTTTAATTTTTAAAATCGAAAATGAAATGAAAATTTGAATATTTTTCTAAGAGAAAAACTGATAAAATAATCAATATATACTTACTTTTTATTCTAATAGGTAGAAAAAGTTGAAAAATATTTTTTTTACGCTTAAAAAAACAAACAATAGTTACTGAAAAGCTAAGCGTCTCTTTGTATAAAAACAAAAGAAATATGTCAGTTTTGGTCTTCCGTATATTCTAAGAATCACACATTACTATTCAACAATAAAAATTACAAATTCTTTTAGAAATATTAATATATCGTGGATCGGACAAAATTTTAGTTTACCTGAATTCTAAAATTCATATATTTAAATATCTGTTAAAAATTCGATTTGTACACAAAAAAAAAAAAGATTTTTAAACATTAAATAAAAAAACAAACAAATTATTTAAGCACACAAAAGATTGAAAATCTCTTAAGAATTAATTTCTTAAATTTTTTTTTTTCTTGACAATTTAATAGAATATGATACATGCCAATTAAAAAAGCAAAAAAGAAGTTTTCAAATAATAATATTATGACATTTTTTGCACTTTTTATTTCCGATTCCATTAATTTTTCCTAACAAAACTACTGTGTTATAGGTTATACAATTTTTGGGATATAGATATTCAGACTCTTATCTTTATAGAAAAACAGTAAAAAAAAGTTTTCTGACGGTTCATTTTTTTTATTTCGTAAAAAAAAATATTTTCCCTAATATATTTTAGGAAAAAACTATTTCAGATATATTTACATCCAAAGGTAATAGTTATGGAAATTTTCGTGAAAATCGGACTATTAATTGATTTTTCATAGAATCTTTAAAAAATCCTCTTATCGTAACTTGTTAAACAAGTTACGATAAGAGGATTTTTTAAAAGATTCTACGTTAAATTTCAGTTGATTTAACAGTGCAAAAATGAAAACATTGTTTTTCAGTCATAATTTTCATTATTTCCGTAAGTTGAAAAATTTTAAAAAAATCATCGGGATGTTTCTTCTTTCGAATGAAAAAAAAAAAAAAAAAAAAAAAAAAAATTCAAGATAATATTAATTTTTCTGCAAGTTTCATTGTGTTAAATATAGTGAGGTAAATTTCACAGGGTAAATTGGTGGTACGTAGAGTTAAGTGACCTGAAAAAAATCAGAAACTTTTGAAATGAAATTACTGATGTATTATAACATTCAATTCATTGATAAATCAACACTGAAAAATTCATTAAAATCGGATAATTTCCTGATTTTTGGTATTTTTTTTACAATCGAAGTGGATGGTGCTAAATTTATTTAAAAAAATACAGATTTTTCGGCAATTTAGGCATCATATAACGTATCGACGCAATACCTATCAGTAAAAAAGCAAAATAATATTACAAATGTAATTTATTTTTAATAAATTTTAGACTATTTTTCGGTCAATTTTGATCAAATATGGCCTCTAAACGCTGTTTAAAGATAACGTAAAATCCTTATTTTACAAAATTAATATACCCCGCACTCAAAAAAAAAAAAAAAAAAAAAAAAGATAACATTTTTTAAAATTTTCACTGAACCCCCCAAAATGTCTTTGAATTTTTTATACTTTTATTTTACTTAAAATTAATTCTAAACAGTAAAGCAAACCAAACCATCCGAACAAATGATTTTAACATTGATTTTTTTAATGAAAAAATAAATGTTGCACTTATTAATTGATAAAAAATCCCCACTTGTCAACGGGCCGCATTAACAAAAGGTTTTTTTTTACGTATGTATTTTTTATGGGGCATCTATCGAGGATCGAACTCGCTATTTAGTAGTAATTGATCTACGAGACTAATTTACAACCCATTACGCCATAAAGCACACCTTAATTGATCATGCGCAGTGTTAGATAACAGCAATAGTAACGTCATTCCTCATTGGACACTCGGGATTACCAGGTGTAAAAAGTGTGTGCATCATAATATAGGTATGTCATTAAATTATTTGAATTAACCTAAAGCAACATTAACAACTAAACATGTTATTATTCGTATTTACTGCTTGAATAAATTAATTGAATTGACCCTTGATCTTGTTGGTATTCGCACAAAAAGATTTTAATTGAAAATAAAGAAGTCAATTTGGTTTTATTTACCGGATTTCAAAATTGAACTTTTTTTTTCTTTTCTCTCCTGAATCCCTTTGGAAATTTTGAAATGATTTTATCTGCTTAACGCAATTATTTTAATTTGATCTGCAATGACTCAGTTATTGAATGGTTGCAACCGGCAAAGTTAGTAAATAAGAAAAGAAAAACAATTTTTTTCGATTATTGTTATTTAGGGTTAAAATTTTGGTGTCAACAGTTCCATCAATATTTCGACGTTAAGAATCTTAAATTCATTAACACTATGCCCTAATTGTTGAAAAAATATTTATGCATAGTTCAAATAAATATTATTACACTTAAAGACACTTTTTTTTTTTAAACATGGAAGAAGACACAATCTTTATAAGATAAATCAAAATCTAAATCAATCATGGCTTGATGAGATGTTAAATATTTTCTTGGGCGGAAATTTAACTTGTGCTTACCATATTTTCTTCTACGTTCGTTGAGGTTGAATGTTTTATAGGTACACATGCCAATACTCTATCTTCAGATGTTGATCTGTAGGCACCCCAATTTTACCCTGTGAAATTTACCCCCCTCCCCTATATTTATTTTTTAAGATAACGATGTAATTTTTACCAATCGGATAATTTGATCTTTGAATAATTAACTGTTTTTCTTTGTGACAACCCTGTACGATCTTTAATTGTTTTTTACGAGATTTTTGATAAACAAAGTTCGGAAATATTCATTTCCGTTTTATTCAAGATGGCCTAAACTGATCACGTGACCGAATTGGTGATCCCTATTGATCTGTCACTTTTGAAAATTTTTTTGTCCGAGAGGAAACTTTTTTTCTTGTTAACAAAATTACAATTTTGATTTAGGAGAAAGTCACACTTAATTTAATACTAAGTAAATGTTGACAAAAAAAAGAAAAAGAAAAAAAAAGACGAATGTTTTAATTCAATTAAAACATTCGTCTTTTTTTTCTTTTTTTTTTTTGACATTGAAGAAAATCTGCCTGTCTTTTATGATCTTCTTGTCAAACAATTTGTTTTCATTTTTACGAAATTCATATTAAATCGGTGTGTTCATTTTAAACATACATTAAAATGTTAAGAACTCATGTATTATTTGAATTTCGATATTGTTTATTTATTTTTTATTTATTTATTTTTGTGAGTTCTTTAAATACAATCCTGGATTTATCAATAAGCTTGAATTTGGCAAAACTTTGAAAAATATGGGTTACCTTCCTCTGACAGATTCCGGAAGTAGGGACTAGCAGGGCCAATTCCTCAGAACAGCAACAGTGGTCAGAAAGATAAGACATCCAGACGGGTAGAATAGTAAAGGTATTCAGAGAAGGACCATGTCCCTCCTGAGAGAACAAAACCTGACAGGAGCCACCACTACTGACAACAAATTTGGACAGTACCCCAACTTTGGGAGAACATAGCAGCAGAACCAACAATGTCATTCATTACTACAACAGAATTCTTCACCCTAAAAGAACAAAAGATAAGTGTTCATTACTTGTTACTCTATATATATATGTAGCTTAAAGCCTGCTAAAAACATTCAATTTTAGCAAACTTGTCTTGTCTTTATTCCTTTCTTATGACAGAATTTCTATTAAAACTTTATCAAAATTTGTGAAGTGATCGAGGAATTGCATTTTACACAAGTTATATACACAGTAATGTAAGAACAATTTTGATGCGATGAGGTGTATACGAATAATATTGATAGATTTAAATTTGATTTAGATTGTTGGTTCTTATCCAGAATAAGTCATTCATTAAAATCACCGTTATTCCTGCTGTAATGTACAAAAGATGACATAGAAACCTTATATAATAATTGTGTAGAAGTACGAGGGCTGGTTGAATATCGTTTCCTCATACAAAATAAAATATGAAAACCATTTATAAAGTAATAACAAGAGTATCTTATTGTCTGAGTAAACTTAACAGAATACGAACATGACAGGAGATAGTAGGAAGGTCATATATAGAGTTGTATGAGCGAAATGTCCTAATATGAAAAGGAATCTTTAGTAGAGAAAGAGTTGAGCTTTTAGAAAAAGAAAGTGTAAAGATTTGCATGTTATTGTGTTTATGTTACATGAGGTTGCTGGTGGCGCAAAACCTCCTGTCTATGGTGTGACAGAAAACACGAGTGGCGGAAGTGGGGACTTACCATATTCTTGAAGGAAGCGGGTTAGGCTTTGTTTGGCGTCTAGGACTTTGATCTAAGATCGAACCCATGTCTTTCTGAATATGAAAAGGTGATACTTGAGCATTGTACTGAAGATTGAGCTGTCCCATATTTTAAATCCAGATACCCATATGACAGCTACAAGTACGTGAATAAATAGACCAGCAGAAACCCAGGAGAGACAGAGGAAAAAAAGGCATGTGTTTTGTGTTAGAGACAGTAGCAGTTGGGAGAGGGTTAGAAGAAGAAACACCAAGAAGTAAAAGTCGACTGTGATGAGACAGCAACTGGAGAAGAAAAAGGAAAGGAAAAGATTGGTCTGCCAGTTCGGGTTGGACTCGGTTTTTGAGCCCCCTCAACATATGGACAGGAATGCAACTTCTGTGAACTACTCCTTGTAGCCAATGGACAAAAATCCTGCTGTCTAGAGGAAGGCCCCCTGGGACCAAGTGAATAATTTTTAACCTCACCTACCCATCCTCAAAGGTGGGTAAGTATATAAAACCATCCTGATAAGAATAAATTTCAATTTCAATCCTTTGCTTTATTTTAGTTCATTTGTTTACTAAATAATTACATTTGAAATTGAAATGGAAATTTTCATAGTTGGGGTGTTTTATATATGCACCAAAGTATTTTAATATCCATTCATATTGAATGACTGAAACAAAAGCATGTACTATGCAATAAACTTAGGTTTTTTATTTAAAAGTCATAGTGTGGCCTTGGATAATTAGGAAGATCTGATTTGTCAAGAAAACAAATAAAATTGGCATCTGCAAGAATGTATCTTATGTGGGGGAATCTGGACATTTTTGTAGGAAAATTACTTAGAAAGAAGCTTTCTACAACGAGACTCTTTGGCTAATAGTCAAATCTTGAAATTTGGTATATAAACTCCCTTGACCCCAGGATTTGTTTTAATGATATCTCTATTGGAAGAGGGACACAGGTGGAGGAGTACAGTGGAGTTCCCACTTTTCCCACTTCCAGAAGTGCCTGGAAAATTTTAGCTTAAAATTGATCAGGATAGTCTAATTCATCTAGAATAAAATTGTCCATCCCATTTGTGGGGAGACTAAAACATTTTGGAAGAAAATTAATGACTGAATTCTTTCATACAAAAATCAAATACAATGAATTTTTGTTTAACAAATATACTCTAGTATATTATTTTTCTTTCTATCTCAATGCTGTGACTTTTGCTAATAATGGTTGATCAAAATGTTCATCCTAATCTTTTGGGAGGGAATAGCAGACAAAGACAAATTTTGTATCCTAAAGAAATTCCTTTGGTTTCAAAAAATTAAATCTGAAGAAAGATTTGATGATATTCCAAACTGCAATAATAATGTGAAAAGATAATTTAATTGCACGAAGGCAAAGACTTGTGGCATGGTTTTCTGAAAATGACAGAAGGAACCTCGGCACAAGTATTGCTCAGCCATAGGCCATGGAAAGTGGGGAAAAAAACATTATCAGAATAGGAATCAAAGAAAATGTCTTTATCATTGTAACTCACTCACACACACACATACATTTATATAGGTTGCAATGGGTAAATTATGCAAAAATGAAAATGACGCTAACCTCTCCTTTATCATTACATGAAAATATCTTGAAATATTTAGATTTATTCAAAGAAATCACTATTGGCTTCAACCATGGTCTCCAAATGACTTTGGAATCTCTTGTGAGTCTTTCTAATGGTCTCTTTATTTATATTGGTAAATGCTGCCATTATCCTTGTCTCAGTTCATCTTTGGTGTCGCACCAAACTTTGTTGGTCTCTCACTTAAGTTGTCAACTGCACCTCACACATAATAATCAAGGGGAATGCAATCTGAGGAGTTAGGCAGTTAAATTTTTTTGTTGGGGGGTTGATGTAGTTGTAGATATTTTCTCACTGTCAAGACTGGGTTCTTCTGCTTCTATGGCATGGTGCAGAGTCATGTTTCCAAATGTAGGGCCTTCCAACAGCTACCCTCTAGATCCAGGGCAGCATTACCTCTTCCAGGCACTTGATGTAGGCCTCTGTATTGAGTGTGAGGCTACGTGGGAATGTAACCCAAACATAATGATGTAAACTGGGTGTTTGCTTTTCATCACTATTGTGATGACAGAGCAATCCAGCAATTGTTCTGTAAGTTCACCGTGTGATACTGGCAGAAATCTTTCTCATCTAAGAAAAATCAAAGCATTTTTGGTTGGAGGAGATGCTTGAGTTTATGCAAAAACGTTGTAGTAAAGTCTTTCCTCTTGTCCTTCATGGTCTGTAATAAAAATTATCCCTTTCTCATCTTGTATGAAAGTCTTTATGCATTATTGTAGAATACTGTTAATTTTTATTCTGTGTTACTTTCACCCTTAGCCAGGATTGAACCTGCAGTCTGGAAATGACTGTTACAGATTGTTAACTATTGGACAGTGGAACAGTCAAACACCTCCTCAGCTTAATAGACTCTTCCTGGCAGTAGTGGCAGTAATTATTTAAGCTGCTATAGTGGGTTCATTGGAGAACTAGTAACTTCATGGTTAGGCTTGGCCAGTCACATTGCTAAAACCAAATGTTGACTGTCTAACTGACTGACTTCAATATGGCGCTGCGAACAGGATTCGACCTAGCTGGATGGGAAAAGCTGTTTATTGAGGCAGGCATATCTGTTGCCTCTGCCAAAACTTATGCCCAGACATTTTCTAGTGAAGAGATTGCAAGGTCCAGTTTGCATATGCTGGATCGTGCAATGCTTAAGGAACTGGGTATCAAGACTATGGGTGACATGCTCACTATACTAAAGCTAGCCAAGGATCCCCCAATGACACTCCCATTATCAGCTAATTATGCAAGAACACCAACTGCAAAACTTCCTCAACTCAGTTCGGAAATGACCCCACAACAATTCAGGAAGTTCAGGATAGACTGGGACGTATTTACAAAGATGACCAATCTTCCCCCCATACAAACTAACATTCAACTGTACAATTGTGCTGATGAAACCGTCCAGAATTCTATCATCAATACTTACCCTGACTTCTTCAACACCAACCCTAGCAAACTGCTTGATATGCTAGAGGTGTTGGTTACACAGAAATCAAATCCCATGGTGCACAGAATCTCCTTTTCATCCATCATACAGAGTGACCATGAGTCCATCCAGGATTACTTGATTCGTCTACAGTCAGGAGCACAAGATTGCAACTATATATGCCCCAACTGTGATCATGACTTGTCAAACATATATATAAAGGATCAGTTCATTCGGGGCATTGCTAATGACACACTACAGGCGGATATATTGGCTAAGGCAGGTTCACTGATGACCTTGGAACAAAATATAACTCATGCAAAAGCATTCGAGATGGCCATGCGAGACCAAGATAAGATATCTGGTACTCAGATGTTGCAAGGATTCGAACATCTGCGTATCACCGACAGAAATGGGCCCAAAATTCAGCCCGTTCAGGCACTACCTTCAACCGTGGAGACATGGTGGAAAACAACCCCAACATAATGCATGCAGAGGTTGTGGTAATTACCGGCATGGTGGGGCTGGAATAGGTAACCGGCCACGGATGTGTGCGGCATGGGGTCAAACTGCGAAGCTTGTGGAAAACGGAACCACTTTGCAAATGTCTGCCAATCAAAGAATGAAGAAGGTGCTATTAAATGTCTGAAGATGAAGAAGCCACTATGGATGCCCTGATTGCGCACCTAATATTCGATCCAGTAACTGACAGTTACAAACCAGACAGCCACAACGGCCGAGGAGGTGGAACCACATTAACCCCATTTTCCCCTGCCCTGACCCAAGACACCCCCTGCCCTGCCCAAGCCATTAATGAACTAGTAACTTCATGTTAGGCTTGGCCTGACTGTCTAACTGACTGACTTCAATACTCAATCTCAAAATCTACCCTGACAGTGGTGCAACCATATGCCTCGGTGGGGTTGAAACATCTACGGTACATGGGACTCTGGAGAAAAATTTAGTCCCCTCTAAAAAAAAAGTATGTGCAGTAGGAGGGTTCTCATTGGTGTGTCAAGGTTGGCTACCCATCATGTTCACAATTGGGGAGGACTACAAAACAGGCACTATATATATGTAAAAATATACAGGTCATATACTTTAGTAAGGCAGCCTGCATTGATGTGGGTATATTACCTCCATTCTTTCCTAAACCTATGGCAGGGACTCCGCCCTGCAAGTAATTCAATAACATGCAATGGTATTCACAGATTCCCAGCATAACACACCAAAAACTCCAGCCCATAAAATCCAATATCCTAAAACCCTCCATTTCCCCCAACCAATGAAAACGTAGAAAAAATTAAGCAATGGTTGTTAGACCAATTCGCCACGACAGTTTTCAACAAAAACGGAAAATTTCTGCTATGTTGGGCCCCAGCCCACATACGCCTCAAGGAAGGATCAACCCCAAAGCAAGACATAACCCTATAAGTACCATATTTTAAGGAGAAGGTACGACAGGCCCTTTGGGATGATGTCAAAAGGGGTATCCTCCCAGTACTCATTGGCACCCCCACTAACTGGTGCAGCACAATGGTAATAACTGCAAAAAAGACGGGAGGCCTAGAAGAACGGTAGACTACCAGTATTTGAACTCCCAATGCAAGCAAGAGACACACCACACCAGCTCGCCATTCCAATTGGCATTACAGGTACCTTCCAACACTAAGAAAACTGTCTTAGATGCTATGGATGGCTATCATTCATCCCTCTAGATGAGGAATCACAACCACTCACTACCTTCATCACTGAGTGGGGTCGTTTTATGTATCTGCGAATGCCCCAGGGATATTTAGCCTCCGGCGATGCCTATACACGCAGATATGATGAAATAATCAGAGATGTTCTGATGCCATTTCCTGCAACCCAGTTGACACAGTAGAAGCCCTTACTATCTTATTCTCAACACAACCTTCTAACAACATAGATGACTTGATGGAATCGGTGACCGTCAGGCAACACTGTCATATCACCTGACCATATTTGTGCATCGGGCCAGAATGATCAGCATTACACATCACTTTTAAGGGCAATTGAACAAGGATTTCCTTCTACATGTTTTCAGGTCGAACCAGGAATCCACCATTTCTGGGAGGTATGTCACAGACTCACCACAGACAGAGGCTTAGCATTGATGGACGGAAGAATTGTGGTACCAAGGACCCTACAAGGGAGGGTGCTACATTGCCTACATTCAGCTCACCAAGGTGTAGATGGCATGAAAGCTCATGCAAATGATTCAGTGTATTGGCCTGGTATGAACGCATCCATATGCAATTTCAGGAATAATTGCCTGGTGTGCACCAGCATCTCCCTATCCCAACCTGGTGAGCCAATCATATTAACACTAACTCCAGATTGGCCCTTCCAACAAATAGTATTGGATATATTTTACATTGGGCATATTGCATACCTTATTTGTGCAGACAGATTCACAGGCTGGATCATTTTATATCACCTAAAACCTGGTCATGCCACCACTCAAAAATTAGTATCCATTTGTAGGAAACTTTTCCACACTTTCCCTGAAAAGCTGAGTAGTGATGGTGGCTCACCTTTCAATTCTGAGCAATTTCATCAGTTTCTCAACTGGTGTGTAAAACACAGAAAATCATCAGTAGCATACCCTCAATCCAATGGCCAAGCGGAACTCGCTGTCAAAACTGCCAAAAGGATAATCCATGGCAACACAGGCCCTCAGGGTTCACTAGACAACGATAGTGTTGCCCAAGCAATCCTCCAATACCGCAATACCCCATTCAAGGCATCAGCCTATCCCCAGCACAGTTGCTGCTCCACCGCCGACTCCGGGATTTGATCCATTGAGACCCATCCTCTACAAACCACATTCTGAATGGATAGCTGTGGCACAACATTGAGAGGAGAGCTTTCGTCAACGGAAAGTCCTGCTGTCAGAAAGATACAACAGGCACACACACAGTCTTAGCCTGCTACAGAATGGTGACAAAGTAGCCATCAAACCGCCAGTGGACCACTACAGGCACTGTCATAGAAGTTCTTCCACATCGGCAATACTGGATCCGAGTGGACGGATTGGGTAGGATCACACTCAGAAACTGCTGCTTCCTGAAAAAGCTGATCTCAAAACCCAAACCCACGCCAATCTTAGCACAACACTTGCTGTAAGGTAGAGAGCTGTCTCTGGCTTGTAATAATTACCAGGAGAGTAGGTAAGCATTGTGAGATGGACAGTAATATATAGATGATGAGAGACAGATACCACCAAAAACCAAAAAAACAAAACAATTTTAACCAGATCACCTAATCTAGTTAAAAATCTTTCCAGCCATGATTTCTTGAAAGTTTTGTTAAAATTAGATAAAAAATAGTGGTGCCTGTAGCTGGATGGACATTTGATTGATTGATTGATTTTTAATAGCCAGAACACACATTTGAGAGTGGGGGGGGGGGAGCCTTGTCCCTCTGCAGGGGATACTATCAGTATATTTTAAACTCGATCAACAGGTAGACAAAGATTTGGTGAATCATAATAAGATTGGGAAAAAACTTAAAAAACTACAAATATTTTCTTATTTCTGTAAGTATTTCTCTTATTTTGCCTTCTTCTTGCTGCTACCTTCGCACTTATTTTGAGGAAAAAAAATTATTAACAAAATTACATTTTGTTTCAAATTATATCTGTAAGTCATGCTCTAAAAAAACCAATGATGTCATAATCAAAATTTGAACAAGTCAATTAAAAGTGATTAAAATAAAAGTTTATTAAAACTAAATATTCTTAATGACATGATATATTAGTCAAAAGGAAGACAATATGGAAAATAAGATTGACATGTTTCACTATAGGAATTATAGCAGATTGAATATACATATACCAATTTTCCCCAACACTTTTAGTGCTAGGACATAAAAACATTATTTATATAACTATCTATTTCTAGATGAGACTGTCCAGACCACTTTTACATATGCATACACATCTGCATGCATTTATGTGTGTATACACATTTATTTGTGTATGTGTAAGTATATATAGATAAATATACTAAGCACTACACACACAGAGATTTTTTCCTGACATTATAGTTGCATCAGCTTTGAAGACACACTAGTAATTTGACTATTTCAATTTTGGGAAAAGTATCAAAGCATTTAATCTATATTCATATGTATATTCAATCAGATTCAATCTACATTTTTGTCTGAATTTTTTTTTTAACTATAAATAAGGGTCAGATATACAAACTATTTAATATTCATCCTCAAAGACTTGGGGAAATTTCCAAATTTGGTTTTGTTTTTCACCAAGAATAAAGTAGTATCTTTGATAATGGAAGAATACAGTAATTTCAAAAATAAAATAATTGATTACACTTACAACAAATACATAGATATATTTTCTATTAAACACATTAATGCTACTAAGATCATAATCATAATATCAAAAATGATCAAAAGAATTGAATCAATAGATTCAATCTGTCCAAGACCTTATCACACTAACTTCCAGTAATAGTATTTAAATTAATGCATCTTCAATTAATTTATTCCTGGCCTGTACAATAAAAGAAAAGAGTACCCTTTCATTGCTATTACTCCCAGGCCCACTCAGACTTGGAGTAGTAGTACTGTTAGAATCTTCTCTATATGAGTTAAATAAATCTGTTTGAAAAAACCCTCTAGAAACATCTACACAAAAAAATTAAACATGAACATTCAATGAATGTGATTCCTTAACCGCTAGGCACAAAATAACCCTAAACTGGTTGACATGCTGTTAAAATCAATCAATCACAACTATAATGATGATAATCAGGAGCAACAGAAAAACAAGTTTGTTTATATGAGTGCGTGTGGGTGTATGTACACATTTTTGCATAAAATGTTTTTGAGATAACTTATTAATCACATCTAGCAGAATGCTTCTCATTATATCAGATCTTGGCCAACTTGCACATTCATGTTTAATACTCAATTATAACAAATAATTATTTTAAATCTGATTTTTTGTGATAATTTCTTGATAAAGTTTATTATTAAATAGTCAATAGAATTGAGATTGTAACCAAAAATAAAAATGTATATAAGAGTGAACCAATTTTTAGATTGCTACATATTCATATTTTTGGTTATGCTGTAGAGTTTGATAATAATATCTTTGATTATATAATATTCCACATGAAATAATATTATCATAGTATCTTTTTTTTTCTGATATCATTAATGAGTTGATTTTCTTTTAAGAAAATCAGTATTAACTATATCAGAAAAAAAGGAAATATATTTAATATAATGGCAATCTTAAGATAATTTCTCAAAAGGAGTGGGATGAAATTTAATTTCCCAAGAAACTTACTTTAGATTATTCTAAACATCTGAGTGCCATCATAGCAAATCAGGGATATGGAACACTGTTTTGCAATTTGTGTCCAAAACTCTGATTTGAATTTATGGATAAATTTTGATGTATGCAAATATTTCCTCTTTTTTTACTTATACATAGTATATTTTATGTATTTAGAATATTCAGGTGAAGTATGAAGTTAGTTGCAATAATAGAAATTATTATTTTCTGGAAAAAAAAAACCTCTTTTAAATCATGTGTCTAATACTTTTGTGATTCTCTCAATATAGCTTTAAGATCAGGAAGATTGTGTATGTCTATAAATCTGGTATCATCACATTGTGACAGTAAATTAATGTTGTTGGTATTCAAGTCAGTCAGTCTATGGTTGGTTTGAACAGCAACTGGCTAAGCACAACTGAAGCAGCATCCAAGACAGTTACAACTGCTTGTTGCCATATCTTACCAATTCAACAGTAATTGGAACTTAGTTTGATTATTCTACTGTTGGATTATGAGGTACTAGGGGTTTATGAAATATATATGTTAGGATAGTGTAGACACAGTCAATGGTACTTGGTAACTTTTAGTTTCTCACTTTAGTAATCATCAGACTAACGGACAGTCACCAACTGCCACTGACTCTGTCTCTGCTATCCTTAGATATATATGCTCTATCACCAATATTGAGCACTCTTTATCTATACACATAACAAATTACATTATTTATCTCTCTTATATATAAAAACTGCATTTCACATTTTATTGCAGGTCACATTTTTGTTGATATTTTGAATATTAAACATTGTACAAAAGTAAAATTTATTACGCTGAAAGATACTAAGTAGGTAAGTACACAGTAAAAATTTCAGTTATATTGATATTCTACATACAATGTTATATTAAGGTATGTATTTTAAAGTGTTTTCATCTGTGTTACTCTTTATTGCAGGTGTACAAAAATATCAATTTAAGGCCCATTGAAGTCAGTTAATCTACTGTTGGTTTGAATAACAGCAGCTAACTAAGTAGAACTGAAGCAGTGTCCAAGATCCATTCCTGAATTTGGGTGATTCCATTCCTTGAGTTCTGATTGGCTGCTTGATTTGAATGATATTGTGTAGTTTTATAAATACCCTGTCATTTTGCAGTAGACTTAGCGACTATTCAGGTTTGTATTGGGTTACAACCGTTTGTTGCCATGTCTTCCCAATTCGACGGTAATTGGAACTTTGATTATTCTTCAAGGCCATGAAAGTAGGTATTATCTTTACCATTTTATTGTCATAATAAAGCAATGACTAAAGAATGAAAGCCAAATATTTAGAAAAAAATCCCCAGATTGATGGTAATGTACTTCATTTTTCTAAGTAACTTCCCTGTTTAGAAATGATGTCAAACAGACATTTGTCAACAGAAGCTGTTAGCTGACTAATTTGTGAAGATGTTATGTTACCAGCAACAGTTTTGATCTTTCCCCACAGGGCATCCTTTCATGAAAACTGCACACCTCTTTCATAAACTTTACCCTCAAGATTGACCAGAGCGGCTTGGTAGGGTTAAGGTCAGGAGAACAGGAGAGGAGCCAAGTCATTAGTGTTCATCCTTCGAATCCCAAAGTTGCAAGGTATGAAATTGGAGCCTTGGCTGAATGTGATAGAGCATTGTCTCCTCCAGAAATACGATGTAGTAATTGCTGGTGAGTTTGACACCTTCTGGCAATTGAAAAGGTCCAACAAGTTCATTTTCTATGATGCCAGCCCAAAACATAATGAATGCAATGTGGGAGAGAAGCTCCAAATGGTACCCAAACTTTGGCCCATCCATCAGGGCTATTCAGTGTTGCTCTGGTCTCATCTTGGAAATTGGCCTTCATATATTTCTGTGCCTAAGCAATATGCTTGTCTTTGTGGGTTTTGTTTAGGATAGATATGGTGATGGTTTAACACTTCTTTCCTTCTATTGAAGAATCCTACACCAGGTGCTTCTAGACAAAGGAGCAACCCCAGCATGTTCAAATATGGTAGCACTTGTACTACCAAGGTTTTTCTCACTAGTCTACATATTTTTCAAATGTCATGCTGGGATACACGTTTTCTTGTTCCTTTATCTTGTCTTGGTTTGGTTATGGGGTTTTCCACATATGACTTCAATCTCAACCAAGCTCTTTGGCTAATTCACCCAAAGATAAGCCTTCTGCAAGACCCAAAACAATCTGTCTTTTCTGTAACTGTCAAACGTTTCAGTGGCATTCTTGTACACTTGCAATAAAATATAACACAGTTAAAAACACTTTTAAATACATAACATAACGTTGTATGTAGATTGTCAATATGACTGAAATTTTCACTGCATATTTCATACTTGGTATCTTTCAGTGTACTAAGTTTCACTTTTGTAAAATGCTAAATATTAAAAATATCAACAAAAATGTGACCTGCAGTAAAGTGTGAAATGCAGTTTATATGTATATGTTTTTGAAGAGGGGATGACTCTACGGAGAAGACAAAACTTGAGTGAGTCGCAATTTTGACCATCAATAAAAAGAAGTAGCCAAATAAGTAGGAGTTGAATGAATATAAAAGTGCTCAATATGTTTGTAGAGCTGGTTTAGAAAAGGATAAAATCAGAATATGTCTACCCAGGTTCAACTGCAAGGAATGTCAAGACAATTATGTTTGAAATTAATTAAAACAAATGGATGTAAACAAAAAACATTAGAGTAGGAATGTAGCGTTTGTTTTGATTTTTAACTGTTGAGATGCCATTTGTGTTAGTGTCAACATCTGTTCAATATATATATATATATATATATATATATATATATATATATATATATATAATCAGACAACCCATGAGTATATTGGATCCCCATTGTAACAGTGGTCCATAATGATATTGTAACACTATGGGTGAGGGTGATACTGAGTGTCCATTAGGAGAATTCAGTCCCTTATCACTGGCTGGAATGCTCTAAGTCATTTGATCCTTCTACCCATATTTTGATTATTGATCTGAAGGAGTCTGAACTTAATCAAAGTATTCATGAGTCATTGCCAGCTGTGTCACAATTAAGTTAAGAGGTTCCAACAGATCGGAAATTCAACAAGACAAATGGATATTCAACAACAGCACCTGAGTGTTGCTTTCATTCAGGAGAAGATCTACTAGAAAACTAATAAAGCTTAAGTTTCAGCTCCTCTAATCCCAGAAGGACACCAGAAGTTATTTTACTCCATATTGCTTAAAAAGTTTGGATCTACTGTATGAGAAAGGATGTTTAGAAATATAATTAAATATAAAATGATAGTTAAAATAAAAATGATATTAAAGATAAAAATCTTCCTATAATAGTTCAAGATTCAGGGCTTACTAAAAAATAGGTTGACCACTGCTTTCATTTATTGTAGTAGATTGTAACTTCTCACAAGTATATTCTATATAATGTGCAACAGTGGCCTCTTATTCTGTGGGGATTGTATTACTATTTTTGGGTTTGGTGACTCTTGATTTTTTACTTTTTCTTCATCTTCTTCTCTAGTTGGTCTTCTGTCTTCGCTTTATTAGTCAGTGTGCCCAGGCTGATTGTCTGAAATAGCTGCTATTTTAAAATTCTCCATGTTGCTTTTTTAAAACCTACAAGATGAATGGCCAGGCCATAGCTAACAGCCACAGGCTGGCCTAGTATCTCTTCCCTGATTGCTCCTGCTCACTTGTGTGCCTTCTCGCCAATTAGGTTTTATGGGATTGATTTATTGTTCTGTCAATAGTGATGGATGGACTACTTTGAATGGTGACCAAGATTTTCTCTCAGCTTGAACTAGGGCAGCTAAGCCAAATTCCTTTTTTCTGTCTGAGCAACCAAGAAAAGACTGACATTGGTAAATAATGTTCAAATTCCAGGTTTTCTAAGTTGGCCCCATCTCAAGGCCATAACCTGGTGTTTATCAGCTGGTTATCTGCTTAGCCCACTCCAGAATCTTGAATTGGATTAAATTGGTCAATCTCTCTAGTTAACTATAAATTGAGTTTTGATCCTTACAAACTCCTTTCATTTGATCAATTTATCAGAACCAATCAACCCTATTAATTCCTTCTTAATCAGTTTCTCCATATTGGAAGCATGATTAGTCTTTTTTTTTCATCTCTTCCCTCTGACATTACGATAGAAAATAGGTATCTATGCTATATGTGAGAGGGTCTGTTGTCAAGCTTCTCCAAGAATCAATGTGTCCTCTACAATAAAAAGGAGGTTTCTACCCACCCTGTCACAATATTGAGGTTTCTATTCATTGAAGGCGTGTAGAATTCTTATCATTTCATATTTATCGTCATTGTATCAAGAATTTGGATGATTAAAAAATGACATTTCAGTATGAATGATAAAATTATCAGTCAGTTACAAATTGTATTAGAAATTGCTTTAGTCTCTAAAAGTATTTGAACCATTTCCCTACCAAGTTAGAGTGAAATTGTTTAGCAATAATTTTTTTTTTTTAAATTGTGCTGCTAGCCTTTTACCAATAAGCTCCCTCTTTAAACATTTCAATACCAATTTTTTTTCTTAAGTTTTGCATATGCAAAATTTTACTTTGAGTACAATGTTTTAAGGGATAAGTTGAAATTCAACTGGGACACCAGTGTTCCAGTTGGATTGAAAGGTTTAAGTGTATTGCTCTTATAAAAAATATTGATGTACTGTATATGTTATGTTAATGTTAGGAGGACTACCTTCTAACAAATCTATTATTTGTACACTTCAATCTTTGGTAAATGGGATCAGCTCATTCACCATAACTCCTGGGTTACACAACCAAGAGAAGGAGAAAAAGAAAAGAAAGACTGGAACATAGTTCAACCAGAGACAAAATGTCAGATTTTGCTTTCCATAACTCAATAAACAAGACAAAAGAAAATAGACACTAAGTAGGAACACAACAATAAACAAGTCTCACCTACCTGGCATTTATAGTGTTATCTTTCAGCTAAATTAAGAGTCTGTAACTTGTGGCTGCAGATGGAACTCGAGGGATGCATGCTCTCGAGTTCCATCTGTATGAATTTACACCCAGGTTTAAGATTTTTTCTTTGCATTTTAATGTTGACTTAGAAGATGAACCATTACATCTGCAGATGGAACTCATTGATCTTTAGTGTTCAGAAGATTTGAACTCCAAGTTTCTTGCTTGCCATATCCCTGATTTCTATAAGAACCATGTACTTCCATATGGATGATTCCCTAAATTTATCACCAACACCCATACATGTAGTGGATCTATGAATAGGCAAATGAATCTATAATATAAATGGATTTTGTGAAATGTATGCATGTATGCATTTACCCAACTCCTCAAGGTCAATTTTCAAGCATAGTTTAACAGGTTTGAATTTAATTTTTCTTCTCCAAGACCAGTTGCCATACCAAGGTTAAAGAACCCATTCTACCCAACTATTTACCTATAGCTGAAGGGAGAATAATTCAATGCATATCTTTTCCATTGGTATTAGTGCTGTGTAAAATGCAAACAGCCTCATTCTTGAATTGCCATGTACCTATCCTACAACAATAACCATTACAATACGAGCACCTCCACTGAGAAATGTATTCATGTAATGGTGACATTCATTAGAAATATTTTATGTAAGACTGGTAATTTCTCATGCAGCAAATTTACCCTCTTTATGTCACCAATGTTTTCTGAGGTAAAACCAAGACAATATGACTAGTATCATTACAGAGTTTAGTTACCAGAACAATATTGAAGACAGATTAACCTTAGGAATTTCACTTCCTGAAATATAAAATTTAGGTTTGTTCTTCATCTAGGCTAGAGTGCCCAGTCTATTCTACTATAATGTATTATAAAGATGTATACATTTTTCTCTCTCTCTCTCTCTTTTATTGTTGCTTGGCATTCCAACTATTTATCAGTAGAAGGCTTTACCTTGCCTAAAGCCAATTTTAAATGATGCAAAATAGGAATTTCTTTTGTTATTTTCCTGCAAATCCAACAACAAACAATAAATCTTATTCCAAATTTGATCAAGTCGATTAATTCAGGCAGTGGCATTGGAATTATATGATATTCTAGGGAATCCTCCCCACTCTATTTTACAATCAAGAAAATATGTTTAATATTCTAAAAGATTTTTTTAAATTTCAAATCATAAAACAAAAATTAACATCTGAAAATTCTTAGATTGAAATGAGATGTAACAAGTTTGCAGATTACCAATTTTGATTAGATCAAATAAAAATTTTAATTCTAAAACAATATCAGAGAAAAAGAAGATCACTTTGATTTTTCAATAATTTAATTCTCAGGATCGCAAGAAAGAATTGTCAAGATTAAAAAAAAATCCTATGTAGACAAAAAAACCTGTCAAAGAAAGATGGATCTAATTTAAAGAATAAAAAAATTGAATATTAATCATTCATTTCCTATTCAATTCTTTCTAATATTCATCATCTAAAGTGTCAAAACACCTGTTTGCCTCTTCACTGATTATTCTATTGATTTAAAACCCTCAACTGTTGCCTACCACATTATTTTAGATAACTCAAACTATTGATCTATGATTTTTATATTTAATTAATGGTCAAGAAGTGACAATCACAGATGTTCTTTATTGTATCAATGATACCAATTGAAGTGCTTATTTGAGTAAGTGTTTTGCCCTGGAAAAGAGGACCTCTTCAAATTAACCTTTATTGAGACTCTTGATCATAATTCAGTTTTAAAGAAAATGATAAGTTTGTGTTGGAGTTGAGGAGGATTAATGGCTTATTTTCATCATTGTTTTATGATTTTTTTATTTCACAATATCATTCATAGACTTTGAAAGAAAATAGCTAAGAGAGCAAACAACTCTATGTACAATCCTGGTGACCATTGGCACCTTTTCATTTTCTTTTTTTTTTGCTATATCTTTTAAATTTATAAACGGATAATAACCAAATTTATATAAACTTGTTGTTTTATTATTTGTGAGTTGTCAATAGACCAAAGTTATTTCACTTAATTCGTTTTTTCAGGAGATATTCTACATTATTTACTGAAATTTAATGGGTGCCAATTATTGTGACCAGGACTGTATACCCTCATTGACTCTTTAGAAGAAAAAATATCACTGGAATAAAAATCTAAAATATCACTAATATTAATCCATTTTGTATTGTTTAGCTGAGAAAATCTTAGTTGATTGATTGATTTTAATGCCATGTCAACCTCTCAAGGGTTATTTTATGCCTACAAGTTATAAAACTGCTTAGATTTTATATGTATATTTTGTGTAGTTGTTTAAGAGTTATTTATGTTTTTAATATTTTATTTTAACAATATGTCAAAATCCTCTAGGATAACTTTTTAATAATTACTTTGTATGATACTGATCATGTTTACATTTATGATTTTGGCATAATTTTATTTAAAGGTTCTTCATATTGTTTGTATTGAAAAAAAATTGTCTTATTAGTGCTAAATCTCAGTATTCTATGAGAAAATGTTTAACAGTGTTTGATATCTTGATATATTAAAAAATAAAATGGGTATGTGGGAATGCATGAATTTTGCAAGCTTTAAATGTATAATAAAGATAGTGCTGCTTTTTATCATTTTTTAAGAATTTCTGTTGAAGCAAATACTTGTTTCACACTAAGTTTATTGGAGAGTAATAGCTACCAAGCAGGCTAGTTGTTAGTTATGTCATCCTTCTTTGGATGCTCCACTCTTATAGCCTTTTGCCAGACTAATCTATGCATATTCAATTTCTACCATTCACCTGCTGCAGAGTGATATTTAGCAATTTAGTGTGGCTGATCATTGTTAATGAATTTAATCCGTATCAGAAGCACTCCCCTATTGTTGCCTTGTACCAGACTAAGTTGAGCTAAGAAAATATCACTTATTGTTGTTAGTTGATTTTACATTCACCTTTTATTTTTTGTTTTTGCTAGAGCAGAAAAAATTATCCTTCACCACTTTATTTTTTCTTTTTGCTATTGGGTATTTTTATCTTATTATTAGCATAGTTTCTATTAATAATGCTTTAAGAATTATTTACATTATTTACATATGAACAAAGTGTAATATCTGTGTATTCTTCTTAGGATCAGTGTAATATCTATATCCATAGAAATTCCAGAGTTAATTATAAAATATGGAGATGAAAGTATAAAATTTAATACATCCTCAAAAATGAATAGAAAATGAAAAGACAGAGAGGTATAGATATATAGAGGATTATTTTGATTTTTAATGTTATTTGCTATATATTCAATTAGATTTCCCAAAACTAAAGAAATACTGTGATAAGATTTGATTTTTGTATTTGTTGTATTAATATTTGGTCTAATTTTTTTTACTCAAATTCTGTCAGCTTTCAATGCAACTTCAAAATTATTTACAATGTAATCTGGTTTCACTACTGAGTAATGAAAAATTTCATTTTTATCATAACACAAGAATGTTTGCTTTGTGTGGCATCAAGTAATACTTTATGTTGCCATAACAACAGAATTTTTCATTATAGTGAGACCAAGTTGTATTTCATAGAAATTATGTGTAAGATAATTTTTCATGAAGTGGCAATGCTCACTAAAAAAAAGTTAAAATTTTAACTTGTCATAACAAATGTAATAAAATGTATAGAGATTGATATGAGATTTTTTTCTTTTAAATCAAAATCCATCCAGAACTTTTTAAAATATAAACACTTAAAGTTGGAAAAATTGTGAACAAAAAAGGCCCTTATTTTCCTGAAAATATTTGGACAATGTATTGTGTTTTCATTTACAAATTCCATTTACAACAAAAACTATTCAAGATAAAGCAATGTAATTTGGCATGTATATGTAAAGTTTGCTGGTGAATATAATGAAAACCATAAAAAAGACAACTCATCAGTCGATTTTCTTATGGTAGCAATGATTTCAGCACTGTAAAAACTCTAGTCATTTGCATTTTTAGTGGATTCCATCTGAAAAATATTTATAAAATCATTATAAACCCATGAAATCCTGTTAACTCATACATCAAACAAAAGTCTGTTAGCAATTTAGATTGGCTGTTTACTTTTGTTCAGCTTTTGTGACATAGTAACTTTTCATTATAAAAATTAGTCTCAATCACCAATCAGTGAAAAAGGATTTTATTAATTTTTTAAATAAATTTATATCCAGTAGTTTATTCGAAATCACCATGAAATCCATGCATCATCTACACAGACTTACGTTAAAAATCAGCAGACCTGGTATTCTCTCTTATTTCATTCATTGGGATGAGGGAGATATTTCTAACTTATAAATATAAGGTTGAATCTTTTACTATGTGAAAGAAATACTGCTTTTTATAATTTTAAGGGAATAACTAAATAAATCTTTGATATTATAAATAGACTTCCATTATAAAAATATATATAAGAGGTGGAAAATGTAAAAGTAAGACAGTAAAAACTTGTGATTAAAAGTTTCATGGTTATGATAATTAGGTGAGCTGGTAATCCACATGTCGAACATAATATCTATAAAAATTATAAAAAAATATAATATTCTAATCTTGAATTTTTTTCATCAGAATGGAATCCAATAATAAAAATGAATTAAATTTGGCTAATTCATTCACATATTTTGAAAAAATTAACCTGTATAATGTCAATAAGGAAGCAGTTTGTGAATTAGGGAAGGAACGTTGGAAAGATTTCAAGTTTACCACCAGTAATAAATATGGCTAATAAGAAAGTATTTTCTATAAATAGTAACAGCATAAGAAAGAGACTCCATTGATACCAGAATCACTCTATTCAGTTTGTGAGATAAAAAAAAAAGAAAAAAAAAGATAAAAGATACTTGTTTGTCTTAAAACCATTTTTATATGTTCCTTGGATGACAATAATTTTGAGTCCTGTTTATGAAAAAAAACATTCCCAAATTTCTTTGACGGGATTTTGTAAGGTAACAACACTAAAACATTTTTATTGTATTCCTACCCGACTCATGTGAAATAATGAATGTATTAAATGGCTACCATCAATAGACAAGAAATAATTGATGAGAAAGAAAGAGACCACATACAGCTGCAGATATATGATTTACCCTCACCTTACATTGTTTTATAAATACACAATTTTGAATAATTTTTTATTCTGTTATTGATCAGGAAAGTTAAATGAATGCATTAAAAATAGAAAAAGATTGTTGAGATCCTGTCAAGAAAGAGTGAGTAGAGATGTGCTGTATATACCGCCTCTGTTTTCATCAACTGTCTGATGCCTGAAGAGAATTTGGAAGAATGGAAATTTTTAATTTGTATACATAGGTTTTAGCTCAAACTTGAGTAAATCATTTCAGAGTAATGTAAGTTTCAATTTATACTTTCAAACTATGTAATATATTTCTGATGTTTACATTGTGGGGATTTTATCCCCAAAAGTAAATCTGGTTAAAACACAACATTTTGAAAGGCTAAGTGATTGTAGCTAAGTGCAAATAGGGTTGACAGCTTTTGAGGAAGCAGAACTTTTTTTTTTAATTCAGGAAATTTATTATTCAAGGAAGGAAAGAGATAAAAAGAACATGCTTTTGCAGACTTAGTTGGGGTGAAGATACATCCTCTTAACTGGCATGAAACAGGGTAAGCTTCAATAATAGTAGTTATAAGTTTCCCCTTGAGGTTGTTGGGTCAGTTCTCCTTTCAGTTTTAGCATTGTAGTGTGGCTAAGGTGTTAGTAGAAGCAGTTTTCACAATATCTGTCTTGGGCTTGTTGCAATGTAGCAATCACACAGAACCATGGTTAGATGTTGAATGCTGGACAGACTGAGGCAAAAATAACTGAACTGAGGAATTTGGCATTTATATTGGGTCTTTTACATAAGACTATTGAATACAAATCATTTTTAAACAGATCAATTTGACCCATAGATAAAACCCTAAAAGAGAGGACTTGAGAGTAATTGCAATGATGGGGTGACTCCCCAGATCTCCATAACTGGAGCCTCACTATAAGATGCCTTTTTTTGGTGGAGGGTGTATACTGCAAGGGATTAAGACATATATATTTGATAGGGCTTGAAAATTTAAATCTTTTCCTCAGATTATATGCTGCATATATTACTTTCTGAGTAAAAAAAAAACCTTAGTTAATTTCTCTCTCGAGAATTATTTGAACTAGTTTTAATTATTTTCTTGAATATTTATCATATTCTTCTTTTTAATACTTAAATTTAAACTTTCAAAAAACCTTTTTATCCATGGACCCTAATGATATAAAAATATATTTATTATTCCAAATGACAAGGCCAAAAATTCCAGTTCTCCCAAAAAGTAATGCCGAAAAAGAATTGAATAAACTAGACAAAGTAAAGAACTTTTCTTGACAATCATTCAAAATTCATTGATGATTTACATATTCTTGTCTCCTTAACATTCTTTCCACCCCCCTCCTCTCTGCCTCCTTCCACTCCTCATCCCTCTCTCCCTGGGTTGTTTTTGTCTTTTTCTTTGATTGACAACCTCTTCTTTCTTTTGCATGTTCTGTATTTGAATCATGATAGTTTCTCTTATAATCATCTTTTCCCCCATTTTCTCCAATTTTTTCATAAATGTCAATTTACATCTATGTTAATTTATGTCCTATTCTTTTTTACCAATTTTATCCGGGGTATAGCACTAAACTGGTGGTGAGGCTCCAGTTCTGTAGAGTATTGGGAACCCATTCATTTCTATTACTCTTAAGTCCAAGTTAAATCTTTCTCTATTTTATTTGATATTATGTTTCACATGAATATCCTATATATATATTTGTTTGTATGTGTATATACATATTTCAACTATGTAGACAGTCATGAAAGTCACATAGGAATGTAGAAAGTAAATATTTTCATTTGTTAATTATTTATAATCATATTTTATACTAAAAGAAAATTTACAAAATGAAATTGCTTTAACTACAAAAGATTTGCTGCTTAGATTTTCTCCATTTTATTTTTATTTATTTATTTTTTTTCATATTTTCAGGCTCTTGGGAGACCTTATTAGCGTAACAGTTATCATCACATAGTGCTAATACAAACAGCCTGGTATAGCTCTTCCCTCAATAGGTCTACAACTGGTTTGAATTCAGAGTTTTCCTTCTACTAGAATGGTTGCCATAACAAGGTTAAATAACCCTGTTTGCTCTTCTATTTACCTATAGCTAGATGGAGAATAGTTGGATGCATACCTTTCCCAAAGGTATTAGTGCTATGTGAAATACAATCAGCCTTGTTCAGAATTTGAACACAACTGTGTCCATTTCCCATGATAATAACTGTTACACCATGAATGTCTCATAATTCCATGTATACATCTGAAGAATAATCAAACTAAGTAGACTAACTGATCTCAATAACATCTAAAGACTCTGACTATTGTTCTAACTTAGTTCTTGAGTTTTAAGAAACCAGAAGTGCCAGTTTCACCATTGTCTAATGGAAACACAAGTGCTGCTTATGCCGTTGTTATTTGTCAATATAAATGTGTCAATATTTGTCAATATGAAGGTGTTAGGATTCTCTTTTGGGACCTAACATCTGATTGGAATCTTATGTCAAATTTATTAGTTACCTTCTTGAGCAAATTGTGACAGCTATATTATTAGTTGTTGTTATTATTATTATTATATATATTGTTATCCATATCATTCAGTATTACCATGGCAAAAAGGAGGTAATGATTATAGTGTGACACAAGGTCTCTTGAGAAGTTCCCCATGATGACTTGATTAAAAACAATGTTGATAATTATGAGAAGAGTCATAAAGAAACTTGAAATTTAATGTATCTGGAGTTGCAGTAATGAATCTGTTCATTTAGTACATTTATGACTAACCTTTTTTTAAATTTTTTTACCTGTCATTGTATTTCTTTTTACTGTTGGATATTCCACCTCCACCTTTTTTTTGTTCTTTGATTTTAACATCTATCAAGAGCTGAAGAATCAGTTGGCTGTAAAATCGAGACTTAGTTGGGTGGTTTAAAAAGTTATGCATTTTCCACTGGGGATTGGAGCTTAAATTCAGGAAAAGCCAGCAGTTTATATGTGAATTTTCAAGGCATTCGCATATGATGCAAAACAAACTTAAATGCTATTTTTGTTTTTTACACTAGCTTTTCATTTTGAAGGCATATACCTCAAAACATCAATTTATAACTTTTCATCTTGCTACCTAATTTCAGAGAAATGTAAATTTATCTTTCAATTTTTTACCTGCTTATTTGGGGGAAAAATATAAATGGAAAAATGGTCACCAAGTATCTACAAAGATTCAAGGAAAAATAATCGCATTACAAAGATGATAAATTTCTAAGATTATTTCCCATTTATATTTTTACTTCTCAGCAAGATTTTTTTTCAAACCAACTTTATCTTTAATTCCTAAAATATCATTCTCTCTCTTCATTTGTCCACCCCACCCAATTCTTTACAACTGGTCTTTTTCAGTTCAAATTCATACTTCTTATCCTTTTTGGGTTGCTAATTATGGAAATAATTTCTATTTTATAATAATGTTGTCAGAGGCACTGTGAAAGATATGAGGTAATAATTTTCTATAGCAATAGATTTATTAACATATAAACAGAAAGATTAACAAAGAATATGTATAAATGATTAGTTTAATTGCTTATGGTAAAATTCCTTGGATACAATCATTTGATGGTTTTTTCATGGAAAAATACTTATTGATTATTTAACATGGATTGAACACTGGTCCTCCACAGCTCATTAAGGGCGTGAAAAAGGACATTCTAAATGTCTGCTCATCATGCAATGGCAGGGTTTAGAACATGCTTACTGTATCCCCTGCAGAGGGGTAAAACCCCCTCATACACACAAAAAAAAAAAAAAAAAAAAGAGGTGCCTTGGATCGGACACTAAACTGCATCTGATGGTAAGGCTCCAGTTTTGGAGATCTGGGGAATGTGGAATCACCTCTTCATTGTCATTTACTCCAAGGTTCACTCTCACTCTGTTAGGGTCCCATGTATGAGTAAAATCTGTTTAAAGATTATTGGTATTCAATAAGACCATGTACAGAAAAAATGTAAATATGAACATAAAATAAATGGATTCCTTAGCCTCTTGGAATAAAATAACCCTAGACAGGTTGACCCACCATTAAAATCAATCAATCATAATATCTGAAAAAAAGACAGATTTTTAGTGGGTTTTTCTTTTTTTCTATCTGGATTCCGTTTCCAATAGCAGTTATGGTCATTATGACCGTGGTACAGTAGTTTTGAACAAGAGGCAGATAATTGAATGTTCTATATGTATTGAATTCAACAGCACCTTCCTATTATTAATAAAAACATTCTTATGTTTACTACCACTTATAAAAACTCTCTCCTACTTTTTTTGTTTCATGCAGATTTTTTTTCTTTTCTTCTCTTTCAGTTTTTATATTTCTCTTTAACTTTATGCAAATATTCTGCACTTTAATATTTCCACTAACTTTCCTTTCCTCTCTTTCACTCTTTCTTTATTTTCTTAATGATTTTTCTCTCTCATTGTTTCCAAAATCACCTTCTCTTTTATTCTTCCCCTTTTTCATTTAAACCTTCTGTCTAAAATAAATATATTTATATTTCACTCTCTTCTTTTGCTCTATCCAAATTTTAAACCCTCTTCAAGAATTATTTTTACTCACCAGATGATCCTTAAATATTTTGTGTCCAGGGTTAGTACGAGGCTTTCCTCCCCACCATAATCTATCATACACAGAACCCAATCTACTCCACATCAATTTTCATAAAATAGTATTCATATGAAATATATGAATCCCCACTCTAATACATGTCAATTTTCATTGAAAATATATATAACCTACTCTTCCAGGAGCCCAATCAGGCTCCCTATTCTGGTCGAGGGATTTGGAATAGTACACTGATCTGCTTGTGTCAGTAAAAGATTTGGAATTTATCTGACAATTTCAACACATAAACTGGGGGGATAGTTTTTGAGATAATTTGCTATGAATGATGATCAATAGTACAGTAATGTCTTTGAGAAATGGAAGAATAATGCCATTGCATTAAAAATCTTTCTGCTGGTTTGTCAAATATGATGAAAAATGGTGAAAAAAAAATCCAAAAGACAAAATAAATTTTGCCATCAGGATTTTGAAAATACAAATTTGTCTTTTTGTTTTCCTTTGGCCTTTTTGCAGAAAATTTTTATCTGAGACTCATTTTTTTTTTTCATTTTTCCTCTTCATGCAATATTTTTTCTCTCTCTCTCTCTGCTCTTATACATGCAATCTCATTCTGTCTCTTCTTCTTCATTCTATTTTGTCTTCAGTTATTTTTTATTTCATTCTTATTTTACTTTATCATGTTACATTTATTTATCTGTTTTTATTTATATATAAAAACAAAGATATCTATATGCAACAATCTCATATCTATCTCTCTCTTGGTTTGTTTTCATGTAGATAGGATAATGGTTATCAGCAGAGAATTCAAATTCTGAATGAGATTGTTTTTGTTCACTTCAAACTGATGACCTTGGGAAATACATGAATTCATCTCCCCCTCCCCTAAGTTATACAAGAAATAGTAGTACAAAACTTGGCTCTCTAGCTTTGGTTGATAACCAATCTTGGAGACTGCTAACTCTGAATTCAAATCCAGAATCTCAAGTCCCAAAGAGAATCCAATATAAGCGGTATCAGCACATGCCCATCATGAACAAAATCAGTGATGTAGAGAAAGGAGATTTGCTTAATAGACAACTTCTGGTTTTCCATATGACCTTTCTCCCTGTTGGCTGACTGTATCCCTTACAGAGAGGCAAGACTGCCCACTCCCCAAAATTGGTGTCCTAGGTATGACAGTAAACTGCATCTGGTAGTGAGGTTCCATTTCTGGAGATCTAGAGAATGTTCTGAACCCCTTCCTTGCCATTACTTGCAGGTTTACTCTGACCAGGTGTAGTAGTACCTTTTTTTTTTAGGGTTTTATCTATGAGTCAAATAGATCTGTTTGAAAATTATTTGTGTTAAATTATATTCTATAACTGTATACAAAATACTCTTAAATAACTACGCAAAAATATAAATATGAACATACAATATACATAATTTCCTAACCTTGAGTTTATAGAATAACTGCAGATGGGTTGACATTTAGTTAAAATCATTCAATCTATACCACGTTACCCAGTCTTACATCCAGATCAGATCCATAGTCTTGTAAAATTAATGGATGTCACCATTTATCTGTCTTTTTGTTTGTTAGTCAAAGTTGGTTGTGTATTGTCCTCTTCTATTAATGATTTTTTTTTAATCCACATATAAAAATGCATTTTGAATGCTGAAATTTAAGGCTAAAAACAGACCCACCTCACTTGGATGATTGACATAATACAGTACCCTTTGTTATTCCCCTCCTCAAAGTTAATGGATGTGGTCCAAGCAGCAGTAGCAGCAGGCTTGTCTCCCCTCTTACCAAAATGGATTTAACCATTAAGCCTTATTTAAGCTGGCTAAAATTTTTTCAAGACACTTAACTCACTAGCGATTTTGATCTTCTCTGGATGACCCATATTTGCAACCTTGTGTCACATCCTTACCATAGTGAATGGGTTAAGTGAATAACTTCACTCACCACTGCCAAGAAGACATCTATAATTTTTCACCCAGACATTTATGCTTAACAATAACTAACAATCAATACAATCATATATATTTAAAATAAGCACTTACTACATATACAGTATTGCCCATAGTACTTATAACAATTTTTCTATATAACCAAAAATATGATTATGTGCTAATGTAGTCATCTAAAAATAAGTATTCTCCTTATATATATTTATGCAATTTTATTTTTGACTACAGAGTTCCAATACTGTTGGTAATAAATAATATCTTACATAGATAATAAAATCCTGATATCTTTGATTTAGAAGAAAATTTATTTTTTATTAAAAAAAACCTCGCAAGAATGTACTTATTTATAAACTATACTGCATGTTTATTCATTTAACCTGTTTGGTGGACAAAGTACTTGTACACTTCTTGCCAGTAAAAACCAAGATCAAGGCAGGTATGGCTTTCCTATGTATAAAACAATATTCTTACTTCTAATTCCCTTTCTTATTGGCCTTGTACCTGACTAAAGTAAGCTCATTAAATATTTGTACATATGCCTGTTTGAGAGAATTTGTTGGAGAGTAATTAGCAAGCTTATCTTATATACCATTTACAAGTATAGTGAGTTTGATCCTTGCTCACTGTTATCTTTTGCTGGCCTTGTGTCAGACTAGCTAGTAAATCATTTCACATGCCTTGGTAGCAATATTTTATCTACTGAAAGCTATGTCAACATATTCATAGGAAAAGCATGGACTGCTGTTAACAGGTTAAGAAACAATATAGAAATCTGATCTCTCTGATAAAATAAAACAATAATTCTTCCAAGCTGTAGCCATGTTGGTACTATTGTATTATCTGTATTCCATCTCACAAGTTTATGATATTAGTTTTAGTCAAAAGTTTTGCAATATTTTTCTATACAGCTCATATATCACATGACTGAGGTAGTTCAAGCCATGGGAAGTACTCGCTGTAGTTGGTAGTATTGTGGTACTTGGTGTGCTGACACATTGTATATTGCTTCACTCCATGTTTGATTTGAAAGCCAATCAGATGAAAGTGCACCATATTCTAATTCGGGATTTATATTTTACATTTAAATGAATTCAATCTGGATCATAATGCTATGGATATAACCAAAAACATTTGTTGTGTAAAAGGTGAAGTTGCAGTTTATCACAGAACAGTAACCAAGCTGATTCAAGAAATGTTGCTCAGGTTGCAAGAAACTCAACAATTAGACAAGGTCAAAAAACGCGGATTCTATGACTGCCTATATGGGCAAATCCATCAAGTTGTATCCTGGTTAGCTTGGCATCTCACAGTTCAATGTGGTTTTTCATCATCCAAACCTTAGCAAAAGCATCTGGAGCTGCTAAATTGTGTCTCAAAATATTGCAAAAATTTTGTCTCACCCTCGTAATTTGTATAAGTCTGTTTATACTTATCTATCTATTAGTTTGTTCAGAAAATAATGCCCAATTTTACAATAAACATTTATTCCTGAAATAATGATTTCAAAAAGTGTTTTAATCAGTCAAAATATTATCCCTGAACATCTATACATTTCTGCCATCAATTAACAAGGTTATGTATGATGAAACTCTAAAGGTTTTGATGCTAAGAAATCTTAAAATGCAGTTTGTAATTCTCCTTTGGAATGGAATAATTTTTGATATAAAAAAAGAAGTGTCCAAATACATGAAAAAATGGTGGCTAAATGATCAGGAGAATATAGTAGCTGCTGTAAAGTCTCATATTCCAAGTCAGCAAGTTTTTGCAGTGTTATCATAGCAATACATGGCTAAGCATTGTCATGAAGCAACATTATGACCAAGTTTGTACTGATACAAGAAAAGTAAATGCATCACTTCTTTTTTCATGTTCCTAATTAACAACATATAACCTTCAAAATCAAATTCTGAAAAAAAAAGGGATTGAAAATTAACAGAGAACACCTTAATCTTTAGAATGTGAATTTTTTTTATACAACGACTGCTAAAATATTTTAGAACAGAATTTGAACAATTTATACTAAAATCTTTCAAACAACCTAATATATACATTTACACACATACTATTTCTGTTTGTGTATCTCTTCCTTCTTGAACATTTATGTTATTAACATGTCTGATATAAACATCCAACTTCTTTCTATTTTTTAGGCTTATTTAAAACTTTTTTACAAATAAATGGTGGATCAATAAGTTCATAGCCCAATAGAATTATTAACTGGAATTTTGATCTGGAATTTTTACTTTACTTTTTTTTTTTTTTATCTATACTTGTGACATAATGGTTATTGTTTTAGGAAAATGGACTTGGCAACTCAAATTCAAATACTGGGCAAGGTTGAATCCATCTGTTCTCCCTCTGTATAAATAGTAGGGAAGACTAGGGTTTTTTAAGCTTTGGTGAAGAAACTAACTGTACTCCACTTTAATAGAATTGTCCTTGTGTCACATCCTGCTTGTGGCAGTGGGATTATGAACATTGACAAGGAAATTATGTTGAAAAATAAATAATTGTGTTAAAATGAAGGCTTTTAAAATGTTAAGCTATAAATTTATTTATTGATATATTCACTGTTTATCTGTTACATGATTTTATCTTATACTTATATTCTCTCTCTCTCAATGGTCTATGATAAAATAAAATTTCCTCTCTTTTGTGTTATATTAAATGTCACTTCTCCCCAAAAAACCTTTTACTAATGTTTTTTGTCATTTTACCAATATTTACAGGGGGTGATGATTAAATTGCCGTTTAAATTATACAAAAATGAAAATACCACTGACAATCTCACTTGATCAGATATATTTACCAAAATTACATGAAAATATCTTGAAATACTATAGATGAAATTTATTCAAAGAAGTCACCATTGGCTTCAACCACAGCCTCCAGATAATTTGGAATTTCCTGCCAGACTTTCTTGACAGTCTTTTTGATTAAATTGGTAAATGCTGCCATTATCCTTACCTCAGTTCATATTTAGTGTTGCACAGTTTTGTTGATCTTTCACTCAACCAAATTCCAAGCCCTGTCAGCTGGGGTTGTAGAATATGGTGACTGCATGTCTGCAGAGGGGTAAAATCCCTCTACCTGTTGGCCGTGGATGGTGATCCGTTATTCTTAAAGACGGATCTGTAGAAGTTATCCTCCAGATAAAAAAAAGGTATAATAGACATACCCATCCTCTTTGCCCACTACAAACTGGTGATATAGTAGCCATCCAAAATCCACTTAATCGCTGGTGGAACACTACTGGCAAGATCATTACTGTCCTTCCAGATTGTCAATACCAAATCAGGGTCAATGGATCAGGAAAAGTCACTCCCTGGAATCGCCGTTTCTTGAGAAAGTGGGAGGTCAAAGCAATACCCACCCCAATGCCAAGTGCAATGCCTGAGCTAACAAGTCCTGCAATCAATACTTCATCCATGCATCCCAATCTGCCAACATCTCCCAGAAATGATGCACATGCAGCAATTAGACACCCTACAGAGAGCACTGATATATCAACATGCCGTCGTCCATCGAAAATCCCTCGAGCTCTGTCCAGGTTATTCCCGCATAACAGGGCAGACCTTAAAGAACAGCTCACTCCTCGTAGAGCTCTGCCTGCATGCGGGGGAGGGAGAGGGGAGATGTAGAAATCCCCCAGATATAGAAACAAAAAAACAATACTCACCGTTGCAGTGGGATTCTAACTACCGTCGAGTTAGCAGACAAGAACAACATGCAAGCTATAACTTAAATACAGTCCTTGCATGCTGCTGGCACAGTACAGACTGAGGGCTGAAGAGTGGGTACTTATCCATATCATTACTCACCCTGAATACCACCAGCCAATCAAAACCCAGGAATTGAACTTGCCAGAGTTCATAATGGAATAACCTAAAGCTCTATATAAACCACCTACCAACACTCTAGAGGTTGTTTAGAGTTCAACTTGTAACAGAGCTGAATACTTGATAAAATCCAACAGGATCATGGTGGCTAAGCAGTCCATAATATGCAACATTCCATTTTGACCCTTACTTAGGCTAGACAGGCAATTGGAGAGGCTCTCTTCGATCAATCAGCTGGTCATGATCCTATTGCCCTTATGGCAAAGCCCCAGCCTTTTTATCATATGTGCTAGAAGGTGGTAGCTGAGGGTCTTAATGTCCTGGGTATTGTAGAATAATCAAGCTAAGATCCAATTACCGTCGAATTGGTAAGACATGGCAACAAGTAGTCGTAACTGAATATGATCCTATCTATTGAGTCAGTCAGTCTACTGTTGGTTTGAATAACAGCAACTGGCTAAACACAACTGAAGCAATGTCCAAGACAGTTGGTATTTATGGAAATCAAGAATAGTCCATTCATGTATTTGGGTGATTCCATTCCTTGAGTTCTGATTGGCTGCTTGGTTTCTATGATGTTGTGGAGTTTCATAAATACCCTGTCATTCTGCAGTAGGGTTGCGGCAAGACAAGTTTGTATTAAGTTATGACTGCTTGTTGTCGTGTCTTACCAATTCAACGGTAATTGGAACTTAGCTTGATTATTCTATACTATCTTGCTGCAACTCTACTGCAGAATGACAGGGTATTTATGAAACTCTACAACATCATAGAAACCAAGCAGCCAATCAGAACTCAAGGAATGGAATCCCTCAAATACATGAATGAACTATTCTTGATTCCCATAAATACCAACTGTCTTGGACACTACTTCAGTTGTGCTTAGCCAGTTACTGTTGTTCAAACCAACTGTAGACTGACTGACTGACCTCAATAGGTATGACATTAAGCTACATCTAATAGTGAAGTTCCAATTCTGGAGGTTTGGGGAGTGAGTAGTACCCCTTCATTGCCATTGCTCCCAGGTCCACTTCGACCCAGAGTGGTAGTACCTGTTTGGGTCCCATTTATGAAAAAGTAGACCAAACATGAGTTTTAAAAATGTTTAAAAAAATGTTGAGTTAAAAAAATGGAATACCCAACAAAAATGAATAAAACAAAACATAGCATAAAATAACCCAAGTGTTTACATGTCATAAAATCCAACCAACCAATCAACCCCCACATATAAACAAGGGAGTTGCAATCTGGAAAGTTAGACAGCCTGGTGTTAGGGTTGATGTGTTGCAGAAATTTTCCCACAGTCAACATTGAGTTCTGCTGCTTCTGTGGCATGGCACCGAATCTTGTGAGACGTAGTGTCTTCCAACAGCCACCTTGTTAATCCAATCATTTGATATAGGCTACTATATTGACCATGTGGGAAGATGAATGGAAACATAATGTTACCATTGCCATCATGTGGACTGGGTGCTTTTCATCACTATTAGTATATTTTGTGGGGACAGATGTTGTTTCATCAAATACGACCTATAGATCTGGGTTCTCTTGCTTTTGTGACATGGCACAGAATCCTGCTGTCAGATGTAGGGTCTTCCAGCAACCACCCTCTTGATCCAGGGCAGCAATACCTCCTCCAGGTATATGTCCCACCATTACTACTAAATATTGAGTTTGATTTACACTGGATTTTACATTCTTATGTTATATCTAGATAAATACCAAAATACCTCCTCCAGGCACTTGGTGTATGCATCCATTTTGAGTGAGGTTAGGTGGAAAGATAAATGAAAGCATACCATCACCCTCACTAATGACCACCCAAACACCATAATATGGACTGGGTGTATGCTTTTCATCCCTATCAGCATATCTTGTGGGGACAGAACTAGCCAATGGTTGTTCTATTAATTTACAATTTGATCCTGGCATGCTTGAGTTTGTTGAAAAGCATTGCAGCACAGTTTTCTCTCTTGTCTTTCATTCCCTGTGATTAAAATTAGTCCTTTCTCATCTTGTATGAGAAATAATGAATATCTTTATACCCAAACAGTCCCTGAGCTGGTTGACTTGCTGTGATCATTGTCAATCATGGCTTGGATGTGACCAACAAATTCAGGAGTTCCTTTCTTATCAGAATGAGACTTCCAAGCTGTTGTATCAACATAATCACAATTGGACTCATCCAACTCTTTTCAAATTCTCTGCACTCTCCCCAGATTGACACTCAAACACTCTGAAATCTTTATATTGGAGTTTCTGGGGTGAAAGCCAAACCGTACAGCATGCCATTTTGAAATTTCTGAAGGAGTAAATTGCATTACAATGCTGCTTTCCTCACAGACAGTGCCCAACTGACTCTAGTTTGTTGCACAGTAGACAAAACTTAAAAAAAAGAACTAAGTGTATGGACAGAATCAATAATTTAAAATGGTGACAATTTACCCATCGCACATTTTATTCTCTCTCTCTCTCTCTCTCTCTCTTTCTTTCTTTCTTTCTCTCTATGCTTTATGATTCTCACTATCCCCCTTACTTTTTTCTCCTCTTTCTACTTTTTTCAATGTTGTTTTTGTCAAACCAATGATCAGATTGCAGCGAAATTTTCACTTGAACAAATTTTGTTGATTGGGTTTTATCTTCTACTTAAAAAAAAAGAAAGAAAGAAAATTATATGCAAACAAAATTCTGAGATGTCTCTTGAGATTCTTTTCACTGTGAGATTATTTCATATGGAAGCCATAGATATTGCCCTCAATTTAATGCGATTTTTTTATAGTCAAGCATGTGATGGCCTAAATTACTACTAACGTGCAATTATTGAGATATTTATTTTTGTTGAAAAGGATTGTTAGTGATATCCAATAATTAGTTAACTAGCATCTCTATTATTATGATAATTTTTTAAAGAAAGCAGAGAAAATGTACCTGTATAAATTAATGAGAAAATGATTTCAACTTTTACAAAAATACTCAACAACAAAACATAAAAATAATTTTGGAAAAAATAATGGGACCAGCAAAACAATAATTTTGATAATATTCAAAAGATTTATCCCCAAAATTTTGTCTTAACTATAAAAGATCATAGAATAAAACTTTTAAATATAATCAAAATTATTGTTTTGCTGAGTCTAACTATTCTTTATTTTTTCTTAAGTATTTTTATATTTAGTTGATGAGTATTTTTGAAAAACTTAAGATCATTCAAAAATTGTAGGTGAGTTGTAATTAAGGCTACCACATACCTGTTTCCACATAGCTACCAGGTCTTTAATTGGAATAAGCTTGTTCCTGGGCAAAATCTACTGAGATTGACATTGTGTTATTTATTGAGCTATTATTTCCTTGATCTTGGCTGGTCAATTGCAATTCATTAACTGGGCAGGGATTTTGCACTGTGGAATATTGCACTTAGAGAAGAGAAAGGAGTTAGCAATATCTGTAAATTTAGATCTCTACCTGCCTGGATTGGAACATTGAATAATAGTCAGATATGTTACTAACTGTCCCACAATGACAGCCTCATTTAAAGTTACAAAGTTTATAATCATTCACTCTCTTTTCTCTTGAAAATCTGTCTTCTTCAATGAGTTTTTCTCATTGACTTTCTGTTTCTTTATCACTTTTTCATACTTTGTTTTTATCCATTTCTTTCTTTTAGTTTTAATTTATTTTTCACATGGTGTAATGGTTCTTGCCGTAAGAAATGGACTCTGCGACCTGAGTTCAAATCCTGGCCATGGCTGTTTACATTTCCCATAATGCTAATACCCTTGGGAAAGGTATGCATCCAACTATTCTCTCTCCAGCTATGACTAAATAGCAGGCCAGACTGGGCTCTTTAACATTGGTTAGGTAACCAGTCTAGGAGAAGGAAAACTCTGAATTCAAACTTGTTAAATTCTGCTTAAGAAATTGACCTTGTATTATATCTTACTCATGCAGAGTGGTTGGTAAATATATATATATATATATATATATATATATATACTTTCACTTCTCTCACACTTTCTCATTTCTCTTCTATCTCTTCTTTTTTTCTTCATTCCTTTCTTTTCTCTTTTTTCCATTCTCTTTCTTTCCCCCCATCTTTTCTATTTCTTTTTCTGTTTCTTTCTCATTCTCCCCTCCTTTTCTGTCTCTTAATATTTCACCCGTCCCTTTCTGTTTCTCCCATCTCTTTCTGTCCCTTTTCTCCCCACTCTCTTTGTTTTCCTTCCACCCTGTATATCTTTCTGCTTTCCTCCCCCCCTCTTTCTTCTCTCCTCCCCTCATTCTTTCTCTTTTACTTTCTTCCCTCTCTTTCTATGATTGTACAATTCTTTCCTTCATTTCCTTAATTTGTTCTTGTATTCAAACCTTTTGAGGAAATCAGAATTTTCCCTTCTTCTTGTCCTGTGAAAGGAGATAAATTCCATGAAATATTCCCATTGACTTGAAACCTAAATCAATCGTTTTAATCACTTTACCTATAAACATTCAGTATGTTTATCTAAAAGCCTCTTCAGAATTGATGACATCAATCTTAACAAGAAATTCTGCTTATATCCAATTCCCACTGGCATCATCAATAAAGCAAGAAATCTCAAATTGTCAAATAATATATTTCATATTGGCCAACCATCAATATCTTTTAAAAGATTATTGCATTCCCATATATGATTATTGATATTTTTATTATCTGAATTAATTTTTTTTTCTTTTTTTTTTTCTCGTCCATTGATTGCAAATTAATCAATTTCAATGCTGTGGTCAAAAGTCCATTTTGGAAAACAACATCGAGGAGGAAAAATTGAAGTCTGATCTAATTAATTTGTGTAAATCAAATTTGGAAAATATGAAATGTAGGATTTGATAATGTTTTATAGCCGTAAACAGCTGACAACTTGCAAACAGCCTTCAAAAGATTTGAAAATTACAACAATTTATTTGTTGACCAAAAGTGTGAGAAAAGAGACGGCATAAATGCTAGATATTATTCTTCAATCTCAAGATTTGACAGGGAATTCTTAATTCCTGTGTGAATTCTGCTTCAATAATCTGAATCAGCACAGGATATTTTGGTGAAGTATTTCTACTTTGAGCTAAAGTCTTGTGTTGTCTATAATTATCATTTAGACTCTTTTATCGTTCACTTGCGAAAAGTCAAATCTTTAAGTGGAGCTCTTTAGCTTTTTGATCTTTAAGTCTCTGATAAGTCAAGCAAAGCAGAGTGTTAATTCTGTCTTGATCCTTCGTTCTGGCTCTTTGATTCTCTCGAATGAGGCTTGGCCATCGTTTAATCACTGAGCTTTCAGCTGAGTGCCAAAGTGTCAAAGGAAATTGCTAGACAGGCCAATTCTTTATTTTTCTCTCTCTCTCTCTCTCCTTTCTCTCTCTCTCTCCTTTCTCTCTCAGTCTGGAATTGAAATGAAGTTTCTGACATCTAAACCTCAGGATACAAAGGAGCCAAAAATGAATAAATAACCAAAAGCAAAGAAAAAAGTAATTTTAAATTAAAAGTTTTTTTTCATAAAAACATTCTGATTTTTCTCATTATTTTCCTCCAAAGATAAGAAAACAGACAAAGAAATTTGTTTGGAGTTGTGAATAATTTTTCAGACACTTAATAAACATTCTGTGTTTGTTTCAATATCAGGGTTCATAAATTAATTATCACAAAAACCAACTTAGTGTATTTCTCTTATAGAAAAAAAAAAAATTCTGATTAAACTCATTTTACATGTACAAACATCTTGACTGTTTAGAATTCTTTTGCTTTACTTTTTTGTGTGTGGTTATTGATATTTCAGTTGAAGTAACGACACATTATTGATTCTTTACAATGAAATTCAATTACCCTGTGTGTATATAGATCTCTCTCCATATATATATATAAATATATATATGGAGAGATATAAATATATATATTTTATTTATTTTTTACCTATTTGAACTGAATTTCAACTAATCAGAACCAAATCTTTAAGGTGAATAGATTTTTTTCTAAAAATAATTATTTAGGATTTCTATAGATCATAAGAAATGTTATTTTTTCACACAAACTTTTTTATGGAGTGAACATTGAATTCAATACATAATGACAAAAACAAATTCTCAAACTGTTTCTTTTCTTTGAGTTAATAATAAATGAGAACTTAAAAAAATTGAGTTTATTTGTAGATTTTCATTAACCTTTAAAGAATGAATGTCCTTTAATTTGATTACATGGTTTGTTGAAAAAGCATCAGTACTGAAATTATATTTACAAGGGAATTAAACACTAATTTTCTTAAAAATAAACTCACTTATTGCATTGGTTGAAGTCACCCTGTCGGCTAGAGCAGAAAAATACACTACATCTCTGCAGAGGGATAAAATCCCCCTAATGGGGCCACCTGTTGTCCGTGGGTGGTGACCCATGATGCTTGATGGAATCCTGGTAGCTGAGCAGTCCATAACCTGCAACACTTCATTTTGGCCCTTAGGCTAGATTGGCTGATTGAAAAGGCCATATCCAATCAATTGGCTGGTCACTTAAAGCCACAGCCCCGATGATTGTCCTGACCCTATTGCCCTTATCACAAACTCCCAATCCTTCTTATTATATCTGTACTAAAAGGTGGTAGCTGAGGTTCTTTAGTGTTCTGTATCTGATGTTGAAGTTCCAATTTTGTAACTCTGGGTGTGGAGTTGCTTTCATTGCTATTACTCCCAGGTCCACCCTGACCAAGAGTGGTAGTACCTGTTAGGGTCCCATCTATAGGTTTAATAGAAGATAATGAGTTAACAAAAAATGTGTTTTTAAAAATTTCAGTAACTATCAAGAATGAATAAAACAAAATATCTTTGGCATAAAATAACCCAACAAGGGTTGACATTGAGTAAAATCTAACCAACCAGCCAATAGTTGAAGCATCTATGAAACTTCTCTTTTATATGGTGGAAGTTGTATTTATTTTACCATTCTTGATATTTTAAAATTGGTATCAATTTTCAGTTGATTGATTGATTGATTTTGATTTTAATAGCAACCTGTATAGTTATTTTATGCCTAGAGGTGAGGGAATTGCTTTCATTGTATATTCATATTTACATTTTACATTTATTTCTTTAGAGATTTCTTTTTTGTTTTAGCATATAATGAACCTGTCGATTAAAAATAATTTTCAAACAGATCTAAATATAAAAAATATTCATATTTGAATGGAATTAGAAAATAAACATAAAATACAAAAAAAATCTTAAGAAATAACTACACAAAAAGTAAATATGAATGTACAATGAATGTGATTCCCTAACCTCTAGGCATAAAATAAGTGTAGATGGGTTGACATGCTTTAAAATCTATCAATCTAACAAAATATATTTTCTATTTATAAATTGAAAAGGCAGGAACTAAATATAAGTTAAATAGGTTATTCTTAAGTGCAACTGCTCCATAGATTGAAAGGTTAACTATATCATCTTTTGGTGTATCCAGTTGAATAAAAATATGAAGGGTTTCTAATGGTGATGAAGGATGCAAGATTGTTAGGTGTTAATAGAAATATCAAAGAGGTGAATGAATGTTAAGAATAATGAATGTTTTTATGTTTGTCTTAAAAAAAATAAAAAGACTGAAAAATGTTGGTTTCCTGTGAGTTAAAAAAAAGAATGAGATTACATTTTGGGTTAAAGAATGATTGGAACCCTAAGAATTAAACAAGAATTCCCAATCCCATGTATCAATATGATAAATACATAGGCAGAATAATCTTGAGCACTGTGTGGATTCATTGCATATCTGATAAAATTGATTATCAGCCTGGAGCTTTGATCATGTGACAGTATAATCTCTTTTGCCTCTAGGTGAAGATATTTATTTGCAATAATACATGTGTGTAGGTGTGAGCGTGTCTATATGAGAATATATGTGCATAGGCCTAACCTATATGTTTGTGTATGCATGTGGGTATTAGCATATTTGTATGTGTGTGGACATGATATGATATATATATATGTATCTACACAGATATAGTAGTATCAAAAAGATAGATAAACAAATTAGAGAGGTTGGCAATCCTTCTCTTTTATCATCTATTAAAAATAAAAAAATTAAATTTTGAATTTTTAAATTTAGAATTAAAAAAAAAAAGATAAAAGGGGATTTCTTGAATGAATGAAATCAGCTGAACAATATAACCTCATTTTTCATACTCATATTTTCTGCTATCATTCAAACCTTCATGAAAAAATCAATTCAAATGGCCAACAACTTTTTGATTTGAAACTGTCTGAAGTGAGCATTTTTTTTTTCTTTTAATGATTTTGGGGTTTGGTCTCCAGTGTGTAATCTTTTGATATTTGACTTCTAACCTAACTTATAAAACAATTCTATCTCTTAGCACAAATACAGGAATAGCCCTCAAGCTTCCAGCTAAACTTTCCCATTTTTATTTAAAAAAATTTTTTATTGAAAAAAATATTTAACTGCTATGAAAAAAGATAAAGACAAATTTAGGTGATCTTTGATAGAAAATTTAAGAATTAAAATTGACTTTTATACTTTTTCAAAATACATTCCCTCATTTTGATTAAAATTGATTAAAATGTGTTGGGTAATGATGATATGTCACTGTGTAATCCTAACTTATATATATATATATATATATATATATATATATATGTGTGTGTGTGTGTCATCCACAGACACCATGTTTCGATGTTTCATCAGTGTGGCTAGACACAGCAAGCACCTCCGACAAGGAATGAAACCCAACTGATTTTTCATCAGCTCGAGTCATTAACCTCTTGGCCATCAACAGTTGCCATTAAGGAGCTGTGTTTTAACTATTAAATACATACATTTGTTTATATATGTATATATAAAACACCCTAACCTTATTATGTATGTAGAAATCCTTCTAAAAAAAGTAATTTAGTTTGAAAGAATTAGAGATGACTAGGGCTCGGGAAAGAGGTGCTGATGATTATGACCAAATAAATATATCAAATCTGTTTGTTCACCTGAGGAATGTAACAATCTAACAGATAAGATTTTGTTATATTAAACACCTTGAAGGATGATGACAATTTTGAATTGGATGCTGATAAAATATTCAGTCTTCAGTGTGGAATAATTTACCCCTGGATGGTGATCATTATTTTAAAACTTGTATACACATGAAAGTAAAGACCTGTGTTTACACTCTAGTAGGATATACAGTATATTAATTTGGAGTCTGCTGAGTACTATTGATACACCCTTTATTTTGGAACCTGTGCACATATTGATCTGTATATGTAATCATTTACTGTAATCCAGTTGTATTACATGTATGTTTAATCTTGAGAAAATTGAAGCCTATATTCCGCCTGTTGCAATTTTATTTTCCATCATATGTATTCACTCATTGTGTGAAAATATCTTCCAGCATGGCAGATAGAAAAAACACTTAAGTTAAATTTTACAAGTTACCCTAACCACAAGTGGCTACTACTGTGAACTTGATAACTTACTTATAGGTTGTAGGTGTCATCTGCAATCACCAAGGGTATTCAATAGGCATGAATGTGCAGATACAGGGTGTGGTAGAAATATCTTCCACATTGTAAACTGTCACCTGTTCTAAATAGAAAAATCAATACTGCTATGGGTTGAAAATTCTATCTGGAGCAGCATCATTCTGACATAACATGAAATAAACATGACAAGCTATATGTATAGCAATTACAGATTCATCAGTCTTTAAAAATGCTTCTACAGAAAACATACTGTGTACATTCAGTCCAAGCTATGATCATAACTAATTGTATATGAAAAAAAAAGAAAAGAATGTTAAGATATTAGCTAGATAAAACTACCATTGCCACAGGTGGGAATTTAAGATGTGGGGGGGTATATCTGCCACACCTTGTATATATTTGTAGGGAATAGATAATAGGATAGGATAATTTAAGTTGTCAGTAATCTTTTTACTAGGAGGGAGGTATTTCTTCTGTATCCTGTATACCTGATTTATCCATATATAGTTTTATTTTTGTCTCTTTTTCTTCAGAGAGAGAAGGGGAAGTAAAAATTACACTCTAACAATATCCTCTCAATAAAAAGAAAGCAAGAGATGAGAAATAGTATAGTTTGAATGATTTGTTTTAATGGCATGTCAACTCATCTGGGTTACTTTATGCCTAAATGTTAGGGAATGCATGCATTATATTTTATATTTACATTTTTTGCATTGTTTTTTAAAGAATTTTTGTACACTGTTATATGATATCAAGTATTCTTACTGAATACAGTAATTTTCAAACAGATCTGTTTGACCCATATCTGAGATGTACTACCACTCCAGGTCAGAGTAAACCTGGGCTTAATGGCAATGAAGGAGTAATCCAGACTCTATAGAGCTCCAGAACTAGAGTTACACCATCAGATGCACTTTAGTCTCCTACCAATCCCACTCCTTTTGCCCCTGCACAAGGAGTGTCCTGGGTATGACACTGCAGGGGATAGTCTGTGTATTCAAAGCCCAGTAGACGGTGTGATATAGTAAGCATTATGACCAGAGCATAAATAGCACTTCCTACTTTGATCTAGATATTGAAGTCAGTCAGACAGTCAACAATTGGTTTGACTGGCCAAGCCTAACATGAAGTTACTAGTTCATTAATGAGCCCACTATAACAGCTTAAATAATTCCTGCCACTGCTGCCAGGAAGAGTCCATTAAGCTGAGGGGTGTTGTGACTGTTCTACTGTCCAATAGGTTAACAATCTGTAACAGTCATTTCCAGACTGCAGGTTCAATCCTGGCTAAAGGTGAAAGTAACACAGAATGACAATTATCAGTATTCTACATCTCCCCTTCCTCCCCCCCTCTCCCATTGCGCAGGCGTATTGGCCTTTGAGGAGAAATTAGTTCCTTTCGCCAGGCTGATTAGAGGGAGCAATCTTGACAATGCCCGGGGTATTTTCGTCGGCCTTGGTTTTGGGGCGGAGTGACATTGGGTGAGCCTGGTCCCTAATGTTGAGTGTGGGTGTTAGAGTGGAGCCAAGGGATCAAGCATAGCACTAGGCAATGTGTGGGTTTAGGTTTTGTGGTCAGCTTTTTCAGGAAGCGTCGGTTTCTGAGTGTGATCCTACCTGATCCGTCCACTCGGAGCCGGTATTGCGATGTGGAAACCTCAATGACGGTGCCTGTAGTGGTCCACCGGCGGTTTGATGGGTTTTGAATGGCTACTTTGTCACCATTCTGTAGCGGGTCAAGACTGTGTGTGTACCTATTGTATCTTTCCGACAGCAGACATTCCGTTGACGAAAACTCTCCTCACGACGTTGTGCTGCGGCTATCCATTCAGAATGTGGTTTGTAGAGGATAGGTCTCAATGGGATCGAATCCCGGAGTCGGCGGTGGAGCAGCAACTGCGCTGGGGATAGGCCGATGCCTTGAATGGAGTATTGCGGTATTGGAGGATTGCTTGGGCAACACTATCGTTGTCTAGTGAACCCTGAGGGCCTGTGTTGCCATGGATTATCCTTTTGGCAGTTTTGACAGCGAGTTCCGCTCGGCCATTGGATTGAGGGTATGCTACTGATGATTTTCTATGTTTTACACACCATGACTTGAGAAACTGATGAAATTGCTCAGAATTAAAAGGAGGGCCACCGTCACTACTCAGCTCTTCAGGGGTACCATAAGTGTGGAAGAGTTTCCTACAAATAGATATTAATCTTTTAGTGGTGGCATGACCAGGTTTAGGTGATATAAGATGATCCAGCCCGTGAGTTGGTCTGCGCAAACAAGGTATGCAATATGCCCAACGTAAAATATATCCATTACTATTTGTTGGAAGGGCCAATCTGGAGTTGCTGTTAAAGTGATTGGCTCGAGGGGTTGGGATGGGGCGATACTGGTGCACACCCGACAATTATTCCTGAAATTGCGTATGGATGCGTTCATACCAGGCCAATACACTGAATCGTTTGCACGAGCTTTCATGCCCTCTACACCCTGATGAGCTGAATGTAGGCAATGTAGCACTTTCCCTTGTAGGTCCTAGGTACGATAATTCTTTCATCCATCAGTGCTAAGCCTCTGTCCGTGGTGAGTCTGTGACGTACCTCCCAGAAATGGCGGATTCCTGGTTCGACCTGAGAACGTATAGAAGGAAATCCTTGTTCAATCACCTTTAAAAGTGATGTGTAATGCTGATCATTCTGGCCAGATGCACGAATATGGTCAAGTGATATGATATTGTTGCTATCCCTACAATTCGTCATTGCCTGATGGGTCACTGATTCCATTAAGTCATCTATGTCGTCAGAGAGGTGTGTGTCCTGGTTAGAAGGTTGTGTGAGAATAAAGTAGTAAGGGCTTCTACTATGGCAACTGGGTTGCGGGATATGGCATCAGAACCCTTGTGCCACTTGCCGGGGCAGTGCTGAATGGTAAAGAAATATCTTAGGGACCTCTCCTTCAGTTTAAATAGGCGTGGGTTGTGAATCTTACTAAGGTCCCTATCACCAAATACCCCTGTTAAAGGGGAGATGTAGAATACTGATAATTGTCATTCTGTGTTACTTTCACCCTTAGCCAGGATTGAACCTGCAGTCTGGAAATGACTGTTACAGATTGTTAACTATTGGACAGTAGAACAGTCAAACACCCCCTCAGCTTAATGGACTCTTCCTGAATTGTTGTGGGGTCATTTCCGAACGGATTTGAGGAAGTTTTGCAGTTGGTGTTCTTGCATAATTAGCTGATAATGGGAGTGTCACTGGGGGATTCTTGGCTAGCTTTAGTATAGTGAGCATGTCACCCATAGTCTTGATACCCAGTTCCTTAAGCATTGCACGGTCTAGCATATGCAAGCTGGACCTTGCAATCTCTTCACTAGAAAATGTCTGGGCATAAGTTTTGGCAGAGGCAACAGATATGCCTGCCTCAATAAACAGCTTTTCCCATCCAGCTAGGTCGAATCCTGTTCACAGCGCCATATTGAAGTCAGTCAGACAGTCAACAATTGGTTTGACTGACCAAGCCTAACATGAAGTTACTAGTTCATTAATGAGCCCACTATAACAGCTTAAATAATTCCTGCCACTGCTGCCAGGAAGAGTCCATTAAGCTGAGGGGGTGTTTGACTGTTCTACTGTCCAATAGTTAACAATCTGTAACAGTCATTTCCAGACTGCAGGTTCAATCCTGGCTAAGGGTGAAAGTAACACAGAATGACAATTATCAGTATTCTACACTAGATAAATGAGATATGAACAGAAATACTGAACATTAGAATTTTATTAAAGGAAAATCTCAAAATAATGAGAAACAATATTGTAAATCATAAGGAAAAGTAAGTTTTAAACATCTTGGGGAAACCATTAATTAAATCAAGTTAAGTAAAACCCAAAATTCCAAATCCCAAAATCAAATAGAAATATGAAACATTAGAATTTTAAGGGGGCACTCATCATCTAATGGTTATTGTAGAAGGGAATGGATAGGATGACCTGAGTTCAAATCCTAGATAAGGCTGTATTTCATATAGCATATTTGAGATATGTATGAATCCAATAATTCTCCCTCCAACTATGAGTAAATAGTAGGACAGACTGGAGTTTTTAATCTTGGTTTGGCAACTTGTCTAGGAGAAGGAATACTCTGAATTCAAACCTGTTAAACAACTTAAAAATTGACCTTGTGTCACATTGTGAAGAGGGGTTGGGTAAATATAAACTCCAGAATATTAATACAACAAATCTAAATATTTCAAAGAAAGGTAAGAATCAGATAAGTGATAAATCAGGAGACAGAAAAGTCAGATGATGTGTCATGGGAATGATAATTAATTTCCTTTAATTGGAAATTTGAATATAAACAGACCCTCTTTGTTATTCACTGGCCAGAGAAATCCACTTGGTGTTGCTGCCTGCCTTGCAGAAGGTTTGAACCAAAATTGATGTTGGAAGTGTTATGACTTCCCTATAAAGATATTGAGACATAAAAAAAATCTTTTATTTCTCTCTGATAATATCTAAGCCACATTTTTCTTCTGTCCATCCATAATATCTACAGATTGCCGTTGAGACTACAAACTTATGTGTGGTATTCAATGAATACAATACCAGATAATCACAGTTTGACATTGATTGTTTTCCTTTTAGTCTTCCATATGCATTTTCAGATGAGATATTCTAGAAAATAATCAAGTGATGGAGATAAGACACCACAGTTGAATTACTTTTCTTGCCTGACTTGATGAAATGCATTTGATCAATAAATGAAAATGTGGATTGGGATTGACATTTTACCTGTGAATCCTTTTATAAACAAATACACATGTTAGAATTGAATGTAGGCGTGTAGAGCTTACTGCATCTTTATTTGTTCTTGATTTCATTTTAAGGTTGTGTTGCCAATGAAGCCGTAACTTTGAAAGGACTCAGATTAGCATATGTGCCTTATCAGTGTGGCTTAGAATATGCTGACTGTATTCTTTACAGAGTGGTAAGACGCCACTCAAAAAGAAGGTCCTGTGCATGACACTAAACTGCATCTGATGGTGATGATTCAGTTCTGGGGAGTGTGGAGTACCCCTTTATTGCCATGATGCCCAGGTTCACTCTGACCCAGAATGCTAGTACCTATGGGTTAAATGGATCTGTTTAAAAATGATTCATATTTGATAACAACTACACAAAAGATGTAAATTGAAGAATAATCAAACTAAGTTCCAATTACCGTCGAATTGGTAAGACACAGCAACAAGCGGTTGTAATTCAATACAAACCCGCCTTTTTGCAATTCTACTGCAGAATGACAGGATATTTATAAAACTCAACAATATCATTGAAACCAAGCAGCCAATCAGAACTCACGGAATGGAATCACCCAAATGCATGAATGGATCATTCTTGATTTCTATAAATACCAACTGTCTTGGACACTGCTTCAGTTGTGCTTAGCTAGTTGCTGTTATTCAAACCAACAGTAGACTAACTGACTTCAATATGTACAATGAATGCAATTCCCTAACCCTGCCATGGATAACCTGGCTGGGCTGCACTACTAAAAAAATTTAAGGTATTTTTTTGTTGTAGATACCTCAACTATTTTCACTACAGAATATCTTACATGTAAGCATCTGCTTTAGAAATAAGAATTTTTTTCTTCAATGAAAAGTTCTTTTCTCTAAGAAATTGAAGTCTTATACCATTCAAAAAAACACCACAGGCTACCTATACTTGCCCTAATCACTAGGCATGAAATAACCCTAGACAGGTTGGCATGCTGTTAAAATCAATCAATTAATCAGCATCAAAGAATACAGAGCAAAGAATATTCGATTTCCATTGCTTCTTAAATCTCACTTCCAACTGTATATAAGAAGTTAAAAATCAGTTTAACTGTGTGGAGTAAAACTGGGCAGTAACAGCAATTAGATTAATTGAACAGAGGTCAGCAGTGGTCAGGAGTTTCCAGTTTAGATTATAGGAGGCCAACAGTGGTCAAGGACAGATGACAAGAGGTGAATTTGAATTATATGAAAGCTTTAGGAGGTCTAATTGTCAAATATGGACCTCAAGGAAACAAATTGTCTGATAGTGCTGAAAAGAATGTCCAAGGAACAGAAGTAGCAGCATGAGTCAAAAGATGTGAGTGGGATTGCTTTATCAGAAAGCATTTCTTGTTGAATATTGGTTAATGTATTATTGTTGCAAACATCTGAGAGTATTGTCCTCACCAGGTGCTCTGCAAATACAACATTATGCTATAATTGGTTCAGCTCAACAAATGGTCATGTTTTCATCAATTGTTATAAAGAGACAACTGGATAAAGTATTTAAAATTTGTGTTTTAAGATGATAGTAAACATGATAAAAACTATGACAGTTAGTAAGGGTCTTGAGCAAGGGGAAACAAGTAAAGGCCTGATGTTATATAACCCATTGACATTCTACCTTTAGTATATAAACGAGAGAGATGATTCAGTGATAGCGAGAGAGAGAGAGAGAAGCATTAGAGAGAGACAGAGTTGTGTGTGTTGTGACTTAGTTGTTTCATTCTCCTTTCTATCTTCTTCCTGATCGTCTAGTGGCCATGTTTCATCTTTATTTCTTTGGCCGGTCATGGTCTAGTCTCTTCTTGTCTTCTTACTAAATTCTTGTCTGGTTGCTGTCTCTAACTTAGGGCTTCTTTTTAAGTCATGCATTAATTAACTACAAGACTGATTTCTTGTACAAGATTTTATTACTGCCCATCCTTATTCACCACGCGGTTTGAGTTACACTTGAGCAGAGAGATAGACATCCTCTCTGCCTGATGTCTGGTTGAAAAATGACTTCCTAACTGACTCACAAGATTCCCGCCTCTAAGTTCAGTTGGGGCCATAACCGTCCGGTAGTTTTCCATCCCCTGATCTGAAAACAATGGCCCCTTAGAATTCTTGCTACAGGGCTTGTCAAAAACCCACACCACTACACAATTATGCAACACTAACAACCATACCAATGCAATTTGACATTTCTTTTAGCAAAGGATTGTTAGTGATATCCAATTAATTAGAAACTATATCTATTATTAGGAATTTATTATTATTTCTTATGGATTAGATAGCAAAGAAAATGTACAACTGTATAAATCAATCAGAAAATGATTTCAACTTTTACAAAAATATTCATGTATAAAACAGGAAAATTCTTTTGGGAAAATATAAATAATGAGATGAACAAAACAATAATTTTGATATTATTCATGTGAATTTTTTTGATGAGGCTTGATATGTATTATTTTGATTTTTTTGGGACTGTTGTCCTCATCTTTATCGTGATATATAAAAACATAACATTTCACAATGATTCAACTTGGGAAATCATTTTGAATCAGTCTTATGCTTGGATAGACATAGGACATCTGAAGAAGGCTGGATGTTACAACAGCCAAAATCTTATGTTTGTATATATCATGATAAAGATGAGAACAACAGTCAGAAAAATCAAAATAACAATTTTGATGATATTCAAAATCTTTATTTCATGTTCTTTTTTTATCATATTTATAATCTTAATTATAAAAAGTTTCATAGACTAAAGCTATTGAATATTATCAAAAGTATTGTTTTAATGAGTGTCATTATTAATTATTTTTCCATGCCCACCTCAAGTCAAAGATTCAAATTAGACGGCTAACATGTTATTCAGAATCATGTTCTGAAGATATCTAATGAGATTAACTTTGAGTTATCTATTGAATTATTTCCTTGATCTTAGTTGATTATTCAAATTAATTAACTGGACAGGGCACTATGTAGAGGTGGTTATTCAGTTTGAGGAGTATTGTACTTACTAAGAGAAGACAAAGGAGTTTGCAATATCTGTAAATTTAGATCTCTACCTGCCTCGACTGGAACATTGAATAATAGTCAGATATGTTACTAAATGTCCCACAGTGACAGCCTCATTTAAAGTTACGTTTATAATAATTCACTCTGCTCTTGAAATCTTTCTTCTTCTTCTTCTTCTTCTTCTTCTTCTTCTTCTTCGATAAGTCTCTCTCATTGACTGTTTCTCACTTTTCCTTTTTTTTCTTTTATTCTTTTATTTCTCTTATTTTTAATTTATTTTTCTATTCCAAGCTTTTGTGCCACTGTTTCTATTTCTGCTTCTCTTTTCTATCTTCTCTCTTTATTATTGTATTCCCTTTTTCTTGTAATCTCTTTTCTCTCTCTCCCTCTCTACTTTCTCTTCTATCAATTTCTCTATTCCTTTTCTCTCTTCCTGTTCTTTTATTTTGTCTCTATTTTTTTCTACTCTCTTTGTTGTCTCTTTTCTATGTTTCTTTCTATCCTTGTACGCCTTTTGATTCTTTCTTTCCCAACTTCTTTTTCTGTCTCTTTTCCTTTTTCTCCTTTTTCTCTATCTTTTCCTCTTATTTTTCCTCCCTTTGTCTGTTTATATCTTTCTGCTTTCCTCCCCCCCTCTTTCTTCTCTCCCATCCCATTCTTTCTCTTCTCCCATCCCATTCTTTCTCTTCTCCCATCCCATTCTTTCTCTTTTACTTTCTTCCCTCTCTTTCTATGATTGTACAATTCTTTCCTTCATTTCCTTAATTTGTTCTTGTATTCAAACCTTTTGAGGAAATCAGAATTTTCCCTTCTTCTTGTCCTGTGAAAGGAGATAAATTCCATGAAATATTCCCATTGACTTGAAACCTAAATCAATCGTTTTAATCACTTTACCTATAAACATTCAGTATGTTTATCTAAAAGCCTCTTCAGAATTGATGACATCAATCTTAACAAGAAATTCTGCTTATATCCCATTCTCTTTGGCTGCCACTGGCATCATCTGTAAGTCTTAAACTGTCAAATATCTCCTATAGGTCAATCGTTTCTTGGCAAAATTATGTTACCTGACACTAAACTATGTAAAAGAATTGACTTCACATTATTGAATTGGTCAGATGGTGTGAAAAAGCATTTAGAAAGCAGAAATAGTTGGTAGGTGTTGAATGGTAGAGCTTTACTATCTGCAAGGTGTGAATGGTAGAGGTGTTGAATGGTAGAGCATTAGTATCTGCAATGTGTTGAATGGTAGAGTATCTGCAAGGTGTTGAATGGTAGAATGCAAGGTGTTGAATGGTAGAGCATTAGTATCTGCAAGGTGTTGAATGGTAGAGCATTAGTATCTGCAAGGTGTTGAATAGAGCATTAGTAATCTGCAAGGTGTTGAATGGTAGAGCATTAGTATCTGCAAGGTGTTGAATGGTAGAGCATTAGTATCTGCAAGGTGTTGAATGGTAGAGCATTAGTATCTGCAAGGTGTTGAATGGTAGAGCATTAGTATCTGCAAGGTGTTGAATGGTAGCAGCAATCTGCAAGGTGTTGAATGGTAGAGCATTAGTATCTGCAAGGTGTTGAATGGTAGAGCATTAGTATCTGCAAGGTGTTGAATGGTAGAGCATTAGTATCTGCAAGGTGTTGAATGGTAGAGCATTAGTATCTGCAAGGTGTTGAATGGTAGAGCATTAGTATCTGCAAGTGTTGAATGGTAGAGCATTAGTAGGTGTTGAATGGTAGAGCATAGTATCTGCAAGGTGTTGAATGGTAGAGCATTAGTATCTGCAAGGTGTTGAATGGTAGAGCATTAGTATCTGCAAGGTGTTGAATGGTAGAGCATTAGTATCTGCAAGGTGTTGAATGGTAGAGCATTAGTATCTGCAAGGTGTTGAATGGTAGAGCATTAGTATCTGCAAGGTGTTGAATGGTAGAGCATTAGTAGAGCATTAGTATCTGCAAGGTGTTGAATGGTAGAGCATTAGTATCTGCAAGGTGTTGAATGGTAGAGCATTAGTATCTGCAAGGTGTTGAATGGTAGAGCATTAGTATCTGCAAGGTATGGTCAGATGATAGAAATACTCAGATTGTTCTGATTATAATAATCAGAACAATCTGAGTATTTCTAAGGGAAAAAAAATTGGTCAGTATTTATCCTACTGGATAAAATTGTAAAATGATACTTATTTATCAGAATTTAAAAAACTATTTAATCTGCCTTCAAATTTAATCTCTTTTTCCCTCTAATAAAATGTCTGCATGTGATCATCTTTAAATATTTCAGTAAAAATAAATCATTTATCAAAAGAAAAGACTATTTTTAAAATAATAAATGATTACCACAATTCTATTCTGAATTGTTTTGAACTTAAAATATCTGGAGATTTCTATTTCTTAGATTTTTTTTTTTTTTCATTCTGCTCCTGAAGAGATTTTTCATTTTTATTTATCTAGAATCAAACTACATTATTCATGTTACTGAAGAAAAAAAAATTAAAAACAAAAACTTTGATTATCTGATGAATAATTTTAAATAATGGCTTTGGTTTATTCTTGGTTTATCTTGATCAGCAATAGTCAAAATGTACTGATCAAAATTAGAATAAAGGTACCGATTCAAATGGTCCTATCTATGGGTCAAATAGATTTGTTTAAAAGATTTGTATTTGATAGGACTGTGTACAAAAAAAGTTCTTCAGAAACAACTACACAAAAATATAAACATACAATGGACGTGATTCACTAACCTTTATGCATAAAATAACCCTGATGGCTTGACATGCCATTAAAATCAATCCATCAATAAATCAAATGTTTCTTTGTTTAATGAAAATATAAAGGAAGACAGTAGCTTTTTCCAAAACTGTGATAATTTTAGAAGATCTAAATAACACATTTACTACGAAATGATGTACATTTTGAGGGTAGAGAAAAGTTCTTGGCTTGACCAAAAAAGGAATATCCTTGTCTCATGAAACCTCCATGAAACCTATTCCATATATTCACTCCCTCTGATCGGCTCATTATGTCAAGCCTTAGCACCTATATGATTGTCCCAACCCTATTGACCTTATGGCAAGCTCCAACCCTTTTTATCATATATGTGCTAGAAGGTAGTGGCTGAGGGTCTTCATGTTCTGGGTATGGTGTTAAACTCTATCTGATGGTAAGAATCCAGTTCTGAAGATCTGGGGAATGTGGAGCACCCCTTCATACCCATTGCTCCCAGGTCCACTCTGACCCGGAGTGGTAGTACCTGTTAGGGTCTTATCTACAAGTTGAATAGAAAAAAGATATGTTTTTAAACAAATTGAGTACCCATGAATAATGAATAAAACAAAAATGTCTACGGTATAGAATAACCCAATGGGTTGACATGCCGTAAAATCCAACCAACCAACAACCATATATTCACCTTGCAGTTCAACACACTTGCACATCATTTAAGTTTTTTTTTTAACCCATAAAAGTTTTTTTTCTAATTTAAATTCCTAAAAAACAACACCTTCATTTTTGGTATGGCTGAGAACTTTTCAGTACCCCCTTATATATAGTGACTGTGTTAAAGAAGAACAAGTGCTAAATGTTGCTTACATATTCAGGAATCTAAAAGCTGATCTTAAAAAGTTAATTATTTCCTGTGTTAGGACTATGCAAATCTGCTACTAAAGAAAAAAAAACATTGATGGTTTTTCATTTTGTGACTAAAGTGGTTCAAAGACTCCAAATATAAGTACAACATGATAAGGATGATACTTCCAGGATTTGTTCAAAACACCACCCAATGTCCTTGTGTAATTCTCCTCAAGCTTTTTCTCCAAACATTTCTTTAGAGTCAAAGTGGTGCAGCCATACAATAGTACTGACACAGCTACAATTAGGAAGAATTCCCATTTTTTTTATCAAGAAGATCAATTTCCATGTGGTTGATAACTTGTCAATAGCAATAGTAGAACATTATCCAATCAAAACAGATATTATTTGGTATTATTCATTACCAAACTCCACAGCATTGAAACTCTAAAACCAAGAAAAAAAAAGAAGTTTGGCTTGAAAATATACTGGCTATATAGGATTTTGTGTTGAGATGTACATATTCATGATTTAGTTTTAATTTTAGTTTTTTTTAGTAATAAAAAATATCTAATATCTGCTTTGATTGTATAATGTTTCACTAAAAATGATAAGATCTTGGTATCATTGGTTTAGAAGAAAAATACCAAATATTAGTGGTGTACTTATTTATGGGCTCTGAAGGAAAATATAAAGTTTTTAGAATCATCCTCTACTGATGATTGAAGGGTTTGATAATTTTCAACAAGTTTTAGTTGTGAAACTTTGTTGAGTTTGCAACAGTGTGTTTGATTCTTTATTAATTTAAAAAATATATTTTTGTATAACAGCAAAAGAGAAAGTTTTTTTTCTACTTTTATTCTTGAAGCTTGGGCTTTCTATACTTAGAAGCAATTACTGTCTAGCATGGTCTCACCACTGAGGATAGAGAACAACATTAGAAGCCCATGAAATATTAAACAGAAACAAGAAAGACATGAAATAATGTAAAAAGAAGAACTTTGGTTTTGTTTTCTTTTTGTTTTTGACTGCCAAATTTTATCACCTGAATCAATATTTGGAAGCAATGATTGTTTGACAGGAATATTCTATTGAGATTGCAAGAGATGGTGGAAGGTTGTTGAAGCAAACAAATTTGATGGCAGAGTAAAAAAAAAATGTCATCTTGGGTGTAGATGGCCAAAAACTGATAAGGAAGGCTTTGTGGTAAACTTATCAGCTCTCAGCCTTATTCTCAGGCAGAAACAATATAAACTCTGTGTGTATGTAGGTTTATATGTGTATGTAGTGTTTGGAAAATAATGTAATTTACACTGAAATGTATAATATTAAAAATAATATTTTTTAAAAACCAAATAAAAGGACTATATATATATATATATATATATATATATATATATATATATATATATACTAACATTTTATGCATATATACTATCAATATAAACATATATACTATATATATATCAATATATAATTATATACTATATATATATATCAATATATAATATAAACATATATACTATATATATATCAACATATATACTATCAATATAAACATTTTAGGTGATAGTTCAAAATGAATAAGAAAAACAAATTTAAAATGATCATACAAGTCCACCATAAACAAAACTTTGAATATTTGATATTATAGCTCTTTTGATAATCTAAATTTTAAACACACACACACACACACACACACACACACACACACACACACACACACATATATATTATGTGTAGTAATTCAGACATTCTCTCTCTCTGAGTCTATCTATCTATCTATCTATCTATCTATATATATATATATATATATATATATATATATATATATAGAATGATCATACATGTCCACTATAAGTGATGTTTTGAGTATTTAATATTGTACTCCTTTTAATATATTAATTTTTACATGTGCATACACATACACACACATATGTATACATTGTGTGTCTATGTAGTAATTCAGACTCTATACTGATAGGGTTATTTGGGGGACTACCTATTACTGAAACTCATCCAAGCCTAATAGCTGTTCGTTTTCAGCTTTAGTAGATGCCACTCAATGCTTTATACACTGTGTAATAATGTCATAGATTCATTCCAAATTTAAATATGCAACTTATACGCCTGCAAATTTGGAATGTATGGAGGTATATAATAAGAATATATATATGTATATGATGGTTGCTCCATCTTAACAGATGATTGACATCTCTAGATTCTCCAGCATTGTCTATATACACGCACACACACACACACACAGTAGCATAACCATGTATAGATTTTATATATGTTTATGTATGAACATATACATTTGAACACTCATTTGTGTATGAATATATGTATGTGTGCATATAATTTCCATATACATCTGTTTATTTACATATATAAAGTAATTCTCACTTATTGTTATACATCCTTTTTATGTGAAGATATTTGCATATATACAGCCATAAATGTATGCAGATAATTGCATACTTTGTGTGTGAAGAGACATTTCTATTAAGTTAAGAAGTTTATTTTCTTCATGCCAAGAAGAACAAAACAAAAAGTGAAAGAAAAAAAAATACATATTGAATTTTTATTTTTCATTTTTATTATGAAAATGTAAATTTCCCTGTGGGTTGGTTTTATGTATTTACGATGACATTAAATCCAAAATTGTTTCTCCTGTATTTTGAGACGTGTTGATTGGATTTTTCATTGCAATCTGAAATCATCTTAGAATCCTCGTTAAAACAATGATTTTTGTTTACTTATTTATCTTTCCTTTTTTATTTTACAAGTATCTTGCTTTTAGTTTTTATCGCAATATGATGCCCATCCTTAAGTCACATGAATTTAGAACAAAGAATAGCTTTTGATTAAAACTCAAATTTGTATCCTTTACCACAGGAACTTTCTATATCATGTAGCATTGCTACATGATATAGAAATTTCTACATTGTAGCAATGCTTTTAGCTGTTTGGGTGGCAAAATATGGCATTCAAATTAGTGTCTCATCCAAACCTCTTGATACTGAATTTTCTTAGTTAAAACTAAAAAACAACATTTTAGATCTTTTAAAAGGTATGGAGCTTGATGTTGTTTTTATCAAATCAAAAAAGAACAATGAATTAAATATTAATTTTCATTAAAAATAACCTGTTTGGCATTCAGTACACTTAGTCAATGGAAAATTCACTGGACTCCAACATCTCAGAATCTCCTCTTTTGATACAATGTGGAGCTGCACTGTTTTGTTTTAATATTCTCCATGTTCATCAATTGGTTTATTGAGATGAATAATGAATAGGCATAGCATAGTACTGGATAAAGATTCATAGTTTGATTGACAGCAACCTTTACCCCAAGGTTATCCAAGCAGTCCTCTTTGATTGGCTTAGAAGGATCACATGATCAGAAGAGCCTGAGAAGTTAATAGAGAATCGATTAAGCAGCCAATATTCTGATGCATATTTGTGTTCTGTGCTTTTGTTCTCCTACACAAGCATGTTAAAGATGGAATTGGAGGAAATTTATTTCATTGATTCCATACAATTCAAGCCTCTGTTCACAATTAACAACTAAGATGGAAGTGGAAAGGGACGACACCTGATACAACCCAATGTAAAAGAAACCTGACAGCAACTAAGATTAGAAGACAAGAAATAATGAGAAAAGTTCAGTTTAGAAAGTAAGATAAAGTTACATGGAATTAGATCTGGGTAATATGGAAGGTGCTGCATTTACACAATCCTGTATTTTGCCAAAAACTGCTAAACAAATTGAGCAGAATGGGCTGGTGCCTTGTCATGATGAGTCTGCTACTCAATTATGAATCACCTGTCTAGCCATTTATAACATACAGCATCATGGAGATGACATACGACTGCCAATTAATTCTGTTTGGTGACAGTTTGACATTCATGAGCATATTCATCTTGAACTACACTGTGTTTGTGAAAAAAGTCTATGACCAGCACTTGTGTTTTGCTCTGAATAATCATAAAGCCTTCTTTCACTTTGGTTATCACACAGACTTCCTCACAAATGACCTTTAGTTTCAGTATCATAACAATATAACAATAATTTGTCACTTATTATGATGGTTTTCAAAAAGTTTATATTGGTTTCTGACCACTGAAGCAAATCAGTAACTATTTTCATCCAAAAACACTCCTTCCCTGGTATCAGAAATTGCGGGACAAACTGGACTGTAAATTGTCTTATTCCCAGATCTTCAATAAGAAAGGCTTGACATGATCCAACAGAAACATCACAAACATCTCTGATAATCTGACTTCTATTTTGCCTTCACCAGACTGAACATTGTTTCAAATAATAGGAAGGTCTTCCTGTATGTTCATCAATTTCCACTGATGTTTTTTTTCTTTCTTTCCTTGAAGCATTGATGTCAGTCAAAGATTCTCAAATGGCTCTTATGAATTATGTGCATAAACTTTTTTCAGTATTTCAAAGATTTCACAACCTGTGTTGAATTTACAATTAAATCCAGATTCATTGTTCAGTATTTTCTTCCATGAGAAAATGCAACACGGGGAAAAACTGGAGACTGATGTGTAGTATTGAAGTCAGTCAGTTAGACAGTCAACAATTGGTTTGACTGACCAAGCCTAACATGAAGTTACTAGTTCATTAATGAGCCCACTATAACAGCTTAAATAATTCCTGCCACTGCTGCCAGGAAGAGTCCATTAAGCTGAGGAGGTGTTTGACTGTCCTACTGTCCAATAGTTAATAATCTGTAACAGTCATTTCCAGACTGCAGGTTCAATCCTGGCTAAGGGTGAAAGTAACACAGAATGACAATTATCAGTATTCTACATCTCCCCTTCCTCCCCCCCCTTTCCCATTGCGCAAACGTATTGGCCTTTGAGGAGAAATTAGTTCCTTTCGGCCAGGCTGATTAGAGGGGAGCAATCTTGACAATGCCCGGGGTATTTTCGTCGGCCTTGGTTTTGGGGGCGGAGTGACATTGGGTGATGCCAGGTCCCTAGTGTTGAGGTGTGGGGTGTTAGAGTTGGAGCCAATGGGATCAAGCATAGCACTAGGCAATGGTGTGGGTTTGGGTTTTGTGGTTAGCTTTTTCAGGAAGCGTCGGTTTCTGAGTGTGATCCTACCTGATCCGTCCACTCGGAGCTGGTATTGCCGATGTGGGAGAACCTCAATGACGGTGCCTGTAGTGGTCCACCGGCGGTTTGATGGGTTTTGAATGGCTACTTTGTCACCATTCTGTAGCGGGTCAAGACTGTGTGTGTACCTATTGTATCTTTCCGACAGCAGGACATTCCGTTGACGAAAACTCTCCTCACGACGTTGTGCTGCGGCTATCCATTCAGAATGTGGTTTGTAGAGGATAGGTCTCAATGGGATCGAATCCCGGAGTCGGCGGTGGAGCAGCAACTGCGCTGGGGATAGGCCGATGCCTTGAATGGGAGTATTGCGGTATTGGAGGATTGCTTGGGCAACACTATCGTTGTCTAGTGAACCCTGAGGGCCTGTGTTGCCATGGATTATCCTTTTGGCAGTTTTGACAGTGAGTTCCGCTCGGCCATTGGATTGAGGGTATGCTACTGATGATTTTCTATGTTTTACACACCCATGACTTGAGAAACTGATGAAATTGCTCAGAATTAAAAGGAGGGCCACCGTCACTACTCAGCTCTTCAGGAGTACCATAAGTGTGGAAGAGTTTCCTACAAATAGATATTAATCTTTTAGTGGTGGCATGACCAGGTTTAGTTGATATAAGATGATCCAGCCCGTGAGTCGGTCTGCGCAAACAAGGTATGCAATATGCCAACGTAAAATATATCCATTACTATTTGTTGGAAGGGCCAATCTGGAGTTGCTGTTAAAGTGATTGGCTCGAGGGGTTGGGATGGGGCGATACTGGTGCACACCCGACAATTATTCCTGAAATTGCGTATGGATGCGTTCATACCAGGCCAATACACTGAATCGTTTGCACGAGCTTTCATGCCCTCTACACCCTGATGAGCTGAATGTAGGCAATGTAGCACTTTCCCTTGTAGGGTCCTAGGTACGATAATTCTTTCGTCCATCAGTGCTAAGCCTCTGTCCGTGGTGAGTCTGTGACGTACCTCCCAGAAATGGCGGATTCCTGGTTCGACCTGAGAACGTATAGAAGGAAATCCTTGTTCAATCACCTTTAAAAGTGATGTGTAATGCTGATCATTCTGGCCAGATGCACGAATATGGTCAAGTGATATGATATTGTTGCTATCCCTACAATTCGTCATTGCCTGATGGGTCACTGATTCCATTAAGTCATCTATGTCGTCAGAGAGGTGTGTGTCCTGGTTAGAAGGTTGTGTTGAGAATAAAGTAGTAAGGGCTTCTACTATGGCAACTGGGTTGAGGGATATGGCATCAGAACCCTTGTGCCACTTGCCGGGCAGTGCTGAATGGTAAAGAAATATCTTAGGGACCTCTCCTTCAGTTTAAATAGGCGTGGGTTGTGAATCTTACTAAGGTCCCTATCACCAAATACCCCTGTTAAAGGCTGGTGGTCTGTGACCACTATTACATTAGGGCATCCCATGATAAACATGCGGCATTTGTCTAATGACCAGGCGATTGCAGCTGCTTCGCCCTCAATGGGTGCATATCGGCGCTCTGCGTCAGTGCAGAATCTGCTACCTGCAAATATGATGCGCCAGCCCTCTGTGCAACAAACTGGAGCCTTGTCTGTGGGCATGTGCAGTGTTTTTGGAGCAATAAAAAACCCATACCTTCTTGCTCCAGTCTGGGGCAAGGCAGGTTGCGCGATTGATGTCAAAGCTTGTAACTCCCTTCTTTACCAAGCCAACGATAACCTCCTTAGATTTGCGGAACGCGTTCTCGAGATCTTGGTTCCACGTAAAGTGTGAATTTTGTTTGACCAGGTCTCGAAAAGGAGCCATTATGGGGCTTAGGGAGTATGCCCATGCCACTTGATTAACCAACCCAAACCATGACCTTGCGTCGGTTATGTTCTTTGGGATAGGGAAGTTTTTTATTGCATTGAGTAGTTCTTTGGAAGGGGCAACTCCTGTTGGTGTATTTGGAGACCACAAATTGAACCACATCCTGACAAAATTGGAATTTTTCCTTGTTGAGCGTGATCCCATTTTCTGCACACAGTGACAAATAATCAAAGGTATGATAAAAAGCACCTTCTATATTTTCGTCATAGAGTAGGGTATCATCAACTACCTTAACTTTGCGGGGAACATCTCTGATTATTTCATCATATCTGCATGTATAGGCATCGCCGGAGGCTAAATATCCCTGGGGCATTCGCAGATACATAAAACGACCCCACTCAGTGATGAAGGTAGTGAGTGGTTGTGATTCCTCATCTAGAGGGATTGAATGATAGCCATCCATAGCATCTAAGACAGTTTTCTTAGTGTTGGAAGGTACCTGTAATGCCAATTGGAATGGCGAGCTGGTGTGGTGTGTCTCTCGCTTGCATTGGGAGTTCAAATATTGGTAGTCTACCGTTCTTCTAGGCCTCCCGTCTTTCTTTGCAGTTATTACCATTGTGCTGCACCAGTTAGTGGGGGTGCCAATGGGTACTGGGGCGAGGATACCCCTTTTGACATCATCCCAAAGGGCCTGTCGTACCTTCTCTTTAAAATGATATGGTACTGGATAGGGTTATGTCTTGCTTTGGGGTTGATCCTTCCTTGAGGTGTATGTGAGCTGGGGGCCCAGCCATAGCAGGAAATTTTCCGTTTTTGTTGAAAACCATCGTAGCAAATTGGTCTAACAACCATTGCTTTTTTTTCTACGTTTTCATTGGTTGGTGGAAATGGAGGGGTTTTAGGATATTGGATTTTATGGGCTGGAGCTTTTGGTGTGTTATGCTGGGAATCCGTGAATACCGCATTGCATGTTATTGAATTACTTGCAGGGGCGGGAGGCCCTGCCATAGGTTTAGGAAAGAATGGAGGTAATATACCCACATCAATGCAGGCTGCCTTACTAAAGTATATTACCTGTATATTTTTACATATATATAGTGCCTGTTTTGTAGTCCTCTCCCCAATTGTAAACATGATGGGTAGCCAACCTTGACACACCAATGAGAACCCTCCTACTGCACGTACTTTTTTTTTTAGAGGGGACTAAATTTTTCTCCGAGAGTCCCATGTACTGTAGATGTTTCAACCCACCGAGGCATATGGTTGCACCACTGTCAGGATAGATTTTGAGATTGATAGGACAAGCAGCAGGGATATCTCTGGCTTGTCTTGGGTCAGGGCAGGGGGAAAATGGGGTTAATGTGGCTTCCACCTCCTCGCGGCCGTTGTGGCTATCTGGTTTGTAACTGTCAGTTACTGGATCGAATATTAGGTGCGCAATCAGAGCATCCATACTGGCTTCTTCGTCTTCCAGGCACTTAATAGCACCTTCTTCATTCTTTGATTGGCAGACATTTGCAAAGTGGTTCCGTTTTCCACAAGCTTTGCACGTTTGACCCCATGCCGCACACATCCGTGGCCGGTTACCTATTCCAGCCCCACCATGCCGGTAACTACCACAACCTCTGCATGCATTACGTTGGGGTTTTTTTTCCACCATGTCTCCACGGTTGAAGGTAGTGCCTGAACGGGCTGAATTTTGGGCCCATTTCTGTCGGTGATACGCAGATGTTCGAATCCTTGCAACATCTGAGGTACCAGATATCTTATCTTGGTCTCGCATGGCCATCTCGAATGCTTTTGCATGAGTTATATTTTGTTCCAAGGTCATCAGTGAACCTGCCTTAGCCAATATATCCGCCTGTAGTGTGTCATTAGCAATGCCCCGAATGAACTGATCCTTTATATATATGTTGGACAAGTCATGATCACAGTTGGGGCATATATAGTTGCAATCTTGTGCTCCTGACTGTAGACGAATCAAGTAATCCTGGATGGACTCATGGTCACTCTGTATGATGGATGAAAAGGAGATTCTGTGCACCATGGGATTTGATTTCTGTGTAACCAACACCTCTAGCATATCAAGCAGTTTGCTAGGGTTGGTGTTGAAGAAGTCAGGGTAAGTATTGATGATAGAATTCTGGACGGTTTCATCAGCACAATTGTACAGTTGAATGTTAGTCTGTATGGGGGGAAGATTGGTCATCTTTGTAAATACGTCCAGTCTATCCTGAACTTCCTGAATTGTTGTGGGGTCATTTCCGAACGGATTTGAGGAAGTTTTGCAGTTGGTGTTCTTGCATAATTAGCTGATAATGGGAGTGTCACTGGGGATCCTTGGCTAGCTTTAGTATAGTGAGCATGTCACCCATAGTCTTGATACCCAGTTCCTTAAGCATTGCACGGTCTAGCATATGCAAGCTGGACCTTGCAATCTCTTCACTAGAAAATGTCTGGGCATAAGTTTTGGCAGAGGCAACAGATATGCCTGCCTCAATAAACAGCTTTTCCCATCCAGCTAGGTCGAATCCTGTTCGCAGCGCCATATTGAAGTCAGTCAGTTAGACAGTCAACAATTGGTTTGACTGACCAAGCCTAACATGAAGTTACTAGTTCATTAATGAGCCCACTATAACAGCTTAAATAATTCCTGCCACTGCTGCCAGGAAGAGTCCATTAAGCTGAGGAGGTGTTTGACTGTCCTACTGTCCAATAGTTAATAATCTGTAACAGTCATTTCCAGACTGCAGGTTCAATCCTGGCTAAGGGTGAAAGTAACACAGAATGACAATTATCAGTATTCTACATGTAGCTGATAATGTGATGATGTTTAGATGAGTCAGTGTTAACTGGAGAAAGAAATCCTGGCATCAGCCTTAATACATTTTCAACAAACTTTGTAGTAAATTTGAATCTCCATGACAGATCATCTATCTGGTGAATTCCACAAGTCAGTTGATGGTAGATTCATCCATTATGGTCATTTCTTCTTTTTTAAAACACCATGTGCCATGTTGTTATCAGATAATTGGCAATGTCTTAATCTAAAAATTTCTTCAGATTAAAAAAAATCATTTTATGACTTGTTGCATCATGTATACCCTGCAGTAAGTAATGTTAACTTCTCCCATTTCCAAATATATCAACATTCAAAGAATTATTTAGACAATTGGATTTCTCTTTATTTTTGTTATTCACATGATACTTTGACCTGTACATTATCTGGTCTTCTTCAGGTGTAATATATATATATTTGTTATCCTCCCTTTCTTTAGTAGTGCAAATAGATTTTGTTTTTCCTTACAAAGATGTATATGACACCTGCAGAAGGCCAGAGAATGTACCAGTCAAAATGTCATGTGATCAACAAAAACAAGTTCACTTTTCCATATAATGATTTAAAATTTTTCCATTTTGTCTCCTCCATTTGTATCTTATTCTGTGGTCGTGAATAAAATTCTTGTCTGAATTTGAAATAATTTTATTTGAATTATTTTGTTTTCACATGTTTGATAATATAGATAAAAATATAAAATTTTGTGACAAGTTTCTGTTATACAAGATGATCATGAGAAATGGATTGCTGGTTAAAAAAAGCATCTTTGTATAAACAAGGGATTAATGAGATTCTTTTACATGCCATCAAGATTCCAAAGTTTCAGAACCTCTGAGTTACATAGGCCACAATAGATTATAGCAAAATTGAATGCAGACTTGTTCTATATTTTCTGTCATGGGAAATTGTGACATACTGAAAATTTGAATAAAGATGTGCTCACAGTTGAACAGCTTATATGATAAAGTGATGATGTCTAGATATCTAGACTGTTGTCTATCTGTGTCATTTATCTCTTTATCTTGGTCTGTTTCCATCTGCTCCTCCCTTGCCGGTGTCCCCCCCCCCTCTGCTTGGTCTGCCAATCTCTCTATGTCCATCTGTCCTCTCTGCTCATATCTCCTTGGCTGCCCCTGCCCCCCTGTCTATTTACATCTGTCCTCCTCTCCTGGTCTTGCTCCTGTCTTGCCCATCTCTTTGATATGCTGTTATTTATTCATATCTATCTATCTATTCCAGTTTTCTTGGTGACTGAGATCATTTTTATTCTTGTGCCTACTCAGTGTAAACACCAGAATTTCAAACATTGACTTTTATATCATGTTGGCTTTTCTCACTTAGCACACTGGTGCTACACAAATTTCATACTGTCTCACAACAATCACTTTGGATACCAGCAAAATCTTTAATATCTATCAGACTGCTCTGTATTTATCATAATTCATGTTGTTCTTTCTATCTCTATATTTATTTCTATTTTCCAATTTGCATTTCCACCATCTTGGCCTGTTCATGCCCCCCCTCTATCTTTTGAAGTTTGTTCTTTATCTATTCTGACACTTCTTAAAAATGAAACTCATAAGTTTAGTGAATAGTCTACATGACTAGCTTATTCACCATTGATTTCTAATTGTGTGTATTTTGTTTAAAATTCTTGTAAAGAAGCTTGAAGGAAAAATCTATATCGTATCTCACATAATCTGCAACAATCATCATAAAAATGCCAAGTGATACACTTGTTGTTGCAACATGCAGAGATGACTTATGAACGAGTCACATTGATTGGGTCTTGAGACAAAATCAAACTGTGTTCACCATTCTTCTTTTTTCTTCTTTTTCTGCAGGCAAAATCAACTGTCAAAGACATGCAAATGTTAGTGAGGGCTCCATGAATTCCTGAAAAATTGAATGTATTTATATTGTCTCAAAGCTGCTTTCATCAAGGACAACTATTCTTGAATGGCAGAAACACATATTTGTTCGGATGTTTTCAAATATTCTTCATAGTAATCAGAACATTTTATAAACTTTTTTTTTATATTGAGTACAAATAATCCCAAAAGTATGTAATGATCGAATTGGTTAACTTTATCCAGGTGGAAAAGTTTCTACAATCTTGTTCTTTATACATCATTATATCATTTTCTCAAAGGAAAATTTCAGATTAGTTTCTCTAAAAAGTATTTTCTAATTTAACTTGATTAATTTGAATTAAAAATATTAACAAATAAATAGCATATGTAGATATTATAAAAAGATTATACTTTGTATATTGAAATTCATTCTCAATTAATGGAAGTGTGTGGAAAGTCATGCAAGTTAGAAATGTCCGCAAGTGATGCAGCAATGACAAGGTTCAACACTTCCTCAAAAACATGGTGGCGAGCTTGTATGATACAGCGCCTGTAAAAATGCATCAGTAGATACATGTTCAAACTTAAAATGATGTAAACATCATAGACAATAAACAATAAATGCTTCTAAATATTTTGGAGACTTTACCTTTGTATTTCTGGCTTTTGAAAAAAACAAAAAACAAAGATAATACAGTTGCTTGTGGCTAAATACTGTCTATGGTAATTATGTCTCTAAGCTTCGATAGATTATTTATTATTATTAATGGAATAGATAAATAGAGGAGTTTATTTTTAGAATATCATTATTTCATAAAGTTGTTAAAAAATTGTCTGATCAATATTGTATATCTATAAATTGATGAGCATCTTTGTCTAAACTTTTGAGGAATTATCATTATTATTCACTGATGTACTTAAACTGATGTCCTCATTTTGATTGTTATTATAATCACAATATTTTGGCCATTGTATCCTCTGGCCTTCTTTAGATATTTGTATAAGTTAACTTTCTAGGAATTTCAAAGTAAACCTTTTAGTGACATCTTATAGATGAATTAACTAGGGGGAATTAACAGTTACAAGATATCCTCTGGGCATGGACAGTGGGGTGAGAACAATCTCCTGTAGATTGAATAAAGGGTCAGTTTGAAATTTTCAGAAGGTTAATAACTAAGACAGACACCTGAAGAAGGTCAGAGGTTAAAATGGCTGAAACATTATGACAATAATAACAATCAAGGTGAGAATATTCTTCAAAATACACCAATGTATAATAATAATTAATGAACATTTGTCTAAGGTTGAAAAATGTCTTTTTTTCTGTATTATAAAAACACAAAAGTATTTGAATGTTGGGAATATACTCTTGCTATTGGGGGCAATATCAATTTTATATTTTTTAAATTTTTTGTTTATTCATACTTCAGCTGTCCCATGTTAATACTTGTAAATCTAAGTATACTTTTATCTCATATGGATAAGGAAAGCTAAAATCATAACATATCTTGTGCCTTACAAAGCAACAGAAAATGGCTGTGTGTGTGTGTGAGAGAGAGAGAAGAGAGATAAAGGCCTGTCATGAAACCTTATTGATTTTATCATTTTTTTATGAAATAGTCCTTACCGACAGGCAGATATAATTTGAATGTTAGCCTAATCAGTAAGATTATTTAGATTAGTATTTTTTATTTTTTTAAATGTTTTGGAAAGATGAAGTGGTTATTCATTTGGAAAATAGGAATTCATAAGTTAAAAGTCCAAGATGGAATGTTTTTTTAATTTTTATTTCTTCTCTTTTGCCTAATTGGGAAGAAAAATCGATTCAATTAGCAGTTAGGTTTGGTTCATTAAGGTAACCCTTCCCGCTGAGCCCAGAAGAAGCAAAATTAGGTTATTTCAACAATAATTCACCTTAATTGGGAGAACCTTCCTACTGGGCATCAGTCTTGAAAGTATACTTCACTTAATGATAAGTAACAATTTTTTAAAGACACTTTCTTTTATCTTGCTTTATAAGAATTGTTTTTAAGGACCAAAAGTATTGAAGAATTTCTTCACGCTTCTCTATGTTATTATTTCCTTTGAGAATTGATTTGATCAGTAACTATCAACTCGGTTTTAGAATTTTGTTCAAGATTTCAGATTATTGCACAACTGGAAGGAAACCGAAAACTCTCAACAGTAGAGATCACTTCTAAAAAAAAAAAAAAAAAAAAAAAAACAACTAAATATTTAAATTTGTCAAATAAACCACATCAAAGTTCTTTATTATATGTTAAATAATAGATTTGTGGTATATATTATTTAAATAGATTTTCACCATAATGTCAAGTTTGTGTGAGTGACAGTTTAATGTCAGTTGAACACTTAGCTTATATTGGAGAAGTTAAAGTCAGATGAGAGATAAGGAAACGTCCTGAAATGAAACATAACTGCCAGTAACTGTAACCGTCTAGCATTCCACTTTCCAAATGACAAGGAAATAAACAATTTGGGGGGTCCTGTGTTTAAGATCTTTGTTGTTGATTTGCTACCCCACCAGATAATTCCCATATTGATTTTCATTTCTCCCAATTGTTCAACAATCATCATTGTTTCTCTTTTTATATGATAAATTGAATCAAATAAATGAGCAGGAATTTCTGTCTATAATTTCTCAAAAAAGCTAAATGAGAACTACACAAGGATACTGTGTGCTATTTAGAACAAATCCTGGGAGCAGCATCTGAAAAAAAAAAAAAACAGCAGTTGTATGGCCACTGATAAACCATTCAAGAAAGGTTGGTAAGACATGCTAGGCACTGCTGAAGAAGCAAGGATAAATATACAGGCAACATTCTCCCATGGATTCCTACACATGTATACACCCATGTTGGCTGAACAGCAAATGTCATTGTCATGAACTTTGGTAAAAGTACACGTTTACTACTGCTTGATATTGTGATGAACGAAGGAAGAACGGAGCGAGAAACGAGGAAGATAGAAATATTTTACATACCAAGTACTACCTTCATTAGTTAAAGCGTTATAACTCCACCCCCTAACCTTAGTACCGGTGTCTTGGCTGGTTGTGAACTGAGATGACCCGAAACCCCCCCATTACCCATAGCCCAAAAGAAAGAAAAAGTGAACGCCTTAACCCCAGAGAAAGACTAGCGTCTCGTTCATGATTTCCCGCTTTTTTGTGGAAAATATACTTTACAATCACAAGCTAAGTAGACCTCGAGATGGTCGGACAGCGAGAGACCCGTTAGCGACTACTAAGAAGTACCTCAACCGAAAATATGAAAATTCGGAACTTGAAAAGAAAAAAAGGAAAAAAACCTTGAATGCCCACTCTCCCTCTAAGGGGTATTACGAAAAATCTATTCGTGGAAAAGAAAACAAAAAAAAAAAAATAAAAGAACACTGTCTTCATCTAGATTAAAGTAAGTCCTCCATTACTCGAATATTTATGTCTTTTGATGATATGAACTTTTGGTCGTGAATTTGATTTCACAGATGTTTTGTTGAACGAACTTTGACGGCGAACATAATTTCGCAGATTCTTCTGGTGATGTAAATTTTAACTGTGAATGTATGAAAAAAAAAAAGAAAGTGTAATGTCGAGGAAAACCTACCTGACTCGAAACGGTTCCGGTGCATGGCTTGCAAGGAGAAATGTAGCGAAGAAGAAAGGAATGTGGTTGGGGCGGTGTGTCGTGGAGTCCGGTCGGAGTGAGAAATGTTGAAAAGTTGGAAGGGGGGCAGAGAAGACACTTTTATTGGTATTGAAAGGCACTATGGGTAATGGCCCATGGTGCATTGCAACTCCTGTTTTCACCATAAAAGTGGCCCATTTTGGGCAGAGAGGGTGTAGCGATTTTTGCGTGCTTTTGTGACACGGCATTTTATATGAAGAAGAAGGAAAGAAAGAAAGAGGAAGGAAAGAAGACATAAGCTATTTCGGCGAACTATGGACAAGGTGTTTGACTACAGACTAATCCCGGAGTTTGGTGGGTCTCCCTCCGACGAACCCGTCATCGAATGGATTCAGCGTGTGGAGATGATCTGCGAACTCTGCAAAAGGACAGATATCGAGCTGATCCTACCGTTGTACCTGCGAGGTGGAGCTCTCGCTGTTTATAGACAATTGAGCAAAGGGGAGAAGACTGATTTTCAGCAAATAAAACAGGCTCTGATAAAAGCCTACGCTCCTGACTCATTCGGTGCATATGATCGATTCGTGGCCCGGCGACTTCAGCCTGGTGAAACGTGAACGAATATTTGGCTGAATTACAACGGCTGGACCAACTCGTTGGGGAGCGACAATGATTTGTGCATTCGTTTCTGGACTGCCGCAGGACGTGCGTCGATTGTTGCGCGCGTCATCGCGCATGGATGACATGACAATGGGAGAGATAGTGGATTGGGTACGGGCCATTATGGCCGACACTGAACAGCCCGAGGAGATCGTTGCTGCTACTAAACCTGCCCCTGTGCCAGCCGAGGCCCGAAAGAACGAAGTTGTGTGCTACAAGTGCTCCCGTAAGGGACTGCTTGCAAGGACGCTCAGATGCAGCCTTTGAACAACCATCTCGGCGTCTCCGTACGATCCGATGTTTTCGGTGTAAAAAGACCGGCCATATTGCTTCGGAGTGTTCGGGAAACGGCATGGAGGAGAAGTAATCAGCGTCAGCTTGCTCCCCAGAGAAAAGAAGAATGAGGCGCTGCCAACACTTGATGTTCATGTCAACGGAGAAAAATACAGCCCTGGTGGACACTGGGTGTACACGGACGCTGGCCAGCAGATTTGTATGTGACGCCTGGAGGCTCGGACAAGCTAGTGTGCTGACAGCAGATGGAAAAATGTTTAAGTGCTGCGGGCGAAGCCAACTTCGGCTCACTGTGGGCAATGCTGAGCCGGTGCATCTTAATGCACTTGTTGTGAATCGGCAGCTGTTGGGGTTTGACCTCATACTGGGGAACGATGCCATCAGAGCTTTAGGTGGTATGACCATTACACCATCAGGAACTGTGAGCTTTGGTGGGTACGAAGCGAATATATGCGCTGCAATCCAAATTGATGAGCCGGATTTTCGCGTGGATTTCGACGAAAGGACGAACTGATGGATTGCTAAATGGAAATGGTCCGGAGGACGAGCTCCAGAGCTTCTGGACAATAAGATACCGGAGTACCAAGTTCCAAAACATGCCAGAGAGAGCTACGAAACCGAGCTTCACAAGTGGATTGAAAATGGCTGGTTGTTGTCCTACCCCGAAGAGAGACTTGGCCCACCTAAGGGACTGGTTCCACTAATGGCCGTAATTCAGCACAATAAGCGTAAGGTGCGCCCTCTCATGGATTACAGAGAGCTAAATGAACATGTGGACGCATTTACGGCTAATGCTGATGTGTGCGCGGCCACATTGAGGGAATGGCGCAAGAAGGGCGCGAATGTGTCATTGCTTGATCTGAAGCGAGCATATCTTCAGATCGGCATTGACGAGTCTTTGTGGCCTTATCAGACTGTGATATTTGGGGGCCAAAGGTATTGCCTCACCCGGCTGGGTTTTGGCCTCAATGTGGCGCCTCTCATCATGAAGTCTGTTGTTGAAGCCGTTATGTCTTGAGATCCAACCATCAGGAGCGCCACGTCGGCGTACATCGATGATATTTTCATTAATGAAGATCTAGTCTCAACAGCTCGGGTGAGGGCGTACCTGTCTGAGTACGGCCTGATTTGCAAGGATCCAGAGCGACTACAGGATGGTGCCAAAGTCCTTGGTCTGCAGGTCTGGGGGAAAAAGGTGTTCTTCGATGGAAGCGGGGGAGTGAAGTTCCCGATGTTCCCCAGGTCATTACTCGCCGAAACACATTTTCCCTGTGTGGGAGACTTGTGGGCATTTTCCTGTTTGTGGCTGGCTTAGAGTGGCTGCTGGATTTATCAAACGTCGGGCGAGTGCGGTATCGGTTGGTTGGGACACTGAGCTTGCTGATCCTCTACTGAAGAAGATGCTACAAGATACAGTCACCCGGGTTAAGCGGGGTGATCCGGTTAAGGGAGTGTGTGTGTACCGCCGGCCTGGAGATGAATTTGTGGGTTGACGCCAGCTCACTTGCTACAGGGGTGTTATTAGACGACAATGGAGCCGTAATTGAAAATGCGTGCTGGTTGCGCCCTGACAATGACTCCCATCACATTAATTTGGCCGAACTCGATGCGGTGGTGAAGGGTGTCAACCTTGCGCTTCAATGGCAGGCAAAAGTACTTCACATCAAAACGGATTCTCTGTGTACGTACCATTGGCTCAATAACAGTTTGAGTGGAAAGTCAAAGATACGCACCAAAGCAGCTGCGGAGATGTTGGTCAAGAGGAGGTTATACACCCTCTCACAATTGATCAAAGAGTACGAATTGACCGTAGACGTGACGCTGGTAAGGTCAGAGCATAACAGAGCCGACGAACTGACGAGAGTACCGCAACACTGGTTCAAGGCTATGAAAAAGGGGGAGGAATTGGCGCCGGATGTCTGTGCCACTGCTCTGAGTAAACATCAGATATTGAGTATTCACCGGCAGAGCGGGCACCCCGGAGTAAGACGGACAACCTATTTTGTGCGGCGAGTTGGCCCGTCAACAACAAAGGCAGACGTAAGATCTGTAGTGCGATCCTGTGTGGACTGTCAAACCATCGACCCAGCACCGGTACATTGGAGGAAGGGAAAATTAAACGTGGATACTAATTGGAGCTGGCTGGGAATGGATATTACCCACTATGGGGGTAGACACTACCTGAGCCTCATCGACTGCGGACCCTCTTGATTTGCTATTTGGCGTTCAATTCGGTGCCAGGATTCTGATACAGTGGCTAGTCACTTGAAGGCAATCTTTTGCGAGCGGGGTCCACCAGTCGAAATACTTACCGATAATGACACTGCCTTTACCAGCAGGAGATTTCGAACCTTTCTTGGGGAATGGGGAGTGCGATTGCGTCTCCGATGCGCGTACGTGCCGTCCGGAAACGGGATTGTTGAACGGTGTCATAGGACGATCAACTCAATCGCGGCCAGGAAGCAGTGTACCATCCAAGAAGCTGTATACTGGTATAACGTGACACCCAAAGACGATGTTTCGTCGTCTTCAGCGCCGGCCAATCGTATACACCAGTACCATGTCAGGGTCAGGGGGATTGATGCCGCTCTCTCGCCCGAATTGCAACAGGAACACGGAATGTACCAGGTAGGGGACTATGTTTGGGTCAAGGTTCCGAACGGCAGGTGCACTACACGATCAAAAATAGGTCGTGTGACTGGAGTCAACAGTCGGCAATCCGTAACGGTTGATGGAACTCCACGCCATGTCAGACATTTGCGCCTCTGTTCAAAACCTTGCTCTTTGGAAGATGAGAGTTCCTCTGAAGAAAGTATGAGGCTTATCCAGGTGGGATCCCCCTCATCAGAATCATGTGCTGCCAGTGATTCCTCGGATGAATCCTCTGCAGACGAGCCGAGACTGGGACGTCAGTCCCATGCCAACGAGAGACAAGAGATTGGCACTGGGAAGCATTGTGATCAACAAGGAAGGCAAAACAGTGTCACTCACTCGGGATATGCACAACAGCCACCCGACGTCGAAACGCGCTCAGACGACCCGGATTTGCCAAACCAACTCACTGTTGGAGCCCGTTGCGATCGGGAGGACGATCAACCAGGCCCTGTCCCTCTCCGGAGGAGTACACGTCGAAAACGTCCTGCTCACGGTTGTACTTTTTGTGATCCTAAGATCAGGGGGGAATGTAATGACGAGGCAAACCTACCTGACTCGAAACGGTTCTGGTGCATGGCTTGCAAGGAGAAATATAGCGAAGAAGAAAGGAATGTGGTCGGGGTGGTGTGTCGTGGAGTCCGGTCGGAGTGAGAAATGTTGAAAAGTTGGAAGGGAGGCAGAGAAGACACTTTTATTGGTATTGAAAGGCACTATGGGTAATGGCCCATGGTGCATTGCAACTCCTGTTTTCACCATAAAAGTGGCCCATTTTGGGCAGAGAGGGTGTAGTGATTTTTGCGTGCTTTGTGACACGGCGTTTTGTATGAAGAAGGAAGGAAAGAAAGAAAGAGGAAGGAAAGAAGACATAGAAAGTAAAAGAAAAGGACCCTTGTTTGAGTTTATGTATTAAAATGTGTATTTTATATCTTTTGCTGATATGAACTTTTGGTCGTGAATTTGATTTCACAGATGTTTTGTTTAACAAACTTTGACGGCGAACATAATTTCGCAGACTCTTTTGGTGATGTAAACTTTAACTGTGAATGTATAAGAGAAAAAAAAAGAAAGAATAAACTGTTTGTTTTCTTGTAAAATTTATGGTCTGAGTTTCTTTGGCTTGACATAAACTGATTCTTCCCTCTCGATTCATTCACTATATTCGATAATATCCCCTTTTTCTTTCCCTTCTATGAAATCGCAGGATTTCATCCTGGGAACCTTTGTCGCATTAATTTTTTTTTTACTTCTTGCACGACACTGTGTATGATCGTCCCTAATCTACACAGGCGTTCGTGACAGTCATCAACTTTGTGAAAACTCTGGATGTCATCTAGAGGACTTATCAAGAACAATGGTCAATAGAGAGAGAGAGAGAGAGAGAAGAGAGAGAGAGAGAGAGAGTCAAGGGAATCCATATTATCAGCATACCTTGATGATAATGAAGGGAAATTAGGTATAATAAAAAGTAGGAAAATGAAAGCTAAAATCATTTTCAAAGTCAGAAAGACAATTTTTGTTTATATTATCTACTGACCTATATTCACTTTCATGGGAACAAAAATGGTTAAGTCATTATAATTGGGTTTTTTTTATTCTTCTCTGTGGTCTTTAATCTATCAATATATCAATATCTCTATATGTATCTCTGTATCTGTCTTTATCTCATTCTGTTTTTTTTTTTGTCTCTTTTGTAAGGGAAGTCATTTAGCAATTCATAGATCATGAAAAGCAAGTTCAAACATAGGTTCAGATGCCTTTGGTGATTTTTACCTATATGCACCTACCTACCCACACACTTGCATACATCCCTCTGTATATGAATCAAGTGCAATTGAATTTATGATATGAGATCCTTCCTTCCTTTTTTTTTATGAGTCTCTATGGTAACTAAAAATGCAAAAAACTTGATTCCATTTGATTTAATGTCTTCCTCAGAATCAAATGATGTAATCCAATTTATAAAAGTCAGTTTTCTTTTCTTGTTTCTTTTTTTTTAAAAATCAATTTTTATCTTTAGATAAAGCATTGTCAACCATTATTATTAATTTTTACTAGCTTTTTTTATCTTAGATTTTTAGTTTTATTTTATATTGCAACTCACTCAGGCTGTTCTAGGTGAGATCTCAGAGCTGATCTTTTATTATTTCTGATTTATTTTGTTTCTTCATTATTCATTGACAAAAAATGTGATAAAAAAAAGTAACTAAAAATTAAGATAACAGGAAATATGAGTCAAAATTAATAATTGTGGAATTCTTAGGTTGTTTTAAATATTTTTTTAATTTGATAATTTAAAAAAATGTCTTATTAACTATCATGTAAAAAGAATTTGATAAATATTAATGTTTAAATTTATCTAAATGTCTTAGATAAAGTCTTGTCATTATTATCATTTTTTTATTACTTTTTCTTTGTTGCTTTCTATTGCAACACTGAAGCCATTTTGACTTTTTTTTCTTTTTGTGATTGAAGCATAGATTGAAAATAAAGAATAAGCTTCCAATGAATATTGAATTTACATCTACAATCTTGGGAAACTGTCAGACTAAGACAGACCCTTAGAGATTAAGCTATGAAAGTTCACTAGTAGGCTTAGTTCAATATCTATTCATTAGGTTGTAAACAATATGTCAGATAATTTATAATGTAGATGTATAAAGTTGAATGATGTCTGATATTTAGCTTTTGTAGCTTAATCAGTAAAATGTTATTTCATGTCTGTTAGCTTGGTCAAAATCACTGAACTATATCAGAGGGTATGCTTTTAACCACCTTCAGTTCAGCCAATTGTTGGAAGATATGGATAATAAGTTCACCAATGTTTCATTCTCAACAGATCACAATATCATATCACAAAGTGCTGAAAAGATTCTATTTGTTGAGAGAAGAAATAATTATGTTTTTGGAGGTGAAAGGTCAAAACACAGATGAAATAAAAAATGAAAGTTCATTCTAAGAATTGGCTTTTGTTGTGGATGTTACTCCACAATTATCTTCATTACAAAACCAAGTTTATGGGGAAGTCATACTTATCAATTTAGAATTTAGTTCATTTTCCTCCAAGCAAAAAGCTGAAAAACACTGTCAGTACTGAGTCTGTACTTAGCTTTGTTAGATATTGTAGAAGTTATCCCCCAGATAACATAGAAACAATATAATACTTACCGTCGCCGTGGGATTCTAACTACCGTCGAGTTAGCAGACAAGAACATGCAAGCTGTAACTTAAATACAGTCCTTGCATGCCGCTGGCACATTGCAGACTGAGGGCTGAAGAGTGGGTACTTATCCATATCTCTGTCCCCAAATACTCCTGTTAGTGGCTGATGATCTGTTACTACTATTACGTTTAGGCAACTCATTATAAATATGCAGCATTTTTCTAGTGCCCATGTGATTGCAGCTGCTTCGCCCTCAATGGGGGCATATCGGCGCTCTGCATCGGTGCAAAATCTGCTGCCTGTGAAAACAATGCGCCATCCATCAGGGCAACACACTGGGGCCTTTTCCATGGGGCATGCGCAGTGCCTCTGTAATAGCAAGAAGCCCATACCTTCTTTGTTCTAGTCTGGAGCCAGGCAGGTCACTCTGTTGGTGTCAAAAGTGGTAACACCCTTTTTCACTAAATCCACAATGATTTGCTTTCTCGAGATTTTCGTTCCAAGCAAAGTGTGTATTTTGTAATTTTTGTACAATGTATTTGTTTTATTTAAATTTCAGTAAATGACTTCAATTATGTGCAATTAGTTGTCATGTCCACATTACAACACATATGACCCATGTAGCCTTCAGGGGACCCTAAGTTTGATATGCCTGCTCTAGATGGCATCCAGTGACCATACAGAGTTGATATAAATTTTTGCAGTACAGCCAACACTGGTGTGTCCATGTGTTTGAGTCCGTAGGAGAATATTACTTCTAAGTTTGTCCTTACTTCTACAGTAGTGCCCAGAATGTCCTGCTTGTCTTACTTGGATGATTTGTAAGAAGAGAGGTAGTTGCTGCTGTTTGTAGATTTCTTCAAGGATTTGTTCAAAACAAATTACTATAAATGTTAAATAAAATTCAGACCTTAAAGAAAAAGTGTGTGTGAGTGATATTCATTTATTTAGGATTTCTCTTAAAATGAGATTCAAGGAATCTCCTCATAAAATATACAAAATTGATACATTAAAAGGTTCATGATGGTTTGTATCTGATCTGGCAAAAAAAATGTGGCTTTACCTTAATCATAAATAGTTTTTTCCCTCTTTTTTTATATTTCCCTCTGGGATTCATGTATGTGTGTACTGAATTGAAGAGTGAGTTATTAGTTTTGAAATCTTTCTCTATGTCACTCTTCAAATGTGAGAGCAAAAAAGGGCAAATACCTCATTTCAGATTTTTTTTTTTTCAGATTTTTTTTAATAAAATAATTCTTTTTGTCATAAACGTGACATAAAGAAATTGGAATATCTAGATTCATTTTTGGGAAAAAATAAATGTCTTGTCAGTCTACTGTCTCTTAGAACATCATCAAAATGACCAATTTATAATTCTTGAAAATTCTATTAGAAAAAAATAAAGTAATCAATAATAAAGTGAATGGAAATAGTCAAGAACTTGTTTTGTGATGAAAGTTCGATTCGCTTACCAGTAGTAAAGAGGCCACGATGGCATGTTTTATCTGCAATATGAAATTTGAAAAAAGCATCGCATGTATGAATCAAACGTGTTTGATGTGAATGGCAAGGGACACGCATCCAAATTAAGAACAGATAAAAAGGCTGTGGAAACAGTTTCAAAGTATTAAGAGGAAGAGAAGGAAAAAAAGAAATCCTCAATAGGATTACTAATGTGTGCACATTGCATTTTGACCTACTTACATCTCTCACATTGGCTTTACTTGGCCTTTTTGCTAGAATAATTACAGTATTAAATTGCTCATCCAGTTGTATTGCTTGAATAAAAAAAGTAAGGAATTAAGAAAGAATGTTATTTCATTTCTGATCATTAATAATAAGAAGTAAAACCACCAAAATCCATGTATTTTGTAAGCCTCTTAGGATAAAATAATGTTAATGTGTTTTTTGTAAGTGTATCACCCAAGGATGACAAGATGTTACAGTGTGGGCCAGATTGTTGGTGAGGATTCAAGACAACATTGCTCCAGATAACATAGGGGATATGCTTGTCCAGTTTAGGGTTCAGTCAAATTACCTTTTTAATTTTTGCTTTAGGGAGAATGTAAATAAACATGGATTGTCTGTTGGAACCATTAGTAAGTAGGGATGATAATTTCTTTTTGATCTCCACCTGATGGCATTATTTTTTAATTTAGGCTTGTAAGCAGATTTGGATGGCATATATCTGAACATCTGCTTAATCCTTCACTTTTGAAGTGACCTTCCTTTTGAACATCATCTTGGGTGAGTTAAAGACATTAAAATTACATTTTGGAATTAAAGAATTAACGATAGACAATTACTGAATACAAAGACCATTAATTGTCCCGCCCTGTCGGCAGGGGCGTTAGAATGCACCGACTGCACCTCTGCAGAGGGGTAAGACTCCCCCAATGGGGCCACCTGTTGGCCGTGGGTGGCGACCCGTAATGCTTAAGGATAGAGCCCAGGTGGATGAGCAATTCATGACATGCAATACTCCACTTTAGCCCTATCTTGGGCTAGACGGGCGGTCGGAGAGGCCCCCTCCGATCAATCGGCTAGTCACGTCAAGCCCTAGCACCTATATGATTTTCCCAACCCTATTGCCTTTATGGCAAGCCCCAACCCCTTTTTATCATATGGGAGTTAGAAGGCGGTGGCTGCGGGTCTACATGTCGTGGGAATGACGTTAAACTCTATCTGATGGTGAGGTTCCAGTTTTGGAGGTTTTGGGAATGTGGAGCACCCCTTCATCACCATTGCTCCCTGGTCCACTCTGACCTGGAGTGGTAGTACCTGTTAGGGTCCCATCTATGGGTTAAATAGAAAAATATGTTTATAAAAAAAATTGTATTATCCATTAAGAATTGATTTATTTCAAAACTTTATCGGCATTAAATGACCCACTGAGGTTGATATGCCGTAAAACAAAACAAACCAAAAAAAAAAAAAACATTAATTGTCAGAATTGAAATGTGTGAGACAAAACTGTTAACAGGTGGGTCATCAAAACAAAAAACCTAGTCAAATAGAAAAAAATCTAGATTAAGAGTTTTAAAAGATTATGAAAGCTTTTTGGGTTCAATGAAGTGAGAAAGGTGATATTCATTGTCAGAGAGGAAAATTCTGCCAGTAGAGAGTAAAGTTTCTTGTTGCTGAGAAGATTTGAACTAAAAGGCTAATCTGACAATTTCTTTCTCTCACTTGCTTCTGTCACATCCACCCTACAGAAACGTGTTGACCATAATGGCTTCCCCTAATATTACAAAATGATTCGCATGTGTGTATGAAGTTCATACAGACTCAAAGTGATTTTAAAATAGTCTTTTATTTTGTCCTCACAATGGAGCCATCAAAACTAGAAATTAAAACGGAAACTTTATAAGTCTCGACTATACAAAAAATGGTTACAGGTTTACAAACAATAAAACAAACAAATTTCACACAAATAAAAGGTTAAAAAACAAAGTTAACAGGAAAGGTTTACGCCTCATAGTTTTACCAAAAATTCTAAATACAAAACATTCAAGCTTAACTATGAATTACAAATTAAAGAACATACAAAGGGGATTGGGGTATTTAAACTTAAATAGCCTCAAAAGGCACGAACAATGTGTTAACTAGGATAAGAGGAAATAATTTTACCATATAAGACAATTCTCATTTAACAGGAAAAATAACACATGTTTCGACTAACAGAGCAAATACAATTTCAAGAAGAGAATGGAAAAAATAGTTTACCTTTGTTAGCACGATAGGGGTTTAGATATGAACGGGACAAAATCTTAGTAATTCTTATACTAAGAATGCGGTTATCAATTATACCGCCCAAAAAGCTCTACTTTCAGAGAGCACCAAAGGTTGTGACCATACCATACGGTCACCTCAAAGGGAAAGAAAGATTTTTGCTGGTCCTTTCCCAGCCTGACTATACCAAATTACTATGCCGAATCCAAAACACCCTAAAAAACTCATTTCTTTCACTGAAACTTTTTGCTTTTACTGCCTAAGGTAGTGTTCTCTTTTACATAGCAACACAAAGGCAAAATAAGTACTCCAAACAATCTCAAAAATGCATTTACACATATTTAGTTTTTTTTTAAACCAAGGAACTATTTTCTCTAAGGGAACATTCTTACAAGTGGGATGACCAGGTCATTAGGGTACTTTTCAAGGGAAGGGAGAAGTGGAAGGGGAAGGCGTAAATCAGGCCTGATGACCATGTCAAGACAAAATACTACTACTACAAGTGAGCTGCCTACAGTGGCAGCCACAGCTTCAGTTTCACAAATAAAATAAACAGCAGTGAAGCTGAAATTCCTTGCTTTCTTGTTTACAAAATTAGAGGAATAACAAACTTACTTACTTTTCAGGAAAACAAAGACCCTTGACATTTGATACTTCATCACAGAAAATATGGGTAGAGATCAAATCAAGCAGATCGAAGAGATCAGTAGAAGATTCTAAGATTAAGAGACAATCTGTGCTTTGCATGTTTCACTGAACAGCCTTCTGACATAGCAGTCCAACTAACATTCATCCTTTGCACTCAGCATAATAGAAGTTACTTAGGGGCCTGTAGCTACACAATGAATGGTTGTATATCATGTTATGCATATCGAATTGGTGGTTGGTTGTGTATGTTACAAAGATTTATAATGTAATATTATAAGCGAATCGTACTGAGGTGCAAATTGATAAGTTATCAAATAAAAGGGAGCAGTCAGAAAAAAGACATTGATAAAGTTCAACATATCATCTAGTGAGTTAGATGTAACAAGATATGCTTGATCTAGCACCTGGACTGAAAACAGCAGTTAACAGGGATTTGCCAAATTCACCAGACTTGATCAATCATCTAAGTGGTGACAGGAGCTGGCCTGACAGTATTTCCCATGTGAGACAGAAATTGAGGTTGGGTGTTATGTGAACCTCAATATAAGACAATGGTTTTCTTGATTTGCCCTTTCTTTTTGGTGGCTGGGGTATAAGAAGACAAGCATTTGTGTGAACAGAGAATGAAGAAAGATTAAAAAATATGGAATGACCTGATTCCAACTAGAATGAAGAAATTACCCCACGTGTCTCTATTATCCATTATTACCTGCTTCCATGTCCTTGAAAACAGAATGAAGAGAATAAAGCAACAAGTCTTGATACTTAAGATGAGTTGTATTTTGTGTTACACATAAATGTAACAGCAAGTAAATGGCCTGTTCATAAAACTTTGTCCTAGGTATAAGGAGCAATATACAAAATGTCTCAGGTGGCTGAGGGCTCTTATAACTCTGATAGACTTAATGTAAGTTTACAAAAAGATTACACAAAAAGACTGGCTGGCGGCCAGTTAAAACATTAACATAAATTAGTCTAGTGCTAAATCTGCTTATCTGAGAGTTCTTTGATAAAAAGGAACATATTTAGAGAAGAAATACTACTATTATGAGTGGATGTGGCATTTTAAGAAGAGAATAGCAGTTGACAAAGGGTTATGACTCGACATGTGTTGCAAAGAAAAATAGTTATTAAAGTTTACAAAAAGGGAGAACCACAAAATGTCAGATAATTACAGTGGTTCTATGTTGAGAGAAGGATAAATAAAAAAAGACTTACCATGATGGTCTGAATTATAGGATTAACTAAGAGAGATAAAAAATGTGTGTCATTCTGGCTATGCCTTAAACATAAAGGCCCAATAATGGAAGTCCTGAGCTGGTGATGATTTTAGGGGTTGTACCCTAATAAATAAGGGACTGCTAAAGGAAGTAATTAATTGGGGATCTAAACTTTACATCTAACATGACAACTACAGTCATTCATTATTCATTATTTTACTGATGTTATTTTTTTTCTATTTTATACAAAAAAATATTTCAATACTTATCAAAAAATTATTCTAATATATTCTTTCTATATCTTAAGACATTAATGAATTCCTGTGTAACTCACTCAAGGATTTTTGATGAATATAAAATAATTAATAATTTGGGAATGACCTGTTAGTACATGAGAACACATTTGAATTGTTTGAAGTATTCAATGGCTTGATCTTTATTAGAAAGAACATTAAGAGAAAAACGTTGTTCTTTTTAGAATTGAATAAAAGCAGAATGATTTGGAAATGATAATTAGGAATAAAAATCATAAATGACACTAGCTAGAATTGAACCTGGGATAAAGTAAGTAAGTAAAGTCCTAGGGTTGGCCTAAAGTTGATATCAGTCAGACAGTGAAGGAGGCTATTCCCTCCCTTTTTTAGTAGTGCTAGACCAAGGAGATAGTTTTGGTGTCTGGGGTGGAGCGCCACATCTACCATCAGTTCTCACTTTACTTCACAGATCCCTGTGCTACTCATACACTGAGTTGTGAGGGCTGGTATTGAATCTGGAACCTTGTGGTTCCTAGTTGACGCTCTACCAACTGAGCTAAACCAGCCCTAGAACTAGTAAATTCTGGTGAAATTCATTATTAGTGAGTTTCACCCACTTACACTTACAACCGACTGCTATGAGATTGACATGAATAATGGGTCTGTACACAAATTTAATAAAGAATCCACTACCATCAATTTAAATTCCTTCAAACTATTCAGAGTAAAGACACACAAAACCAGCAAAGAAGAAAATTTGGCAAAATTATGTGAACTCCGCCATCAAAACAAACTAAATTTGGAAAATGATCAGGAAAATCTTGGGGAAAACCTAGTCAACCCCTCTCAAACACCTTACTAAAAACAATACAGAAGCAACCAATAAAAAAGATATAGCAAATACACTAGCTGAGACCTCAATAAACTTTTCTACATAAAATCACCCACAAGAGTTGACATGCCATAAAATCCAACCAACCAACCAACCGTAAGAAGGTGTATGAAGCCACCTGGATGTATAGGAAGGATCTACACAAACACACACACTGTCCAACTTCATAAACAATTTTCTTTCAAACAGGAAATTCAGAATCCAAATTGGATCAATACTGTCAGACTTTGAAAATCAGGAAGGAGAACCCAAAAGGGTAATATGCTATCAGTGATCCTATTCAATCTAAAAATCAACATCATCAAATAACTGAATCCTGGAATTGATGACTATCTGTATATTCATTTTTGTGTATCACTTCCAGATCAAAATAAATCTGCACAGCATAACATCAACAAGATTAACCAATGGGCAATTACAAATGATTTTCAAGATCTCCAAAATTAAAACTTGATGCGTCCATTTTTGCCAATTAAGAAAAATGCATAACAATATGTCGGATTCCAAGCCATACAGGAATCCAGGAAAACCTTAAAGCTGACTCTATAGCCAAATCCAGACTCTGCATGGTATCCTAAAAAGAAAATTCTAAAATACCTTACAGTGACCTAAAACCTCAAATCAACCAAAGGTTGACAAATGGCAAACCAAAATAAGAACAAGAGGCTCTACTAAATAAAACCCATACTTATAGAAAACCAGATCTGAGTAAGACTAGAAGAGAAGAGACCACCCTGACTTGGCTATGCAAAGGCCACACAAAATTAACTCTCTTTTTCATACTAAAACAAGAATCACCACCATATGGCACACCACCATTTCTCCATTCCATCAAAATATGTTTCACTGTATAGTGAAACATATTTTGATGGAATGGAGAAATCTTGTCCACATTTGAAGAAAATTCTGCAGCATAAAAAGCATGAAAGAACTGTTTAAACAAAACAGAGCTTTATAAAATAATTAACTACTTGAAAATAATCTGCCTACAATCAAAAATGTAAATCTATTCACCAAAACCTTGCCCATGAATAGATACAGACACACTCTTGGATGTTCAAATCTTCAGCAGAAATATTTTTGCTGATAACAACTGAACCCTTACAACTCTATACCAAATTACCAACAGAAATGTTACCTGAATTATTATACAAAGATCTAGCTACAACCATACTCCTCAAAAAGGAATAAAACAAAAATGTCTTTGGCATAAAATAACTCAAGTTTTGACATGCCGTAAAATCTAACCAACCAATCAACTAATAATGGGTCTGAAATGAAATATTGGCTATAATATTTGTCCAAGTTTATCATCTACCTAAGTTCCTTTATGATATTAAGTGGCCAATGGAATTTTATTGCCTTTCAGATAAATGATCTTTGATGGTGGTTGTCCATCAGAGTAAAACCATGTTACGAGGAAGCATATTGTAAAAGGAAAAAAAAGGATAAACACACTTTGAAATTAATTGTTCTTGATTTGAAATACGAAATGAGATTGGACAAGCTCATCAGTCTTTATGGGTTGTCCAGCGAGTTTTCATCAGATTTTGCCAGCAGATCTATAATAAATTATAGCATTAGAATATCATATGAAAGATAAGTATGTAGACAATATGCAATGAAAGATAAGTATGTAGACAATATTTGCTTGTCAAATGATACTGTCATTGTCGTTATGAAAATGTCGATCACTGTTACTAATTTTTATGAGTTTGGTATAAATACTCTCTGGTAAAAATAAATAATCAATGATGATGACTTTAAGGAGCAAATAATGTTTTATAGCTGAAAACTTTCTCTACTCATCTATCCTATTCATAAAAATAAATGAACATTACTTTTCAAGCTCACCTCCTGTATTGATAGGTAGACCAGTATCTTAAGATATAAATAAAGATGAAAATTATTATTTTTCATTTTTAACTATATCTCATTGAGTGTAGTAAGTGACACAAGGTCAGTTTAATGAGAGGGCCAATGTGAATATGTATTCAAGGCCAAAAATAGCTTTAACCCTGGTGACCAGTGTCACACTGGCATCTAACTACTCTAACCCAAACCCTTTTGGTGCAATGGTGATGAGGTGGGGTGGTTGAATGGGTCACAGTGCTGGAATCCTGGGATCAAACACACTTAATTTTGGGGGGCTGCATCTAATCTAAACATGGTTGTGGAGGATGAACAGATACCATATTTTAATCCCAGCTTAGTCTGGGGAAAATGAGTTTTCTATCCAGATATATTATTTCATATATATTATTTTTTGTGTGAATGTTCTGGAAGTAACAGCAGAAGCATGAAAATGAATTTATTTTCCTGATTTTATATTCAGTTTTTACAGTTTTTATGATGACAAGTGTCTTGCAAAAACTTAAGTATATTGATTGATTGATTTTAATGGCCTGTCAACCCATAGGGTTATTTTATGCCTAAAGGTTAGGGAATTGTGTACATTTAGATTTCATGTGTAGTTGTTTCTCAATTTTTTTATACATAGTTATATGATACCAAATATTCCTATCTAGTTCAAATAATTTTCAAATAGATCTATTTGACCCATAGATGGGACCCTAATAGGTACTACCTCTCTGGGTCAGAATGGATAATTAAGGGATGCACCCTGCTCCCCCAGAACTGGAGCTTCACTACTAGATACAGTTTAGTATATCATACTCAGTACAGCCATTTTCTTTGGGATGGTGTGGGGTCATACCTCTCTGCAGAGGATAGCATAGTCTAAGATTTTGGATTTAAAATAAAAATTAAGATTTCAGAATTGTTACAATTTTTTTTTTTTACTAAAAGGAAGAAGACAGGATAAAATTAATTTGTGACTATTCTTTCTATAATATTTATGTATGCAAAAGTAGGTATACAATTATTAAAAATACATACCAATTATTACAAAGTTATATATTATTCCTCATTATCAAATCACGCTGATAGTACAAATTCCCTTGACTCTTTCTCAAAATCTGTCCCTATTAACCATTGCACTTGGTAAGTGCTTTAAAAGGTAACCAGTGTCTGTACAGAGCTGATAAATGTAACATTGGTTTGTCCTTTTAGAGAACCCCATCAGAGAACATCACTTAGGAGTTCATATTTACTGCAATGTTCATCTTGCATGTATGGTGTGTGAGATGGGAAGTGAGTAACTGTACAGCTGTTTTGTTGGGTATTGTTTCCAGACTGCATGTTAAAAACTGCATGTATGTAGTTCCCACCTAACTTCTTTTTTTAAACCATTTCATTGGTCTAAGTGGTGCAGTCATACAGTAGTATTGAGACAGCTACAGCTTGGAAGAAGTTACAATAAGGATGACATACTCAGAACAATTAAAACAAAGGAAATGCAAGTGCTTAAGTGCAATCTGTTAAATGTTCAAATGGCATGCATTCATTATCTACACATTCCTGTCATCTACTTTCTACACTAAAGTGCACTTTAACAAATAATGGTTCTTTATTGCCATTAATGTTTTGACTTCTCTTATGAATCAAATCATCTCAACTCACAGTGTATGCTTTTCTGGCATGCACTCTTCTGTCTTTTATAAACTCCTTCTCAACCACCAAAAAATCACCTTGTCAACAGGGCTTAAAATATATTGGCTGTATCCCCAAGAAGAAAAGTAAAATCCACCCTCCCCTAAAAAGCAGATGTCCTGGGTATGGCACTAAACTGCATCTGATGGTGAAGTTCCGTGTCTGGGGAGTGTGGAGTACCCCTTAATTGCCAATACTACTAGGTAACACTCTGACTTGGAGCGGTAGCACCTGTTAGGGTCCAATTTATGGATCAAATAGATCTGTTTAAAAATCATTCATATTCGATAAGACTGAGAGCAAAAACAAAAACCATCTTAGGAAACAACTACATAAAAAATGTTAATATGTATGTGACCCTATATAAGTGCAATTCCCTAATTTCATGCCATGAAATAACCCTAGACAGATTGACATGCCATTAAAATCAATCAAAAAGTCCATTGATGGTAGTGATTGTTGTGGTGACCATTCTAATATTGATGTATGGGATAATTCTTTGTCAAGAAACACATTCACATTGCAGGATAATGGGGAGGGACACATCCTGCTAAAAAAAAAACAAAAAAAAACTGTGCTTAACATCTTTCTTTTTTTTTTTTCAGTAATAACTTTTCAAAGCTTGCTAAAATATTCTTGGCCTAAGCAAAGTGATATAATCTAGAACCATGGAACATAGATGGTATTTCACATATTCAAGTAACTGGTCAACATACGTTTATTTAACCCTTCTAAAAAAATGAAATATAAAGGTTATACCTATTGAAGTCAGTCTACTGTTGGTTTTAATAACAGCAGCTAAGTAGAACTCAAGCAGTGTCCAAGACAGCTGGTATAAATAGGAATCAAGAATGATCCATTCATGAGTCTGTGTGATTTAGGTGATTCCACTCCTTGAGTTCTGATTGACTGCTTGATTTGAATGACATTGTGGAGTCTTATATATACTTTGTCATTTTGCAGTGGACTTTGTGTCATTCGAGTTTGTATTTGAGTTACAATCGTTTGTTGCCTTGTCTTCCCAGTTCGACGGTAATTGGAACTTATTCTTCATCTCTCCTCCCCACCCCATTGCGCGGGCGTAGCGGCCTTTGAGGGGGAATTAGTACTTTTCTTACTTGGATCAAAACTTTTTCAGCATCTTACTTTTGTACTCTTTTGTATAAGTATATTTCATTTACACATGGGGGATTGCAGTGTGTTATTACCTAGTTATTATTGTCAAACTAAGAGATGATTGAATGCGTCTGAGTTTCCATGTTTAAAAACATTTTCTCTTTGTAATTTGCAGACCAATTGTTATTTGACCAAAATAGAAAAATAAAAGATAAATTGGTAAAGACTTGAAGAAGAAATTCTTGAAAATATTTTGAGAAAAGCAGAAAATAACATTGGATTAAATGAGATATGCTTCTTTTAGAAGAGAGAAAATTCAATCTAAAATCCTTTTAGGAGATTCAAAATAACCAATATAATTTTCTATGAAATGTAACCATCTTTAAAAATATGAAGCAAAGATGTTGAACGAAAAAATATTCTCTAACTGATACTACTAATAAGAATCAGGGAGACAAAATAAATATTGTTTAAAATTTTGAGATAAGTCATTATTCCAGAAATTGTTTAGATCAATATTTTATATTTGTTGCTGTTTCTTTAGATTTCTTCAGTTATCTAATGCATTCCCAATCAAATAGCATCAATATTTTTATTTCTGATTTAGGCTGACAAAAAGAAACCCTGTTGAATATATCAAATTGATCAACACAAATGCAAATCTTTTCAATATCAGGGATTGACTTTGATGATACTTTTAAAACTAACAAACATATTTTGTTCAATATATCGAGGGCAAATGGAATGATTGACTGGATGGTTAGAAATTTTATTTCAAGGAAGGCAAATATCTTAAAAGTATACAAAACCCTAATAAGACCTCATATAGAATATTGTGCTTGGGTGTGAGCTCCACTGTCAAAGACATGGAAATTGGATTGCAATATTGAGACTGAAGGGCATAGAAAGAAGATTGACAAAAATAATAAAAAGAGTAAAAGATTACAGTTACATGGAGAGATTGGAGAAATTAGAATTAAATACTTCACTAAAAAGAAGAATGAGGGGAGGGGGATCAAATTGAAACTGAAAATTTCAGTTAGGTTGCCTCCAAATAATTCATGGAATTTTTAATCATGGTAAACATTTTTTTATTATTTCTTTTCAAACTGAAAATTCAGTGTCAATGCAAATTAAGTCTATTAACCAATTAGATGTTTTTGCTAAGAGTAATATATTTTTGAAAAAAAAATGCCTAATCAGATCAAAAACAGCAATTGTATGAAAAATTTCAGATTAATTTGTATTATTCCAGAAGAATTTAAAAGGGAATTATTTGATGAATTACGTAACGTTTTTATCTCTATGTAGATGTTATATTGATAGTGTATATGTTCTATGCAAATATTCTTTTTTTTAAAGGTTTATGTGAAAAGATAAAAAAGGGAGGCATAACAATCATACATTTAAGAGATGTGGAGGACACACGTTTGTAAAGTGTGAGGTTCTTGTATTGATCCTTATCTTAAAGCCCTGTCAGCTAGGGCTTTAGACTGCACCTTTGCAGAGAGGTAAGACCCACCCAATAAGGGCCACCTGTTGGCTGTCGGTAGCAACCCGTGATTCTTAAGGATGGAACCCTGGTGAGCAGTCCATGACATGCAGCACTCTATTAGAGGCCCCCTCTAAAAAATTCTTGAATACCCATCAAACATGAATAAAACAAAACATCTTTGGCATAAAATAACCCAACAACAGTTGACTAGCCATAAAGTCCAACCAACCAACCATCTTTGTCTTAGCATTAATACCTATATTGTAGTATTTAACTCTTTCCTGATATTTGTCAAACTTATGTATTTACCCAAACCCTCCACCACAAACAGGATGTGAAACAAGGTAAATTTTTAAGCCAAGTACATCTAGTTTGAATTCAAAGTTTTTCTTCTCTTAGACCGATTGCCTTACCAAGGCTAAAGAACCCAATCTATCGTACTATTTTACCCATAGCTGTAAGAAAAGATGTCTTCATACCTTTTTCATTAGCTAGAAGTGAAATGCAAACAACTCAGGATTTGACCCAGTCACCAATTCCATTTTCTATGATGATAATCATTATGCCACAAGCACCTTGTTGAAGTCATGTAAGCAGGTTCTATTACCAAACATATTTCTAATTTTGATCCCATTCCAAAGATGTTAATATGCTACATTCTTTCTATCTATATTCACACATACTGATTCCAATGTATTATCACCTCCTGTTTATAGGTTTTCAGTGTTTTTCCCATTTGAAGGAAACAGCTGGTTTTCTCATATTCTTTATTATAACACTATGGGCAATTATAAACAACAGTGTTTTATTTTCCATGGAAGTCCAAGATGACATTCTTTTTCATCTAATATTGACTGCCTTTCTTATGTGAAATACACTCCTCTTGTCTTAAAGTTGGTATCTACCTTGTTTATTATCCTATTAACAAATCCTGATGCTATTTGAATTTAAAGCTATTTTTCCCTAGAACAAGGTGTTGTCATCATCATCAAAGCATACTGATAGCATGGATTCCCTTGACTCTCTCTCACCATATGTCCCTCACTCATTGTTCTTGGTAAGTCCTCTAGATAAATATAGATTATTGCTAATTGGCCAATACTGGTGTGTCCATGGGAGAACTTCACTTATGAGTTCATCCTTACTTCCCGAGCATGTCTTGCACGTTCTACTTGTGATATGGTTTGTGTGATGGGAGGTAAATGGCAGTATCATTGCTTTTTTAGGGTGCTGCTTCCAAGATTTGTTAAAAACAGCATAAAGCATCCCTATGTAGTTCACATTTAGCCTTTTCTCCATGAGTTTTGTTTAAGTCCAAATGATGCAGCCATACAATAGTATTGACATAGCTACAGTTTGGAAGAATTGTTGTACATTTTATCAGAGAGATCAAATTTACATATGGTCAAAATGAAAATCAAATTTTGTGCATATTGGGTTTCTAAATATTTTTGGCATGATATTACATAAATTCAAGTTTAATGTGGTGGCAAAATTGTCCAGGCATTTGGGATTGACTCTGTGAGTCTATTTGTTTTGGTGAAATGGAGTGGGTGTAGCCAAGAGAATGATGACACTTGCCACTGAACTTTAGATAAATATTTTCTAGCCCCAAATGTCTAAAAGTTTCATATTTCTTAAATCACAACCATTATGGATCAGCAGAACACAAAACAAGCCATTTTGTATTTTTTTTTTAGCTCTATAATGAACTATATTGTTGGTTTAATGAACATCTCATAATCGAACAGTTCCTGGTAGGCTCAAACTATGAAGCTGAATCTGATTTGGGGCTGGTGTGTCCCTCAAGGGACTATACTTTTCCAATCTGACCCACATGGCAGGAAGACAATTTGGCTATAGGGTCACCACTAATTAATATCTATGCTATATTATAATACACACCCACACAACACCCACATTCTAACATAAATTAGTTTGATTTAGTACTCAGAATTTGTCAGCCCTGTTGTGCGAGGTTTAGAATATATTGAAAGTATCCCTTACAAAGGTAGTAGGACACAAAACTGCACCTGATGGTGAGGATCCAGATCGGGGGAAAGAGGAATATCCCTTCATTGTCATTAGTCCCAGGTCCACTCTGAGCCACCAGTTAGTTCCACCCATGCAGCAAATAAATTAAAAAATTATTTGTCTTCTGTAGGACGATATGCAAAGAACTTTTAAGAAAGCACTACACAAAAAATGTAAGGAGGCACTCAATGTGTAATAGTTATTGCTGTATGAAATGGAAATCATCTTTGGGAAAGGTATGCATTCAACTATTCTTTTCAACAAGCTGGGCTCTTGGTATGGTAACTGGTCTGGAAAAAGGAAACCCTAAAATCAAACCCATTAAACTCCACTTAAAAATTGATCTTGTGTCACATCCTGCTCATTGTGGAGGGGTTGGGTAAATATATACTATATGATAATTTATGTACATTGTTTTTACTTGCACATTTTCCCCACAGCAATTTTTTCAAACTGAACTTCACATACATAGGAACTTATATTTATTCCATTCTATAATGTGTTTGGTTTCCTTTATCTAGCAGACTGCAAATGTGGAAAATTCTTGACTAATCATGCCAAACTCAAGCTGTGCCAGTCTTAAATAATTTCCTTCTTTTTGTTTCTGAGAAAAAGAATGAAAATAGGTTGGCATTGGAATTGATTTACCAAATTCAACTTATAAAATCTTTTTCTTCTGTCCTTTTTGAGTCCATTATTGTGAAAGTTACCAAAGATGGTATCATCTGGTTGACAATAATGTGACTGTATTATCATGACTCAGCTAAATTTATTAGTGTTTGGGTTTCAGTGTGTTTAGAAATGTCTGGCCATGACTATTATCAGGGGATTTTCATAGTGACAATTAGATTGACTTATGATTGCTTTGACATCATCAAAAGTCTTTTCTAAGACAAACATCATCTGTGTGAAGTAACTGTGAATAGGAATTGAAAAGCTTTTATCAAATGGTTTCTGCTAAGTTTTTTTTTTACTTAATGAAATGATGAAATATTCTTCATTGTTTATCTTAGTAAGTATTAGTATGTATAACAGTTTAATATATAGTATTTCATATATATATATAATTAATATTGATAAATAAGAAGACTTATTATGAGTGATAGAGCATATATATCTAATTAGGATAACATAGCCAGTTACAAAGTACCATAGTTTTTGTTTACACTGTCCTAACACACGCACACACACGTGAGTGTAATTCATTTATAATATAATGATTCTTATATACAAGGGTAGGCTGAAAAGTTTATGATGATTTTATATCTACTGTTGATGACTTTTTTGACTAATGAGATCCAAGCACTGTAATGGAAAAAAAAACCACAAAGAGGACTATGTTGAAAAATAAACCTCATTTGGTGATATTCCATGAGGATATCTTGGATAGCCTATAATCTTTTCAGTTGATACTTGGGCATAGGTTGAATTTTGAGAGTTTTTAGGTGAAAACTATTTGACTAATAATCATTTAAGACTGAAATTCAAAAATAATAGGTTGAATTGAAAGCAGTCTTTGGTTTTAATAGGAAAGACTGAAGATTTTGGTTCTCTTTGCTGTTTAATTCAATTAATCTTTAGAAATTGGGAAAGCACCAATTTATGAATATTTTTTTGTTTTAGATTATTATCAAATTATTTTTAAGCAACATGTAAAACATTAAAACCACATAAGTTTTTACAACTTTCTAATTTTAAAAAATAAATTTGCAAGTTTGTTTTATCAATCACTGATATATTCAGATTATTTTCTCTATTTTGATTGTTATTAATAGTCACAATATTTAAAGTTCCAAATTACAACTACAAAATTGTCCTACAGGATAGTGATTTAGTGGAAATCCTGGATGAGCATGTTTGCATTGCACTGTGTTCTTTATCCTTGGTTGGCAACCAGTGTAGGAGAAGGAAACCAATTTTACACTTAAAAAATTGACCTTATGTTGCATGGTGGAGGTGTTGGGTAAATACCTACAAGCATGTACAATATTGAAGAAAGTGATTGGTTCAAAATTCCCAGAATATTACTATAAGCCATGACACACATCTGAAAGAGGTTAATGTTGATTCCTTTCGAAAAGAGAATAACCAATATTTTTGTGGCCTCTATCCAAATCTGATTATTGGGATTGGTTGGGATAAAAGCAGATTCAGGTGAAAAGTGAGATTATTTCTTTGAACCACAATCTATAAATATTCACTAAGAATATATTTAAAGATGAGTAACAGCCAAGCTGTTAATCAATCATACTTTTGTTTTCAGTCAGCCAAAGTTATCACTTGATTAATTGTTTGATTTTAACGGCATTTCAACCTGTCCAGAGTTATTTTATGCCGAGATGTTAAGGAATCACATTCATTCTAAGTTCATATTTACATTATTTTGTGAAGCCTTTTTTTTTTTTTTTTAATCCTACCAATTACAAATTTGTACACAGATCTATTTGACCCATAAATTAGACCCTAACAGGTACTACCAATTCAGTTCAGAGTGAATCTGGGAGTAATGGCAACTTCAGACTCACACAGACCCCCAAAACTGGAGCCTTACCATCAGGTGTAGTTTAGAGTCATACCCAGGACATTTTTGAGGGGGGGGGTCTTAGCCCTCATTCGGGGATACAGTCAGTGTATTCTAAGCCCCACCAACAGGGCAGTTAACAGTTGAGTTAGAGCAGAGTATTGCAGACCGTGGTAAGATCAATCATCTATGAGTGCTCTATATATGTAGCCTTGTGCCAGACTTCAATAAGTATAGTAATTACTAATATAGATGGTAACTACAGAAATATGTCAATGCCATAAAATAGATAAGTACTTCTTTAGATGACTAAAATTAACCTCAGTACTAATAGGGAAAAGGATAGTTTATCCAAAATTTTTCCAACATTTAATATAAAATAAAAGTACTATGTCTTTGTCTTTTGAAGAAAATGAAATTAATAGAGTTATAAGAAGAAAAAAAATCTAATGCCATTTTCAGACTAAAAACCCTTTCCATATTGATAATGTTGGTAAACTCAAGATTAAAAAGGAAAAATGTGATTAAAAAAGAAAACATTCCAGAAAGAGAATGTAGGTTCCATTTATGTGATAATTTTTTTGAAAATCTCTCACAAAAAAATCTTCTTTGTAGTCAGCAACAATGAATCAACAAGAGAATATGGAAAGATGACTTTTTTTTCTTCCTCTTCTTCACTATCTGAGCAAAATATGACAAAGATGAGATAAGAGATTTGGAAAAGAAACTTTTTCTTTGTTTTATTTGACAAGGACATTGTTTATCTATTGATGAAGGTTGCATATTTCTTATTGAAAATGCCAAAGAGAAATGGTTTCTTGCAAACTAGAAATAAAAGCTTCTAGCTGAAAAAGTTCTCAAAAACTGTTTTTCATCTGTAGAAATGTTTTTTCCCAAAGCATAAAATCAGTTTTGCGTCTATTTTGTTCAAAGTCAGTAATACAGAAATAAAAAGAATCTTATTTTAGTAGAATTACAAAAGAGAAAATATTAACTTGGTTTTTGTTTTTTCTATGATTTCAAGAACAGAATTCAATTGAAAAGATGTTTTCTTATAATGGCAACTTTGATGAATTAAAAAAATTTATAAAAAAAAACAACTGTGAAAAGAAAACTTTCTCTGTGCTTAAGATATAAGTTTGTAATTAAATACTTTAAGCATGATTTACCTCTGGTCATATATATCTGAATCTCTCTCTCTCTCTCTCTCTCTCTCTCTAAAAGATGACAGGCAAGGATTTGGAGATGAGTTTTTTAATAGCCTTTTTATGTTAGTGAGTGAGATGTCACAACTGTGGATGAAGGCTATTTTGAAATTGCCCAAAATTTTTTCACCAACATGAAAAGGCTAATAAAAAACTCAACTCCAAAACCTTGTCTGTCATCTTTAATAAAATCTGTTTACAAGGAAATCTGCTGCTCAAATGCACACTATATATATATCTATATATATATATATATAAAAAGGAGTTTGGTATGTATGTGTTGACATATAACTCTAAAGTGGGAGGTCATTCAGATTCGAAATCTTGCATGCACCTTGATATCCTTCTAACTAAGAAACATGTCAAATTTTGTTATTGATTTTTACTAATTAAGGGATATAATTAATTAATTAAACAAAAATCAAACGATTTTTGAAAAGTATCATAAGCTGCTCCTGCTGCTTGGTGTATCAGCATAAGTTTGGCTGCTTTTTTTTTTCAGTTGCCTGAAGAAGAAAGAAAGAAAGAAAGAAAATCAGCTGCCAGTCATTCAAAATATCCGCTACAACTACAACTAAATTTTAACGTAAAATAAAAAAAATTTTTTGTCCAATCTTTAAGATATTTATTTGGTTAGAAAGAAAATAAAATAATCTTTCTAAATACGTAATTTTCATTGAATTATTCTTTACGTGTTAAAAATATTTTGCTTTGGAGAGCCGATTATATGAAGTAAAATCATACTTCGGATGTTTTTCAGACTAAATCAAATCTTGGTCCATATTCTTAAATTGTACACTCACTTAAATTAAATTGCACAAAAAAATTGTAGAAAAATTAAAATTGTTTCAAAACACAAATTATGGTTGAATTTAAAAAAAATAAGATTTTAATAAAAATATCATGAAAATGTTTTAAAATATTCACCAGTATAGGGTTATCTCATGTGTGACTGGGTACAAAAAGAAAAAAAAAAAAAAAAGCTCGTTCCGTGGGCCATCTGCGTGCTCACAACTGCTCACATCTGGACTACTTGTAGAAATGGCCTTATTCTGTCAAGAAGCGGCAATCCCTATATATATATTAAATGTAAAAAAAAAAAAAAAAACAAGTTGTTTTGTAATTAACACTAATGGTAAAATTAAGTCTTAATTTTTTTAGAGAACTAATGTAAACATTTTAAAACAATATGTTTTTAAAATACTATGTTGAGTTTAAGCAAAAATAGATATTGCAATACGAAGAATTTAAATTTTTGATTCTTAGCTTCTTTTTATTGTTAAGTACTGGATCTGAATTGTCATGTACAAAAAATTGAAAAAAATAAATTACAATGTATTTCTAACTCATCAAGCAATTAAAAACTGAATTTAAAATTGTCCCCAAAATACTATTATTATTTTCAAACTGGATTTTCAGTGAAACTTTTCGTAGACAACACTATTCTATAAATAGAACAATGAAACTTGAATAAAGGTTATCATTATCTTCAAAATTTTTAGACTATTCAAAAGAAGAAACATTTTTAAAAAAACAATGTTTACATTTTCCTGAATTCTACCTAAAAAAAATGTCAATATTATGACATAAAATTATTTCAAAACACTCAAAAATTCAGGATTACATTTAAAAAAAATATTTTCAATGTTTAAAAAAAAAAAAATCCTTAAATTAAACACTGTAATACATACATTTTTGGTGATTTAAAAAAATGTTATTTTTAGGAACACCAGTAGGTGTTCCTAAAAATGTTTTCGTCGGTCATGGACCAGGTACTTTTGCTAATATGTGTGTGTGTGTGTGTGTGTGTGTGTATATATATATATATATATGTGTGTGTGTGTGTGTGTGTATTTATATATAATTGTGTGTGTGTGTGTGTGTGTGTGTGTGTGTGTGTGTGTGTGTGTGTGTGTGTATATATATAATTGTGTGTGTGTGTGTGTGTATATATATGTGTGTGTGTATGTGTGTATATATATATATGTGTGTGTGTGTGTATATATATATATGTGTGTGTGTGTGTATTTATATATATGTGTGTGTATTTATATATATATGTGTGTGTGTGTGTGTGTGTGTGTATATATATGTGTGTGTGTGTTATATATATATATATATATATATATACTGTATAGACAAAACACACATAGGAAGTGATTATTTTCCTTGATTATTGTTGTCAAAGTTCCCTTAGTTGAAGCGAAAAGTCCTAATTTAAAAAAAAAAAAAGAAAATTCTCAGCAATACCAAAAAATAAAAAATCTCTCAGAATTTTCTGTTTCCTTGATTTGATATCCTAATTTGGTTATTATTCGTTTGTTAAAGACTTTTTGCTACAACTTAGGGAACTTTGACAACAATAATCAAGGAAAATAATCACTTCCTATGTGTGTCTAAGCCAATGACGTTTCATTAAACTTTGTAGTAATAATAAAAAAAATGGTTCATTTTTTTTTATTGTGTGTCTTTTGTCAAATACTGTATTATATATATATATATATATATATGTATGTATGTATGTATGTAGGCATGTGCAAAACACGCTCTTTCGAAATGCCTACGTAATTGTTAAAAATATTTTAAAATGTCAATAAAAAATGGAAAATTAACTTTTTAATGTTTTATTTTATGTTTAATATAAAGAAAAATTCCAAGTTTATGTGTTATAAAAAAGAAAAAACAAATTTCTCTTAAATAAAACTTAAATTTTTGCATTTAAAAGTAAATTCCCGTAAAATCTTAATCTTTGTTGACATAGTTATCGCATCTTGACGTGGGCACTATTTTTTTGTATGGAGGATTGTACGTATAATAATTTCTTTTCTGAAGCAAAAACAAATTACTAATTTAGCATTTCCTTGATGTCTCATGATTTAACTTATGTACTTCAACAACCCAGCGCTGCAACAACAACAAGAAGAGTTTTTCTCAAAAACCAAAGCGGATATTATTTCCATTAGATCCATCCATTAATAAGAATGACGTCAATTTGTAATTCAAACATTATTTTCAAAATTAAAAAAAATAAAAACCGAAATATGTTATGTCATAATTTTTAGCTAGATATTTTTTCATACAATATTTTATTTGATTAATAAATATAATTTTGATATCTGCTAAACAAAAGTATTTATTTTGAATTTTATAAATTTTAAGAATTCCTTGAAAAAAAAATGTAGACAATAGGAACTTTTAATATAAAATTCTTTAGAAAATAATCTAACAATTTAGAAAAAAAAAGAAAAAAGAAGATACATATTTTTTTTCTTATTTACGAGATTTAAGTTTCAATGTTTAAGATGCCCTATTACCAAAACCAAATTAGTAGCGATTTAGTTTTTTTACATATGTTCCTTCATTAAATTATCAAAAAAAATGACAAAGATCTTTGTATGGGGGATCAATGCGCGAAACAAAAACTAACAAAAAAAATTATAGCCTTTTCAATTTAGTAAACATTTATTTACAATAAAAGTTCATCTTTTATTACTTCATATACCAAAAGTTTTATTAAAATCGGACAGTTTATTTTATATGATTTTTAGAAGAATTTCCTGTAATCAGCCTTTTTAGCATCAGCGAGAAAATGCATATGCCTATATACTAGCTAAAGTACTCCGTCCATAACCGGACTAAAAAAAAAATTAGGAACACCAGAGAGTAAGTGGGGAGAAAATAAGAGGAAAATGATTTATCAAATTAAAAAAAATTGCCGAGAATTGTCTAATGAATAAATGGTCAAAATAAATGTTAAAGTTCAAGACGCCACTAATAGGAATGAATTAAAGTAACTTCTAAAGTTTTTAAATAAACTTAATAGATGAGTAAAAGAAATGTCTAGATAAGTATATACTATATACATATTTGTTGAAAAACCATTTATCTTAACGGTTTTTAGTAAAAAAAAAATATATTTTTTTTTAAAAATGAAAGAAAGAAAATAAAAGGGAAGTGTTGACTTATTTTTTTAAAGATCTGTCTATTTATTTATTATTAGAATTGTTTGTTTAGCATTAAAACATGGTAACAATTGCAGTACAGTACATTGTATTTCACATTTAAATGTTAAGCTAAGTGTTACTAAAAAAATGTAAAGATTAATAAACTTTCGACAATTATATTTATTTAGATATTTCTTTATTCTTTTACTGTTTGACAAACACTAAAAGAATTTCATAAATAAGTAAACAAACAGTGTCTGTGTACTTATTTACGAAATGTAACTTAAGTTTCTTCAAATAAGTTATATAACTTAACTACCTCGTATTTTTTAACTCATGTCTAGATTTTTGTAAAAGGCTTTTTTTTTCTAAAACTCTTTTGTACATACAATAAAAATTAAATACTGATAATTTTTTTTAGTCCGATCATGGACTAAAAACAAAGTTGAGTTGTTATTAATTGTTAAATTTAGAATAATAAACGAAAACATTTAGTTTTCGTTTATTATTGTTATTTACTTCGCTGTAAAAAATAATTCGATCGATAAAACTACATACAAATTACATATTTAGTAAGATTATTTCATTTTCTTTCCAGCCAAATAAATATTTCTTAGATTAGACCAGTGATACGCGAGAAATTCCGAGCTCAAACGATTAGGGCACAAATTTGTCAACTTCAAATTACTAGCAGCAGAGCCATTTTACTGTTGATTACAGGCAGCAGTCAGTGGACATTTTTTTAATATTAGCAGCAGTAGCTATACCATGATTATCGCAAATCATTTGATTTTTGTTTAATTAATTAATTATATCCCTTAGTCATTAAAAATCAATAACCAAATTTGACGTGTTTCTTAGTTAGAAGGATATTAATGTGTATGCAAGATTTCTAATCTGAGTGACCTCCCGTTTTGGAGTTATACGTCGACACATACATACAAAACTAACCTTTTATATATATAGATATATCTATATCTAAGTGTGTGTGTCTGCTTTTTTAACAACTCCATGCAGAATTCAGGTTTTCATTAAGGTCTGTAAGTCATTGAGAGTAATGAGCCTCAGTCTACTCTACTGGTGCATGGCATGTTAGCAGGGGATCTAAATTGATATTTTTTCTTCTTTTTGACTGGTTGTTCCCATCTAGAGAGCCTGGGTCTACTCTATTATTTCACCCATAGCTAAGAGAAGAAGAAGATATGGATTTATGCCTTTCTTAATTGCATTAGTACACACAGTCAGCGGGGAATTGTTGATTCTATTTTCCATGCTAATAACTTGAAAACTACCTGCACATTCTCTTTCACTCATATATATATATATATATATATAGTGTAAATTTTCCTAGTTGTTTCTTTGTTTGTCCTACTTTAAATTCTGCTTGGACAAGATCAAAGTATTGCTTCTCAGTTTTTTTGCAAGGGATTTATGTAGTATCTGAGTTGTCTAGGATCAAGATGTTGTTTTTTTGGCACTTCTAAGACCAGAATATAACTCTTCAGCCTTTGTTCTGGGATCTAAGTGTAGTATATATTTTACTTTTGTTTGTTCTTGCCTGCAAGCAAGAAACTTTTTAAAAAATGTGGTTGGCCTGGTTGTGAAGATTCCAAGCATAAGGAAGTACCTCTCCATAAATGGAGGATTGGAATAGTTTGATGCTTTCATGACATTGGTCATATAAAGATATGTAGTAACCCATGATAAGCTGATCCCGTGTCACACTTTACCCCTATTAGGAAATCATTTAAATATGGGATCAAATTGTACTTTGTGTATCTCTGGATCAACACTTAAATAGATTATAAAAACAAATTTAAATTGAATTTAAAAAAGTAAAATAATTATCAATATATTTATCTGGTCTTCTTATTTCATAATTATTTTTGAGGAAGTATTAGATTTAATGGCATCTGTATATTTTATATCCTAATGTTTTTAAAATAATCATGGGATCTACATGAGTACATATACTATACTATTATCAGGTAGAATGTTTTATGTAAATAAAAGTAAACTTTTTTAATAATACAGGGTGATTTTGAAAAAAGTTTACACACTTATGGGAGTCTCTTTATGATATAATTTCAAGCAGTCAAAATGATTTTATTTTAAATCTTAATATTTCTATGGGAGTATTTTCATTAGAAAAGCAGAACTGATATTATGGAGAAGATTCCAATGTAGGGATGTTGAATAAATGGAGACTTTAAAATCATAAATGCTGATTAGAATCTTGCACCCCTCCTGAATAAAAGGATCAATACCACTATTAACTATGAAATGGTAATTAGAATTCTTTACTTCATCTTAACTTGAAGCATCAGTATAATCATTGTCCACCGTTTACTATGAAATGGTAATTAGTATCCTTCATTCTTTCCTTAATCCTAAAAGAACTCTCAGAGAAATGGTAGCATTTTTTGAAACACCCTATAAAAAGCAGTCAACACAAAAGGTGTGGAACAAATTTGTCTTGAGAAAATAAATCCTATATATCTTATCATAATGGAGATTAAATCTAAATCTGTGTCCCCACCACCATCACAATTCCCTTAGTTATTTATGTCACAATCATCACAATTTTATTTTTATTTAAATCTCAATTATTAATAAAATTGTTTCATATTATTAATACTGTTGGTCTAATTTTCATACTAATGACATGCACTTGTATTTTTATATACAACCAAATAGCATTTTACAGTGTGAACAGGAAGGCTAATTTGCATATTGATCTTAAAAATTTTATTTTAATAATTATTTGTTTGGTTTTATTGATTTCTAATTTTTTTTTTCTTGCAACCTTACAATTCTCCTGTTTTCCTGCAAACCTTAGTGGTCAATATCATTCAGTTTTCTTCTCTTTCCTTTTTTTCATTCTCACATATTTCACAACCTACAGGGAACATTTTGTTGAATGCCTTTCTATCCTTTGCTCTCTCATTCTTTCTAATACTAGAAACAGCTCTTTCTCAATAGACTTACTATCCTGTTGGAATTGTAGCACCACTGAAAAATGCCCCACCCCCCTTAGCATTCCCCCTTGAGAGTTCACACCACCCCTTGGGAATGCTAGCACCCCCTTCCCATTGTGAAACATTGATTTAAATTATTTTTTTAGCTTTTGAGAGAGTAAATACTGTCTATATCGGGTAAAAAGAATTATTTGATGAGTTTGTAATAATGTTGCTAATAATAATAAAGTTAAATCAAATTGAAAATGGTTTCTAAAATCATCAACTGAAGAAGAGACTTTCTGAATTATAAAGTTTTTTCAATAGCATGAAATGCACTGAAGACAATTTCAAACTTTGTCAATGGAATTATAAAGTCAATCAGTCATTCAGGCAAAATTGAACAAAAAAAACAAAAAAAAACAAAGAAAACCTTTTTACCTAAGAAAAATCTTTGTTCTAAAACAAAACACAATTTTTAAAGAATTTTCTCTGCCACGATTTTGATGTGTGTTCCTCTTGTATATATAATAATGTTACACATAAAGCATGAAATCATTACAACATGTTAGAGAGAGTGGGGGAGGGGGGAAACATGTGCACATAAAAGTATAACCTTCCATTGTATTGACACAATAGGTTTTTCAAACAATAGCTAAAAACCATGATCGAATATTCATGCAATTTTACATCTTATATTATTTAAAGGTATTTTTGGCATTAGACTCACAAAATGTAATAATCTTTAGTCACTCATTCAAATATGCATGATGCAGGGATGGATTAAGCTAATTTGGAGCCTGTAGCATATCTTATTATGGGGCTTTAGATTTAAAAAAAAAATACACAAATATTGAAATACTAAAAAGTTTGTACTTGTATAATAAACTTGTTTAATACTGATAATGACAAATGTGTTTAACCCTTCAATAATTGTATTAAATATCAATGTAGGTTGATTTTTCACTTTTAAAAAAATTTCAAATTCTCTCAAACAGCAAAAGTTGTGTATTGATATAATGATTACTGATACCAAAAACTAGATCTCTTATTTTCACCATTGTTTGAGGAAATAGCATCAAAGATCAACTGCTAAAATGCTCTAAAAATCCTCCTTTTCCCAAAATTTAGCTTAGAAATTGGTTAGAAAACTTAGCAAATTCAATATTTTAAAGAAGGTTGTCATTTTAAAGGAAGTGAATAAAATATCACTAGAATTCAAATTGAAAATATGCCTCCCATCAGCACCAACACTTCTATGATATGCTGCTTTTTATGGAATAATTAAGCTGTAATAGTGATAACATTTTAAAAGATTGAAATCTATTTCCTCAAATGAAGGCAAGGTTTTGAAAAAATATATTTTGTGTGATAATTCTTTGTTAATTTGCAACTTTTGCCACATGGGAGATGTTACAGTTCCAAAATCGACCTACTAAGGTCTAAATTAAAAAAAAAAATCTACTGTTTAAAAGGGGGAATATCAAAATATTTTTTATTTTCACTTTTTTGATGAGATGAAAACAAAATTCTAAATACCTTATCACTTACTGACAATAAATTACTAAAAGTATAAATTAGTTTTTAGCTCTAATCCCATAATTACAAAATATAGAAATAAATAAAGACCACCTAAAAGTGTTTTATTAAAAGCTGAAAACAAAAAGTGATAAATGATATTTGTAGCTAAAATTCTGGTTTAATATTTTCAGTAGTTGCCAAAAATAATGATTAGCTGAATAATGAGGAAATTTGTCAAAAACATTTTTAGTGTTTATCATGAAAAATTTAAAAATTGAATTAAAAAAATTAGCAAATAAGATATTTTATAAATATAAGCTGAATATAAAAATATATTTGTGTATATTTATTTTGAAACATCGTCATGTTGATAGCACAGATTTAATCTTGCCACTCATCTCTGAATGAATGTTGGCCAACACTGCTGAAGTGGTGTCCAAGACAGTTGGTATTTATGGGAATCAAGAATAGTCCATTCATGTATTTGGGTGATTCCATTCCTTGAGTTCTGATTGGCTGCTTGGTTTCTATGATAGTGTGGAGTTTCATAAATACCCTGTCATTCTGCAGTAGAGTTGTAACAAGAAGGATCATATTCAGTTACGACTGCTTGTTGCCGTGTCTTACCAAATCGATGGTAATTGGATCTTAGCTTGATTATTCTACAATGAGTTCAATGTTATTTCTCCAGTAGTGCCCAGCATGTCCTGTATGTCTTACTTAGATGGTTTGTGAGATGGGAGGTAAGTGGCCATACAACTGCCATTTTGTGGGGTGCTGCTTCCATAATTTATTTAAAACAGCATGCAGTATCCTTGCATAGTTCCCATCTAACTTTTTCTCTAGATTACATTAGAGTCCAAGTGGTGTAACCACACTGTAATACTGAGATGGCAACAGGTTGGAAGAATTCCCATTTTATTTTATCTGAGAGATAATAACCTGTCAATAGCACTCCATGCCTTACTATGTGTATAGTGACATCAGTTTTAGTAGATGAGATATTGCTACCAAGGTATATGAACTGGTCCAAACATTTCAGAGGGTTGCCATTTAATATGGAGATGGCTTCATCTCGTTTAAAATGCATGAACTCTGTTTTATCTGAGTTCATATAGAGGCCAGTGTCTCTTGTTGCCCTGCACTCTGGCTATGCATCAGATTCAGCTTGGGCAGGTGTAATTGCAGGAAGCACTAGATCATCTGTGTAGTCTGCAACATAATAGTTTCAGCTTTTTGCCTGTTTTTAGTGTGAAATCATTTTCTTTCATTAGATCTATTAATGTTTGTAGTATGTAATCTAGACAATTATAAATAGAAATGGTGATAATGTATCTCCTTTGCAAGACCCCAGCAACAATGTCAAAGAAATCAGTGTCACCATTAGGTGTGTGAACTATTGCTTTTGTGTCTTTGTAGAACATCATTATAGTGGTATCAGTTTCTTAGGAGAGACCTTAGAAGAATGTACTCCTTCTTCAAAATTACCTAATTATCTATAAGACAAATTTAAATATGTCTTTGATTCCTAATAATATCTATCTGACACCATTGTAGGGGTCATGGACCCTACTCTGAAAATCTCTGATTTAAAAGCTCCATTTTCTCATTTTATCAATTTGTTAAGGATACAGGAAGTGTCTATTTCATTAGAGTAAAACTGTTCAATCTTATTCTTACTTTAATTTCATTACAGTTGGTAATCATAGGTAAAAATAGATGTAAAAGGCAATTTCTAAATTAAGAAAACCTGACTCCAAAAGAATTGTCTATTGTTTGGTACTATTGATTGCTTGGGAAGATATTTAGTCAAGTACTCACTCACTGAGGACCAATATTAGCATTAGTATATCTGTCGTAGACTAACACCGAACACAACAGAAGGAAAGACATAAACATATTTGTACATATAAGAACATTTAACCTTTTATATACATAATATTTATACCAATAGTATAATAAAGAAAGAATACACAAACTTATTGAAATAGCTTGAAATATGCACATATTGTTCCATGATCAAGCAAATGGTACAGAAATGGAAAAAAAAAAGCTTACTTGATGAGGTGAAGTTTAATAGCCACATTGCTTACTGTTACATGTCAGGATACAAGACAATGTCTCCCCTGCTCAAAGAACAGAGGACAAATAGGTCAATAATGAGTTTCTGTGACTGTCATGTAAGAACCCCATGGTACCCTCAGTAGATATGCCTTTTTTTTAAAGGTATATGATTATTTATTGTCTCCCTATTGTTCAGTAGGGAGACAATGATTATCTTCCTATATATATATAAACTCAATGAATTTTAAACAGTTCAACAAGCTGCACAAAACTTTCACCCAAACATTCTTCCACATCTTCTGGTTGTAATTTGATATTTAATGACCTCTTTACAAATCTCTTCAGGTGTCAATGACTGTAGATGATAAAGGAATCCAAATAAATTGTTTAACTTTTCTTAAGTTTCCTGACATTTTGACAAATCCGAAAGCTAACTCTCAATATTGGCAAGAAATCAGATCCTTGGCTTTTTACTCACTGTCTGAAGTGGTAGACCAAATAGCTTAAATATATCCATGTGACAATTTATAGAATGCACAAATCATGTTCAAATCTTGGCCAGAATATTCTAAAGAAGCACTGATCAAATTAAAAACACTTGATTCCACAATATGACCATTTATTTCTGTTTCTAATTTCATTGTGATTGAAAGTTGCCGATAATTATTTTGTTGACACTTTGCTTTCTGATTGTTGTTACTTAAAAACATTATTCAAGATTTGTTGCAGAGAAAAAGTGTACAAAGGTGTTTTTGTTGCATTTGAATGAACTGACCTTCTTGTATATGATATTCTTTTCACAATAGGAAAATGCAACAGAAAGGAATTCCTGCAGATAAGTAAAAGCAAAAATGATACAAATTCTCATATTTCTGGACAATAATCAGCAGCACATTTTCCAATCAAATTTAATGAATTTGCAAAATATGGGATACAATTTGCAGACTTATTTAATTCTTGGCATTATCATAACTGTACTAGTTGTTTTTATCAATGCTTTTTTTAATATAAAGTCAAAGATTTCAATTGAGCTATTCTGCACTATGACCTTCTATATATATTAAAAAAATGAAATGTTTTCACCTGACTCAGGTGAACAGTCAAAATCAGCTGTTTTACATCAGCCATTTCAAAAGTAGAAACCTATGAAATAGAATGATGTTTGTATTTTTTCATTTCACAGGTAACGTTATTCAGGTAATGCTGAGTCCTTCACATGTAGTTTCTGATAAGTTTAACAAGTGCTGTTTGTGACATGATTGATTTTAACAGTATGTCAACTTGTCTAGGGCTATTTTATGTCTGGAGGTTAGGGAAACATGTTCATTGTATGTCTGAATTTTTGAGATGATGCTTGATGTGTATTATTTTGTTTTTTAGGACTATTGTCCTCATCTTTATTGTGGTATGTAAAAACACAACTTTCCAATCTTCTTCAGGTGTTCTCTGTCTATCCAAGCATAGCAATGACCCAACCTGAGAAATCATTTTTAATAGTTTGACCATTGATTTTTTTTTTTTTTCGTTGATCATCGATTTTTGCACACCTATTTTTTAAATTTTTTTTTTAGTAATTGTGATGCTTCTCAGATTGATATAGGCATGCAAAAACAATGACATCATTATTTGTAGAAGATCTTCAAAAGTTCTTTGTCACCTTGTTTGAAAAGTCAAACTATTCAAAATGATTTCCCAAGTTGGATCATTGCCATGTTTGGATAGAGAGAGAACACCTGAAGAAGGCCAAACAATACAGGCCACAATAAAGATGAAGACAACAGTCTGAAAAATCAAAATAATGTTCATTGTATGTTCATATTTACATTTTTCTGTAGTTGTTTCTCGAGTTTTTTTTACACATGGTCCTACCAATTACAAATAATTCACACACAGATCTATTTGACCCATAGATCAGACCCTAACAGGTACTACCACTCCAGCTCAGAATCAACCTGGGAGTAATTGCAAAGAAGGGGTTGTAGTAGAATTTGTATGAGAGAAAACACGCAAGGCTATTTAAGTAACATTATCAAAGGCTTTATTCACCTAAACAAAACAAAAAAAATATATTGCACAAATAGGGAGTTTTAATAGTTCAGTGCTACTCAACACTCTCCAGAGTTTGAGAACTGGAGTTTCATCATCACATACAGTTTAGTATCCTCATACCCAGGATGTCTCTTTTTTTTTTTGTTGAGGGTCTCATCCCTTTGTAGGGAATATAGTCAGCATAGTCTAAAACTGTCAACAGGGCATCTTCCTAATTTGTATACTCTGCTAGAAAAGTTCAAACTTTAAGAAAGCCAACAGACCTTGTTCTGCTAAAAAATTCACAACTTTTAATCATTCAAGAAGTGTGTATCAATTCAAATTTGGAAACTATGTAGATATTTGTTTTTGTACATCACCAGTGAAATTAATACATGTTGATCTACTTAAGTTCTTTTACTTTTTTTTTCAAACCATTAAACCAATTTCCAATAATGGGAAACAGAATAACCTTCTTTTTCTTTCAGAATATTATAAAAGCTACATAAAGGTATTCTAGATTGTGCCAACAATGCAGAATTATGCAAAGTAAAATGCTGAAACCATTGTAAAACAGGTTCAGTGTCTGGAAGACAGAAACCTTTTGGTAGCTATTTACACTGACAAAGAGGATGGTAGAAAGAGAACATTATCTATCAAAGGGTAAGCCTAAAATTATTTCACTTTATACAGAATTAAGTTCTTTAAGGAAATCATCCATTGAAAGGCTCTGATAAGAGCTAAGAATGCTCTTACTTTAAAAGCATCAGGGAAAATAGGTGATGATTAACAATGTTCCTTGTAGGATCTTCTGTTGGAATTTAAATTGTTTACCACTGTTATCATTCAGAAAGAAAATATCCTAACATTCAGTGAGTGTAAGGTACCCTGAAGTTGTGAAGAAACCAGAAAAATGCTATGAAAAGATCAGGAAGAAAAGAATGTGAGGAAAATTAGAGTGAATTGGAAACTACAAAATAATTGCCAAGCTTGAAATTATGAGCCAATAGTATGTTGTTATAATAAATAATAATGTTATGTATGCAATGAACCATAACATAAAACTGAATTATCAAAGAAATAGAAAGAGAACTTTGTTTAATAAAAGGAACATTTATTTTTGATTTTAGTCTAGTAACCCTTTAAGTAAATGATATACTAGTTGACTGAAGTGTAACTATATGTTCTGATAAAATAAGGTTTATAAGTTTCAAAATTGATTTGCAGATGAAAATCTGAAAGATGTACATATTTGTGTGAATGGTCAAGAGAAAAAAAAAAGATTTTTGTGAGCATATACAAACTTGTGGAATGCTGAACGAAATGTGAGCAAACAAATTATATTTGAAAAATAATTTATTTTAAGTTCATTTATGAGGGAATTTAATTAGATATACTTGTTGATGCAAGTTCAAATCCTGGATGAGGTTGTTTACATTTCACACAGGAAAGGTATGCATCCAACTATTCTCCCTCTAGCTATGGTTAAACAGTAGGGTAGACTGGGCTCTTTAGCCTTGGTTAGACAACCAGTCTAGGAGAAGGAAAACTGAATTCAAAGCTGTTAAACAGAAATTGACCTTGTGTCACAACCTGCTCGTGCAGAGGGTTTGGTAAATATATATTTTAGCATTTGGCCAATACTATTTCTTGATTCTTTACTGAATTTCATTTTCATTCAATTGTTCACGCACATTGATTATTTATCTTTAACCTTATTTTCTTCTGTTTGTCTTTTGGTGTTGATTTTCATTTTTAGCTTTTCTCTATATAATCCTGATTTCATTCACATCAATTTCTTACAGTTTGACTCTTGTTTTGACCCATATTTTTACAGTATTATTGTTCTAATTCTAGAAGTACAAATAATTATTGATTCACCTTTGTGTGTGTGTGTAATCAACATAATTTTTATTTTTTTATAGATGTTAACATAAGTTACCTGGGCAAATCCACTAATAAAACTATTTTTTAAAAGTACTAGGGTAAGTTTAAAAGTTTTGCAATATTTTGGTAATATGAGGCACAATTCAGACACACACACACACAATGCTTTTGCCAAGGTTGTGAAAGAGATGAACTACACTGGACTGGAAATGGCAAACTCACCTAATAATTTCTGAGGTTGCCTCTTCAATTTGGAGCACAGCCAAATAATCCATGTTTCTAGGCCTACCTGACCTTGAATAATCATTGGGGTTCTTGCAACGTGAGCAAAATTTCTTGAATCATCTTGGTTACTGTACTGTGTTGAAAATACATCTTAACCTTTCATATAATAGTTTTTGGTTGCTTTTATGGTATTATGGCCTAGTTAGAACTTGTAAAACAAGTTTCCAAATTAGACTTTGTTGTATGTTTGTTAAATTATAGATTGGTAAAATCTATTATTGGCATGTAGTGTAGCTGGTTTAAAATGGTTATAAAAACTGTTAGGACGAATAAGTATAATTAACATGTGATGACCCTGAGATCATTTGAGAGCTTGGCTTTTATTGGACAAGAAAGTCATGATTAAATGATTCTAGAATGTTAAATAGAAGTAATCTAATTTGAGACAGCAGTGAGAATCGTGAAGGAGCGGTTGATAGTTTCCATCTTTCACTCTCAACATGTACTTAGTCAGTAAGATGAAAGATTATTGTTGATAAAGTAATATGTACACATAGAAAAGTATCTGTTATTCTTCATTCCAGCAAAGAAAGACTTAAAACTCTTGGAGATGATGACAAGAATGCAAGAAAGGAGATGAATGATAGTGTAAGAAGTAGTGAGAGAGAATATGAGTTCATCTGTGCATCTTTCAAATCATACACAGTGAGGCAATGCACATCATATCAGTGCACTAACTACCATGATACTACCAACTACTACCTTCCATGCTTTGGTCCTATGATATACACACTACAAACTAACATATACCAAAATATTGCCAAACTTTTGACACCCTAATAGTTGTAAGTTCTCTACTGTATTCTTCTAATACTATACTAAAAGTACAGATAATTACTGACTCGAGTTTATCAGTGTATGAGCATCATTTTTATTTCATTATTTCATATGTAAAAAAAATAAAACAAAACAAAACTATTTGTCAAAAGTATATTTCTTTTTCCTAAAATATTGCTTTCATAATTTAAAGATTAATTTATTAAAGTTGCCCCAAATTATTAATATGACTTTGTTTTTCTTCTTAACTCTGTTTCATGCTGTAAATGAAAATGAAGTGAAACTAATACAAAATAATTTAGTGTTAAATTAAAAAGAGAAATGAGTCCAAATATTTTGCTTTAGTTGACAAGAAGAAATAATTCCTTTGGATATTTCACTGCACATGAGGCAATTTTTTTGCTCGTTTCAGTAACATGATTAGTCATTTAGTAAACAAGATTTTTTTACTTCTTTCCTGAAGAGTAATTGTTTTGGAAACAAAATTACATTGTGGGTGATACATTTTTTTTTGTATCCTCTCTATTAGGAATTGGGTGGAAAATGGTAAAAATGAATTGAGACTCTCAAATTTTAAATGTCTGGCATTGCATAGAAAATAAAAATAAAAAGAAGTAAAATGAAAAAAATTTCAAATCAGCAAAAATCATAAAAGTCATTAAGAAACAATCAATGAAAGAAGAAAGGAATGAAAAAATGGATGAAGGAAAATGAATGAAAATGAATGAATGAAGAAATTGATGAATGAATGAATGAATGAATGAAATGGATGAAAAAAAGGTAGGAAGGGATGAAAGGAATGAATGTAAGAATAAAGAGAGAGGAAAGAAAGAAGAAAGGAAAGGAAGAAAAAAAACCCCAAAAAACATGCCTTTAAAGGATGACTAAAGGCAATTTGGAATGGCAGCAATGAGAAGAAGAAAAAAAAACAATAAAAATGATGACCAGATAAATAATAATAATAATAATAATAATAATAATAATAATAATATAATAGAATTAATTTTCTAACAATTCATGATAATAACTTTGAAAATTGCAATGCAATGGTTGGAGTGTTATATAATTATATATTGCTTAAAATAATGATAATTACAATCCTAGTTATAATCAAGATAGCAAAATGAAATGCTGATAAAAGTAACATAAAAATACATTCAGAAGATGTAAGGAAAAATTGGAGTCTGAATCAATAGAAATAATTTGTATAGAGTAGTAAGTTTTGATCAGCTACTTTGTACTGTGTCAGAGACACTCTTTGGATAAAGTAGTAGCTGGTTAAGTGAAGAATGTACTTTACAACACTGAACAGGCATAATGCTGCATCTTTGGAAAAATAAATGACTATACAAACCATACTTACTAGTATAAAAATAATGAAATACTTCTTACAGTATGCTAGTCAATAGTTTGAATGAATTCTCACTGATTTTGGATTGGAAAATTCAGTAAATATTTAAAGTTGTGTGTGTATTTATCAATCACAGTATAAGTATTGAATATTTGATTTGCAGCATTGATATGTTGGGAAATATGTGTATAATATTGATGTTTGTGTAAGTAAAGAGAAATCTTAACTTCAATGACTACTGTCACTATTAATGATCTAGCAAAGAATCTTGTATTTAAGGTTTCAGAGGAGGCTTCAGGGAAATGGTTCTGGAAAATGGTTCTCAGTTGTGTATTGGATTGAATGGAGATTTTTTTGCTTCTTTTTCTTTTTAAGCTACTTGTTATTTTCATCTTATCTTTTTGTAATAATTGTTTTTTTTTCCTACCCTGTTAGCAGGGATTAGAATACATTGACTGAAAGGGATATGTTGGATATGACACTAAACTGTATGTGGTGGTGGGGTTCCAGTTCTGGAGCTCTGAGATTGCCATTAGTCCTAGGTCTACTCTGATCCAGAGTGGTAGTATCTGTTAGGATCCCATCTATGGATATAGCAAATTTTAGGGTCCCATCTATAGATATAGCAAATTATTTGTAATTGATAGGAATACTTGATATTACATAACTGTGTTCAACAAACTCTTAAGAAACTACTCCAAAAAAGTATATATAAGTGTATATGCCATTCCCTAACCTCTTGGCATAAGATAACCCCATTTTGCCATTAAAATTAATCAATAATTGTTTTTGCCTTCAGTGAAGCTGGTTGCTAAAAGAAGAGACCTTCTTTAAAAATTATTTGATAATAATAATTTGTATTAAATATAAAAGTACTTCAATTGTTTCTTAGTAATTGCCAAGTAAATGACCATATTTCAAATATTATGTTAACCAAAAAGGTTTTTTTTTATTGTTGAATGACATTAAGATTTTTTAAATTTCATTGTTTGCATGTATTGTTTTTTAATTGTCAAAATTGGTGTGTTTTCGTTTACTGAAAATAAAAAAATTAAAAAATGCAACATAGACACAGAGAAAGAGATGTCCAAAGTGAAGATTTGTCACTCAACAATGCTCTCCATTTATTGGTGTTGGTAGCAGTTAATATGATATGGAAGAATAATCAATATATTTAAAATATACAAATCAAGTGTTGAAATTTTTCCCCAGCTTGGTTATGTTAGGTACATTGATGTTTGGCTTTCAGAAAATGAATAAATAACCCCACTAGTCTTTATTTCTATTTGTTATTTGTTCCTAAAATATAATAAAAATATTTTGATGGGTGATGAGAAATGTATTCTTTATAACTATGTTGAATGCAAGAGATTTCAAGTAAAAGGAACACTAACTTTGGAAGGATTAGAATTCATTTTGTTTGCCTCACAATCTCTTGCATTCCATATTTTTTTTAAGTATCCACTTTCAATCACTCATCATAATTTATTATTTAATTCATTCTAACAAGTACTGCTTCCAACTAGAAAAATGGAAAGCAACAGTTGTTGAAAAGTATATGTCCAGAGTTATTTAAGAGAAAAGGATAACAATGAGAAACAATGTATTATGTTGGTAACCATGCAAAAATTGTTGGAAGCTTTCACTTGTTTATTATTTTCACCAGATATTGCAACTTTGAATTAATATTAGTTTTTACAGAATTCTGTTAATGAAAAAAAAAAAAGTTCCTGAAAGGCTATAAAATCACCTTGTGATGTTCTGCTGTAGGAAGTTGAAATTAGCAAGTTACTTGAAAGATGGCAGAGATATTAGAATAGAAAAAAAAAACCAGTAAATATTTTTAGTAAATTTAATGTTTAAAATGTTTTTTTTTTAAATTGACACTTATTTTTTACTTAATAAAGTAGGTAAACATTATGGCCAGTCTTTTAATTATAAAAGATATTACAAATAACACATCTAGTATCATCTAGACAAATTCTGCACATCTACGCAGCAGTCTATATGTCTAGACATCATTTTATTATTTGCTCAACTGTGCACATGCTTTCACTGAAGTTTAAAATAGTTCCTGGAAACTCTTTGAGGCCATCACTTATTTCATTCTAGGAAATTGGTTGGCAGTAAAAATTTTAAAAAGATAAAAAGAAACAAGTTTTTTTCTTGTTTATAAACAAGTGAATTTTGGTCCGGATCGAATGGATGAAGAAATTGTCCAAAAGATTTGGGGTTTTGAGTGCAGACATTTCCTAAAAGAAAATTCACAAATATTTGGCAATAAATCTAAGAAACTTACAAAATAACTACTGTATATAAGTATATATATCTTAGGGACTTTTTGGGACCAATTTCTCACTTCCAAAAAAAAAAAAAAATATTGAAACCTAGTATAGCCAAAACTTGTAGGGGGAGGTTGTTAATTAATGCAATATAAGATAGAACCTTTGTTTATGGTTAAAAATGAGGGTTTTTTTTTTCAATTACAAAAAGTTGTTCATTACCCAATTATATACAATAGGTTAAAAAAAGTCAAAATATTTTGGTGAGAAATTGTATTTCTGATCTCCAATAAAAATCCTATGAATAAAAGATGTAGGGGAATCATCAGCTTAAACAATGAAGCTTCCATATTGAGAACAAGAAATATAAAATTGTTCCACAATCTAAAGAACACACATATTGGATATATTGATAAAAGATCAATCAATAAAAAACCTGAAGCTGTTGAGTGTCAAACATCAGACAATCTATATAAGTTTTTGTTATATATCGACAACCAAATACAAGGATCATTCAATAAATAAGGTGAATTTTGTCTAAGGAATTGGCAATAACAAGCACTGTTTACAGTTACACCCTTTTCCAAGGAAATCAATAGTGATGGGTTCATCCATGTCTAAGAAGACTGTCAACATGACCTTCTTTACTGATTGCTGTGCCCAGAACTTTTTCTTTACTGGAAAGTCAGTGTGTTTCCACTCCATGGACTGTCTTTTCAATGCATGCTAGTAGTGGCAAATCCATGTTTAGCCCATTTGTAAACAGTTTTTGAAATAAGTCATACATATCACATGTTCTTCTGTAGATTTTACATTGTTTACATTTCTCAGCCAGCAAAAATTTGATATCAGACCTCTATTCAAGCTGGGAGTGGGGCATTCCCATCTGATAGTGACTAATATTTTGGACTGTAACATTGTAGTCAGTGAGTTTGAACTCCATTAATGCTATTACATTCATTTTCAGACTAATACCCTTAGTTAAGGTAAATCACCTAATTCCCCCAGCTATGGGTTAAATAGTACCACTATTATTCTTCTACATGAATGGCTTTGACATTAAATAACCCATGAAGGTTGATATGTCATTAAACAAAGAAACCATCTGTTCAAGCTTGGAATACTCAGTTTGATTTTCAGCTATTTTGAATAGCCTCAAAATGAATATTTTTGTGAGATTAAAATAATATTTGCTATAAACCAATTCCACACAATGAAGAGCTTACATTTATGGAAAAAAATCTGAATTTGAAATTCACCAAAAGAACACAGACTGCACATGGAATCAACTGGAATCAACCAGTATGATTTATTATGCCACTCTCTACTCTAAATTGTATATTGAAATAAGTTCCAACACAAACCTTAATTTTATTAGCTTGATAAGGATTTTTTTAAAATTTGAAACACTTGTCATGCTTCATGGATGATACTAATAGACTTGTATATCATTTTCTTTTAAATAAAACTTTTAGTTACTGTTATAATCTGAAGTTCAGTTTAAATGGTAAATTCACTAATTTTATTAGTTCTTTTTTTCCTTACCTATTAATTTTAAGATTTTTCACTACCATTCCATTTCTCTATTTATATACAAATGTTGTTCATGAAATAAACATATAATACCACAAATCCATTGAAGTGATTTTATTCTAAGAGACATGTTACTGAAAAACTAAAATTATTGTTTAAAGTTATTTTTTGACTCAGAATTAATATTTTTTTTCAAATTTAAAGAAAATAATGTTTTTTATGAGTAAAATATTAAGTCAGGTTGGGTAGGCAACCAGTTTAGGGAAGAGAAAACTCTGAATTTAAAATCAATGGCTGGAATTCCTAAAGCAGTTTAGCATTATCTTTATTGTGGCAACTTCTTTGATGACTCTGGTGCAGTTTGGAAGTCCTTGCCTTTACTTTGGACAACATCAATGAAATATTGAGAGAGGATACTTGCTGTATGGGCAACTGCCAGTCTTTCATACAAACTTTCCAGATCTTGAGACTAATAAAAGCCAGCCAAAAATTCAGTTATCAATCTAGGCATCTCCAAGAAAAAAGTCCATTCAGAACTGATTTTCTTCTCTTAAAATTTTTGTTATGATCATCGCTGTTTTTGTTACTGTTATCTGGAGAAGTAATAATTAAAGAGGAAATACTTTTTTTTTCTATTTTCATTCTATTTCCTGTCTGCAATTTGGAAACATTAACAGACTAACGATAGAACAAAACCAAAAACAGAATTGGATTCATGGTCTTTTAGGAAATTGAGATCAGCAAAAAATAAACAAAAAAAAAAAACGTTTCTTCAATTCTATTTTCCTTAAGAGTGACAGTGTTCATTTCTACACACCAATTCTTTACTGAGAATGACAAATAAGTCTTGAAGATTAACAAAAATGATATGCAAGTTTAAAATCAACTGAGGTATTAAGTTGTAATGTTTCAAATTTGCAAGAGTAAAGAATTGGAGAACAGAAACAAAAAATGAATCAAAATGAAAAAGAAAAGAAAAATAGAACCAAACTTTGTCAACTGTTCACTAAAACTTTAGATAATTAAAAAAAATTAAGCTGAAATAAAGAAGAATGACTAAAAGTGTTAAGGAAACAAAGAAGTTTTCTTAAAACTAATGAAGAAAGTGTAGAACATTGAATTCAATGTAATCAATATTTTATGAATGAACTTGAACCAAAAATTGTTGGTATTTCATTCTTTAGTAACATCAGTCTGATACTATTATCTGTGTAACTGCTTTAATAATTAAGCAGTTTCTCTTTGTTTTAAGTTGTCTCCCCTTGGGTTGTGAACTCTTTTTGGTAAGATTTAACGAAGGAAAGGAAATAGATAAGCATTAAAGATTATTTGCAGCAGTAGCAGCAGCCAACAATTTTTCTAGGTTGATAAACCAGTAAAACAGGAAAAAAATATTTAATGCAAAAAGTAGAGAACTAAAAACTGGAGCTGATTATCATTCTTTTGAGATAAAAAAAAATGGAGTGAAACTTGAGAGATGTGAAATAGAAAATGACAAACATTGAATTTGTGTATACCAGTTTATAAGTTCGATGCATGTCAGGGTTAATCCTTGATTTATGGGCTGGAAATCATTAATTTTTGAAGTCAATAGTTGTTCCTCATCTTTTTCTATTATTTTAAAATTCCAAGCTTACAAAATCATTACCTATTGATCAAAACTAATTTTTTGCCCTAAATTTGACATATATATATATATATATATATATAGAGAGAGAGAGATGCTGATAGGTATGGGTCCTGCATCCCTGATGCCTAACAATCTAATAGGATGCAGTAAAATCATATCCATGTGTCTCAGTGTTTTTCTTATTTCTTTCCTCACCATTTCAAACTAACTGTAAATACATTTCAATAGTTTCTTAGAAATGAATTACACAGGGTAGGTTATTAGGTAGTTGTTAGATGGCTTTAGTTGTTTCCCCAGATCATGAATAAAAATCCTACAATTTATTAAGAAACTTTACTTGGGACCCATCAAATTTCCCGGGGACTCATTCAAAGCAAATATGTGCGTCCTAGGACACACTAAATCAAAAAGCTATCAGCATCACAGTACACACACACACATATATATATATATATATATATATATATATATATATATATTGTAAGTCAAAAGAGGCAAGTTATTCTTAATGACTTTATCAAGTGTAAATTCTGCATAAAAATATAAAAGCAAACATTGGATTAGAAAGATTTGTTATGAAATGTCATAGAATAAATTGGTAAGTGTTCCATGGCAAGTCTTTCAGCAGAATTTCACCTGTTAAACAATTCCACCTCTGTTGTTTACAGGTTTTGGTTGAAACCAAACAAGAATCAGCTCCACAAGGGGTGGGGGGGGAGAAGCAGAAATGGATTTAGTATATACTTGTTGTTTCTTTATTTTCTCCTTAAGTTCTTCCCAGTTGATATGTGTGACACTAAACAAAAAGGGAGTTGGTCACTGTTCCTTACTATCACAATCATGGACAGCAGATAGAATCTTTTATCTCATTCTGTCCAATGGTCAGCTACTAACACTGCTGTTTATGACCAACCCCAGTGGACAGGGTTGGGAAAATCTAACCCACCAATCTATGCCCACCGTCTTGGACTGCAACCCAACTTGTTTGAGATATTCTTTTCATATTATATACACACACATATACCCATACACTACCTATGCACCACCCTGTCGGCTGTGGCGTTAGAATGCACCGACTGCACCTCTGCAGAGGAGTAAGACTCCCCCAAATAGGGTCACCTGTTGGCTGTGGATGGCGACACGTGATGCTTAAGGACAGTCTTGGTGGATGAGCAGTCCATGACCTGCAACACTACACTTAGAGTGGTCAGAGAGGCCCCCTTCGATCAATCAGCTGGTCACATCAAGCCCTAGGACCTATATGATTGCACCAACCCTATTGCCCTTATGGTGAGGTTCCAGTTTTAGAGGTTTGGGGAATGTGGAGTACCCCTTCATAACCATTGCTCCCAGGTTGACTCTGACCCGGAGTGGTAGTACCTGTTAGGGTCCCATCTATGGGTTAAATAGAAAAATGTATTTATAAAAAAAATTGTGTATCCATTAAGAATTAATTTATTTCAAGACTTTATCGGCATTAAATGACCCACTGAGGTTGATATGCCGTAAAACTAAACAAACCAAACCAAACCAAACTACCTATACCCGTACACCCATACAGATATGCTCACCCCCATGTGCATGTACATACATATATGCTACACCTATACACACATATAGACACACATTTATATGCATATGCATTATTGCACCTAAATATGTGCACACAGGAGCAGAAGAGCTTAGAGTGTCACAGTTTGAAATAATTAAATATTAATGACTTTTCCCCAGATGCCACATTTCCAAAAACACTTTTCACCAGATACCACATTTCTAAAAAGAAAACAAAAAACAAAAAAACTTAAAAATTTATCAACCAGAATATTACAGCAAAACCTACCAAAGATAAAGTTCTATCCTGAACAAATTATCAAGTTATAATGATGCTTCATCTCAAAAGATAATAAAGTCAAGCAATTTACAAGGAACACAAGATGATTTTATAGATTCATTACATTATTTATTTTATGTAACAAAAAACCTTTTTTCTAGCAGATTTAATTTTATTCAGTTTATGATATACAGATGATTTGATAATGAATTTAGTGGAATAATCTTTTGATTTGTAGCTGAATGTATCCAAGAGTTTTATGTTTATTCTTTAACTAAAAACAAACTGAATAATGAATAATTGATATTTTGGACTATTGTCCTCATCTTTATTGTGTATAACACAATGTTCAGGATTCTGTAACCTTGGGCTCTGTTTTAGGTGTTTTTTGTGTTTTTTATTTTTTTTATTAAAAAAAATAGATTTTAATTTATTATTTATTTATTTATTTTACTTATTATTTATTTACCTTGAAAAGTCATATTCAGATGCTTATCTATGAATTCAAATGCAGTTTCCGAGCTTAATCTTTACTGCTAACTCAAGGGCACACTTAAAAAAACAAAAACAAAAGAAAACAACATTGTGTTTATACACAATAAAGATGAGGACAACAGTCTGAAATATAATTATTCATATTAAATCTCATCTCATGATTATAAATTAAGATATGTAAATTAAATAATCCTTAAATGTTCAAGTAAATGAACCCATTACCTACCAGATGCATGGTTGTCAAATGCACTACTTTAACTAAGTTTACTGACCTGTTGGTGGGGCTTAGAATATGCTGATTGTATCCCCCTGCATAGGTGTAAATATCCCTCCCCAAAAGAGACACTAAACAGCATCTTATGGTGAGGCACTATTTCTGGAAATCTGGGGAGTGTTATGTCCCCCTTCATTGTCATTACCCCCATGTCACTCTGACCCAGACTGGTAATACCTGTTAGGGTCACATCTATGGATAAAATAGATCTGTTTAAAAATGATTCATATTCAATAAGATAGTGTAACAAAAAAAAACTCTTAAGAAACTCCACAAAAAATGTAAATGTGAACATGCAATGAATGTAATTTCATAACCTCTACTCATAGAATAACCCTAGATGGATTGAGATGCCATTTAAAATCAATTAATACAACTAAGAAAACTATACTCTAGATTTTTTTCTGTGCCAGAACATTAAAAACATATTTTCAATCATGAATAACAAGGAACATTCAATAAATAAGGGATTTTTTTTTTTTTTTAAGGAAAATTTTTTTTAAAAGAAAAATTAATTTTTTTCAGAATTTCCATTTCTGCATTGTTTGAAAATCGTTTATAGCAAAGATTATTTCAATCTCTCAAAAATAGTTGTTTTGTGACAATTCAAAATGTTGGGAAATCAAACTGACTGCTCCAGGCTTGAACAGAGGTCTGTCATCACATTTTTGGTGGCTAAAAAGTGCAAACCATGTGAAATTTATAAAAGAATGTATAATGTAAATGGAGAGGCATGTTATAATCAAAAATGTTTTACAAGACAAAGTTGAAAAGACAGTCTAATGGAGTAAGTAAAGACAATCATACTGAACATTTTCTGGGACATGAAAGTAGCCATCACTATTGATTTCCTTGAAACATGTGCAACTGTAAAGAACTCTTTAGGCAAAATTCACCTTATGTATTGAATGAAAATTGTAGTTTCATTGAATTCAGGTTTAGCAGACATTTATGACAGATTTTTACCAATGCATAAAAGTTTGTATACTCAATATTGGTAGGTAAGAATTTAAGATTTAAAAACAAAATCACCCCCACACACAAACTGATAATTAACAGGCAAAAGACCTGAAATTTTAAAAAGTCTCTCAGAAAAATCTTACTTGATTTTTAATTATATAAACTTCAAAAATGTAACTTCACTATCATTTTAAACATGGCAACACTTCATACATAGTTGCAATATTAATGTTTTAAGAGTCAATGTATTAATGTTTATCACAATCATTTTAAACATTATTTTAAGCAGATATATTTTGCTCATAGATGGGACCCTAACAGGTACTACTGCACCTGGTCATAGTGGACCTGGGAGTAATGGCATTGATGAAGTGACTTTATATTCCTCAGATTACTGGATACAGTTTAGAGTTATCCCCAAAACATCATTTCTGTAAGGATAAATACAGTGAATAAATTAATAAAGTTTTGATAAAAAATAAAACAAATAATAAAATACAGAAATTAGACAAATAGTAAAATTAATTGTAATAAGATCATTTTTCATCAATGCAAGAGATCTTTGAAGAGAATCCAATAATGAGATGATGAGATATGGCCTATTCAAAGAATTATTCAGATAGTTGAACTCTTTCCTATTTATGTTATTCACATATTTTACTTTGTGCATTCTCCAGTGTTTGGTCGGTTTAATATGCAATCTTCCTAAGGAAAGAGAATCTTTTTCCTGCTCTCTTTCTTTGATAACACAAAGCAAGGATAATTTCACATAAAATATTAATAGCAACACGTGCGTGATAAATCTGGTTTCCGGAAGAAAAACAAGGACTTCAGTTATTTGAATAATTCTTTAAGTGTAAATGACTATCATCAAAATTATATAGACAATAATTTATAGTATATTTAGATGCCATATATTTGGATGCCATCTAGAGGATTGCTGTGTGACACCCTCATTATGGTAAACTAATTAGATTCTGACAAGGGGATCATAAGATGCTTGGAAAAGAACCATTGAAAATGATCATAAAAAACAATGGTATTGTTGTCTTTTGATGATAGAATAATCATATTATGTCATTATAATCTCATGAATATCTATGAACATAACAAAACCAGGAACTTTCACCAATTATTTAAGGTTATAATAGATTCACAGAATCTTTTATTTGGCATGTAGTGTAGTTAAGTTGGAAAATATTTTAAATGGCTGTACCAAGTGGAAATCATTAATGTTAATTGACAGGTGATGGCCCCAAGATCAGATGACCGATAGGTTCTAAAAGTTAGGAGATAGATTTTAGTTAAGAATCAGTTAGCTGAAAGTGGTTGAAGGCTTCAAATCAATTTTCACCTGTGGTTGGTCTAATCCAACTGACTCCTGGGTAATGGGTAATGTGTGTAAGTCATTGATGAATAAAGTAATGAGCTCAAAAGAAGAATTCTCTTTGTTGTTCATTTCAGCAAGAGAAGAACATGAATAGAGGAGATGGGCAATTAAAGAAGAGATGATGTAACATGAAGCTTTAATTCTTTTTAAATTTTAAAATGTAAAATTTAAATGGAGATATGAGCCAAGCCGAGTAAGTTATATCTATTACTAATGGAGATTCGCTTCTGGGTTTTGTCTGTAACAAAAACTATGTCACTACTTACGTCACATTACCCAAAATCGTCATATCTATTAATAATGCTGATTCGCTTCCGGTTTTTGTCTGTAACAAAAACTACGTCACTGCTTACATCACATTACCCAAAATCGTCATAACGTAGAATAAATACACTGAAAATTTGAACATGCAACATTAGACAGTCCTCATAATTTTTTAAAACAAGTTTTAATAAATACATGACTGGTATTATATATCTATATATAGTTTGTTTTATCTTAATACATATTTAAAGTTTACATTTCAAATTGTTTTATTTTTTAATCCTTTAATGAATTTGATGATTTTACTTACTTAGGGTATAAACTCGCTAACATTGAATTTTTTACTCCCACCCCTCAGGCAATATGTTTCAAAAATCTATTTTTACATCGCCCGGAGGGTGCTTTTTATTTTGCTAGTAATAATAATGATGATGTCTAAGTGAGTCAGTGACAGTTTGAAAAAATATTACAAATATTGGAATGAGAACAATCTAAATAAAGGATTTGCTTTGGAGGATCACAATGACTGAAACACTTTATCTATAATAACAATTAAGAACACTTGTCTCCATACACTGCTGATAATCTATCAAAAAACAAACACCTATATTTGTTTTGAAATGATTATTATTAGTTGAAATTTTTATTGCTGGAAAAAAAAAGAAGACTTTTTTTTCAATTACAGTCAAATTGTCAAGACAAGACAGCAAGCAATCGTAACCCAATACGATTCTGGTATGCTGTAAAGACCACTGCAAAGTGGCAGGATTTATGGAGCCTCAGAGGATCATACAAACCAAACAGCCAATCAGGACTCAGGGAATGGAATCACCCAAATGCATGAGTGGACTGTTCTGAATTCCCATAAGTACCAGTTGTCTTGACCAGTTATATTGTTCAAACAAATAGTAGACTGACTGACTGACTTCAATATTCTTATATGAAACCTAATGATGCTGTAAACTTTTTCATTAATAACTTTATCTCTAGTTATATTAGGTATTTACTAATTAAATTTTTATTCAGTTTCAGAAGAAAATTTATATTGAGAGTTTAAAACCTGAAGTATCAATTGTTAAAAAAATTGGTGGGGGTGGGGGGGATTTTACATAAAAATTTCAGGAATAAAAAAATAATTACAGATAATTTTCTGAATTCTATTATACTGCAACGTACAATAGAATTCAGAAAATTATCCAAGAATAAATTTGTCTCAACTCTAATATCACATCCTATGCTAGAATCAATAATCACATTACTGTTTGCATGTTTGTCTAGAAAAAGGTTAAATAATCCCCCCAAAAAGGTTGACATGATAAAATCAACCAACCAGCCACATATATTTAATGATTGATACCATGAGGAAAATTTCTGCTCCTTATTAAATCTGAAACAGAAGGCTGCTTTTTTTTCTGCTTTTGGTCCCCTTTGATTATTATTTTTTTTTAAATTCAAACTATTTTCCAGGTAGAATGATGAATATAATTTCTTAGTATTTTACTCTGAAGATGAAACCATGAAAATTAAATTCCTAAGAATTAAACTGAAACAAAAAATAAATAACATATATGAGAGTGGGTTGAAAAGTTCATAGGCTGATGTCATATCTGCTGTTGATGACTTTACCAATGGATTCAAGCACTGCCACACTGATGGAAGGAAGACTATTGAAAAATAAAACTCATTTGATCTCATTCCATAAAAATATCTTGGTCAGCTTAGGAAATTTTATGCTGAACATCACAGTAGACTAAAAGAACTTTGTTGGTCCCACACAAATTAAGATAAACATTCTGTCTAGATAATTAATATTTGATCAATCAATAAAGGTTGTGATTGATTTTTGTAAATATTTGATTTCTTTCTTGTGAACATTATGATAAGACATTATCAATATTCTGATAAAGAAATAAACACCAACATCAATCACATTTCTCTTTTGTCAATCAAATATCAATGACTTTTCCTGGCTTACTTCCATCTTCTATGTTTTAAAATTGTTAAACACAATGTACATATCTTTTTATGTATTTATTAGCTGCTTGATTGTACATTTTAAAATAAATAAGAATCTCTTGTTGTCATCATATAGACAACCAATAAACAGGTTTTATGTTGTTTTATCTTTTACTGAAAAAAAAACAAACCTGTATAGTTATTTTTAATGGTAATTTGTCCCCTTCTCTTTTTTTTGTCTGTTGTGGAAACAGCATAGCATAAATTAAACCTTGTATGAGTTTTATGATTTTTCCTGATTAGACAACAGACATAACTTAGTTTAGACAGAAGAACTGTTTCTATTACAACTATTAGTTTGTGTTGACTGCTACTTGGAATAAAATGTTACTTATATGACTCCTCACTCTAGGCAAGTTTGACACAAGATCATTTTTAAATCAGAGACATTCCCTTGTGTTATGTAACTCCTACCATTAACAAAGCAGAAGTGTAGAGGTATGATTGACAGGTTGTGGGTCTAGGTTTAATCCTACCTGAAACAACTATGCAGAGATGCTGATAGGTATGCTTCCTGCATCCCTGACACACAAAAATATAAAGGACTCAGTAAAATTGTCTCCATGTGTCCCAGTGTTTTTCTTTTTTCTTTGCTGATCATTTCAAGCTAACTGTAAATACATTTCAATAGTTTCTTAAAAATGAATTACACATATAGGTTACAAGGTAGGAGTTAGACAGCTTTAGTTGGGACCCATAAATTTTCCCAGGGACTCATTCAAAGCAAATATGTGCATCCCAGGATGCACTAAATCCAAAAGCTATCTGCATAACTGACTATAAGGAAGTAAAAATTGCATGGGCATTCATTTATTAGCTACATGCAATCACATGATATTTTGAAAGTTTTAGTTTGATTTGAAAACTTAGTTGAGTTTGAGACATGGAGAGAAACAGTCAACTAATTTGTGGCTTAACACAATGGTTTTCATTTAATTTTTATTTCAGGGTCTATCTACATAAATAAAAAAAATGAAATCTCATGGACCCCCTACATAAATTTAAAAGAAAATGAAATTTTGTGGACCCTCAAATAAATTTAAAAATGAAATCTCATGGACCCCTGTATAAATAAAAAATTAAATCTTGAGGACACCCATATAGAAAAAAATGAATTATCATAGGCCCCATAAAAAAATTAAATTTGTCAAAAATATTTAATGAAAATCACATGCAATATTTGTACTGAGTAATGACATTTTGTGAGAGAGATGTGTTTGCCTTAGATTGTCAGTTCTTGGTGATATTTTCGACAAAGATACATGCAATTCACTTAGCACAATATATTTAGATCTGTATTTGAACATCATATTGGTAAGTGCTGAAAATGCTGTTTTGCATAAATATGTTGCAAACGGTAGCAGCATTTTGACCGCCTTTTGAGACTAAAATTGATACTCCAAAGCCATGCTAAGCTAACATTTTAGGAGTGGTTGCTGATTCAACTGAATTTTTATAGGTGTGTACCACTACTATTCACTAGAAATATGAATTTGCAGTTCTATCACTAATTCAATAAGATGAATTTTCAACACACCCTTGCAGCATGCGTAGGTCCCTGATGTTGATGTTGTAGACCCCTGTGGTTACTGGAACACATTTTGAAAAACACTGGCTTAAGCAAAAAAACACCATAAGGAGAATAGTGTTTTATAAATGAAAAGATAGCTCTTGCTGCCATTGACTAACAAAAACAAAACAAACACCATGTATTCCTTTTTGGGAGTTCATAGAAATGTAACAGTGAAATAAAAGTGATTAGATTTTTGAGACACAATAAATTTGTCATTTACTTCCTGTTGTCAAGTGACATCTTTTGAGACCCCCCCCTCTCCATGATGTAACACCTTGTACTGTTGGGCAGTACCAAAAATAGTTTAGTTCTATTGATATTCTTTTTATGGTGCCTTGGGCAATGTCTGGGGAGATGGGCTTTTGAAACTTGAAGCTTGTTAATTAATTTTACCTGGCACCAGGCAGGTTGATGTAAAAGAAAAAAAATGATTTAGTCAAGGTTAACTGAGTTGGTGACATTCAAAAGAGAAAAAAAAATGAACTTATAAGACTCCTAAAAGATTTCTATACATTATTTCTATAATTATAGAAAATATGGATGTACTTGTATTATTTTCATTATATGATTAATTTAAATAATCTAATTTGTTTAAGGTATTTTCTATGAAGCCAGAATTTTCAGTTATTAAGTAAAAAATGTTTTGCATTTTATCTTTAATTAGTTTATTTACTACTAGTTGGTAGAGCATCTGCCTTGCAACCACAAGGTTCCTGCTTCGATACTGGCTCACTATTTCAACGCATAAGTAGCATCTGTGCTGTAAAGTAGAGAGCTGATGGTAGGTGCGGTGCTCCACCTCAGAGGCAAAAACCATCTACTTGGTAGAACCATCTAGAATTAGTGAAAAGGGGATAGATGACCTCACTTTCTGACTGATACCAACAATAGGCCACTTCACCTACTTAAGTATTTACTGCTAAGTTAAAAAATGGTAAACATCTTCTATATGTGCTAATTCTGTAATTTTTACTAGAGTAGTATTATTTTAGAATTTGTGTATTGAAACTTTATTGTCAATTACATAATTTCCTTGGTAAAATTTCAAAAGGAAATTAAGTTTATAGTTTGTGTGTTCCTTTATGCTTAAAGTAAAGTATTCCTATCTCATAATTTGCATGAAATTAAATCTGCTTCACAATCATTTTAAACAGGTAAACATTTAATACTTGAATTATAATATCAATGTTTTAATAACCAATGCCTTAATGTAGTTGAGAAACATTATCTCAAACAGATCTATTCATAGACACTGGCCTTTTTAGATACTCTGTGTTAGCATAAACCAGAGAGTAATGGCAATGAAGGGGTGAATCTGCACCCTTCAAATCAAATTTGAAAACAAGTCAAGATCCCATCTATGAGTCAAATAGATCTGCTTTAAAAAATGATTTGTATTTGAGAGGAACTTGTGCAAAAGAAACCTCTTAAGAAATAACTACAAAAAATGGAAATATGAATGTATAATTCCCTAACTTCTAGACATAAGATAAACCCAGACAGGTTGATATTGTGGACAAGCAGATTCCCTACCCCCTCACGAACAAAGCGCGTCCGGATATGTTTGGCCTGTATGAGGGGGAGGAGTGTGGCGAGTGACCGCAGAAATTGAACTTGCCATCTCCTCGTCATGGGGAGTGGCACGTAGTTGAAATACTGTTGAATATAGAAATTCGGCACAGGCAGTGCAGAGTGTAAGTAGTCCGGATGTAAACAGTTACTGCTTATTTAAGGCCTACCCTCCCAGACTGGGGGAAGAAAACTGTGGATCTTGCTGTCGAGAAGAGAGGCATGTGTAGTACTAGTGGAAGATTGTTGTATATAAAAGACTTTGGAAGTTGGGAGAGCGGTGCGCACACCTGAAGAGACTAGTGAGTATATGCATCGGACTAGAGACTAGTGAGGTCAGTTAGTCTACTGTTAGTTTGAATAACAGCAACTAGCTAAGCACAACTGAAGCAGTGTCCAAGACAGTTGGCATTTATAGAAATCAAGAATAGTCCATTCATGCATTTGGGTGATTCCATTACTTGAGTTCTGATTGGCTGCTTGGTTTCTATGATATTGTGGAGTTTTATAAATACCCTGTCATTCTGCAGTAGAATTGTGACAGGATGGGATGGTATTAAGTTACAATCGCTTGTTGCCGTGTCTTACCAAATCGACGGTAATTGGAACTTACCTTGGTTATTCTTCAGTGAGCATATGCGTCGGATTTGATTGCGTAACCCTTGGTAGTAGAAGATTGGGGAAACTGAGTTTACTTTCATTCTTGTTACAGATATGTCACTAAAATCAATTGATAAAATGAACCTTGCCACTTGAAAAAGAACTGAAAAATGAATGAAAAATGTTATTTCCAAATTTGTAACAATCACAAAATCAATAATTGGATCTAATCTATTTGTGCTCGGTTCTATCAAAAAATGAAATTCTTTCAATTTTGAGTAGATAAACATCAAATTGTAAGGCATGTTTATCTCAACTGTAAGACTTTTATTTTATGTCCTTTTCAGTCTTTCATATTTTGCTTAACTATGATTGGCTACATAATATTCTTACTTGGTCACATGATATTTTCTCTACTATTTTAAATCTTATCTTCATTTATGTGGTAATTTCTTTGATTGTTTTTCTACACATGAATACTTTGATTCTATTTTTGTTTACAATTCTGTGTTGGCTGTTGAGATGAGTGTATCTGATGACATAACAATTGGGTAATGGTTTCTACCTCTGTTCACAAAGCTTAGAAAGTTCTTCAATCTATTATCTGATTCTTTTATTTTCTACCTTTCTATACATCTAAATATGTTTGTGATAAACTTCAATTCACATACAATATGCACAAAAGATGCTTTCATATTTATATAGACAATAAAATGGCTTGCCCTGTGGGTGGGGCTTACAATATGTTGACTGTATCTCCTGTAAAATAATAAGACCCCTCCCCCTAAAAAAAAGGGGGGTGTCCTGGGTATGACACTAAACTGCATCTAATCATGAGGCTCCAGTTCTGAAAGTAAGGAATATCCCTTTATTGCTATTACTCTCCACTGCATTCTGACTGACCTGGAGTGGTAGTACCTGTTAGGGTCCATCTATGGGTCAAATAGATCTGGGATTTAAAAAAAAAAATTTATTTGGATTTTTCAGATTGTTGTCCTCATCTTTATTGTTATATACACAATAAAGATGAGGACAACAAGATTTTGCAAAAGATAATATCAAGTCTCATCTAAAACATTCAGACAAATAGATCTATTTTTGATATAATGCATGCAAAAATCTTGAGAAATTATACAAAAATGTACATATAAATATAAATGTATACAATTTTCTAATCTCTAGGCATGACATAACCCCAGGCAGGTTGACATGCCATTAATTAATCCGTAAAATAGTATCTGAAAAACAAAATGCAGAAATCTCCAAAAAGGAACTTATGATCTTTTTTTATGTTTTGTGGCCATAAAGTGGAAAATCATGGAGATTATTGTTATCATTTAATGGGGGATTAGAATACACTGACTGCATAGGGGTAAGACACCACTAATAGGAGTGTTCTAGTATGACATCTGGTGATGAGGCTCCAGTTCTAGACATCCAGTGAGTTACCCCTTCATTCATTACTCCCAGGTTCACTCTGAACCAAGTGGTAGTACCTGTTCGGATGCCATTTATGGGTTAAATAGATTTATTTTAAAAAAAACATATTCAATTGGACCATATGCAAAGAAACAACTACATAAAGAATGTAAATATAAATATACATAAAATAACCCTAAATGATTTGAATCATTAAAATCAATCAATCTACACAGCACCCCCACCCCCCTTTTTGAAATGCATTCCTTATCTTAATTTTGTCTGCATTATTGCTGTTTTTAATGTTTTCAGCCATGATATTTAATCCCTGGGGAATCCCTATTTTTTTTATCTTTAACAAACATGGTGAAAAAAAAATGTTGGTACTGAAGATTCTAAGAAAGAAAAAAAAAAGAAAGACAGTCTTTTGATGAAGGGTGTGTCCAATTTTATGGAACTATTATTGCTCACAAAGAAAATAATTAATTGTACACAATATATAATTGATGAAGTAACAAAAATAATTACAACACCACCAATTCTTATAAAATACAAATAGATCCTCCATTTCATGGATTGTGGAAGACATTAAACTTTGTATTGTTTAAGGAGAACACCTCAAGCAGAAGATTTCTTCACTTCAGTGAAAGACACAGCAGTTTCTTTGTATTGAATTCACCCTGACAAGTAATGAAGAATCTGAAATGTCTTTGAGCAGCTGTAGAGTATCGATTTCTTGCAGGAATTCCTTTTTCCGAAATGCTGACTTATCAACCGAGCAATTTCTTTTCTTGTAGTTTTCAACAGCCATGAATCGAAGGAAGGAGATTTGATTTGTAATAGTTTGCACAACAACTACTGATTGTCTCTCCATTGTATTTTGACTTCACAGAAACCCAGTGAAGAAAAATAATTTGTTAATCATTGCATTGCAGATTTAGAATGGTGTATTTAAGACAATACAATTTGTTTCGTAATGCCCTGCAGTGAGCTTGAATGCTCTTCAAGTTAATCTTAGTTATTCTGTCTCAGTTAACCAATGATTAAATCTAAGACCAATTCTTTAAGATCAATCCTGCAGAGCACTTTGATTCATCTTGAGAAGAAGATAACAAATAATACAAAGAAGCTGCTTCCTCACAGTATCAAATTCAAGCAGTTCTTTCAAGTGATAATTATAGACATTAAAATCATTCAGAACATGATTCTGATTAACACTAAAATCCAAATGGATCATTTGATAGTTTATGACATTTCATAAAAAGTTGGAAAATATACTTTTCAGTTTCTATTCATAATTGTCAACCAAATTTCCTGTCTTTTGAGCTGGGATTAGAGTGTAGTATCTGTTCATTCATTTAACTGAGTTCATAGCACCCCCTCCCCTTGCAATAATCTGACACCTACATGATATTGGTCATAGGAATGAAGTATTTTTCACCAATGCATATAAATGTGCTCCCTTTCATTTAACTGATCTTATGTTGTATTTGACAGGAGACACTTGAATATTAGTATTATTATGCAAAGCCTGTTCTTTTCTTACCTCATAGGAATTTAGAGACAAGTCAAGGTGTGTATTCAAATGAACAGAACTTTATTCTCTGCAAAAGGGTATGACCCCACCCCCCCACCCCAAAGTATTCTGGCAATGACACTAAATGGCATCTGGTGGTGAAGCTCCAGTTCTAAAATTATTGGGAGTGTGGAGTACCCCTTCATTGCAATTGCTCCCAGTTTTTCTCTGACCCAGAGTGTTAGTACCTGTTAGGGTTCCATCTATGGGTCAAATAAATCTGTTTTCAAATTATTTGTATTAGATAGGAATACTTGATAACATATAACTTGTCCCCCAAAAAACTTGAAACTCTACACAAAAATGTAAATATAAACATACAATGTATACAATTCCCTAACCTCTAGGCATAGAATAACTTCAAACAGGTTACTTATGATAAAAGTAAAACTTTTACAAAAGAGAATTCAAAGTCCAAATGATTTAGATAAAAATTAGTACATTTAAGTTGTTGATTGACAAATATGAACTTTTTAAAATAAAATATGATTTTAGTGTAATATACCTAGAATCACTATAAATGGTAAAAGGTGAAAAGAAAACAACAAAACTTTTAGTTAAAAGTTTGCAAGAGGCATATTTACTAATCCTTTATGAATAAATGTTCAAATAGGTAAGTATTTACTCAATCCTCCACCACAAGCAGGATGTGACCCAAAGTCATTTTTAAGTGGAGTACTGCTACTGGTTATTGTTAGGAGAAAGGAACTCTGCTACCTGAGTTCAAATCCTGAACAAGGCTGTTTGCATTTCACATAGCACTAAGAGAAAGGTATACATCCAATTACTTTCCACCAGCTATGGGTAAATAATTAAGTAGATATGCTTTTAACCTTGGTAGGGCAACCAGTCTAGAAGAAGGAAAACTGAATTCAAACCAGGTGTAGACCTGGAGAGGAATGGGCTCTGCCTAGCTATTTTTGCTCCAGACACACTATATGAGTTGCACCCTCACAACCAAATCCGGTTACAGGACCAGTGAACAGCTGATTTGAATTGAGTTTTTCTTCTAGATTGGTTACCATACTAAAGCTAAAGACCCCAGTTTGCCCTACTATTTACCCATAGTTGGTAAGAGAAGAAATAGATTTATACCTTTCCCAAAGGCATGAATTGAAATGCCTCATTCAAGATTTGAACTTAGATCATCAGATCCATTTCCTATGATGATGAGTTTTCCAAAGTGCCTCCTTTTGAGTAATTCATATTCCAGCAAAATATTCAACAATAAACTCTATATTTTGAAAGGAAATTATTTTAGAAAAATGATTAGTATTTTTCTTATGTCCAAACATTTCCTTTCTGAATAGAGAGCAGTATTTTGTTTGTCATTACAAAGAAGAACACCTGGCAATGGAAGCAGATCACATATGACACCATGTCAAGGAGAATAGAAAATTCAAAATGAAAAAGAAATTATTAAATTTCACATTAGTTGTATTTGTCTCTTTTTTTTTCTTCTTTTAAAGAATATGTTTAACTCTAAACTGAACTTCAGATTATTTAAATCATGATATCATCCAAAAATCAATCATTTGGCTTTTTATAGCAAAACACCAAGAAATAGGAAGACTACTCAAATCAGACAAAGTTTATCTATTAAATAATAAGATCTATGTTAATTCATTACCAATCATTTTTGTCTATTAAAAGTCCTCACTATTGTAGCATTTTCCTCAGTTTATGAAGTGACTGTTCTACCAGAACAAGATTCTTATTCTGCAGTTTTGTGCCATCTAAAAATCGATTTTCATTAGCCTGAACAGAAACATTTAACAAGTTGACACAACTTGTTAAATGTTTCTGTTGTTCTAAAGGTTAATATAGAATTTGATCTTGTGTTCCATTATCACACAAACACACAGTAATGATTTAGGATTATTCAACTGAATGTGAATTCAGAGAGGAAAATATAAAATACATATTTTCACAGATGTTCAAAGTCAATATTAATCATTTGCATAGTGTTCTATACATTGTACAAATAAGGGTGAAAACTAGAAGCCTATTTCAAAACATTTGAGAGAAACACATTTTACTTTTGGTTTGAGATTTTGCTAGTTTGCTTCTGTAGTTGCCTTATGAAATTCAAAATAAGTTTGGCTTTTACCATTAAAAAAATGATCATAATGTTAATTTTTGATTTACTGCTGAACTTCTTTTCATGACTTTCAAGTTAGTATATGCTTTTGACTTAACTATATTATTTTACATTTATTATAAAAACAAAATTTTTTGATGTGAAATTCATGACTAAAAAATGTCATTTAATAATCTTCATGGTCTTAGAAGTTTATTAAACATTTTTAAAGTTAATTCAACAATTTTCACTTAAAGTTTAAGTGAAAAATATCAAATAAACCTAGAAAGAAAAATGTTAACTCTTTCCACTTAAAGTCTCTTAAACATTCTCTAAAAGGTATGCTTACTGATAAACTTCTTTGCATATTTTTGTGACACAGAAAGATTCAAGTTTATATGTAAGTGTAATCTGTATATTTTTAACAAGTAAAAATCTAGTTATTTACTATGTTTTGCTTAAATATGGAACAAAACCCTTGGGTTGCTTACAGTACCTGCTGTTGCTTAAGTGGTCACTGAAAGTACTGAATATGCTCATCGTTGCTTAACTTTGGTGATCTAGTGGGAACCAGTGCTTTCAGAATGACTTGACCATGTGTTGTAACTCGAATATCAGAGTTAAGAGAAATAATAGGAAGAAACATGAGTATTAAAGATAGGTGAGCAGAAAAAAACAGGTTGATTCCATTCTCATTATTTAAATACTATATGACACCATGAAAATCTAACAAAAATATATTCATACTTTCTTTACACAATTTTTATCAATCTTACTGTAATGTAATGTTTTACAAACTCTAAATTTTAGAAGACTTTTTTCCATGACTTTTTTTTCACAACAAAATTTATTTAAAAGTATCATCATTTTATCAAAGTTATTTTAATATTTTTCTCTATGATATTGTTATTTATGAAAACAAAATATATTGGCAATATCATTTATGAGTAATTTGTGTAGTTTTTCTTTAAGGTATTTAAAAACATTGAAAATCAGTTTCAAGTTTAACATTAAAGAATGTAAATATTGATGTCAGTCAGTCAGTCAGTCCACAATTGGTTTGAACAATGTGACTGGCCAAGCACAACTGAACCAGTGTCAAACAACTGGTACTTATGGGAATTCAGAACAGTCCACTCATGCATTTGGGTGATTCCATTCCCTGAGTCCTGATTGGCTGCTTGGTTTGTATGATCTCTGAGGCTCCATAAATCCTGCCACTTTGCAGTGGTCTTTACAGCATACCAGAATGTATTGGGTTACGATTGCTTGCTGTCTTGACTTTCCAATTCGATGGTAATTGGACTTAGTATGATTATTCTACATCTCCCCTTCCTCCCCCCTCTCCCATTGTGCAAGCGTATTGGCCTTTGAGGAGAAATTAGTTCCTTTCAGTCAGGCTGATTACAGGGGAGCAATCTTGACAATGCCCGGGGTATTTTCATCGGCCTTGGTTTCGGGGGCGGAGTGACATTGGGCGATGCCAGGTCCCTAGTGTTGAGGTGTGGGGTGTTAGAGTTGGAGCCAATGGGATCAAGCATAGCACTAGGCAATGGTGTGGGTTTGGGTTTTGTGATCAGCTTTTTCAGGAAGCGTCGGTTTCTGAGTGTGATCTGTCCACTCGGAGCTGGTATTGCCGATGTGGGAGAACTTCAATGATGGTGCCTGTAGTGGTCCACCGGTGGTTTGATGGGATTTTTCCACCATCATGTCTCCATGGTTGTGGGTAGTGTCTGAACGGGCTGAATTTTGGGCCCATTTCTGCCGGTGATACGCAGATGTTCGTATCCTCGCAACATCTGAGGTACCAGATATCTTATCTTGGTCTCACATGGCCATCTCAAATGCTTTTGCATGACTTATATTTTGCTCCAAGGTCATCAGTGACCCTGCCTTAGCCAATATATCCGTTTGTAGTACGTCATTAGCAATGCCCCGAATGAAATGATCCTTTATATATATGTTGGATAAGTCATGATCACAGTTGGGGCATATAAAGTTGCAATCTTGAGCTCCTGACCGTAGACGAATCAAGTAATCCTGGATGGACTCATTGTCACTCAGTGCGATAGATGAAAATGAGATCCTGTGTACCATGGGATTCGATCGCTGTGTAACTAACACCTCAAGCATATCAAGCAGTTTGCTAGGGTTGGTGTTGAAGAATTCAGGGTAAGTATTGATGATAGAATTCTGGACAGTTTCATCAGCATTGTATAGTTGAATGTTAGTCTGTGTGGGAGGAAGATTGGTCATCTTTGTAAATACATCCCAGTCTATCCTGAACTTCCTGAATTGTTGTGGGGTCATTTCCGAACTGAGTTGAGGAAGTTTTGCAGTTGGTGTTCTTGCATAATTAGCCGATGATGGGAGTGTCACTGGGGGAACCTTGGCTAGCTTTAGTATAGTGAGCATGTCACCCATAGTCTTGATGCCCAGTTCCTTAAGCATTGCACGGTCCAGCATATGCAAGCTGGACCTTGCAATCTCTTCACTAGAAAATGTCTGGGCATAAGTTTTGGCAGAGGCAACAGATATGCCTGCCTCAATAAAAAATCTTTTCCCATCCAGCTAGGTCAAAATCCTGATCGCAGCGCCATATTGAAGTGAGTCAGTCAGTCTACTATTGGTTTGAACAACAGCAACTGGCCAAGCACAATTGAACCAGTGTCAAGACAACTGGTACTTAAGGGAATTCAGAACAGTCCACTCATGCTTTTGAGTGATTCCATTCCCTGAGCCCTGATTGGCTGCTTGGTTTGTATGATCCTCTGAGGCTCCATAAATCCTGCCACTTTGCAGTGGTCTTTACAGCATACCAGAATCGTATTGGGTTACGATTGCTTTTTAGATATTGAAATTGTCTATATCTTTCTTCATTATACTTATATTCTCTGTTTAAGAAAAAATGTTTTTACAATAAATATAAAATAGTAAAGTTAAGTCTGAAAGATATGAAATAGATCTTATGTTTACTTCGATTGAATAATATCGTTATTCTAAGTGTAAAAGCAAAACTTTCTTTGAATTTCTTAAGCTGACTACAGAAGCAAACTAGTGAAATCTCATACTGAAAGTAAAATGTGCCACTTTCAAATGTTTTGAAATAGGCCTCCAGTTTTTGCATTTAGCTATGCAATAATAAGGTTTTTTTTATAGAACCCTATAATCATTTGATTATCAATCAGATTTATCAACCTGAAAAATAAGTATTTTCTAGACTGACCTCTTATTTAGGATAAAACCCCCACCTCTTCCCAACTTCTTTTAAACTGAATTATATATATCAGTTTTATTTTCAGAGTTGTGATTTATTTACCAACCACAAAAGTAATATACAACATGGTTATTTTTTAGTGTGAAGGAAACTCTATATTGAGTACCATGACTCATTTCATGGTGGGTCTAAAATAATGTGTTTCCTAAAACCAACATATCCATAACCCTGACCCTAAACTTTATGGGGCAATGTTTTCTGCAGTCAGGATAGAGATGATCACTAATCCTTCATATCTAGCCATAGTAATATTTGATTGTGAATTTAGTAAATATTGTAATAAGGTCAATATTGATGGGTACAACATTGGGTAGGTGGAGGGTTACTGAAGGATATAAAAGTGGGGCACTAACTTGAAAGTACAATAGTTGGATGTACAGTAATGATGGGTATGTAATGGGGCACTTATTGAAGGTCACAAGAATTGGGCACTTTCTGATGACCATAACAATGGAGCACTTACCAAAGGGCATAAGTCAGGAGGCACATACTGAAAGGTATAAGAAGTTGAGCATTTTTCTTATAACTGATAACACAGTGGGGAATTTATTGATTTTCATAACATTACAACATTTACTTGAAAGCTTTATGGTAAATGTTTACAGAACAAGGTGTCAAAATTTTTAACATACATATTCATGGGGGGGGGGGGGTGTTAAAAAAAAAAGAAATTCTGAGCATCTTCTAAAAATGGTATATACACCTAAGAAAAACTGTAAAATATATTGATTGTAGTGTTCAGGTGAAAACAATGAAGGTGTTACTTTGATATTTTATAATTATAACAGGTTACCAGGTAGAGGATAGGAGAATGGCTTTTAGCTATGAGGTTTCATAGCTAAAGGCCATTCTCCTTAGTTTTGAATATTCCAAGAATATCAAATCTCAGACCAAAAAGGTTACCCTTTGGCAAGGTATAGAACACCTTGGTTTGTCTCCCCCCCCACCCCAAACCTCTGTTGGGTTTTGCTTATCTAGAGAAGTAATAAGGAAAAATGCGATCACTATTCAGGGAGGGATACAAGTAGTTGCCACCTTTGATAGACTGATGTCTTTGATCAATATTCATTATTGCTTTGTCAGTTGTTGTTAAGACAGTGATGCTGATAGCTTTTTAATTTAGTGTGTTCTGGGATACACATATTTGCTTTGAATGAGTCCCCAGGAAAATTTATGGGTCCCAACTAAAGATGTCTAACTCCTACCTTGTAACCTATTCTGTGTAATTCATTTCTACAAATCTATTGGAATGTATTTACAGTTTGGTTGAAATGGTGGGGGAAGAAAAAAGAAAAACACTGGGACACATGGATGTAATTTTACTGTATCCTTTTAGATTTTTGTGCATCAAGGATGCAAGACGTATGCCTATCAGCATCTCTGTAAGATATATACTGAGAAAACATGTCTGATTTAGGGAGAAATTACAACTGGCAGGAAAAGTATGTAACCCCTGTGAGGACCAGTTGGTAAAATATCAATATTGTTTGCCTCACTTTATTGCATTTAGAAGGAGACATACTTAGTGTAATCATTTAGGAAATGGATCAGAGACCTAAAAGATGCTGTTTGTGTTTCACTTCCTGCTAATGATCTGGTATGAATTTGTCTGTTCTCTCCCACCATAACTATGGGTAAATAGAAGGGCAGACTGAACTCTTTAGTACTGATATGTCAACCAGTTGAGGGAGAATGAAAATCAACCATACAAAACTTAAATATTGACCTTGTATCAGGGCAGTGGGTGTGGATAAATACAAATCTCTTTTTCTAAAAGCCACCAGTTCTTCCCACACAGACCAGTCCTTCTTTGTGTAATGCTGAACCACTGTCCCTACTATCCCACAATCATAGAAAACATGGGTACTTCTTGAACCCAAATTAGTTGCTGTTGTACAACTGAACACCTTTCAGCGATCATTTGCTGTTGTCAATGAATAGTCTTCCATCTTTGGGTTTATACTTTGGCACTCCAAGCTTGTGCAGAAGCTGTGCAATATCTGTACAGTACACCCAAGTCCTTCTCTTCAGAGAAAAATGGAGTATTCTTGATGCCTGTTACCATTGAAGGTGGTATGAACATTGTTAGAGAGGAGTTTTTTTTCTTTCAATCTGGATGCCAATAGTTCAGCAAGAGGACTTTGACAAGTTGAGATCATGAAGTAGATCATTTATCTCCTTTTAGGAAAAAGGATGTGGAGCATTATTGTCAAGAACAATTTTAGCTTCATCTTCTTGAACACTGGAGGAATCTTTATCACTTATGTTAGGAAGTTCTCCAAAGACAGGAATTAGAATTTCATCATAGTGAGCTACAGAACAATGTACTGATTGAAGATCAGGATGCTTGAGGCTGCTACAATTCTTTCTGTTATTCCAGCTTACATCAATAGCGCAGAAGTAGCAGTCAATGTCATAAGAATTTTAAACTTCAGACAACTCTTCTAGCTTTTGGTCTATTGAGGCAGATACTCTGTGCGTGTTTTACACATCATGTGTGTATTTGCCACAGATGTTGGGGAACATGTTGGGTTTATTTTTTCCAGATCGTCTTCAAAGCCATTTCATAAAATAAAAATACCAATTAGTCATGAATTGGCACATGCAAACTCTTCAAAGTTTATTTTACAAAACAAAAAAAAATAAAAATTTTGGACCTAATAAAATGGAAAAAAAAATAAAGCGAAAATACTTGGTCTGAAGATCACAGAGGCGAGAAACAGTCAATAATCAAGTATCATTTACTCCATGTCTATGCCACCTTAAGTTTTAAGATATAAATGCTCTATCAATGATATTGAGCACTGTTTATTTGAAATATAGCACCCATAATATCTATATGATATACATGCACTTGGTAACTGTCAATTAATCACATCAGTGAGAAATTAACAGTTACTAAGGGCAATTGACTGTCTACACTATGCTAACATATATATATATATATATATATATATCAATTGATAGCACACTTTACTTATAAATATAGCAAACTATATTATCAATATTTTATATATGCATGTGCACACACACACACACACACATATATACATATATATATATATATATATATTCATTCATTATTATTTTCCTTATCTATGTACTCATAATTTATCTGTATGTCTATATTAAAAGTATGGTGGATTTTGAGGATTATAATTTTACTTACCTCTTTATTAGGAAATTTTGAGGATTATAATTTTACTTACCTCTTTATTAGGAAATAATAAAGCTTGTAGAACCTGTACAGTATTTTTCTCTTAACCCATTTGCAGGTTGAGGGACATTCTTGTCCCCGTTGGTACACAGGTAGAACAAGTTCAATCTTAGGCATTTTCCTATTGCTGCTTATAGACCGATTTAATGTTAGTGTATAGATACATTGCTAGGGGGCTCCATTGTCATGTAGGATTGTGTCAAGTTTGTTTAGTAAAATATCATTAAAAGTAAGTGATTTATTGCTTTCATACTATGACAAAAAAATCACTAACCAAATTATCTTGTTTTATTTTTGTTTTGTTTTTTAATATGAATAATTAACTAAAAAAGATTTAAAATTATCTGCCTGCAAAAGGATTAAGATTTCACTAGAACAACATTGGAATTATGTTTGGCTCTGCCACCATTTGTTAAGTATCCTTCTTCATCTTCTGAGATGTTTATATAAAAAAGACAGTGTGTGGGGCAGGGGGCAATTCAAGGATAGCTGTAATTGGCCAAGTATGATATTTATCTGAGATCACTAATGCAATCCCATCTATCTTTAACCCCCTCCAGTTAGTAAATTATGAGAGGAAAATAAGTTGGTAAACAGATTCTACTCTTTGATTTATGACTGTATAAAGATAACTTCAATTTCTTGAGGTGTTTTATTATCTCTACAAATTTTGATTTTTCAATTGCAAATCTTGTTTTGAGTGCACCATTTCATTTTCAAGCTTGTTCAATTTTGTAGCAGTATTTTATTTCACAAAATTATTTGCTCTTTTTTTTTTTGAGAATAAAGAAAAGATTTCAACAGCTAGTTGTATTTTGGTGTCCACATTAGAATTTTAAATATGAAATTTTTATTTGTTTATAAGTTTTAAGTTGATCATTTTCTTACCTTGTCAACTGGTTGATAAGGTCAGATACCTGTCAATGTTTGCTAAACAGAGAAAGATGTGAATTTTCTTTGATTCATGTGACTAAGAACTGATCTGATTTTAGTTTTTTTTATTGCCAGACAAAATACTTTTTATTATTGGTTCAATTTATTTTTCTTTCAATATTTTTTCCCAAAAATGATAAATTTTATTTTAGGAAGAAGACATTTTTAGTTTTTGGTATATGATCATAAACTGTTAAATTTTGATTAAAGACTGATAAACAAAAAAAAAAAAAAACAACTCCAGATTTTAAACATAGATACCTTTGTGAAACTATTTGATATTTATATTTTGTTCAAATAAGATATAACTGACATTTTAATGTTTTTATCATATGAAGGGCTGCTGAAAAAGTCTCAGCACAACATATTGTATATATATATATATATATATATATATACACACACATTATCACCTAAAAAAGTATATCCCTAACATATTTTTTTTATTATAAAAATGGATTTTCTTATTTTTAGTGGAACTTTATGCAATGAAAACGGATATTATTAGGCATTATTTATTACTAAATGCTACAGCATAGAAACTCTACCACCAAAAATATGAATATGTGACAGTCCACCTTTTATATTCATGTAATTTTACTAATTACAGAGTTTTAATGCTGTAGAGTTTGATAATAAATAATACCTAATAATATCCTCAATCGGTTTAGCTCAGTTGGTAGAGCCTTCTAGAAGCTAGGAAGTGCTAGGTTTCAGGTTCGATACCAGTCCCCACTAACTCAGTACATGAGTAGCACAGCTTGGGTAATCTGATCTGCAAGCTAAGGGTAGGTGTGATACTCCACCACAACAAAACAGTCTCCTTAGTCTAGTGCTAACAAAAAGGGGATACACCGGCTGTTACCAACAATAGGCCACTCTGCAGACTTTACTACTTATCTGTCATACCAGATCCATAAAACTGCTTAAGACTATTTACTAGTTGTTAAGAAATCTTTGCTTTAGACTTGTGACCTTAAACTGCATATTCTTAAGCTTCCCAATATGCTAGGAAAAGCTCCTACTATGGTGCAACTATTTGGTATATGTATGCACTTCTCAATACCTAATGATGTCATTGAACTCTACACTGTTGCAGTTATCTTCAGATTTCAGTTGAAGTTGCATACTGCCCCGAGATAGCATTACAAGAAAGAAAAGAAAAACAACAAAACACAAAACAAACTTCTAATCAACAGAGCGTGTGTGTGTGACAGCAAACTGCTTTTGCATTATGGCCTGCTAGCACTATTCCCCATTCTCTTTCACTCTCACCTCTGCTACAGTGTATGAGACATACCCCCCCCCCCTCTCCGTGGGGCCCAGTCGTTCATCTCAGCTGATCTGTCACTAGCACAGCCAACTGCCTCGAATTAACATCTGGTTTGAACTGCTATCTTGACCATAGTTTACATCCTCATCCTAGTGTTCTTCATTCTCATTCTAGTTTCCCCTACATATATGGGTTACCCCCTGCTGCCCTTCCTCTCAAATATACCCCACACAATGTCAGATCCTTAAAATGGCTAATCTCTTTCAATTACTAGTTAGCACCAAAAAACTGTGTTGAAAAAGGACATTAAAAATGAATCCGTTTTCATCCAGGGCTTTTGACAGGTTCATCCATTCCTCTGATAACACCACATGCATGCTACATATGCTCACACACACATAAACATGTCCAAGAATAATCAAGCTAAGCCCAACTGAAGCAGTGTCTAACACAGTTGGTATTTATAGAAATCAAGAATAGTCCATTCCATTCCCAAGTTCTGATTGGCTGCTTGGTTTCTATGATATTGTGGAGTTTTATAAATACCCTGTCAGTCTGCAGTAGAATTGCGACAAGACGGATTGTATTGAGTTACAACCGTTTGTTGCCGTGTCTTACCAATTCGACAGTAAGTGGAAATTAGCTTGATTATTCTTCACTCCACACAAATATATATCTGTGTACACAGGCCTCAACATAGAAATACTTACCCAAACATATATATATATATATATATACATATAGTCTACACTAACCTACATGTCCATTGTGTTACACTACACTTTCTTGGCTTGATGTGTATTCTCACCTAACAAATCCCTTGATCTAACCTCAGCAGATTATCAATGGTACTCTCTTGCATTGGTTACATTAATGCTGAATTGTCCATGAATGCACAATACTTGCAGTTTCTTGGCTTCTATTACTGTTTAAAGGGATCATCTCCATCATAATCACAAACACCAATAGTGAGATAGTACCATCTATAGATATTATCACTTCCACCTTTTGCTAATCAAATAAGCTATTTGGTTGAAAACCTCATATGGAAGCTGTCTAGATATAACATTATTATGTTGAAGATGTTCTCGAATATGTGGGTGAACAAAGCCCAAATTAAACTATATAGCACAGATCTGTTGGCATTTGAAAGATGTAGTCAGATAACACCCAGATTGCTGCCATTCAATTTTGTCATGTTTATTGTTTCTCCAGAATATCCATTTTTCATATCAACACGTTCATCAGATCTGTAAGCTATTTAGCCATCACTTCAAAAAAAGATTTTTGCAACAACATCCAGTAGTGAGACTGGCCTAAATTGTTAAAAAAAATGTTGTATCCTTCTAATATACCTTCTCACAACATCACTCATAATCCTCAGCAGTCACATCAGGACAATACTAGAACAATGTGTTTTGACCAAGATTTCTGCAAGTGTTAGCCTTAAGTCAAACTCTTCAGTTCAGAATAGGATTTTATGTTTTTGTGAGATGATGAGGTCAAAATACTTGGAATTTTTAACCAGGTTGAAATAAATTACTTGCAAGTGGGATTGGATATCCTTGGCTTTTTCCAGTCTTAAACTTGTTGAAGAACACTTTCCCCACTCATTCTTTCACCATTTTAGCAAATGTAGGTACTTGTGGAGGTTGTGCGTAAAAATTTATTTTGGCCTGATGGATATTGACTCCTCTCTTTACTTTAAACTCCTTGTTAAAATTTACAAATTTTGTATGTCAAGACATTACTCCTTCAAAAACTGAGAGCTGTCTTCTACTTAATGCACTTCATGGTGGGAAGACATTTTTGACAGTTTCATCTGCCATTCTGGTATGTACACAGGTTGACTGAGTACAAACTCTCATGCAGACACATCCTATAATATTATGCAAGGATTCACTTATCACCAGTAATCAACTGGAGTTGGATTTTTGCATTATTTGTCATCCAAGATTACTTTCCTTGAACTCTGGTTTTCCCCAGATTCTAATCAAGGATTCTAGTGGTTTGCAGTTTATCTTGCTGTCACTAGACTATCATCAAAGAGCAGTAATACATAGTCTTAGCTTTGCTGGTCGTCTTCCTTCATTCTACTAATATCATCAGGTGTATGGCAGACCTCATTCTACTTTGGAACATGACTACATATGTATATAACTTTCTAATGTAGTTCTAAAAAAAAAATCCAAGATTAACTCCTGGTTGGCTGACCAGCAAAAACTTACATTCATCAGCTCTGTGCAGATCTGTGGATGCTGTCTAGAGGACCTAGCAATAGGGATGGATGGCAAGAAAAAGTCAAAGGAATCCATGCTGTTGGTATGACTTGATGATGATGAATATTTATTCTATATTTTCCTTGATTAAATTTTTTGTTATCCTTGCATCAGGATAACATGGATTAAAAAAACAAAAAAACAACAATATCATAATAACAAACAAGCCATATGTAAAGAATAGGACGTAAATTTTAATTGATCCCTTGATAAGTTTTCAGATTGTGAAAATTGGCACAGAAACATTGAACTAGTTTTTCATTGATTTTACTAAAGTATATTTTGAATATTTATTTTATAGAATCCGACTTTATCTTTTTCATCGCTTCTTTTATAATATATCAACTCTTTTATAAAACTATTTTAAAAACTCACTAAAATAAGAAAAAAATTTCCTCACAGAAACGTGTCTCCAGGCAATGACCTAAGTTTGAAACTAGTTGAGAACAATTAAAAAATAAATAACCCAAAATAAATATTCTTATTAGTTTTATCACTTTTGTTGATCTCTTCATATGAATATATATAGAGATAAACAAACGTGATAAGATGTATAGAAATATATATATATATATATATATATATATATATATATATGCAAAGCATTCTAAAAACATTTTTCTTAAATCAAAAAGTGCTCAAATACTGGCCAGTAGAGCAAGATAAAACCTAAAATAAATGCCTTCTCCCCTCCTTTGTCAGTCCCATTATTATTAGTTTCATGTATTCTTACAAAAAATACCATCATCAGATTAGACATGTCTAAGTAAAGATTTTGTGCTTTTCAACAAAACTTTTGATCAATATTTATTGAATCAGACTTTATTTTCAAAAGATTACAATCTCTAAGAAGTGTCCTCTGGATGCATCTACATATCATTGTTTCTTTCCTTTTCTTCCTGGAAGTATCAATTTATATATCTGCCTGCAAGTTTATTTGGTTGTCCTTCCAAAATTCATGGCAATTATTCAGACTTTCAAGACAGAATGATGTCCGTTAGAGTCAGAATTTGTGGGATAATTTCCTATCCATTGTGTAAGGTGGTGTCTGTGGGAGCTAAGCAGGAACGTGTCCTTGCTTTTACAATCTTTAACTGCTACTTGTCTGCAGTAACCTGAACATTGATGAGAGTATAGCCATCAATTACTATCCTTATAGCAATCTCTGTCAACCCCAAAGGCTTACGACCAAGAAAACCTGGATATTTGACCTTCCATATCCAGATAATTCAGCATACCTTATTTCATTTTGCAGGTCACTCTAGCACAACATTGATATCATTTATATAAAAAAGGCTGTAATCATTTGTAATATTACTGATACCTACCTACCTAACTTGATGGGATGGACATATATTATTTTATGCAGATATATATTGGTTGATGTTAGTGAGGCTTAGAATATGTTTACTGTAACCCCTGCAGAGAAGTAAGCTCTCCCTCCCACAAAAGGAGTGTCTATGTAAACTGCATCTAATGGTGAGACTCCAGTTCAGGAGATCTGGGGAGTGTGGATTACCCCTTCACTACCATTACTCCCAAGTCCACTCTGACCCTGTGTTTTAGTATGTCTTATAGTCCCATCTGTTGGTTAAAATAAATCTGTTTAAAAACTATTCATATTCAAGAGGAATTCTTGAAATCATATTCTTGATTGTAAATTATTACTTATAACTTCAAGTAACAATTCTGTTTACTAAAAATTATTATTATTCATGCTGATTTTGCAACTTATTGTTTAATTTGTTTTGAAAGAAAGGTACAGATCTCATGTGATGATTGTATAGACATGATGACCAATAACTTTTGGCATTTGTTCTTTTATTATCACTGATATTTTGGTTCTAACTTTATTTTCTAGAATCCTAAGCAGCTGAATAGACTAGACAGATACATACATTTTTAATGCAGTGCATCAAAATGAAAACAAAAAGATTAATTTACAAACAATGTTTCCAACCCTTACAAAAACAAAGAAAAAAAATTAGATAACTAAAGATTCTGTCTATTAAGAATCTCATTTATACTGACTGACTGATTGACCTCAATAGTGGCTTTACAACATTTAGTCTTAACACATATCTCTAAAGCATAAGGAACATATTATTTAATTAAAGACAAACTTCTGAAACTCTGAGAATAGATGACCTGTGAATCCATTTAGCTTTTGTTGTAACAGCTGTCCATGATGATGTTGATGCTTCTGTTTTCATGGTCAGCATCAACTCTTGCATTAAAGTCACCAAGAAGGTAAAGTTTATCTTGTTTGGGGATGTTTTTTAAAGTCAACTCAAGCTCATCATAAAATTTGTCCTTTGTTTCTTGAGGGGCGCTAAGTGTTGGAGCGTATACACTAACCAGGTGGACAAGTCCTATGGTAGTGTTCAGGCGGAGGGTCAAAATTCTCTCTGAGCCACCTGTACGTGGTACTATTGCTCCCAGTAGAGTGTTCTTGACTGCAAACCCAACTCCATACTCTCTGGTTTCACCAGGAGGCTTCCCTTACCAGAAAAAGGTGTAGTCTCTTTCTTTCAATGAGCCTGACAAGAGAAGGTTTCTTGAAGAGTAGAAATATCAACTTGTCTCTTCAAGAATTCTTTATTACTGATTGCAGTTTTGTGGGCATCTCTTATATCCAATACATTGTCAGTTTGTCTGGGTCCTAACATTCCAGCATCCGAGGCATAATGCAAGTTGTAGAATAATACTAAGTTCAATTACCGTCGAATTGGCAAGACAAGACAGCAAGCAGTCGTAACTGAAATACGATTCTGGTTTGCTGCAAAGACTACTGCAAAATGGCAGGATTTATGGAGCCTCAGAGGATCATACAAACCAGGCAGCCAATCAGGACTCAGAGAATGGAATCACCCAAATGCATGAGTGGACTGTTCTGAATTCCCATAAGTACCAGTTGTCTTGATACTGGTTCAGTTGTGCTTGGCCAGTCACATTGTTCAAACCAATTGTAGACTGACTGACTTCAATATGGCGCTGCAGACAGGATCTGACCTAGCTGGATGGGAAAAGATTTTTATTGAGGCAGGCATATCTGTTGCCTCTGCCAAAACTTATGCCCAGACATTTTCTAGTGAAGAGATTGCAAGGTCCAGCTTGCATATGCTGGACCATGCAATGCTTAAGGAACTGGGCATCAAGACTATGGGTGACATGCTCACTATACTAAATATAGCCAAGGTTCCCCCAGTGACACTCCCATCATCAGCTAATTATGCAAGAAACACCAACTGCAAAACTTCCTCAACTCAGTTCGGAAATGACTCCACAACAATTCAGGAAGTTCAGGACAGACTGGGACGTATTTACAAAGATGACCGATCTTCCTCCCACACAGACTAACATTCAACTATAGAATTGTGCTGATGAAACCGTCCAGAATTCTATCATCAATACTTACCGTGAATTCTTCAACACCAACCCTAGCAAACTGCTTGATATGCTTGAGGTGTTGGTTACACAGAGATCGAATTCCATGGTGCACAGAATATCATTTTCATCCATCATACAGAGTGATAATGAGTCCATCCAGGATTACTTGATTCGTCTACGGTCAGGAGCACAGGATTGCAACTTTATATGCCCCAACTGTGATCATGACTTATCCAACATATATATAAAGGATCAGTTCATTCGGGGCATTGCTAATGACGTACTACAAACGATATATTGGCTAAGGCAGGGTCACTGATGACCTTGGAGCAAAATATAAGTCATGCAAAAGCATTTGAGATGGCCATGCAAGACCAAGTTAAGATATTTGGCACCTCAGACATTGCGAAATTCAGCCCGTTCAGATGCTACCCACAACCATGGAGACATGGTGGGAACACAACCCCAACGTAATGCATGCAGAGGTTATGGTAGCTACCGGCATGGTGGGGCTGGAATTGGTAACCGGCCATGGATGTGTGCAGCATGGTGTCAAACCAGCAAAGCTTCTGGCAAATAGAACCACTTTGCAAATGTCTGCCAATCAAAGAGTGAAGAAGGTGCCATAAAATGTCTTGAAGATGAAGGAGCCACTATGGATGCTCTGATTGCGCATCTAATATTCAGTCCAGTAACTGACAGTTACAAACCAGACAATAACAACGGCTGTGAGGAGGTGGAAGTAACATTAACCCCATTTTGCCCCTGCCCTGACCCAAGACAAGCCAGAGATATCCCCACCGCTTTGTCCTACCAATCTCAAAATCTATTCTGACAGTGGTGCAACTATATGCCTCGGTGGATTGATACATCTATGGCACATAGGACTCTCGGAGAAAAATTTAGTCCCCTCTAAAAAAAATGTATGTGCAGTAGGAGGGTTCTCGTTGGTGTGTCAAGGTTGGCTACCCATCATGTTCACAATTGGGGAAAGGACCACAAAACAGGCACTATACATATGTAAAAATATACAGGTGATATACTTTAGTAAGGCAGCCTGCATCGATGTGGGTATATTACCTCCATTCTGATGGAGGTAATAGTTTGATCCAAACTGATGGCAGGGCCTCCCGCCCCTGCAATTAATTCAATAACATGCAATGCGGTACTAACGGATTCCCGGCATAACACACCAAAAACTCCACCCCATAAAGTCCAATCTGAATATCCTAAAACCCCTCCATTTCCACCAACCAATGAAAACGTAGAAAAATTAAGCAATGGTTGTTAGACCGATTCGCCACTACAGTTTTCAACAAAAACGGAAAATTTCCTGCTATGTCTGGGCCCCCAGCTCACATACACCTCAAGGAAGGTTCAACCCCCAAAGCAAGACATAACCCTATCCCAGTACCATATCATTTTAAGGAGAAGGTACGACAGGCCCTTTGGGATGATGTCAAAAGGGGTATCCTCGCCCCAGTACCCATTGGCACCCCCACTAACTGGTGCAGTACGCAAAGAAAGATGGGAGGCCTAGAAGTATGCAAAGAAAGATGGGAGGCCTAGAAGAACGGTAGATTACCAGTATTTGAACTCCCAATGCAAGCTGGAGACACACCACACCAGCTCGCTATTTCGATTGGCATTACAGGTACCTTCCAACACTAAGAAAACTGTTAGATGCAATGGATGGCTATCATTCAATCCCTCTAGATGAGGAATCACAACCACTCACTACCTTCATCACTGAGTGGGTCGTTTTATGTATCTGCAAATGCCCCCGGGATATTTAGCCTCTGGCAATGCCTATACATGCAGATATGATGAAATAATCAGAGATGTTCCCCGCAAAGTTAAGGTAGTTGATGATACCCTACTCTATTACGAAAGTATAGAAGGTGCTTTTTATCACACCTTTAATTATTTGTGACTGTGTGCAGAAAATGGGATCACGCTCAACAAGGAAAAATTCCAATTTTGTCAGGATGTGGTTCAATTTGGTGGTCTCCAAATAACACCAACAGGAGTTGCCCCTTCCAAAGAACTGCTCAATGCAATAAAAAACTTCCTTATCCCAAAGAACATAACCGACGCAAGGTCCTGGTTTGGGTTGGTTGAGATGTAGCAATATTAATATAAATGCAAATAAACATACTAAGTTCCAATTACCATTGAATTGGTAAGACAAGGCAACAAGGAACCGTAACTTAATAAGGATCGAACCTTGTTACAATCATACTGCAGAATACCAGAGTATTTATGAAGCCTCATAACATCATAGAAATCAAACAGCCAGTCAGGAGACTTTTATTCTATTTGTTTCTGTTTGAATGTGCTCTGCTTTTTCAAATTTTTAAATAAGTACATAAAATATCTAAATAATATTTTTTTTTTAATGGCACAACATTGCAATATCTTTATTAGAGCAATACGCTTAAAATACTCTCTTTCCAGTCCAGATAACTTTTTGCAGTATGATTCTTTTCTTTTTTCAAAATGGATTATTTTTCATTTCATCATAATAATATTAATTACTTGAAACCATATAAACATGTACAAACAAATGACTATTATTAACTTTTTTCCTACCTCTTTTCCTTATATGGAAAACATGATTTTCAAAAAAGCTGTAAACTTTTTTTTTTATTCATATCTAATTATATTAAGTGTTTACTAATCTAAATTTATTCATTTCCAGCAGAAAACCTAATATCTGTTAATATTGAGAATTTAAGACTTGAAGTTTGATTTGAAAGAAAAAATTTGGACATAGAAAGTTCAGGAATAAAAGATTTTAAAAATTCAGAAGCTGCAGAATCTTTGTCTGTGAGTATTTATTAGTCAGTTGAAAAAGGTATAATAGAATTCAGAAAATTCTTCAACAATAGAATTGTTTCGACTTTAATAATCTCTCAAATGCTTGAAATAATAATAGAATTATTGTTTGTATGTTTGGTAGGATGAAGGTTAAATAGAAATAATTACTTGAAACCATATAATCATCAGGAATACTTGGTATCATATAACCATATTCATATATTCCTCATAATATTAAATGATAAAGATGCACTGAGAAATTTTAAAGGTTCTTTGTGGAAAGCTTGCTTATAACTCGATGAAAAGAAAAGTACTTTATCAGTTGGTAAGCAATTATATAAAAATCTTTGGTTGTCTTCCGACTTTAGAAGTATCAACACATCCTTCTTCTGTTAAATTTGTCAGATGTTGTTGATATTTACCACAAACAATTTTTTTCTTTCATTCCCAATACGACTGTTTTGCTAAAATTGAATTTACTGTGAATTAAAAAAAAACGATGTAACAAGATAATAAAATTACATTTGATCAAAGATAAAACAAATCTTCTGATCGGAAACACCTGTTTTTACTTATGTGTGGACATTATAAATACATTAATGTGTATACGTACGTTCTGAGATGGTCAGACCAAAGAATGAATGTTTTAAAGTTTTGGACTGTTAAGTTATAAAAAAACAAAAAATATAAATGGAGGAAAAGTCGGAAGACTTTAAGATACTTAACACAATGCACTTTGGTTTTATTTTCTCTTGGAACAGCAGCTGCTTTTGTTTTTTTTTTGTTTTTTGCTCATACTTTTCATTCTGATAGATTTAAATGTTTTTTGTTTTTTTGTTTTTAGTCTACAATGAAAATGATGATATCATATGCTGATGATAGAATTTAATGTTTTGATGAAATAATTGAAAATTAGTTCAGCAATGAATCTTTGGGGGTGAGGGGTGGAGTGGGGAAAAGAGATAACAGATAAATCAATGTCAGAAAACCATTTTTTCAATGTGTTTCACAATTCCAGTTCTATCATGAATTAGCTGTTGAAACACCACCCCAAAGTGTTTGGGTGAGATGTAACAAAAATATAAGACAAATGTGATTTCAAAGGTATCAACCTTGTAACAGCACCTCCATTTTACACTTAAAGAGAGGGCTTCAGTAGTCTGATGCTCACCCTTTGCTCATGAGTACTTGAATGGGTACCCATGTTAAACTGCCCTGACCTGACCTGACCTGTGCTGGCTTGGTCTTGTCAGGAGGATGGACAAAGGCAGCATCCCCAAAGACCTACTGTATGGCGAATTAGTAGAAGGCACCTGACTGGTAGGGAAATCATGCCTACGCTTTAAAGACGTCTGCAAGAAAGACATGAAGATATGCCACATTAACATCAACATATATGAGGTTGATACAGAAAACTGAGCGGTCTAGTGCCTCCTTCTCAAACAATGGACAAAAAGGAGTGAAAAAGAGAGGAAAGAAACTGCCACAGAAAATAGAGCCAGAAGGAAGGAGAGACATCAGCAAGTCCAGCAAGCATTACTGTTTGTTTGCAATCATTGCACCAGAGAGATTAGGAGATTGGGGTGCAAGTATTGCTTGCAGGGCTTGTTAGCTCAGGCATAGCACTTGGCATTGGGGTGGGGTTTGTTTTGACTTCCCACTTCCTCAAGAAGCAGCGATTCCTGAGAGTGACTCTTCCTGATCCATCGACCCTGATTTGGTATTGAGGATCTGGAAGGAAGAAATGATCTAGTGTTCCACCGGCGATTAAGCGGATTCTGGATGGTTACTGTATCGCCAGCTTGTAGTGGGCAAAGGGGATGGGTATGTCTATTATACCTTTTGATCATCTTAGCATTGCAGTGGTGAAGGATTTCCTAGCGGCGTTGTGCTGCTGTTATCCATTCAGGGTGTGGCTTGTAGAGGATAGGTTGTGAAGGAATGGAATCATGAAGTTGGCGGTGGAGTAGTAGTTGTGCTGGAGATAGACCAATACCTTGGATGGGGGTATTTCGGTATTGCAGGTATTATCATTATTGGATGTAAAAAGTGGCCAGATAAGTTGTCCTTAATTAGTAAAATAAAATCACCCCAAAATTCCAATTTTTTTTCGCGCATAGGTTTCTTGCATCTAGAATTAATTAAATAAGTTTTAAGTGAATAAAATACGTATAAAATGGAAATAGCTCCGAATTCAAATTAGCCAATGAGATTACAGATTTTATCTGGAATGTAATCATCAGCTGATGATATCTGTGTTTATGAAATTAAAAAAATAAATGTAGAGCGACAAACAAAAAAAAATCCCTTTACTAAAGCAAACAATTTTTTTTTCTTCAGCCAGTTCTTTTTTTAATTGAAAATTATATTTTAAATTTTTTCCTGAAGAAAATTTGTTTGGTTTAGTAAAGGGATTATTATAAGGTAATGTTTATTTCGCTATGCTATCAGATTCACTACAACTTTTTTATACTTTTTTAAAGGTAAAATGCACATAAAACATTTTTTATTTTCGTTAAGTACTGTCGCTCCTTCTTCACTCGAGGTGGCCATTTTTTACTTTGTTTATATATCGAATACACAATTCTCATTGGCTAATTCTCATTTCGGAGCTACTTAGTTTTTATATGTATTTTACTACAAATTAGCCCGTTTAAATGGTAATTTTTGCATAATTTTAATGAATTATTTGCGAAAATTGAATATTAATCTTTTTTGATTTTTTATTAATAATTACGTTAAAATTATTTTGATAGGTGTTTTGGCTACATATTTCAAAAACTAAGCCTCTTTTGACGCCTGTTACTGTAGCCTATAGGAGTGGTGGCATGACATGGTTTTAAATGCTACAAAATAAGCCAGCCTGTGAGTCTATCAGCACAGGCAAGGTATGCAATATGTCTGACATGGAATAGGTCCATCACTATTTGTTGGAAAGGCCATTCTGGGGATGGGGTTATGATGATTGGTTCCGGTGGCTGACTTAGGGCAATGCTCATACAGACTGAGCAATTTGCTCTGAAGTTCTGTATATTCATGCCAGGCCAATATACAGAATCATTAGCACGAGCCCTCATGCCATCCACACCTTGGTGGTGCAAACAGCATAGCACTTTTCCCTGAGAGATTTTGGTACTACAATCCTTCCATCCATTAATACTAGGTCTCTCTCAGTGCTGAGTCGGAGAGATCCCTGCTTTGACAAAATATTCTTCCCAATCTTCAGTTTTAAATCCTGTTCACAGCACCATGTTGGATTTTGTGTCAAGTATTCAGCTCTATTACAAGTTGAAAGAATAACTAACCCTAGAGTGCTGGTAGATGGTTTAAATAGAGCTTTGGGTTATTACATTATGAACTCTGGCAAGTTCACTTCCTGGGTTTTGATTGGCTGATGGTTTTCAGGATGAGTAAAGATATGGATAAGTACCCACTCTTCAGCCATCACTTTGTACTATGCCAGCAACATGCAAGGACTGTATTTAAGTTACAGCTTGCATGTTGTTCTAGTCTGCTAACTCAACGGTAGTTAGAATCCCATTGCGACGGTGAGTATTATATTGTTTCTATATCTGGGGGATAACTTCTACAAAATGTATGTATTTACCCAATCCCTCCACCACAGGCAATATTTGACACAAGGTCAATTTGTTGAATTTTATATCTGCATTTTAATTAAAGCTTGAAAAGCATAAATAAATTTCCATCTTTGCAGCATCTCAATAAACACTTGGAAGTAATTCTTTGCTTTTTATTACAAAGATTTTCAGTACGTTTGAATATAACTGTAAATTAAGAAAAACAGCACATCAAAGCAATATTTTTATTAGAGCAATACACTTTAAAGACAGTGCTCCCTTTAATATTGTATAACATACCCTTTTGTCCTAACATTCCATGAGGAAAAAACAAAAACATTATACGACACTGTTGTATATTGGTTCTAATAGAAAACCGAGGTACAGTTTCAGTGATTGTTCTAGGGAATGGAAGTAACCTTTTGGCCATGTTTGATTTGTTCTAATAAAAAGGTGGAAATGGTTACTCCACCAGATCAGTACAACTTAAATCATGAGTTGAATTGCTAAACTGTAACATTTTGGCAACATGGAAGTTTTATTTCACTGAAATATGCCAACACTAAAATGTTTGATGAATTTTGCATTGAATCTGGAAACATTTCAACTTAGTTTGATTGTGTAGTACAGTTTTTCATAGCACATGGCAATCAAACAGAAACTAAATGCAGAGTAATTTTACTCAGTGTTATTGAAGACGGACAGAATCTTGGAAAATTTATCTGCACATCAAAAGCTGAGTGAGAAGTCTTTTGAGGAAATGAAGCATTTGTTGCTAGAGCATTTCAAGCTTGAACACTTCATGATTGCAAAAACATCACTGGTTTAATAATGCCAAACAAGATGAGTCTGTTTCTAATTTCTTTGTTCACCTTAAACATTTATTATCTACAAATGAATTTGGGAAATTTTTAAAAGAGCTTTATGAGACAAATTTGTGTGTTAATTTATCATGAATTGTTTTTAAGGATATACAGTTGTTGAAACCATAGCTCATTTGCTACATATTCCATGTCTCAGGTGAGCATTATTTTACAATACTGGATTTGAGTGACACATATTTCCAGGTTCCTTTGGAAGAAGAGTCACAACTACTAACAAAAATAAACACTCATAAAGGTCTTTTCATGTATATCCTGTAGTGTTTTAGTATTGTCTATTCACTGGGAGTATTCTAATGAATTATAGACCAACTAATTCAAAGAATAAAAAAGATGGATACCTATATCAATGACATCCTAATTTCAGGGGCAACAATGGATGAACATAATATTAACCTGCATGTAGTATTAAATGCATTACAAAATGCAGTACTCCACCTTAAAAGAAATAAATGTAAATTGCAAAAATAGTAGATTTCATAATTGGTATCATAGGATTGATGCAGAAGAAATTCACCCAACTCAAGATATGGCAAATGCATCTTTTTTTTTAGTTTTTTTTTTTAGCTTTTTTTAATTACTAGTGTCCATATATAAAAACGATCAGCACTGTTCTAGCTCCATTGTATACATTGTTAGAAAAAGGAGTTTCTTGAAAATAGGGATCAGCTCAAGGCATTTGAGCAATTGAAAGAGTTGTTAATGTTAACTAATATTTTGGTTCATTACAATTCTATACTTAAACTTATCATGACTGTGGATGAATCCCCAGTTGGTTTTGGTGCAGTCTTGTATATCATAGTGAAAAACAATTTATTTTGCTTCCAGAACATTATCAAGGATAGAACAGAATTATGCACAGATAGAACAGGAAGGGCTAGCAGTCATTTTTGGAGTTTCCAAATTCCATAAATATATTTAGGATCAGGAGTTTACCATCATTATGGATCATAAGCCACTGTTTAGGATTTTTGAAGAGGACAGTAAATGCTAGAGTGCAATGTTAGGCATTGATTTTAGCAAGTTATCACTATCAACTTATGTACAAACATTCCATGTTTATTGTTATCACAATGGATCCTCCAGGGATTGCCTGGCAATTAAACTCATGATTTTCAACAATATATAAACAGGAAGGATGAGTTATCAGTACAACTGGTTTTTATTTTATGGGAATCATGGTGGTTATCTTGGCAAAGTGTCGAGATAGCTTACTGAAAGAATCACATGAGTGTCGTCCAGGAATTTCATGGATGAGGTCCCTTGCCCTTTGTCACATCTGGTGGCCTAATCTTGATTCAGATATTGAATTGCATGTTAGAAATTGTTGCACATGCCATGATAATGCTAATATGCATCAGGCTCAAGCAGTACATCCATGGAAATGGCCATGAACGCCATAATTCTGAGGGCACATGAATTATGTTGGCCCAATCAATGGCAAATGGATTCTGGTGATTGTAGATGCTCACAGTAAATATACATATATGTCAATATCTTCATCATTACTTGTTTACTTTGTGTTTAATCCTGATACCATCTATTCTGGTAATCAACAATGGGTCAGTCACCAGTAATGTTGTTAATGGACTCACAGCCCTGGTCTTGTCTTTATGTCGTGTATCGATTTATCTACCAAAGTCACAACAAAAGTGGATGACACAAAAATATTGATGAACATATTTTCAGAAATGCAAGGATGATGAAAGAAGGAGCATTACTGAAGATAAGGCCAAGTAGCTTTGCACTAGTTTGAAATCAGACAGAACAGGGAAATGACACAGTGCCAAGCCAAGTAAATTGCTGCTAAGGAATCTCCAGATGATGCAGATACAGTTGTTTAATGATGGTGATGATGCCAGAGTGGTGGTTAACACTTTCCTCCTATTGATCAAAGTTCCTTAGAAAAAAACATGGATAACTCTTATTGTCATTGAGTCAATTATATATATTAAATTTCAAGCTAAGTAGGAAGGGATGTATATTGGTTCTAATAGAAAATGGAAGTACCATTTCAGCCATTATTCTAGGAAATGGAAAGACTGTTTTGGCCATGTTTAGATTGTTCTAATAAAAAGGTGGTTGTGGTTACTCTGCCAACTTAGTTACAACTTGATTCCAGTGTAGTCATGAGTATTTTCTAAAGCAACAGGCAATCCTTTACTCATTCCTAAATAGAAGTATCAATATCATTATAGACTTCTGTTACAGTAGAAATCCAATACTTAACTAAAATTCTCATTATATTTGTATGTAATTGTAATTCACCAAATAATTGAACCTCCACAGTGAGATTTCTTATAAGAGAAATACACTTAAAATGTTCTAACTTGGAGAATAAATCAATTTCCAGTTCAATTTGAAACTGAATGATGATTTTGTGAGGGTTTGTATTCACGAGGAATGTCTTTTTTTATCATCCAAATTCTTGATATAATTGAGATGATTATTAAATGCTATATAGAAGCAACAATATCATTATGGATGTCTGTTAAGATAGGAACCTAATGGATTGTCTAGTATAGGATAAAGATAGATGTTTTTTTTTAACCGAGTCTCAAGTCCTGTTATGGCAAAGAAGTTTATTTTTTGTCTTGAACATTTTTCTTAGCCAGTATTGAGAAATAGAATTATTGATTTGCTTTTAACTTTTGACTTTTGACTTAAAAGGTTTTCTTGTTTTCAGTTTGAAATCATTGCTGTAAGTGGCCATCAAATTTTATTATGGATCATTTAACAAAATGACATTATAAGATCCTTCTACTTCAGACTGTATTGTACATGACAACAGCTTCAGTTCTGTTCAAATTCAGTCTTGGCTATCTGTTGAGAAAAAGCGAGAGATAATAGACAACATAACTCAAACTATTTGATCTCACAGGCTGGTAGGTTTCTTACCAATGAATCAGAGACTGGAAGCATATCTATGTCAAATTATTATTAATTCCTCACTAGTTCTGTCATCTGGTTTGCTCATGGGGGGCACTACTCATGTAGTGTATTAGAGTACACCCTTCTCCAGGTTTAAAACTAGTTTGATATCAGAGTTTTCCTTCTCCGATACCAGTTACCATTACAAGGTTAAAGAGCTCTGTCTGCCCTACTATCTACCCATAGCTGGAGAGAGGACAGATGCCTTTCCAAAGAGTATTATTAGCACTATTTGAACTATCGTAAGCTGAGTTCACTTCCTATGAGGATAATTATTATACCTCCACATTAGAGTTCATACATGATCAATAAATATTAACCAGCAGGACCTGTGGATATACCACAGTATGATAATTTAATTATTACGTTTACTATGTTTACTTAAGAGCTGTTGCAAAAAAAGTTCAATATGTAAAAACAATAATAACCTTCATTTAACTTTGACTTTTTTTTTCTTCTTTGCTTCTTTTCATTATGTTTGATAATGCAATAGCATTATTGCTTCCACACACTCACCCTCTCTCTCTATCTTTACCCTACTCTGTTTCTTTCTTATTATATTTTTTCTGTGTAGCATGCATTTTTTTTTTCACTTAGTAATAAAAATGGAATGATCCATTATTTAGCTGAGGGGATGACACTCATAAAAAAATTCAGCGGATAAGCAACACAATAATCAGGATTTAGATTTTTGTATTTCATCTTAGTATTAATATATAGATTAAGCATTCATAATAATGTTAATCTTATATTGAAATTATATACTTTCTTTATTACAAAATAATGTCAAGTGTAACCAGAAATGTTTGTCTAATAATATATATTTTAGATATCATTATAAATGTGAAAATAAGCCACACACTAGCAGCCTTTTGTTTAGGTACTGTCACCTGTACACATCATCATCATCATCATCATCAAGTTGTGTGGATAGCACAGAGTCCATTACATCTCTTGCCATCTACCTCTATCAGCCATCATGCTTGGCAGGTCCTCTATACAGCATCAAGGTTCTACACAAACCTGATGAATGTAAGTTTTTGCTGGCTGGCCAACACTGGTGGTCTATGTGTAGGAGTCCACTGGATAGCATCACTAAAGAGTTTCTCCTTACTTTACCTGCACTATCCAGCATTTCTTGCTCATCTTATTTGGATGGTTTGTATGATAGGAGGTAAGTGGCCATGCAGCTTTTTTTTTGGGGGGGGTTGTATGCTGTTTCCAGGATTTGTCCAAAACAGTATGCAGCAGCCTTGTTTAGTTTCTATCTAGTTTTTTTTCTTTCTCTAAGCATTTCAGCTGTACTGTAGTACTGATAAGGCTACAGCTTGCAACATGTAAAGAGTTACATCACTGGATGCATACCCCACTTTTCGTGTTGGGGGGAGGTGTCTATTAATGGGTGTGGCATCTATTGTATCACCTTTGAGTTTCTTTTACTGTCAAAATGATGCTGAATGTAATGATGTCATTTAGAAAAACTGAGCAAAGCTCAAATGAAACTTTGTTGTTGCAGAAGAGAATAAAAAAAAAGAAGTCAGAATTTATATTAATGTATCAAAGACATGTTGATCAATCAACAGAAACATGAAACAAAAATATTTTGAATTCAGGAAGTAGAGGGGAAAAAGAAAGAAAGATGGAATGAAGAATAAAAGAAAGAAAGAAGGTAAAATAAAAAGATAATTCAGGAAATAGAGGAGGAAGAAAGAAGAGAAGATGAAGTTGTTTAGGAAGGATAGAAGAATAGGAATTTAAAAAATATATCACTTTGTAATTGTGTAAGTATGCCTGAAATTTAAAAAAAAACATAACTAAAAGTTTTCTTTACAAATAAGATTGATTAAAAGGGTTTACAAACCATTTCAAAGGTGGTTTTGTATATATATATATATATATATATATATATATATATATAATTTCTATTGTTTTGTGTAACAACTTGTTAGGATATTTTTACTACATCTTTCTAACTGAATAAATTTAACACCTTTAAGATTTCTATTTGATCAGATCACTGAGACACTGTCAGTAAAGATTTAAGTAAAAGTTATTTTAAATTTTTCACGGTATTAGTTACTTTTCTGAAAATTCCACCTGAAATTTCACTTCTTCAACAAGAAAAAAAAAAAATTTGGTTTAAACAAGTAAAACCAGAAAATTTAATGAATCTAACTGATCAGCAGCATCTGAATGCGTAACGTTTTGATAGCTATACATTCTCAAAAACATTTTCAAAAACACATGTGATAATGTAAGAAGCTTTTAGCACTGCAAATATTAAAAAGGACACAAATCTTTGTAAAATGGTTGTTGGTGCCATAAATGGTTGGTGCCATGACTGTTAATAACTTCCATTAACCTTTCTTGAAAATATAGCCACAGTGCAGACTGGATTTTTAATCCTTGGTTAGGCAACCTGAGTTAAGAAAATCTCTGAATTCAAACCAGCTTTACTCCACTTAAAAATTGACCTTGCAGGGGTTGGGTAAATACAGTGCAAAAAATAAGCCTTGAAAATCAGCATCTGTCAATTAGAAAAATGGTTGACGATATTTCAAAGTGTATGTTTCCTCAAGTAATCTTTTAGTTGGTTTCTGTCTTCCATCACTATATTTGCTGATAGCACAAATTTCTTTGACTCTCTCTCTCACTATCCATACCTATCAGCCATTGCTCTTGGTAAGTCCTCTAGATGGCACCCAATGTCCATACAGAGCTGATGGAGTTTTTTGCTGGTTGGCCACTACTGATGTGTCCATGTGTAGAAATCCATAGGAGAATGTTGCTTATAAGTTTGTCCTTATTACACCAGCAGTGTCCAGCTTGAATGGTTGTATATCTGCAGTTTTGTGGAGTGGATTTATTCAAAACAGCACGCATCATCATTGTGTAGTTCCCATCTAGTTTTTTCTTTTAAAAAAAATGGCCAAGTAATAAAGATGTTTCTGAGTAATTTTTTTTTACTTTTGAGAGGAAGGCCGGACAACCTTTTGACTTGAATGTAAGAAGTGGAGTTTGAATAATTAAACAAGGGTAATATTTTATCTCAACCTTTCAGACAATCTTTAATAAATTTAACATAAAACTTTATATGCATATTATTTTTTTTGATCTTCCTGAAGATAAATTTGTAGAGAAGATTTTACTTTAAAAAAAAATGTTAGTCATTTATGATTTCAACTAAAGATTATTATTAATTTGTTGTCTAGAATTTCTTCTATTTTAATCTTGATTGTTTTACTAACAAATGAATTTTGACAAAACAAAACTAACAGAAAGTAAGAAGTAAGAAATACTATTGAAAAATGAATAATGAATGACAAATGTTTCATCTAAGGAATTTGAATGAAGTTACTAATGAGAGTATGTAAATAAGAAGTTAATGTATCAGACATTCAGGAAAAATAAAGAATAAAAGATAAATGATTAGATTGAAATTTTTGTAAATGATTGATCGTTGTAGACCAATCAGTCAAGTAACAGTGTTGTATTTGTAAGGTTTCAAGGTGGTCATAGGAAATGGATATAGCACTAATATCATTGAGAAAAGTATGCATCTAACTATTCTCCTTCCAGCTATGGGTAAAACATAGAGCAAACTGGACTCTTTAACCTTGCTATGTAATTCAAACCTATTAAACGTGTCATATCCTGCTTTTGCAGACGGTTTGGGTAAATACATACTGGCAAGCTTCTAAAAGAGAAGAATTCAAGTTTGAATTTTGCTGAAGGTTTATTCTTGATTTATTCAGTAAAATACTGATCATTTTAGAATAACTGAGAGTTGCAGTAAAAAGCAACAGAAATTTGCATGAAAAATATAAAATTAATAATGATTGACAATGTTAAATCTAAGAAATTTTAAAAAATATATTACCACTGGTACTACTAGTGTATGTAAGCAAAATGCACAATTCCGATATGAGGCTGACAAAGAAAAGGAATGGCTATATGTTTAGATTTGAATGACTGCAGCTGGTAGTCCCTATAGCCTAATTGGTAAGTCAGCTGTTGCACTAACAAGCTCCCAAGCAAAAGGAAGCCCTGTCATCAGGGATTAGAATATGTTGACTGTATTTCCCACAGAGGGGTAAGACTCTTTAAAAAGGGGGTGCCCTGGGTATGACACTAAACTGCATCAAATGTTGAGGCTCCAATTCTGGGAGTGTGGAGTGCCTCCTTCATTGCCATTATTCCCAAGTCCACTCTCACCTAAAGTGGTAGTACCTGTTAGGGCCCAATCTATGGGTCAAATACATATGTTTAAAAATTACTTGTAGTTGATAGGAATACTTGAAACCATACAACAACTGGATGTTAATTATTTGTTCTCTTTGACCCAGAGTGGTAGTACCTGTTAGGGTCCCATCTATTGGTTAAATAGAAATAAATGTGTTTGAAAAAATTAAGTACCCATCAAGAATGAATAAAACAAAAACGTCTTTGGCATAAAATGACCCAAATGGGTTGATGTGCCATAAAACCCAAACTAACCAACCTTAATTGTCATAACTCCAAGGTCCCTTTTGATCTGGAGTCATAATACCTTTAAGGGTCCCAAGTTATAGATCAAATAGATCTACTTAATAGAGATAATGAAGTATTAATCTGTTTAAAATGAGTGTAAGGTATATTTTTCTATCAAATATAATTGAAGCTAATAATTATAAAAGGGATGTGAATTTTATTTTTTATTTCTGATCTATATTGCTTACTAAGGGCCACAGTTTGACAGCCTGGGAAGTGTGATAAAAAGCAACTGAAATCAAGATGAAAGAAATACTAATAAGTAATTATTAAAATATTACAGATTACTTAGACAATATACTGGCTTCCTTATAATAGTTAATCAGCATGGATTCCCTTGACTCTCTCTTGCTATCTGTCCCTATTGGTCATCACTCTTGGTAAGTTCTCTAGATGGCATCTAGTATTTGCTCAGCATGGTTAGTAAACCAAGTTAACTGATCATTACATGTAAGTTCAATTCTCACTGAGTGTTGATACTTCCAGATTTGTGCCAAACTAAACCAAGCTTAGGAAGCAACTACTTAAACCAGTTTTACTTTTCATGGAACATTGTGATATAAAGTCAATAGGAAATTAAGTCACCAGTGAAACTACTAAAATATTCAAAAGACTCTAATTTGTATACAAAGTCTATAGTCTTAACAATCATCCAACGCCATTAGCATTATTCCTATTTGTCAAGACTTCTGTTGTCTTCAGATGAAAGAATGAAACAAATACAAAATACCAAAACTAATTCAAAACAAAATTCCCTACCACTTCTCATACACAAGTTTCTTTTGATACAAGACTTTTCATGATTCTTGGTGTTTCTATACAGATCTTCAGCCAATTCTGATTTTAAAACAAAAACTTAAATATCTCACTCATGTTTATTGAGGCCTGTTTAATCAATTGAGAAGATTTAAAAACATAATTTGTGATTTGGCCTTGTGTCAGACTATCATCATCATTATAGCTGATTGCATGGATTCCCTTGACTCTCTCTCGCTATCTGTCCCTATTGGCCATCACTCTTGTTAAGTTCTCTAGATGGCATCCAGTCTCAGCACAGTGCTGATGAATGTAAATTTTTACAGCCATACAGTTGCTGTTTTATGGGTTAATGCTTGCAGAATTTATTAAAAACAGCACACATCATCCTTGTGTAGTTCCCATTTTTTTCTCCAAGCATTTTGTTAAAATCCAAGTGGTTCAGTCATATAGTAGTATTGATATAGCTACAGCTTGGAAGAATTCCCATTTTATTTAATCAGAGATCAGGTTTCCACGTGTTCATTAACTTGGCAATAGCAGACCATGCTTTACCTATACATATGATGACAAAGAACTAAATGGCCTTTGAGTTGTAATGTTGTAATGGTAGTCCATGATGATTTTGATGCTTCTATTTAGGAAGTGGTAAAGGATTCTAATTATCATTTCAGTTATCTCTATTACATAAAAAATTTTGATGATCAAAAAAATTGTTTATCGTGAATGCTGACCCCACAAAATTCTCATTCATTTGAAAACTGAAAATTGCTTTATTCTCCAAGCTAAAGCATTTTAAGTATATTGCTCTTATAGAAATCTTGCTATGAGGTGCCATTTTTTCTGGGTTACAGTTATATACAAACATAATGAAATTTCAAGTAAGATATAAATTTAAGATAAGCTTTGAATTCAGTGGCATTGCATGAATTTTTCTTCATTTCAGCAAAGACAAAACTTTAATCTTTATTTAGAAAATACAAAATATATTTGTGTGTTGAAAAAAAAAGAAAAGAAAATTGTCATTCCTTCAGAGAAACATTAGCAAAAAATCTTATAAAAAAAGAACAAATTTTGTAATTAAAAAATTTTTTTTAGTAGTTTTCAGAGAAAAACGTGTCTGAAGAGGAAGCATTTGGCATAACAAGTTCTATTTTGTTGTATTTCATGTGAATTTAATAAAATCAATGTAAATTCTTCCATAATTAGAATGATATCCTCATCTTTGTTATTTGGATCACTATATTACTGCTGATGCTCTCTTGGCCTTCACGACATATCGGTGGGACATAGAATATGCTGACTATCTCTTGCGGAGGGGGAAGACACTGCCCAAAGGGATGTCCTAGGTATAACACTAAACTTCACCTGATCTAGGGAGTGTGGAGTACCTCTTTATTCCAAGGTCTACTTTGATCCATAGTGGTAATATCTATTAAGGTTACATCTCTGTGTCAAATAATCTGTTTAAAAATCATTTGTATTTGATTGGACATTGTGCAAAAAAACACCCAATGACATTTTAAGAAACAACTACATAAATGAATGTAGACATAAACATACAATGAATGTGATTCCCTCTAGCCAGGTTGACATGCCATTAAAATCAATCAATTTTGACCTTTCACAGTTGCATCTGATAATCTTCAAAAAGCTTTAAACTTATTTTTATTTTTTAGATGAAATTTCACAATTGTTATTCTTAACTTTCATAAAAGCAACTACCATTAAAAAGATGAAAGAAAATGCTAGTTAAGCTTTGAACAGATCAACGGATACAATATACACTTGAAGAAATCTGGAAAATATACCAGCTAAATTATATTGATGGAAACACAGCCGGTACATGGTCTCCTGCCCCCACCCCAAATCTACTACATACCAATTCCCTAGTATTCATTGGTAATATATGAAATCTACCCTTTCTGGGGGCACCAAAGCCGGCCTTGCACTCACCCAATTAGAGGTCCTGGATGAAAGCAGCAAAGAAGAGGATACTAGTCCAAATAATTTATGAAATAATAGAAGTATTTTATCTTATAACTTTAAAAATCCCTTACAGCTTATTATTTTATTTTATCAACATCAGTTTTATGTAAAAAATGTTTTATTTTGATTCTTCCAAACTGTGAAGAGTTTTTCATTTGCAATTTTGAATCAAAATGCTGTCCATTCCAACCTTTTTCTTTTAAGTCTTGGAACTGCCACAGAGAAGAAGAGATTTTTATTAAGATCTGATAAAAATAGACAGGAAAGAATTTGAATTTTCATGCATTCACCGAGTAGACTCCATGTTTGAATTTTAACTGGTTTTATATATTTTTACAATATGAAAAATAATTTTTATTTCTATTTCTTAAGAAATAAATTGAAATATTGCTCTGATGATTTTATAAGGGTCATTCATTAAAGGGAAATTATTTTGAAAATAGCAAAATAATTTTTTTTCAGAATTTCTTTCCATACATGTAAACTATGCATGATTTGGAATTGGATTATTGCAAGAATTATTTTAATCTTGCAAAAATATTTGTTTTTGAATGGTGGCCAAACAGAATGCTCTAGGCTTGATCCGAGATCTGTCATGAAACTGTTGGTGGCAGAGAAGTTCAAACCTTGGGAAATTTACAGAATACAATGATATGTATGGAGAAACATGTTTTAGTCAAAAAGATGTTTACGAATTGGATAAATATGGGGTTGACACTATAAGTCTGAATGTAAAAGACTGTGTATGGAATTGAAACACACTGACTCTCCTGTAAGGAAAACAGTTCTGGGTGCAGTGGTCAGTAAAGAAGGGCATGAAATGCCCTATCACTATTGATTGCCTTGAAAAATGTGCAACTGTAAACAGTGCTTACTATTGCCAACTTCTTCAGAAAAATTCACCTTATTTATTGAAAAGTTAAAGATTTATATGTATTCAGTCAGTGCATGATGTGTGTGTCTCTTTTGAAACAAATTTGGAATAAAGACAGAACTTAATTTTTAAAACGTTTTTCTATGTCAAATAGTCTAGATAAAAAAAATTGAATATATTTAGTTAAGGTTGCTTAGACATTAAAAGGAAAATCTTGTTCATTCTGACAACTAGGTCAAAAATGGCGAGGGGGGTAACCACTTTGTCTTGATTGACTAACATCTTATGTCAAAGATTTTAAAAAAATGTCAATGTGGCTACAATGATACATGCTGGGACTATTTATGTATGAATTTTCTTTCTCTTACATTATCTTTCTCTTGCATTATATTGTTTCCAAATTTCTGGAGGAGTGAATTTTACCCCCCTCCCTCCTATGCCAGTACATGTCATACATTAAGTGACCAAAAAACATTATTACTCTATCCACCAAGAACCTATTTGTAGTATAATCAAGCTAAGTTCCAATTACCGTTGAATTGGTAAGATATGGCAACAAGGAGTCGTAATTGAATACAAACCTATCTTGCTGCGACCCTACTGCAGAATGTCAGGGTATTTATGAAACTCCACAACATCATAGAAACCAAGCAGCCAATCAGAACTCAAGGAATGGAATTACCCAAATACATGAATGGACTATTCTTGATTTCCATAAATACCAACTGTCTTGGACACCACTTCAGTTGTGCTTAACCAGTTGCTGTTGTTCAAACCAACAGTAGACTGACTGACTTCAGTTCAGTTGGTATAGATGAAATCAGTCTATTACATTCCATGATAATGAATAAGGAAAATATCAGCCACAGCCATTTTTAGCCAGAGACAATTTTTTTCTAATATATTTATTTCTGCTTACATTTATTTAAAGATTCTATTCTAATCAAGAAATATCAAATAAATTTCTCCTATCTAATCTTAAGTTTATGTTATGTTAACATTATGTGAACTGCACCTGCATGCTGTTTTGAAAAAATATTGGAAGCAGCAGCACCTAACAAAAAAAAAAGGCAGATGTACAGCCACTTGCCTCCCATCTCACAAACCAACTAAGTAAAATAAACAAAACATGCTGGGCAAGCAAGGACAAACTTATAAAAGATGTTCTCCTATGAACTACCATACATATAGCCATCAATGTTAGCCAACTTGCAAAGACTTACATTCATCAGAGATGTGTAGACACTGGATGCTTACCAAGAGAGAATTAAGGGAATCCATGCTATTGATGCATTAAGAGATTTTCACAGGAAGCTAGATGGGCTGACTTTCTGACCAAAGCACCTTTTGCAAGATCACAAGGTGCCCTGTCTATTATGCATGAATTGTTAGTGGTGGAAGGTTAAAATACATAAGTCTGAAAAATGTGGGTCAGGATCAGAAAATAGAAGTTGCTCTGCTTACCGAAAAAGGAGCAAAACATTTTTTACTTCTATTTATAAAAAACATAATACAAGTCTAATGTGTGTGTGTGTGTATATATATATATATATATATATATATATATAACTAGAGCCACATAAGCTTATTCCATTCCCATTGAATCAGCAGTCTGTGTGAGCATTTATGTTTCATTTTGGATCCTAATGATCATTTTATACCTATTTATAAAAGATGAATAAGGTAATTGCTTTACTCATACTTTTTTCGGTATAACTTTACAAACAAGAGACTTTCACTTATATATATTTTCCAATGCACATCTATATATAAATTGCTGCATAAATATTAAATATTAAGTTTCTTTATAAATTAAATTATTTTCATTCGCTAGTATCCAAACTTCTTTTCAAATGGCTGATCACAAGAGACATAAAAAAAAACTCAATTTCACAAACTTTCTGAATTGCTTGACTTTCACCAGATTGAAAATCCAAAATAATTTGAGATTTTAATTGGATGTCAGCACCTTAGGATTGCATTTTACCAAGAAGATTTGTGCAATGGTTAACTAAAAACCTCTTATAAAATGTCTACAAATGAAATGTATCATATTTTTACATTGACAATGAATACTGTAGTTTAGAGTTAAAAAGTTAATTGCATCTCAATTTACAACTTCTGTTCCAATCAAAACCTTTTTTGCCTATTAATTATTTTCTTTTATGCAAACATATTAATTTAATTTAAGTGATTTACAATTTAACATTTAAAATCTTCAGCATCTTCATATCTTTTGTTGACATATATCTCTTTCATAAAAGATTTCCAGTGTCTGTTAGATCAAAACTTTAAAAAAGAATTATATCAAGAAACTTATTTATCTTAGTCAACCTACAGTTGATAATAGTGGTCTCTCTCTCTTTTGAAAAAGTATCAAGACTGGTCTAATAATTATATATATATATATATATATATATGTGTGTGTATTTATAAAATATGACATCTGTATGTATGTATATATGTTTGTATGTATACCAATAACTTTCTGAGCTATCAGCAATGATCAGGGGGCAATCCGAGAATTATGTAGTGTATTCTGTCCAGTTCTATTGAAGTCACTATGACCAACTTCAGAGAATTCAAAATTCATACAGCAAACAAGCTATTTAGTGCTTAGTATTTGTGACTTTGATATATTTGTGATGTCTAAAAACAGAGAGTTGTACCAAGATATAAAAAAAAAAAATAAACAAAACATTTCTAGAGTAGAAATTTATGAGGAATCCACTGCTGCTATTTATATTTACCTTTGAATTCCTTTTAGATCTTTAAGGACAAAATTCCCAGCTGTGATATGAGAAAATAGGAAAAAGATAGGCTAACAGGAATAACACAGATAAATTAGCAAATTTAATGAATTTCCATATCGAGCATTCTGTTTATTAGGATCATTTGAATTAATGATAACACTGTTGATATTGTGTCTTACTTCCCTTAAAAAATAGTATTATAGTTTTATTGGTAAATGGGGTTTCACATACACAAATTTCCCTTGTAACATTTTCACAATAAGCACATTGAGTGCTATTGAATAGTGGGTAATATGAGATTTAAAAAGTGTCCCTAAAATGGTGAAAATATGATGGTTGTATGTAATCATAACCCAGTAAAAACATCATATATTTGAAAAGATTTTATACGAGCAATAAATTCAAAATTCTCTTAATGAATATAACATTATACAGTTCAATTTGCAACTGAATTATAATTTTATTTGCATTAAATACCTTTTTTTTAATCATACAAAGTCTTGTAATGCTGTCAACTATGAAATGCTAAACATCAATGGTATCATGGACTGCTGTCACAATGGAAACTCCCTGATGAAGATCTATTGAAATAGATCAAAACACTGCAGCGTAGGAGAAATAAACATCACTCATTTCTGAACTTGTATTTTTCAATTTTTTTGATATTTATATATATATATATATATATATATATATATATATACAGAGTGATGCTGATAGTTTTTTGATTTAGTGAATCCTGGGATGCACATATTTGTTTTGAATGAGTTTCTGTGAAAATTTATGGGTCCCAACTAAATTTTCATAATAAATTGTAGAGTTTTTATTTATGATCTGGGGAAACAACTAAAGCTGTCTAACTCCTACCTTGTAACCTATCCAGTGTAATTCGTTTTTAAGAAAATATTGAAATGTAATTACAGTTAACCTGAAATGGTGGAGGAAGAAAAAAGAAAAACAATGGGACCCATGGATATTATTTTACTATATCTTTTTAAATTTTTGGGCATCAGGGATGCAGTACGTGTAGCTATCAGCATATATACATATATATATACACACACACACACTAGACAACATTTCCTAGCATACTATTTTTGGAAACAAGTGATTAGAAAAGAAGTAAAAAAAATTCTTTTTAAGTGTTTTTTTCTCATAAAAAGAATTGGAAATTTTAAACACATCTAATAAATAATTATATATATTTGATCTGTTATGTTTGTTTTTCAAAGATTTTTTGATAGAATTATAGAAATTATCTCTCTTTTCACTATAAGCAAGTGTTGGGTATAGCATTAATGGCAGCTGCTGCCTTTTAAGGTGATGATTGAAAGTTAGGAATGATGCTTCCCACTTTGCTCTTTGCATGGAGCATTAGTTGTTTTTTATTAGCTATATTTTTTTTATATTTCTTTTATGCCTTTCACGAGTTTTTAAAAGAATTGTTTAGCATAATGTTTTTCTTTCTTGTTCTTTTTTTTACTAGGGCCATCTGAGTTGGAGATTTTCATTTATTCAATTTTTTTCTTGCTAGATAAAAAAACTACCTTTCTTTGCAACTGTTGTTTCATAATAGATTGGTGAAATCTCGTATTGACAGATAACATAGTATAATTTAAAATAGTCACAAGAGAAATCTTGATGTGTGATGACCCCAGAGTTGTTTATTTATCCTTTCATTGGATTAGAAAGTCATGTGATCAAGTGACACCAAGAAGTTAACTTTAGTCAGTTACAAATCACCAATATGATTGGTTGAGCCTTCCACTATGCTCTTATTACTGATTCCTAGTTGGTGGGGTCAGTAAAAAGTTGTCACCAAGTAAAAAATAAAATATGCACACATATATGTGGTCTTGTTTTTTTTATTCTGCTTGAGAAAAATAGGAAACATCGAGAATCATCAATGGAATGAAACAAATAAGAATGGCAAAATTGTTGTTGGTTTTAAATTCATTACCTCCCTTGTTTTAACTCCCTGAAGTCTAAAACTATTTTCATAAAAATAAAGTGGTCAGTATTTAACATGGCTGACTAGTAACCACACATGCTTGTGTACGTCTTGTATTTTCAAAAAATCTGTTTTCATGGTGGCAGCAGTGGTGGGATAACCAAAGTGATAAATTCCAAAGGAAATAAAAATTCCCAAAATAGATGAAATAATATCAGAGCCTGTTGAAGAATAAAAAGCCAATAATCACCATTTTGAAAAAAAAAAAATGAAGCCCCCCCCCCCCCCGCAAAGTTTGTGTAACAAGGAGTACATTCTTTTACTATTCCAGTTGGTATTAATTAATACAAATTATTTATTGAATTTTTTTTTTCTAAATGTCTAAAATTGCCATTAAACCAGTTATAAAGTAAAAAGTCCACGAGGCGGCCTAAAGTCGGTATTCAGCGAGGGAGTCTATCCCCTTTTCAATAGCGCTCAAGGAGATTGTTTTAGCATCTGAGGTTCTTACTTTACCGCACAGATCCTGTGCTACTCATACGCTGAGTGGCGGGGACCGGTATCGAACTAGGAACCTTGTGGTTCTCTAGCCGAACGCTCTACCGACTGAGCTAACCCGACCCCTCTAAAAACCAGTTATATGATTGATGAATACAGGGAAACATTGTTGAGTCATTCCAGTTCTTTAAGCAATGCTGTGAATTATATTTCTCAGTCAAAAATGTACCTGAAAATAAGCAAGTTAACCCCATTTTATTATTATTATTATTAGAAGATCTTTGACATTTTAATTCATGGACCATTGCAAACAAAGCCAATAAACAATCTCGTTATTTGGCAATTTTTATTTTGAACAATTGGAACCACAAGTAAATTTTCATATGACATGTTCTTATGTAGAGAAATACACTCAGGTGAATATGGAAATAATATGGAAAGGATTGACAAGTTCTTTGCAAAATTCTATTTGCAAGCCAAAAAAATAAAATGTAAATTTTGTGACAAAAAAGAAACAGAAAAGCGGCTAATAAAATAGATTATTGCCAGAACAATAGATCCAGAATTATAGAAACAGCTTCTTATAAAGGATGAAAAGTTATTGGTGCATGAAGCTTTAAATATTTGTAAAGTACACAATGCTTCATTAAACCACATGAGAAATCCAAGATTCAAGCCAGGAAAAAGCACTACAAACAATTACTGATGCAAAAGATGTGGTGGAACATATCCCCACATAAAAAAAGGTATTCTGCTTGGGATGAGTTGTGCTTAGCATGTGGACAAAAAAAAAACATTGGGTAAAATCATGTCTAAATAAAAGCACAAATACATACAAAAAAAAGCAACAAACACATATAACAAAAAGGTATTCAAAATTAAAAGGACACTGAGGTCACAAAGAGACTGAAAACATCATAACTTCATTGATGCACTGAATCAGAGACTAACTGTTGGGTTATATGACTATGATAGTATTGCTTAGGTAAAATGTTTGATAAAAGGCATCCCTCAAAAAAAACAAAAAAAAAGAAAAGTTGCACCAAAGAATGGAATTGTCTTGTTATAATTTTGATATTCAATACCAACTAGGCTGAGAGAATATTTCTCCTGACATATTTTCCAGGTCTTTTGGTGGAGCAGTATATTATGATAAACAATCTTTATTGAATCTACCTAAAATTTTATGTCAACCAGGATTTAGACACTTGCATAATTTTGCGAAAGTAAAGATTATGCCATATTTGGTAGGGGATGTGAAATAAGTAATCAGATCTTGTAGAATATGTGCCAAATGCAAACCAAACCAATCCATTGACATCTGATAAAAGTTTTCAAAGACCTTTGCCCAGCACAAATAGGAATTATTATTTCTTCAACATTATAGATGAATATTTTAGGTTACCTTTTCTCTTCCTTTGTGCAAATATGACAATTTAAACCATCATTGATTCAGTATCTTGGTTGTTGTTCTTTGTTGGCATGCCTGTTTATATACACTCTGACAGGTGCCCACTACTAATACATTTGATACAAAAACTGCACAGAAACAATGGTAATTTATAGACATTTATGCCTGGTTGAGAATCCATTTAATATGGAATCCCAAGAAATACCTGATATGAAGAAATAACCTGGTTCAGCCCAAAGAAACTGTGGAAGCTACTCAGACTAAAGCTGTTAACACTACCCAGAGCACCACATTCCACTTGCAAACCCCCCAATGCTGATGAAGAAGCAACAGATCCCAAAAGATCCGAGCATATATGTCATCTGGCTATTCATTTAGACTTGTAACAATAGTAGTAATTTTAAGCATGAGGAGAATGTAGTGATGTTGCTTCTTTTTGTTGATACAGATTTTGTAAATAATGGGCATAGTCCATTCACCCCTACTGTTGAAGTCTAGTGGACTTTCTTATCGTAGACTTTAATATATAGCAGTTTTTGTTTTTCTTTCTTTATCTAGAATGTAACTGATTTTCTTTGAATAAAACCTTTTGTTAAGGCAATGTTTATTTTCACTATCCAGTAATTGAATATCCTAAGAGGGCACATATACATTAACATGCACTCGGTCCTCACAGTGCATGTCATCAAAAATTCTTTTGTCCAAGTTATTCCAACATAACGGGGTAGGCCTTAAAGAGCTGTTCACTCCTCATAGGGGAGGGATAGGGGGATGTAGGAATTATCTGTTTTGTCCTTTATAAATATGCAGAGTCAGGTAAACAAGCCAACATGACCGCAGCCAGCAGCTAATGTTCATTACTAAATGATTGTTTCAACCACTGGTATTTCTACAAGACTTGTTATCCAGCTCATATTTCTATGCAGCTATATTAGATCTCCCCTCTCCCTTTGAGAATTAATGCTCGTGACCCTACACTGCATCCATTCAGGAAACAAAAGGTGGGGTCCAGTCAATTCCACAAAGGATCTCATGGAAATGAATGCATATCAATTTGACAAGATTGGCAATTTCGTTTGAGAATACCCCATTGTCCTGAAATCTGACAGCAATCCTGTTACCCCTCCCCCCAGGAAATGTCCCATCCACATGAAGGATGAAATTAAATCTGATTTAGAGGGCATGATGGATCAAAGAATCATCATGAAGGTTGATGAACCAATGGACTGGGTCAATAAGTATTGTGTACATGTGCAAAAGCAATGGGAAGCTTAGGATATACCTAGACCCCCAAAACATCTAAATAAATCTACCAAATGATGTCACTATAGAATTCCTACAATGGAGGAGGTCTCCCATCAATTAATGAGGGCTACATATTGTCACCAAAATGGATGCTGGTTAATTAACTAAATGCTGAATCACAGATGTTGTGACCACATTCAATTCTCCTTTTGGATGTCTTTTTTCTCCAAAGAATATCTTTTGGCCTAATAATGTCTCAGGATCTGTTCCAACAAAAATGAACATGATTCTGGAGAAATGCCAAGGGACAATCAGCCTAATTGATGATGTAGTGCTATATAGACAAACCAAGGAGGAACATGATCAGAATCTTCAGAATCTCATGAAAGTTGTCAGAATTGAATGCCTGAGTTTCAACAATGCTAAATGTGCAGTGGACCAGAAACAAATAACTTTCTTCTGAACTGTATATGATCTAGTATACACTTAGATCCTAACACGATAGATGAAGTCAAATCCCTATGAATGTGACAAAACTCCAAAGAGTGCGAGGAATCATCACTTGCATAACAATATTCATTCCTTGTCTATCTGACCTCACAGCATCCATGAAGGAATTACTAAAGAAAATCATCTGACTACAGGTGGACTTGACAATCACCAGACATCCCACCAGAAAATCAAGCATTTGATATGCAAGATTTTTATTCATTTACTTTGATCCTTCAAAAATGACAGATTCAAGTAGATGTGCATCATTCCTGTAAGAAAGCACTCATGGAAACAGAGCAATACTGTGCCAACATAAAACAGGACTTACTGGTTGTAGTTCTTTCATGTGAAAGATTCTAAACCTATATATATATATATATATATATATGGTTTTCAAATTGAAAGTAACTAAAAACTCCTGGATATTATGATCAAGTCACACTGAAATCTCTGGTTGCCGCTAGAGCCTGTTCAATGCTTAATTGGGTGACCACGTAAACATCAGCTGATACTGTAAGCAACCTGTGTCCTTTGTTTATCATAATGACTTGATTTGGTATTAAATCACCCAAAAAGGGTTGATATACCATAAAACAAAACAACCTGGAGAGGATCTGTTTCAAAAACCACATCTTTTACTCCTCTTCAGCAAATGTTGCTACAATTGCAAGAATATAATCTGAAGATTATATATTACCCATGGAAAGAGAAAATGTTTTCACATGTACTTTCCCGATTTCTGAACAAAAGAAGAAAAGCTGGACATAAGGAACGAGTTTTGTTTTCTGGCACAGCATCAACAATAGCATTGCCAAAATGTGCCATCTTCCAGGACCCCCCCCCTAAAAAAAAAAAGAACAGTATGCTGAAACACGCCTACTGCATGAGATCCAAGTAAGGCCATGACAAGAAGTAGTCAATGTGACTAAACAAATGTTTAGAGAACAGAGAATCACAGAAAAAGTTATCAGTGATAATAGACCCCATGACAGTTCCAACTTTTTTGACAATTCTATAAAAATTGGAAATTCAAACACCACACATCATCCCTGAGATACCCAGAATCAAATGGTATGTCAGAGAGGTATGTATACAAATCTGCCTTGAAGAAAACAACCCTCTGCAATTGTGATATTGATGTGGTTTTATTATTCCTTCACTCAATCTCAATAGATGATATCATTCCATCACCAGGAGAACTACTCCATAACTGAAAGCTTGTCAGCAACATTCCAGTTAGATGTGAAAACCAGCAGGTGAGGAAAACCAAGATATTTGACTGTCTCTACCAAAGACAATGGATACAGAAAATGGATATCAGCATACATAGGATTTTCCTCTCTTTAATGTGGGATAACATATCTGAGTATGGAATCAGGACACTAGCCAATGAACCCCTGCAGTTGTCAAACAAACATGCATAGAACCAAGATCCTACTTAATACCCCCCTCAGAACAGGTCATTCACTGATGATATCTGAAGGAAGACAATTCCCACACTTGAAACCAGGTTGTGGAAAACCAACATCTAATCAATTACAGGTCCTCCCCAAAAGATGCCTGTGAAGATAAATCTAAACAACAAAATATCTAGCAATAATATGATACCTTACATACCCACAAGGTTTGGCTGAATTAAACCAAATATAATCTTTGAAATTACTTAACACAATTCTTTATACAAAGGGGAAGAGAGTCATGGTTTTAAGTTTTTCACCTCCCATGTTTTATCTCTCCAAAGTCTAAAACTATTTTCATAAAAATGAATTTGTCAGTATTCAACATAGCTAACTAGTAAACATACATGCTTTCATTTTTGTTAGGGAAAGCTTTAAAAAAGATCCATGGATGCTCCCGTTGGATGGTAAGGTCTAGAGTAATCTCCCATTTAGGAGCTTAGTGTATTGTGTGAAGAAGAAGGCAAGGGAGAAGATAGACACATGATTAGATGAAAAGATTATCTGGTTCCACACAGAAGTTAAAGTGTTAGTTTTTGTAGAAGCCATTAGCTCTGTTTGTTCTTTTTACGAGTCCGTATTTCATTCATTATTTATATTTCTTGGACATTAAAAATGTAACAGAATGAAAATCAACTAATTTGCATATCAGCTTGCGGCCATATTGAATGAATATTAATTAGTTTTATTGATAAAAAAGAAAATATTGATTGAAATAATGTTTACCACTTCCTATAACAATAGATGTAAAGTTATGCATTAATAAAAAAAATAGTTCAAACTTCATTTTCTGATGTAATGATTGTGTTGAAGTTTTTGAATTGTAAATTGTATTGTCTTAGAAGAATATATGCCCATTGTTAAAGTGTCCCTAACACAGTGTCTCCCTGTTTTTGATTAAGAAAAGTATCAAGCATTTCCTGATGTGAACAGTTTATATGAAGATGCCCCAAGTATTTTTAAGGGAAAAGGTTGTTGGGTGTTTTTGATTGTGGTTCTCATCACTCTTATGGGCTTGCTTATTAGAATTATACAATGCAGACAGACACACACATAGATTTATACACACACACACACACACACACACACATTTAAATATACACGCACAACTTTATATATATATATATATATGTAAGCAGATTTAAACTGAAATGTGCTTTAAGGATTTGCTTCTGGTAAAGTTTCTTTTGTTCTTTTTTGTGTTTTCTTATAAGTTTCTACTCTTGTCAGTTGAGTCTTGTTTGACATTTAACAACTGTGATTTGAATCTATTCATTGAAATTTTAATAAATAGAAATAAATTCCTGCATTGTTCAGTGAATAATGTTAACACACAAAAGATGAAATTAACATGAATTTAAAAAATAATACTTTTGATTAATAAATAAAATAGATTTAGATTTATTCATTTAACATTTTAATGATTTGAAAACTTTTGCTTGCAAATTGTAAATATTGCATTGGAAGTGTTTTTATGCATTTTGAATAAGTTTGCTGCTAAAAACAGGTCAGGTGACAAGATTCCCCCTCCTCAAAAAAACAAAAAACAAAAAAAAAGACACACTTAGTGAACTATCAAAGAGACTAGTAATGAATTTAGATAATGAACATTTAAGATCAATAATGTATGACACAATTAGTGATTTACTAATTTGTTAGATAACCATGCCATATGTAAGTACACATAGAATTAACCTATATGTATTAATAAATGCTACATTGATACTATGGAATGTCCTCTCTTCATTTCCTTTCTTTGGTGTAGCTTGATAGCATATCAAACATATATATCTAACCCAATAATTTTTTATTTTTTGTTCCTCTTTAAAGAGAAGTTTTCAATTCATTTTTTTTGCTTTGTTAACAATAAAACAAAATCCACAAATAATTCCAGATGAAAAATATTTTTCCTAATGACCTTTTTCTTTTATGATAATTTTTGTCTGTTATGTCAAAATTTCCTCCTGTAAAAGTTTTATGAAAAATAATATTAAAGTTCAAGAATGTATAATTGAAAGATTGACCAGACATTTTTTTTAAAAACACTTTCTAGGAATTCATTGGTTTTTATCTGTCAGAAGAGAAATAAATGTAGCTGTTTGGATTAGGAAAAATTATCATTAATATTCATTTTTGTTTGTTTTTCCCCTACAATTGCATTGATTGTGATGTTCAAAATATTCCCTCATGTAGTATAATGGTTAACAAGCTAGATTAAAGGACCATTATTAATAACTTTGATTTTCATTGGGTGACCCATACCTCTGGCCTTGTGCAACAACTGAGCTAATCTTAGTAAATAACTAAAATGTTTCTGTTATACATAACAACCAGGATATAGGATCTCATGCCCCCCCCCCAATATATTATATGGGAGCCCCCTTTTTTGCTACATGTCAATTTTCATAAATTAGTATTCATAGAAAATATTTACAACATTCGTTTTCAGGTCCCCCAAGCAGGTTTGTAGGTTCTATGTGCCAGCTTTATAATTGGCTGACATTGGCTTCCATCTTAGTTGAAGGTTAATATGAAGATGTTGAAATGTGAATACAAACAGACCAGAGGCAAATAATAGCAACAGGATGAACACTTAAATAAATAACAATTTTATTGTCAGAAATTTTTTTAAGACAAAAAATACATAATTTTTATTGAAAAAGTAAAACTTCACAAAGAATGTTTATATGAAGACAGAATAATGTTGAATTATGGACATTCTTTATAATGCTATATTCTAGTGTATCTGACACTAGAATATCATAGCATTATAAAGAATACACATCATCATCATGGTGTGGTTACACACAGATTCCATTGAATCTCTCTCACCATCCATCCCTATCGGCCATTGCATTTGGTATGTCCTCTAGATGGCAGCCAGTGTCCATACAGAGCTGATAAATGTAATTTTTTGCTGTGTAGGAGTCCATAGGAGAACATTGCTTATGAGTTATCCTTACTTTCCCAGCAGTGTCCAGCATATCTTGTTCATCTTGGATGGTTTGTGTGATAGGAGGTAGGTGGTTATACCATTGCCTTTTTGTAAGGTGCTGTTTCACAGAGTTGTGTAGTTCCCATCTAGTTTTATCTCCAGGTGTTTTGTTAGAGTCCAGGTGGTGAAACCATACAGTAGTTCTGACATGGCTACAGCTTGGAAGAATTCATATTTTATCAGAGAGATCAGATTTAAGAATACTAACCTTTCAAAAATAGAAAATCATGAATCTTAAAACCTAAGAAAAAAACAAAGTACCAAGGGAAAAAATGAAATTGTTAGTTGTTGGTAAAGTAATACCAAGAAAAGTATTTATATTGTGGGATGCAGCCATAAAAATATATCATGAATAAAAAAAAAAAAAAAGGATACAATGGACTGAAAGTGGGAAAACCATTTACAATGCCATTCCAATCATACATAGAGGGCACAGTTTGTATTGCACACATCAAGTTACAGAGTGCTGAGATGTGATTTTCTAGTGGTAAAGAAAAACAATTCAACAACCAGTTGTCGAACAGGACCCATGGGGTTTACTTTTTTCATGATGGTTCGAAAGATAAAGTGCAGAAATTACAGGTCACTGTTTAATGTCCATTTTTACTGGACATTAAAACAGTCCTGTTATCTTGCCTGGTGAGATCTAACCTTCTTATTGCACTCAGAGAGATTAGGTCAGGAGTATATCCTGAAGTCTGCAGCAAAAAAAACCAAAAAAACAATGTTTGGTTGTTACTATTTAAGTATTCTTTGTGGAGGCACACTTAGTGTAATAGTGATCATGGTAGGAAATGGAATCAGAGACCAGAGTTCAAATCCTGGATGAAGCTGTTTACATTTCACTTCATGCTGTTGAACTAAGTCAGTCAGCTGTTGGAGTGACCAGCTAAGTCTGAATGGATTTTATTGAAGTCAGTCAGTTAGACAGTCAACAATTGGTTTGACTGACCAAGCCTAACATGAAGTTACTAGTTCATTAATGAGCCCACTATAACAGCTTAAATAATTCCTGCCACTGCTGCCAGGAAGAGTCCATTAAGCTGAGGAGGTGTTTGACTGTCCTACTGTCCAATAGTTAATAATCTGTAACAGTCATTTCCAGACTGCAGGTTCAATCCTGGCTAAGGGTGAAAGTAACACAGAATGACAATTATCAGTATTCTACATCTCCCCTTCCTCCCCCCCTCTCCCATTGCGCAGGCGTATTGGCCTTTGAGGAGAAATTAGTTCCTTTCGGCCAGGCTGATTAGAGGGGAGCAATCTTGACAATGCCCGGGGTATTTTCGTCGGCCTTGGTTTTGGGGGCGGAGTGACATTGGGTGAGGCCAGGTCCCTAGTGTTGAGGTGTGGGGTGTTAGAGTTGGAGCCAATGGGATCAAGCATAGCACTAGGCAATGGTGTGGGTTTGGGTTTTGTGGTCAGCTTTTTCAGGAAGAGTCCATTAAGCTGAGGAGGTGTTTGACTGTCCTACTGTCCAATAGTTAATAATCTGTAACAGTCATTTCCAGACTGCAGGTTCAATCCTGGCTAAGGGTGAAAGTAACACAGAATGACAATTATCAGTATTCTACAGATTTGACATGAAGCAGTTGGTATATATGGCACTCAGGAGTATTCCATATTTGCATATGGGTGATACCATTCCCTGAATCCTGATTGGCTGCTGACATTAGCAGGGCTATGGTGCTTAGATAAATTAACCATCACTCTGTACTTGTGACAATGCAGGATCCATATTTGAGTTACAGCTTGCTTGCTGCCTTTCTCTTCCAATTCGATGGTAATAAGGCTTCTACACATAGGATTTATGCCTTGAAAAAGGCATAAATCCATCTATTCTCCCCATAGCTACTTAAAAATAGTTGGGCAGACTGAGTTATTTAACTTTTGGTTAGGCAACCAGTTTGTAGAAGGAAAACTAAATTTGAACCAACTTTACCCCACTTAAAGTTGACCTTGTGTCACATCCTGCCCATGGCAGAAAGGTTGGATAATTACATACTTAGATATTCTTTTGGGACAAAACATAAGAAAAGCAATTAAAAGGACAATTTAAAAGAATCAAGGAAGAACAATATCTTTCATGTTTCTGCTCTAGGTAAAATAGCATGGTAAACTCTCGTGCCATGGTTGGCAACCATTCTAAGAGAAGGAAGGGACTGGAATCTCTATAGCAATCCAATATTGTCTTTAACCTCATTCTGACAACTCCTGGATTGGTATTAGTTCTAAGACATATTGTCCCTAACCCTTTTCTTGGTAACATGGAGGGGGACACATACTTTTATACAATCTTACCTGCAACTCGATTCAAAAATAGATTCATGGCCTTATGAGACTAACACATACTCCTACTCTCACAAATAAGTTATTTTTAAATTGAAATCTGTTAACCAAGTTTAACTTTTTTGCATTTAGCTTTTTTGGTACAGAGATCATTGCCTTGTATTTTTTTAGAGATAATTCAAACCAGATAAAACAAAACAAAAAATCTCTTTCCTGGTTACTTGGTGTGTGTGTGTGGGGGGGCATCTTTGTCTTTCTAGACTTAATTGGTAAATAACCAAAACGTTCTGCTTTAACAATACTCAATAAACATGGTATATAGTGACATTTAGGAATCAGAAAGACAGGACTTGATATTAAAAATTTTATTTGAAGAGTCCAAACTTTTTCTTCTGAGTTGATTTATTTTGTAGCAGTGAGCTGGCAAAAAAGTTTTACTCAGTCCATGACAAAAATGGTTATCCTAAAAATTTGAAATAGAAAATCAAGAAGCCACTATATCTGTCATGCAGAATACAACTCAACATATCACCTGATATTGTTATCTTCACAGACACTCATAGCTTTATCAAGAATTAAAGGAAGTGGTGGAAAAACTGTGATTCTGCTAATGTTTATTGAACTCTGTTGATGGGGCTTAGAATATGGTTACTGTATCTTTCTGTAGAAGGGTAAAAACCTAACAAATCAACTACAAAAAGTGTAAATATGATTATATAATGAATGTGATTCCCTAGACTCAAGGCATAAAATAACCCTAGATTGATTCACATGCCATTAAAATCAATTAATCAATCCAGTCTTCATTAAAATCTAGAAATTACACACATATTTAAGGTACATTTAACATGTTCAATAACCTACACTCTAAGAAAAGTTGCAATCATGTGACTTGAAATGTTTGTCATGTCAGGTTCACTGGTTTCAAGAACAGCATAAATCATTTATGTATGATGTCATTAGCACAAGAACAAAAAAAAAATAATTAAAAATTTCTTGATTGAAAGTACCAAAAAAAAGAATTGATTGATTTTAATGACATTTCAATCCATCTAGTATTATTTTATGCCTAGAGGTTTGGGAATTGCATATATTGTATGTTTATATTTACATTTTTTGTATAGTTTCTGAAGATTTCTGCACAGTTATATGATATCAAGTATTTCTATTTAATACAAATATAATAAATAGGGGGAACTAAAAAAAAGAAAAGAAAATTACATTTTGTTCCATAAATGTAAACTCTGCATTGTTTAGAATTGATTTATAGCACAAAAATATTTGTTTTGAGACTGTTTAGACTGGCAACAAATTAAACAGTGCCTCAGGCTTAAACAGAGGTCTATCATCAAGTTTTTGATGGCTGTAGTGCAAACCATGTGAAATTTACAGAAGACTGTGAGGTGTATAAAGAAGCATGTTTTAATCAAAAAATATTCATAAAGAGGCTAAACATGACAGTCCATGGAGTGGAAACACACTGATTCTCCAGTAAAGAAAAAATTCCAGACACACTGGTTGGTAAAGAAGTTCATGCTGCCAGTCTTTCTGGGACATGAAACGACCCATTAATATTGATTTTGTTGAAAAAGATGTAACTATAAACTCCATAGGTAAAATTCATCTTATTTACCGAATGAGCCTCATGATTTGCAAACAGATCTATTTAAGTCATAGTTGAGACCCTAACAGGTACTACCACTCCAGGTCAGAGTAAACCTGGGAGTAATGTCAATGAAGGTGTACTCCACACATCTAATGCTCAAGAACTGGAGCCTCACCACTATATACAGTTTACTGTCATATCCAGGATATCACTTTTTATTGGAGTTTTACCATTCTGTAGAGGATACAGTTAGCTGACAAAAAGTTTTCATACTGTCTTTTATGGCATTCTACTTGACAGCAGGAAAAAGATAATAAGAAAAATGAATGAATAATATTTGTCAGTCATACATAATGAAACATGTCTCAAAGACAATTTGCTGTCTCATCATAAAGTCATGATGATAGCATGGATTTCCTTTACTCTCTCTTTCCATCCGTCTCTATCATCCATTACTCTTAGCAGGTCCTCTACATGGCATCCAGTATTTACACAGCTAATGTATGAAGGTTTTGCTGGTTGGCCAACACAAATGTTTCCATATACAGTAATCCACAGGACATGATCACTTATGTGTTCATTTTTGCTTCTCTACTCGTGCCCAGGCTGTCTTGTTCCTCTTGGATGGTTTGTGAGATTGGAGATAATTTGTTTTATATCTGCTGTTGTGTTGGATGCTGCTTCTAGGATTTGTTCAAAACAGCATGGAACATTGTTGTGTAGTTCCCATCTAGCCTTTTCTCCTAGTGTTTCAGTAAAATCCAAGTGGTGCTGATATACAGTAGTACTGATATGGCTATTATTTGGAATATGTAAAGAGATACAACCCTGTATACATACCACACTTTTAATAGCATTGATGTTGAGCAATGGATGTGGCATCTATTGTTTCACCTTTGAACTTCATTTACTGTCAAAATGATGCTGAATGTAGTGATACCATTTAGAAAAAATTAGCAAGACAGAAGACAATAAAAAAGAAATCAGGAGTTATATATATATATATAATTATTGTATTGCAGCATCTCCATATGATAGATACTGAAATACAATAAGTGTGTTATTGCTCTCGATAGATGATCTACATATGATAGATAATCTATCAAAAGCAATCTATAAGATGGAGCCAACACTACATTGAATGGCAAGATTCTGAAATCTACATTATATATTAGATTAAATCCAAGAGTGGAAGGTTATTAGGTGTGAATCTTAAAGTTGTGATCTCATTTACTGTGGGTTCTTTACCTCAAAATCATTGAGACATAAGAAAACATCAATATTATATCTAAAATTCTTTTATTTCAGGATTTGTTTTTGATGAAACAACCCTCAATGGATGCCTTTAACCCCAGGAAGATTTCTGGTAAGTTTTCTTTAAACATATTTTCTTAAATTTTTTGTTTGTTTTGGGTTAAGATGAAAATAACTGTTTTATGCATAAAAAAAAAAACTTCATAGATCAAAGATCAAAAAGGCCCATGCAGACTGCAGGCATGTTCATGGCAGATATAGCTGCAGCTCTGATCAGGGTTTGATGGTATAATGTTGCTGTTAATCTTCCTATGCCTTTTGTCCTTCAGGGTGGCCCTGTGGATGTTTTCAAATGAGGAGACAACATAGTTGGTGGCAACACACCAAGCATTATGGTTTTCAACTAGAGTTGGACCATAGTTGATGGTCAATGCACCAGGTGATTTTTTCTTTCAAGCAGCCCTTGTATTGCTTCCTTGGTCCTCTGTTGTGATAGGTTTACTGTACATTGTAATCATCTTGTCCAGCCCAGCATTAAAAAACTAGACTCTTGTAAAATATCTCATTGGCCAATGTTTTTGAAATGATGAAGCAATTTTTCTGGTATTTTTTTTAAACTGCTAAGGAAATCATATTGGTAGAATTTAACAAAATGTGTAACCACTTGTTACTCATTTTCATTGTTTTGGATTATACAAGTTGTGCCAGAAATACCTCCCACATTTTAAACTATCACCTATGAGGTGCAAGTGAACATAATCAAGTGGCAATCTATCCAAAAGGATAAAATCTTCAGCCTATAAAAGTATCAATTTTCTATCAGGAATGGCATCATTCCAACATGAAATGAGCACAAAAGTCTCTTTGTGTAGCAATCTTAGAAAATGTTCTAACAGTGAATGCACGGTGTGTACTGGTCCAAGTTATAAACATAATTGATCATATCTAAAAAAAAAATGTCAAGACATTAGCTAGATGGAGCTACCATTACCACTTGCCTAAGTTCCCTAGCATCACACAGGTGGCAGTTTAAAATGTGGGAGATATTTTTACTGACAGTTTAATTCTACAGTCCCCTGTATGTCCATAGCTTTCTTGATGCCCAATATACCTCAATGTTCCAGAGATAATCCGACTTCATTTAATGCTAGAAGACAGAGACCATTTCTTTCTTGCAATTCTTCCAAGAACAAGAATGGTTGGACTCTTTCTTCAGAGGCAATTATGTAACAGAAAATATGAAAAATAAAAAATTTCCTCAGTTTTGTGATCCAAATATGGAACCTATTCTATGTGAAACATTTGGCTTTGAATTAATGGATATGGTTTCTCTTATCCGAGAGCAAAAGTTACGTTGGTGCTTTGTGCTTCTTATGAAAAACTCTAGGCGTTCAGGGTGAATGGGAAAACGATTGTGTATTCAATATTTGTTTAGAAGCTGGTGTACTTAGGCAATGAAGAGAGAGAGAGAGAGAAAGTAAGGGTAAAGAAGGGGAAATTGGGAGAGATAGAAGAAATAAAAAGAGGAAAAAGGATGGGGATGAAAGAATTAAAGAAGTGTGAAAGAATAAGATGATAAAAAAAAACAGATTGGAGAGGAAATGAAAGAGAGAGAGAGAAGGAAAAAGATGAAATAGACAAAATGATAAGAATAAGAGAGTAACAGAAAATTAGAAGAAAGTAAAAGAGAGAAGGGATAAGAGTGAATAGGTAAAGAAAATAGGAATTAAATAGATAGAGAGAGAGAGAGAGAGAGAGAGAGAGAGAGAGAGAGAGAGAGAGAGAGAGAGAGAGAGAGAGATTTTCCTTTTCTCTTCAATTCAAAAGTTTGGCTAAATTATTTGTATGTTTTTAACACCTAGCTATGATGGAACTGGCTTCTTAGCAACAAGTTTTTCCTAAATTCAATTTTCTTTTAAACTGGGTACCAAATTTCCTTTAGAACATATAAGCTTCAGGGCTTCCACTTTAAAATTTCTTCTTCTTTTTTTTTTTTGGGGGGGGGGGGTGAAGAAAAAGAAAGAATAAGTATCTTTTTTTTAGCCTGTTTTATATTATGGATATACTTTTCTTGGATAACATCAATAGAAAGTAATGAGAGTGACAAAGAAATAAGAAGTAAGAGAGAAAGATATAAGGAAATACTGAAAAGTTCTTTGCCTCAGCCAAGAATGGAATAGCCTAAAGCCATGAAATCTACATGCTATTCTACATATTCATTCAACACACTTCAATACACAGTTTCTTAAGTTTCTTTAACTCTTTAGAAAAAAGTAATTTTCTTTTTGGTTAAACTGAGAACTTTTCAGCAGTCCTTGTATTGTGAAGATACTTTTTGTCCACTTAAAGTGAAAGAAAACAAAAAATGCCCCAGGAATACCTATGGAGGCACTTGTGGTGTATAAGTTATTCATGTAGGAAATGGACACAACAACCTGAGTTCAAATACTGGACAAATTGTTTGCATTTCACATAGCACTAATACATTTAAGAAAGGTATATATGCAACTATTCTCCCACCAACTATGGGGCAGCTGGGCTATTTAATTTTGGTATGGTAATCGAGCTACAGGAAGGAAAATTCTGAATTCAAACCTGTTAAACTTCACTTAAAAATGATCTTGTGCCGCATCCTGCTTATGGCAGATGGGTTGGGTAAATACATACCTCAAGAAATGTTTGTAATAAAAGAGTTTTGCCTGCTAAATGACCCAACTCCAGTTGTTTAGATTCTTTAAGACAAGATTAGTTGAATGAAGGTTTTGGTTGAAACTGTACTAGTCACAAAGAAAAAAGATGTAAAAACCAATTATGAGAATGCCCATGTTTGGCTATCTTTATTAATGACAATTTTTCTACTTTATTCTGTCTGAGGTTGGGGCATGTGTGGTACCTTGCAACATGAACCTGTGCATTGATCCCCCAATATCACAACACTGGTGGCAAACAACATTTCTCATACCATGCAAGTCCAACAGTCAGCTCTTAAGTCCTTTATGTTCTGTTCAACCACAGTGGAAAGGTGGGGGGCAGTAGCATAATCCATCACTGCCTTAGGCTGCAGGTAATCTGTCTATCTCCTCATTGCTTACTTTGAATATATGCAGTTCAAGCTTCCAGGAAAGAAAAACATTTTTCCCGTAGAACCGCCAAATAAAGTACTTAAATAATAAGATATCCTTGTCTACAAATCTCTGACCGTACTCTAAAGACCTCTGTTTATAAAGGACCTTTTAAAAAAAAAACCCAACCCTTTTATCCTCATTGGAAAATCCTTCACTTTCTATTTTATCATCTATTAAAATCTGCCATCCTTTCTAACTTGTTTAGATATCTTTTTGACATTTCTATACACACACATCCATGTACATGCATACATACATATATAGACACTACCTAGCCCATACATACCTGTACAGATATATTCACCCCCACATACATGTACATATATATATGCTATACTTATATGCATACATATTCATATAGATATGCTCACACCTACGTGCATATGCATTATTGCATCCAGATGTAAGAGATCTTATAGTATCACAAGTTGATAAGAATCTTAAAGCACATTTAAAAAAAAATCTGCACCTTTCCTCTATACGTTTGGCTGAAATCTTTTATATCAAAGGTGTCAAACTCATTTGGCTTTGCAGATCAAAACATGAGTTAGATATCGTGGGATGGAAAAAGACAGTTATTCCTATAAACACAACAAAGAATACAAATTTGCACATATATATATATATATATATATTATGTTTAGCACCAACTTTGCTTTGCTTTTATGGTTTTAGGTAGATAAAAGAAATTTACATAAAATCATTTATAAAACTAGAATTAGCTTTTAGCCAAAGCAATAAACTATTACAAGGATAAACAGGATTTATTATGGAGTGAACAGACCTACAGTGAAAGTTGTCAAAGGTTCACTTTTTACTATTGTGTTTGTTAGCCTTAAATTGTTTATCTTTCATCCTTAATAGTTAGATATAAATTGTTTTATAACTTATATAAATATATATTTAACAGAATATTTTTAAATGAATTGAATTAAGTGTTTGTACTTTTTGGAGCCAGAATATTTTTGACATTGCTACATGCAATTTACTTTGCACAACAAGTCTACATCTGTATTTGATGTTCCTACTGGTAAGTACTGAAAATGTGACTTTGTATAAACATGTTGTTGCAAAAGGTAGCAGCATTTTTACCATATTTTGAAATAACAATAGATACTCAGAAGACACACTAAGTCAAAATTTTGTGAGTGGTTGCTGTTTCAACTGAATTTTCATAAGATATATGCTAGTAACTAGAAATATGAATTTTTGATTCTATCGCTAATCAGATAATATAAATTTTCAAGACACACTTACAGTGATTGTGGACCCCTGTGGTGACAGTTTGAAAATCACTGATTTAAATGTTTTATATTATGTGAAATTCTAACTTATTTGCCTTTCACTTTTTATGTTGACATACAAATTTGTGTTTATATGCAACAGGCATAATCAAATACAAATAATGTGTTCTTCCTTTTCTACTGTACTAAATGTGTAATATCAGTTCTTTTCAGTTTAATAATATTTGAAAACAACTTTTGAGGAAAATATATACAGACGCATATTTTATTTTTGCAGGTATGTTTTGTGTACCGATTATTGGCAAAGAAAATGAAATTGGTAACCTGAGTTCAAATCCTGTATGCATTTAACTTCATACTAATACCCTTGGAAAAGGCATGAATCCATCTGTTCTTTCTCCCAGTTAGCAAGGCAGACTGTGTTATTTAGCCTTAGTAAAACAACTAGTCTAGAAGAAGGAAAACCACTTCTTAAAAATTGACCTTGTGTTTCATCCTGCCCATGGTTGAATAGATACATATAGATTGTATAGAAGTATTGCACCTGATGGCATATTAAACCCTTTCCTACTTTTAGAGCATTATAAAATATGGACCAGATACAAATAATGTTAGTCTATAGCATCTTGATAAAATTACCAGATATCACAATCAATTGACATATTTTTGAGTCCCTTTTAGGTGAAAAATGTATGTTTATGTGAAGAGTGTTTTTTGATTGGTTTTACAGCATATCAACCCTTGTGTTATTTTATGATAAAGTCAATTTATTTTTTTATGGTCTTCTATTACATATAGTACAAACTGTATCTTCCCAATCATTTTGAACAGGTGAACAGATAGGTGCAAAAATGATTTAAGAGTCAGTATAGTTCAAAATCTTTTTAAACATAATCTTTAATGGATTTATCTGACCCATAAATGGAACCCTATTTTTTGTAAGTAATCATATGGTTTCAAGTAACTAATGATTTATGAAAAAGAATAGCTACTAGTAACTATTCTTAATTCTATAATTTGCATTTATATGATTTCACATATTCCTACTAATAATTTTCAACCAGATCTATTTGACCTAGAGATAGGAACTACCACTCCAGGGAGTAATGTTAACTAAGGAGTAATTCCAAACTGCTCCTAGCACCAAAACTGGAGCCTCACCATTTGATGCAACTTAGTGTGTGGTTGAGGATGTAGTTTTCAGCAGGTTTGTGTTTGTAGAGTTGACTTATAAGCCATCAAATGCAATAAGTAAAAAGAACTTCAAACATCATTATTATACACTTGTGTCCTTCTTGTGATTATTTTAATTAAATCATTTTGGCCTTCTTCAGATATTGTTAGATAATAAATTAGTGAAATCTATTATTGGCATGTAGTGTAGTTAGTTTAAAACTGTTGGAGGTCACTTAGTGTAAGTGACAATTTTAAAGTTATTGGAGAGCATGGCTTTTCACTGGACTAGAAAAGTCATGTGATCCAATGACACTTGAAAGTTAGGAAAGAGAACCAATCTTCAGTTCGAAAATCACCTGATGCAAACATTTGAGATTCTATCTGTGATCTGATCTCTTCCTCCCCATTTCATCTGAAGAAGATAGAAGATGGCTATTCAACAGTAAATGTTGTCAAATGTCAAGATCAGAAGATTAGTTCAACTAAATCAGTAGACAAGGTATGTCCAAAAGATATCAAGACTTCAGCTGAATTTACCAAAACAAAAATGAACAAGGAATGAAAATTAATTTTCTTTAAACTAATTCCCAACACATCTATTCTAGTGAGTTTTCAATTGGTTGAAGCCTGAAATTCCTCTATTGATATGGTGTGAATCTGCATCATCATTTAAAAAAAATATCAGTTCTTTTATCTTATTTCCTATTATTTGCACTTATTACTCTTTTAATAAAGTTTTGTGAACTTCCTGTTTCTATCTACATCAATAAGTACTCCATTGACTATTGAAGTAGCCATTTGGATAGAGAAACATGAGTGTCATCATCCACTGACAATATAATAATGATAATTTTTAATCTTGAAAATTTGTTAGCGTATTGGTTTTCTTCTTCAGTCATTTTCAAATTTTGTTTATATATATATATATATATATACACACACACACACACACAGACAACTTAATCTCATTACACTGTAATGAGAAATTCAATTATTGGTTCTATTTGCATTGTTTTTGTGAAGTTTAGTAAATTAAAAAGATTAATCCTCCTGCAATTTAATGCACTTAAAGAAAAATTACAGCATCCGCTCATATAATATATATATATATATATATATATATATATATATATATATATGTGTTTGTTTGTACCCCTCCTGTTTGTAACGGTTTACTTATCCTGTCTTTCCATCACAAATATTTCGCTCTTGATGAAGACCGCTTTAATAAAAGGTCGAAACAGATTTCTGTCAGCGAACTATAACATCATTTGTTTGTTTTTTCTAAAAATGTTTAATTCATACTGTCGGATTCACTTCCATTTACTTTTCATATATATATATATATATATATATATATATATATAATATTGGCCATCAAGATATGCACCTTAACATCTTTTAGAGTTAATTTTCTTTCAAACCATGTAGACTATTTTTTCCTATGGAAACATTGTACAATCAAAATGGATATTATTTAAAACCGAATACTACAATATTGAACACAATGAAATTGCATAAATAAAAGTTCTACTTATTTTTGACTGATATATATATTCATATTTGGGCACCTCACATGGTGTAATGATTAGCAAGCTAGATTCACAAACCATTGATTAGTGAGTTCGATACTCACTGGGTGCCCCATATTTTTTACCTTGTGCCACATCTAAGCTAAGCTTAGTAAATAAGTATATATTCATATTTTTGATTATTGAATTTTTGTCCATGCAGTTATATACCAACTATGTTCATTTACTTTGTTATATATATGTATATATATATAAGAGTTGGGAAGTTTGGCAAATTTTGATTTCGGTATAGATTTTTTTTTTTTCCTCTTGATACTGATGTTTCAAGTTTGGTTTTCAGTTTTTAATTTAGTATTTTTTCTTTCTAAGGAATCCAGTCATTTTCTTGTGTAATGTCATTACACAAGAAAAATTTTTAATAGATATGTCTGAATGAAAGTTTGGAAATTTTCTTATAATAAAAAATTTATTGAAAAATGCCCAAAATAATTTATTGTAAAACAAAATTCTTTAAAAGGCTTTAAAGGTAATTTAGTCATAGAATTCATGACTTAGATCAAAGTGGTAATTCATTTCTGGTACACCAGACTACTGTTATTGGGGATCGGCTAATACATTTCTTCTAAATTAGGAAAATGGATGAGCTTTTCTTTTTCTGAATAAATTTGTTTTTATCAAGTGAATAGAACTCTAATTCAATACCAAAAATATTTAAAAGTTTTTAATTTCAGTTTTAGAATGGGTATAATTCTTTTTAGTTTAGAAGAATTTTATAAGCAGAACACTCCGAAACATTAATAGACTTTTTTAAAGTATTATTTTTTATACTTTGTTTTAAAAAAATGACTTGAAGTTTTGAAAATATACACAATTTAAAACTGTTATCAAAACTTTATTTATTTATTTTTAATATCTAATTTTATGTGTATTCGGTAATAGAAAAATTTTATTTGTATAAAAAAAAAATGCGACTTATCACCAGAGACTTGCATATGTGGAAATAAACACATTTTAAAAGTGAAATTAAGAACTATTTTAATTATTCTTAATATCTAATTTATGTTCATTCTTTTGATAAAAACAAATTTATAAAAAAAATCTTTGTTCATTTTTGTTGTTTACTTTATTTTGTGATTGGCATAATGATTTACAAGAAAAGAATAACCCCTTAAAAAATCTGACTTCATAAAATTTAACATTAAGCTGAAACTGGCAAAGTTAGTATAAATGCTGATAAAATTTAATTTTATTAAAATCTCAATGGTTTCGGTTTTGTAAAATAATTTGGTGTGGTTTACTAGTGTTTAGATGAAACTGAAAAAAATTGTTTTTTTGGTTAAACCAATCATCTTTAATATATATAATTGTGGGGGCTGCAACATCAACAGCAGGGGTCTTCAGACACTGTGAGATGTCTTCAAAATTTACATTATCCAATTAGCAATAGAAATACAAATTCATATTTCTAGTTACTAGTACACTCCTATGAAAATTCAGTTTAAACAGCAACCACTCCCAAAATTTTGGTTTAGCCTGGCTTCTGAGTATCCCTTGTTGTCTCAAAAGGCTGTCAAAATACTGTTACATTTTGCAACAACAATATATTTACATGAAACAGTATTTTCAGCACTCACTGCAAATATTGAATGATTTTCATTAGATATTTTTGATGAATTTCATTTTATTTATATGGATGTCCACAAGATATATGCTGAAATAGAAAGGGTTCCTGTCTTTAAAAAAATTAAAAAAAAAAACCTGTTCTTGTTGATATGACTATTGAGATTGCATAAATCTTGACTCTTAAAATTTTAGATGTCTGAATTGGGATTTTTAAATCCTAAAATCCAAACTATTCAGATTTCCACTATTCTAACTGTTAGTATTCCAAGACAAATATATTAAAGAATATCACCAAGTAAATATTTCTTCAAAGTATCAGATTCATATGAAATATGGTAAAAATAATTGAATCTTTCACTGTTTCTATTATCACTTCAAAAGCCATTAGCTTTTTTATCATAGTTAAAATGATTTCAAAATCTGATGAATATAAATTTCTATAAAATACCAGTTTGCATCTGATTATTATTTACATAGAAATACAATGTAAATTTCATATATGATACACCCTCTCTCAATATATAATATATATATATATATATATATATATATATATATATATATGTGTGTGTGTATTACATTCTTCATTTATATTCACTTTTTGACTATCTTCAATATCAGTCAGTACTCATCTCTTCACTTTGCTCTTCTTGTTCCTGTCCATGTATGTCTGTTCTCATTGTCCCTATTGTGTTGTTCCTATTTGTTTTATTTATTATTGCTTCTGGTACAATCAATAAAAAAGACAGTTTTCTGGGCACATAATTTTTTTATTTGTTAATGACATTCATCTTACCTATGATGACCCCCACAGGAAATCAGAGTATGGTGGAATCTCCACTGATCGCTTTGGAAATTTTAAACTCACTGATGTTATGTTTTAAGATCATTTGATCACATGACTTTCATCCAATGAAAGCTATGGTCTCAAATGACCCCTAGGTTATCACCTATCACTCAAACTAAATGCCCCAATGGTTTTTCAACACTGTTTTAAATTATACTATGCTACCTGTCAATAATAGATAATCTATTATATGTTTGTATGTGTGTGACTGAGTGAGAAAGAGAGAGTACTACTTTTTTTACAAAATAGTGTCATGCTTATAAAGACTATGGGAGTACTGGTCATAAGTATTTATCTTATTATCTATTTTTGATATTCACTCAAGCTGGATATTGTGCCAGTGGTCAATGGTGTAATCATTGCACTAATATTTGTTATAAAACACAATGTGACTTTATTTGCGAGTTCACAATGGCAACAAAAGGACAGTATTGTTCACTTGTATTTTTAATCTAGAAAATCCTGATACACAAACATAAGTTACTTTTTATTTAGTTGAATGGCATTGTAACAGATGAATATTTAATCTTCAATAATCTACTGAGTTTTCTTTCATAAAATGATAATCTACAACAAAAATGGATCTTCAACCAAAAAAAAATAATTTTGTAAAAAGCAAATTCTCACATGGTAAAGAAAAAAAGATGGGAAAGTAGAATATTATATTGGAATTGGGAAATTAATTTGTAGAAAGGTTATTTGACCCAAGTTAAGGAATCTTCTCCTCCTGTGAACTCTGCTGGACATTGTTCTATCAAAGGAGGAAAAATCATCAGAAGAGGATAAACTTTTACTTTGTCTATTTTGGTTGGCAGTTAGTTTATCTAAAAGCTTTCAGAGACATGCAGATGCAGTCATACACTATCCAATTGTTTTAATAACTTTTGTAACAGTTTTATATTTCACATTTGGGAAGATTTGGTCAAAGATGGTATTGATATTTCCATGATAGATTTTAATGGTTGAAATGTTTATGAAATTTTTGAGATTTGTGAAAACTGATCAGTATTCAACTATTGCAAGTTGGATCAGCTTCTGAGAATCCAGACTTGGTAAGTGGTCTAAATAGCAGTTTGGACTATTCTACTTAGTGGATTTCCAGCATTTCAATTAGCTGATGGTTTTAGTGTGTATATTTGTATCCATATATACTGAACACTTGATGATGTCATCTCAGTTGCTATAGAGTTACTCTCTTTTTTTTGTCTGGTGACTGGATGCTAGTCACAGCCTTCCTATGATGTTTATTCTACAGAAATGAATTGGACATACATGTTGTGTCCTTATTCTTATGTTTAGCCAGCACAACACCAAATTACAACATATGTGATGTACTTTATATCATCTTACTCTATTTTGCTTATCATTTGCTGCCCATCATTTGACACTGTGGTCTGTTCTTTTGTATGCCATTTTGTCATTCTTTCTCAACTCATTCCATTCTTAGTTCTTCTGTTTGAGGATAAGAAAAAAAACTCATACCACAATTTTATGGACACATTTTACTTTTACTCCTTTCTCAATAATACTTCCATCTTACTGACTTCACTGGATGGGAATCAGTGATTAGGTCATGTTAGATCAATCTGAATCTAGTGAAGGAATTTTAACTAATGTCTTCTTGTTAACTAAACTTTTAAGATCCCCTGATCATGTAACTTTTGTGGAAATCACAAATGACCCACTATGCTGCCTGCCAAATAATAGATTACACCAATCTTATATTTAACATGTATCTATAAACTTAATCTATAATTTATTATTTAACACACACACACACACACACACACACACAATTTGTAGTTTTTTTTTGTTTTTTTTTCAAATTTCTTTTAATTACAAAATATGATGTAACATCATATTTTGTAATTAAAAGAAATTTGAAAAAAAACCCCAAAAAAACTACAAATTGTGTGTGTGTGTGTGTGTGTGTGTGTGTGTGTGTGTGGTGTGTGTGTTAAATAATAAATTATACTTTGGACTTTCTTGGAATTTCCAAAAATTATTTTAATGTCATTAAATAAAAACTGTTTGTGTGAACATTTACAATAAATTATATTTCATATCTCATCTATTAAAAGTGATGTCAACATACATATATATAAAGCAGTTGTTGTTCTTTACAGATTAATAACAGTATGAAAACCTGATCTCTCTCATAAAATTAAATGAGAATTTTTCCAAGTTGCAGCCATGGCAGTACTATTGTGTTGCACCACCTGGACTTGGAGAAAAAGCTTAATGGAAAATTCACAAGGATGCTATGTGCTGTTTTGGAAGCAGCACACTACAAAACAGCAGTTGTATGACTACTTGCCTGTCTTCTCAAAAATCATCCAAGATAAGCACAGCATGCTGGGTATTGCTGTATAAGTAAGAACAAACTCATTAGCATTATTCTTCTATGGACTCCTATGCATGGACACACCAGTGTTGGTGACCAGCAAAAACTTACATTCATCAGCTCTGTGTGGACACTGGATGCCATCTAAAGGGCTTACCAATTCTAAATACAAAGGATCCACACATTTTGAAAATCAGTATTCAAAATTCTCTCTTTTATATCAGCTTGAATATTAACAGTGCTTTTAGGAAATATGAAACAACCTCAACCACTGAGTATACCTAGATTTTGTTCATACTTTTCATACCTTAAATTTTCTTTTCTTTTCTTTTCATGTTCAGCCTTTTGTTAGAAATCATCATTGTATCCTACTGATTCTGAGTGAAGGAATTCAGCTATAAGTCAAGAGTTAATCATCTTTTTCAAGTATTTTCAACACCTACATCCAAAATTAGGAATCTAATCTTCCCAATATTTTAGATGTCACACACAATCATATTATTTTCTCTTTATTCTCCATGTTTTCAAGTATGGAAATGACGAACAATTTATTTTAAGAAATATTAACTTACTTTTTTTCCTCTCCTTGGTCAAAGAACAAAATTAATTAAAATATATCCGCCAGCAAAGTCTCGTTTTTATTTTCTCTCTTTTTTTTTTTAGCTACAGAACACAAAACAATTCGTGTAATGAGAAATAAAAATTAATGCAAATATCTATTATTATTTTTACAAAAAGAAAAACAAGAAAAAATTTTGCAAGAAAAACTTGGAAGGAAATAAGCTATTATTCTCATGACCATAAAAAAGTGAATAAAAGACAATGCAAAAGATTTAATAATTTTAAAAGATTTTCCGTATCGTTTATACAAATCTATTTCAAATCTTAGCCTCTTTAAAATATGTATGTCTTTATCTTAGTCTATATTTTTCTCAATCTGTTTACACACATATCTATATATATCCTAACTTGTTCATATCTATCTTTATATACCAATCTCAAACTTTTCACCTCTATCTATTACTGTTCATATCTATCACTCAATCTAGGGTCATTCAATAAATAAGGGGAATTTTTTGAAAAAAAGTAAAATAATTTTTTTCCAGAAATTGTTTTCATAAATATAAATTAAGCATTGTTTAGAATTGGTTCATACCAAAAATTATTTTAATCTTGAAAAAGTAAAATCAACAGTGCACTTCAGGCTGAAACAGAGTTCTGTCATCAAATTTTTGGTGGCAAACCATGTGAAATTTACAAAAGAATGTCTAATGTGTATGGAGAAGCATTTCTTAGTCAAAAAATGTTTACAAATAGGTTAAATATATGTTTGCCACTACAAGCCTGAGTTGAAAAGATAGTCCATGAAATAGAAGCAAACTGACTCTCTAGTAAAGAAAACATTCCGCGCATAGTGGTCAGTAAAGAAGGTCATGTTGACTGTGTTCTGGAACATGAAAGTACCCATCACTATTGATTTCCTTGAAAAAGGTACAATTGTAAACAGTGCTTGCTATTGTCAACTCCTGAGGCAAAATTCACTGTATTTATTGAACAACCTTCATATTTATCTATCTTAGTCTGTTTATATCTCTCAAAATCTGTTCATTTGTATCTATCTACACACCTATTCATTTATATTTTTCTGTTTCTATTTTCTCTCTTTATTCTGCTGGACATTGTTAAAAAATATCTTTCCTGTCTTTAATTCCTAACTTGACCACTTGATGAAGAAGCCACTTGACTCTGCTGAGTTCAGCTTGATAGCAAAAGTTATTCTGGGAAAGGTCAGAAAATGACATTGGTCCCAGTTGATGAATTTGGACAACTGACAGCTGACTCCATTTATCTGTAATACAAGAACCAATATGCATGCATATCTCTAAACCCTTGAACATTAAGCAATTTTAAGATATGCATAATGAGACTAACTTAAGAATATGTACTCATAGGTAATATGAGAATCAGCAGAAAAGTTCATAATCTGACCAAGATACTCTCATGGAATATGACCAAATGAGGTTTATTTTTCAACATAGTTTCCTTTGCATTCTACACACTTTTTCTATTATTGTTATTATCTGTTTTCCCTAAAAGTAGGTTTTCCAAATGTCATTCATTCTATGCAATGGGTAAATTGTGATTATTTTCAATTATTAATTTTGTGTATGCCTATTGTTTGTTTAGGTTTTGTTTACTGTGCAGCAAACTAGAATCAGTTTGGTACTGTTTAGTAAGAAAACAGCACCATGAAACAATTAATTCCTCCAGAAATTTTGAAATGGTATATTGTGCTGCTTAGCATCCAATATGAAGATTTCACAGTGTTTGAGGACAGTGCAGAAGGTTTTTTTAAAGAGTCCTGTGGTGATTACGAATGTATAGCAGCTCCGAAGCCTCACTTTAATCATTCTGATAAGAAAAGAACTTACAAATTTGTTGGTGAGACCCAAGCAGTGATTGACAATGATCCCAGCGAGTCAATCAGGTTCATAGCAAGGGACAAGGGAGTGTCTGAGTTTCTTATAATGCAGGTAGTGCATAAAGATATTCACTATTTCAGTATTGCAAGATGAGAAAAGGCCAAGAGGAAAGACTGCACTGCAAAGCTTTTCAACAAATTCAAAGCATCCCTTCTAACACAACATGCTTTGGTTTTTCTCAGGTGAAAAAAAATTCTGCCATGATCAGAACTGTTGGATTACTCTGTCCCCACAAGATGAACTGATAGTAATGAAAAGCAAACATCCAGTTCACATCATATTTTTTTTTTGGGGGGGGGTGTCAATAGTAACGATGACCTTTCATCTTCCCACATGGACTCACAATCAACATGGAGGCCTACAGCAAGTGCCTGGAGGAGATATTGCTGCCCTGGATCAAGAGGGTCACTCCTGGAAGATTTTATATCTGGCAACAGGACTTTCTGCTATGCCATACAATCAGGAGAACTCAGTTTTGGCTATTATTTTAATTTTTTTTTTTACTGTTGTCCTCATCTTTATTGTGGTATGTAAAAACACAACATTTTTGCCGCTGTCTCCTCGGGCCTTTTTCTGGTGTTTCCTGTCTGTCCAGATATTGGAATAACACAATTTAGGAAATCAATTTGAATAGTTTGACTGTATTGGCTGTCAGAAAATTTTTGCAACCATATCACCACTAACATCTGACTGCCTAACTCTTAGATTTGCAATCCCCTTGATCATTATGTGTAAGACATGTTTGAGTGAGAGACCAACAAAATTTGTGCAACACCAAAGATGAACTGAAGGCAACGTTAACAGCAGCATTTACCAATAGAAACAAAAGGCTTACAGAAGATTCCAAAGTTGTTTGGAGCCAGTGGAGATTACTTTGAATAAAATTTAGGAGTAGATAAGAACACCAGTTGTTATATACTCATAACTTGTCTTCTGATCATCTTTCACTATCTTATGTAGCTGGCACATTGTCTTGGAGATTTTGTGTCTGGTCTTCTATTAGGGTTTTCTCATCTATCAGAAGCCCTGGGTCATTAGTAGTTTTTGGATAAATAACCCAAGACACTTAGAATTTTCTTTATATCATATTTTATTTAGAAATCCTCATCCAGACTAACAGCGCAGAGTGAGTACAACCCCACTGGGGGCACGCTGATTGCGACTCATTACCTCCATGGCTTGCTCAGTACTAACTATCTCTTTCAAATCAAAACCAGAAGAGGCCTTTGTTTCTCATTTCCCTACTAATTCTCACGGTATCTACTGGAAAAGGGGTTAACACGAGCCTAACATGTGCCAATCAATCTTCCATGATATCGTCACATACACCCACTCAAAAAAACTGCTAGCCGTAATTTCTAACAGCCATTTTGATTTCTACACTAACCCTATATAATTGTTAGGGTACTAACAATTATGTAACACAGTGATTGAGAGAGAAAAGGAAAATAATTTAGCAAATTATCATTAAAAGAAAAAAAATAGCTAAAGTTTCATATATGACAATGTTTGTTTATTTTAGGAAATGTTTTATTTTTTTTACATTCCAAATTTTAGAGACATCCCATTGTGGTGTAAGGGTTAGCAAGCCAATTTCACAGATCAATTACTAATGAAAAGCAAGTTCAATTCTCACTGGATGCCCCATACTTGTGAACTTTTGTCACATTTTGTCACATCCTACCTGTGTTGAACCATTCGGGTAAATTGTGATGTAATGATCAGCAAGCTAGTTTTGCAGATTCATTTTGGATTGAACTCGCTATGCAGTTACTACTGCATAGTGAGTTCAATCCACGCTGTATACCCCATTCCTGTGACCCTGTGTCACATCCTACTCCTGCTGAACATATTGGATAAATAATGATGGTGTCCCATCATGGTTTAATGGTTATTTTTTGATGTTCATTGTATGCCCTATACTTGTGACCCTGTGTCACATCCTACCCATGATGAATGGGTTTGAAAAGAGCATCTTATTGGGGAGTAATGTTGAGCAAGATAGTCTCTGAACAAAAAATTTGATCCTCGTTGTATTCCCATACTTGTTACCTTGTGTCACATCCTATGCTTGTCAAACAGATTGCGTAAAGAATAATATCCCATTTTAGTGTAATTGTTAGCAAGCTAGTCTCATAAATGCAGAACTATTGAATAGCAAGGTTGATCCTTATACTTGCGATTTTGTGTCACATCCTACCTGTGGTGAATGGCTACATTTAAAATATTATTTTTTTAAAAGTTACCCTAAACTTGTAAGTGGTCTGAAAAATTATATTTTTCCTGTTGAGTTACAATGTTAGAAGATGTATTAATTTATTTTATTTTTTATCCCATAAAAATGTAACAATAATTGCAAAAATTAAGCTGGCTTAAAAGTCACAATATAAAATTAGGAGCTACAATAGAGTCTACTAAAAAGAGAAATATTAGCAGAGAATAGCATTATAAAGAGTTTTATGAATATCTAATATTCATTAAAAAAAAGTTGAAATGCTTTTAGTTGAAGAAATAGAATAATGTTGAAGTAATAGTAGTAGTGGCCATTTTGAATTGCTGCTGTTATAAGTTACATTCCCAAATGATTTTTTTTATTTGAGGTTTTTGTTATTTCATCACATTAGTTATATAGAGCTCTGTAAATGGAGTTCAAGATTGTTTGAATAATGCAAAAGTTGAAAAGTGTTTCAAAAGTTATTAGAATTTTAAACACCAAAATTGGAGGTACAAAAGTGGATATGACTTTGCTAAAAAAATATGTAATATCCAAAACAAGAAATTCAGTAATTTCTTCACCATTTCTTTATTTCTGGAGCAATTTTGCTAAAATTTGACATTCTTATGTAAAATTAGATGTTCTTTCTGATTCTGCACTCAAATTATATGCATCTCTATGCTGTAACCCATTATTTAGAAAATAAGGAGGATATAACATCAATTTTTTTTTTTAGTTTACCACAAGATTATTCAACATTTTCATTTTAATACTGTATGTATACAGTTATATAGTATTAATTTAAATAAATAACATCACTTTGAACTTTTTAAATACCTGCTATGTTGTATTACATAATTTTTTAAACAAAACAGTTCAGCATGCATATGTTGGACAGGCTTCAGTTATGATTTAATACTATCTTGTAAGGTTTTTTTTTTTTTACACAATTTAAAGTTTGACAAAAAACCCTGACGTTCAAACATTATCAGAATTTCACACATTATATATGAAAATAATTCTAAGACTATCATCTACTAATGAGATTGTGCTCTTTTTTTGTCCTACTTTATACTTTTTGAAGAAATCTCTGTCAACTTTGGTTAGTTATATTTTCACTTCCCCAGGTCAGATAAGAAAAATCAACTTCGCGGTTGTAGATTAACGTGTCTTCTAATTGAGTGTAAAATTTCAAAAATAGATAAAGACTGGCCACTTTGATTTTACAAAACAAATTAATATGTAGAATTTAGTACTGAAAAAAAACTCATATTTCACATTTTTAGCTGTTCAAAGCAAAATACTTGTTTTAACTCAGTGTAAAAAATGGATAACACCTACAAATTTCATATTTTCAACCATATAAATATTTTAAAGATTTGACTAGAAATATGGGAGAAATTGTGAATTAAACCGAATAAGGTGCAAATTGTGATGCATGTTAAAATGTTTGTTTAGGTTTTAAAAAAAGAATAAATTGAAGTTTTTTTTTTCTAAAATTTAAAGTTTGACAAAAAACAAAAAACGATGTTAAATCATATATCAACATATTCTGTGACTATCTTCTATTAATGATATAGTGCTTTTTTTTTTTGCTTATTTCATACATTTTGAAGAAAATCTCTGTCAACTTTAGTAAGTTATATTTTTGCTTCCACAGGTCAGAAAAAAACAACTTTCCTGCTGTAGATTTTAATTTAATTCAATGGATAAAAACACATGCAAATTACATATTTAGAAAGATTGTTTTATTTTCTTTCTAACCAAATAAATATTTTTAATATTAGTCCAGAAATATGCGAGAAATTCCGAGTTGACCTGATTAGGGTGCAAATTTGTCCATTAAATTAGTAAGCTGATGGTAATGCAGCAGCCAAGCCAACATTATTATTAGCAGGAGCAACTGCCAGTTCTGCAAATTGATTGATTTTTGTTTAATTAATTATATCACTTTATCTGTAAAAATCAATAACTAAATTTTGTGTTTCTTAATTACAAACATATTAAGGTTTATGCTAAATTTCAAATCTGAATGAATCTCTTTTTGAAGTTATAAGACGGCATGCACATACTACAATTATGCTTTATATATATAAGTAAAAGTAAAGTAATTGGGGTGGCCCAAAGTTGGTATCATCCAGTCAGCGAGGGAGTCTATCCCCTTTTCACTAGCACTAGACCAAGGAAATTGTTTTGGCATCTGAGACGGAGCGCCACACCTACCATCAGCTCCTCACTTTACTGCACAGATTCCTGTGCTACTCATATGCTTAGTTGGCAAGAGCCGGTATTGAACCAGGAACCTTGTGATTCCTAATCGGATGCTCTACCGACTGTGCTAATCCGGCCCTATATATAAATTGTATATGCTCACTCTTATATAAGAGTGTGTGTGTGTGTGTGTGTGTGTGTGTGTGTGTGTGTGTATATATATATATATATATATATATATATATATATATATATACATATATAGTGACTGTGACTTTTATAGAAAGAAATGATATCCTCAATTTTGTTAAAAGTACTTTTGGGAGTGCATGTGACTCCTCAGGCCAATTCCACTTTGCAAACCCTTTGACTCCTCAGGCCAATTCCACTTTGCAAACCCTTTCACATCTGATCACTCCTATATAACAGCATTTGTTAATATTCATCTTGCATTCATATGTCATTTGGAGGAGAATATTCATTTATCATCACCAATCATTTAATATCCAAAAATGGGAAGATGAGTTCTTGAGAGTGCATAAAAAAGCATATGTCCACAATTGCTTTATTCTAGGATGAGTGAAAAATTTTGTAATATTTTGGTTGTGAGGCAAAATCCAGGGGTACTGGATGCTTTTGCTGAAGTTCTAAAGGTGATGAATCACACTGGATTGTGAGATGCCAAGGTTTAAGAGCTACTTGCCATATTTGCCCACTATGACAAGGATGAGTAACCTTTTTAAGTATAGGTGCCTTCTCTGATAACAGTTAATTTATATCAGGTTTATATTTTGTAATCTTGAGAAATATGTGAATGCACTACTTGTTTCACCTGTAATTCTACCTTTCTATTACAAAATTTAGCAAAATTCTTCATGGAGAATAATGATTCACTAGAATAGATGAGAAAATGGTGAGTAAATTCTGTTGTAAGGTTTTTTTTAAAACTGACAACATTTTCTGGGATAGTATTCTAATTTCTTAATACCTGATTCTCTGCATTTCTCTTTGTTACCCCCTCCCCCTTTTAATCAATCCCTTTCAATATTTTCAAAGTTCAACAAATTGTTGCTTCCAAATTGAGCTACTCTAAAATTCATCTGCATTTCAAAATTATCCATGTTTCATCATGAAGAATAACTGCAAATTTAGTTCATCCAGTTTTATATGATCTGGAAACTGAATTTTGCAGTCTCTTCTAATTTGCTGAATTTTTACAATTCTTGTAGAGAAAGGATCAATTATTGATTCAATGACGTTTCAAAATATCTTTTGAAGACATTGGTGGCGTGTTTTGTCCTTTGAAAGATCTTTGATGTATCTCTTTAGGTTTGGAAAATATCTAAATCTCCTACTGTCTACATTTCTTTTAGTTCCATATCAAATACTTTTATGGAATCAAACCGAACATAAAGTATCTTACCAGATTTGACACACCTGCCCTCTTTCATGGATTGGAGAATGATCTTAGATCTTCACACTTTTAGGCCTATTTGAACTTGTCTGATCATGTGTGAAATTTCTTTAACAATCTGTCTACTGTTCTATGATCAACTGTACTTTCATATTTCATGCAACCAATATTTATGGTTGTGTCTGTGGTGTTATGACCAAAGTTTAAACTCATAAATTAGACTACAGTGCATATTCATCTGTACAGATTTCAAAACATATGAAGTGAAGCAATGCACAATGTGTCAGTACATCTACTGCCCCGATACTACCATCCACAGCTTAGCCTAGATATGGCACAAGGCCAGAAGTATGGGGCGCCCAATGAGAATCAAACTCACTAACTATGGTTTGTGAGTCTAGCTTGCTAACCATTACACCACGTGAGATATGCTGCAATCTAGCATGTACCAAAATATTGCAAAACTTTTGACTCACCCTAGTATTTGATTATTGTCAAATTATGGGAATCCATTTTTCAAGTTTCAGCAGGTGATGATCAAATTTTATTTTTGAGCTAATTTGAGGGAGAGAGAAGAAGGGTGGGGGTCCCCCCAGAACTGTCACATTTGAGAGAAATACTGTTTGGCTTATGAGACAATACTGTCAAATAAGAAAGCAATAAAGGCTGAGGCTTTTGGCTAAGTTTGATTAGCGTCATCTCTGCCTCTGTCTTTTGGACTCTTATTCCTACTCCACAACTTGTCCCTATTTTAAGATTCTCATTAATCCTTCACACCTCACCTGATTCTTTAGTGATTCCAAAATATCTCTCTAACATAAGAATTTTGTTAATTAGAATTCAAAACAATAAAAATAAATACTAACCAGATTTTTCTTTTTAAAATATTTTTCCAAAATATTTTTCTTTCTCTCTTCTTCATCCATGTTAAATTTACTGAAATTGTTTTGAGACCCCTAGTTATATTATGAGACCCCTAATCATATTACATATTTATATTTTTCATGTTATTGTTTCTTAAGAGATTTTGTTATTTTTTTTGTACATTTTCCATCGAATACAAATGATTTTTAAATAGATCTGTTTAACGCATAAATAAGATCCTAACAAATAGTGCCACTCTGGATCAGAGTGGACCTGAGAGTAATGGCAAAGAATAGGTACTCAACACTTACCCAAATCTCCAGAACTGCAGCCTTACCATCAGATGCAGTTTAGTGTCATAACTATTTTGGGGGATATACAGAAGGAGGATCATTAAAAGATGAGTGTGAGTGCAGACCCCAAATTGTTAAGTTGTAAATTGGATTGGAGATCAGAAATTATTTTCTAATGCATTGTAACAGTATTGTACTAATAAAATCGTGCTATAATGTACTTTTTATTGCTGTGTTATAGTAGCATACATGCACTCATGGTGCAATGGTTATCATTGTAAGAAATGAACACAGTGATCAGAATTCAATTTTTGGACAAGTTGTATTTCACATAACACTAATGCCATTAATGGGAAAGGTATTAATCCAACAATTCTCCCTTCAGCTATTAGTGAATAGTAGGGCAGACTAGGTGTTATATGCTCATGTTGTGGATATATAAATAATAGTGTTCTTTGCATGATAGAGAGAGAGAGAGTGGACCAACATAGAGAGACAGACAGATACAGATAGAGTTGTGTAACTTACTTGCTTGTTCTTCATTTCCTTCTTTCTTTCAGCCATTGTGATTGTCTACATGTTCTTTACTTCTTTTAATTAAGGGCATGCATAATTACTAACGAGACTTGTTATTACTTTGATCAAAGGTTTTATTTCTACATTGCCCGATTTCTAACTCATTTCACCGCACGGGAGTTAACAGCCCCAGGCAAAGAGATCCTCTCTGCTTGGCGTCTGGCTGCAAACTTTAATTTGGTATCTGGTCTAGGAGAAGGAAAAACTCTGAATTCAAATCTGTTAAACTCCACTTAAAAATTTACTTGTGTCACATCCTGCTTGTACAGAGGAGTTGGATAAATACATGCATACAAAAATAAGATTATTATAATGTAGATTGCTATGTTGAAAATTATGATAGTTGTTGCTCTGCCCCCCCCCCCCCCAGCACTTGTGGTATTTTAATGTCCAAGTGAGATTAATATATTAATGTCCAAGCAAGAATAATATTGCTCTTATAATTAGAGCAATTAGAATTCTGATCTTTCCAAATCAAATTGGCTAATCTAATTTAGTGAGTATTTGAACTAACGAATAACATTATCAGATGAATTGACCTTTTACCTCTGCAGAAATTGAAAGAAGTCATTAATTGACCGATAAAATTTGATGAAGATGAGAAATTCCAAAGTGAATTCAAAGAAATGTTTTCCCTTTTGAATGGCAATCAAAAGAAAAAATTCTTTGTCCTTTTTGCACCCCCCCCCCTTGTCTGTCTTAAAAACAGGAAATTTCTAATTCAGTCATAGAAGGCATTTCTGTCACTTGAAATCAATTGATCCTTACTTTTTGGTGCTAAATGGATTTTAATGTCCATCCATATTTTCTTGTGGGCGAAGCTGTTGCTCCTTTGATAAAGAATTGAAGTTTTATTATTTATAATAAATATCATCATCATAGCATGCTGACAGCATGGATTCCCTTGAATCTCTCTTCCAGACATCCGTATCAGCCATTGCTTTTGATAATTCCTCTAGATGGCATCCAGTGGCTGCAAAGAGCTGACAAATGAAAGTTTTTGCTGATCCTCATCTGCCTGGAGAAACTCGATCAGTGCTACCATTGGAGTTGTAAGAATGCTTCTCATGCTTTAAAATCCCTAAATAGAATAGACAAAATCCAACTGAAAATGATGTTTGCTTCTCTCTGTACAATAATCATCTAATAATAAACATATAATCATTTATTTTATGCTAAAGTGTGAGTGATAACTGTTATAGATAGATAGATTTTTGTGTATGTATGTGTGTGTATATATATATATATATATATATATATATTTGTGTGTACGTGTGTGTATATATATATATATATTTGTGTGTACGTGTGTGTATATATATATATATATATATATATATTTGTGTGTACGTGTGTGTATATATATATATATATATATATTTGTGTGTACGTGTGTGTATATATATATATATATATATTTGTGTGTACGTGTGTGTATATATATATATATATATATATTTGTGTGTACGTGTGTGTATATATATATATATATATATATATATTTGTGTGTACGTGTGTGTGTATATATATATATATATATATATATATATTTGTGTGTACGTGTGTGTATATATATATATATATATATATATATTTGTGTGTACGTGTGTGTATATATATATATATTTGTGTGTACGTGTGTGTATATATATATATATATATATATATATTTGTGTGTACGTGTGTGTATATATATATTATATTTGTGTACGTGTGTGTATATATATATATATATTGTGTGTGTGTGTATATGTAGATAGATAGATAGATGTAAATTTGTGTGTGTATGTATGTGTGTTTATATATATATATATATATATATATATATATATAAACAAATCTGCTGATTGTGATACTTTAGAAAAAAGTTCAACACCCTTTTGCCTGCATGTTACTTTGCAAATCATTTTGTTGAAAGACCAATTAAAAATTTGCACCTCCATTTTAAACCTGATATCCTAATGCTTTCTTGCAAAAAGCAAGCTTGGTAAAAGTTATAAAAATATTCCTATATTTATATATATTAATATATTGTTGTAAGGCTCTCAAAAGTTGTCTCCAAATGATCTCACAAGATAGTAGCCCTGAGACTAAAAATGTTGATAGCCCCGTTGGATGGAAGTGTGAGTGCTGTCTAGAATTATCTTTTCTTTTATATTATAAAACTTCCATACCAATGTTTTATATAAAGGAATGATGCTAAAAATTTCACTTGACAATTTTTTAATTATTAATTAATTTTCTTATAAACCAAACATATCAGGCTTTTATTATTTCTAGTGGTGCATTATACAGTGAAAAGGAATGTATCTATTATTAAACTTTGTAGCATTGAAATTATTAGTACCATAATATATATATATATATATATATATATATATATATATATATATATATATATATATATATATGCAATAAAGATGATGCAATTAAATGTCTCGTTACAGTATTTCAATATTAGAATTTGGTAATATATAATACCTGAAAATATAAAATTTGATTGTATTATGTTCCACTAAAAGCAACAAAATACTGGTATCTTTGATTTAAAATAAAATTAGTTCTTTAAAAATAGAATGCACTTATTTATGGGCAATACTTTATAATCATCCTGGTATTCAATACACATTTGATTTCTCAAGTTTCTTTAACCCTGAAAAAAATCAATAAAAGAACTTTTCTCTTTTTGATTGGACCGATAACTTTTCAACACACTTTTATAACTTATATTTGCAAGTGAAACTCACTAATACAGCTGTAGGGCACTGGGATTTAACTTCTGTCTCTATTTGGAACCTTTATTCTTAGATTATCTCAAATGAAGATTGTCCTGCTGGTGGGACTTAGAATATACTGTCTCCCTTGTAGAAGGGTAACATCCCCCCAAAAGGGGTCTCCTGTATATGACACTAAACTGCATTCAATGGTCAGGCTCCAGTTCTGTAGATCTGGGTTTGTGTAAAGTAGCCCTTCATTGCCATTACTCTGACTCAGAGAATGATAAAATGATCTTTTCTGATGTATAAAACATTAGAGTGACCAGTTAGATAAAGTTACATTAAAAATATTTGATTATCTGTCCTTTGCCAAGAATATGATACCAGAGGGTGAAGCCAGTCAATGAAGGAACCTTGTTGCTGCAGAAACTGCTGCTTGTTGCTATTGGGAACCATTCAGATATAAAAAGCAGAAACAAAAATGTTTAATTCTTTTTCTCTACAGTACAATGTAATGGCATAATGAAGCCACTTAGGTTCAACTGAAGTTTATAGCCATGACATAAAAGCTGCCATGTTGAAAAAGTAAGTCACCTCTTTTTTCCAGCAGAAGACAATAAGTCATGATACCCATAGCAAATTGCATTTCACTGCAGAGTTATTATCCTCTTTTTAACCATGTTGAAATGTCCCCAGTTTTTTTACCTGTATCAAGCTATGAATAAATTTTACTAAATACAACTCTGATACATCTGAAGTAAAAAGAAAAATATATGCCAGAAAAAAATTAATAATAGTTATCACTGAAAGACCAAAACAAGTGAAGTGATTATTTCTTATGTATACACATCTATACATTATTGTTTTTAAAAGAGAATAGAACCAAGAACACTTGGTAAGTTCTCTAAATGGCACCCAATTTCCATACAGTTTTTGCTGTTTGGTTGACACTAGTTTGTCCATGTGTAGGAGTCCATAAAAGAACATTGCTTACAAATTCATCCTTACTTCCCCAGTAATGCCCAGTACAATTTCTGTTTTGTAGGATGCTGCTTCCATGATTTGTTCAAAACAACATGTAGCATCCTAGTGTAGTTAATATCTTTTCAAAATTGTCTTCATTGAAGCTCTGACTTTTGCCTGTACTTCTGACAATGTTTTTTTTTTTTTAATTTTTTTTATATCTAGATATCATCTAGTGGGAATCGAACTCGCTCCTCAATGACACTAGTAATGATGTCACAAATATATCCTCGAAAGGCCTCTACCTGTCGCAATAGTCAAAATAATACTGCTAGCTGTTTCTCAGTTGTCGTACGTAATCGCTTGACTCCCTGTCTCTCCGTCGCCGTATGTTTTTATACACACCTGATCTCATGAGAATTTGCATACGTGCAATACTATTCTCGCTGGTTCGAGATCGCCCATTATTAAAGGTAGTGCTTACAGCAGCCATGTTTCTTTCCTGCGATGCAAGCCAGACTCGTCCGCGCACGCTTTGTGTTCCGAGGTACGTTACTTTCATTACATCTACACTCCTCCCTGATCTGAGGATCACACAAAGTGCAGTGCGGAGCAGGTCTCTTTAGTCTGCTACTTCGTCTAAGCGGGACACGCTCGGTGGTATCTTCATCCTCAGTTGTAACATCGGATATGTTTCTGGGCCCATTCTGGCCACACTCGTGATCGCTTTCAGATGCTGCTGAATCCTCCTGCGTCAAATCCTCATACAGCCTCGGTGCTTCATCGTCAGAGGAGGTGGTGCGACAACTAGTGGCGTCTGCTCCACGCAGAGGACGAACATCCTTTATGTGGCGAGGTGTCCCGTCGACAAGGACCGAATGTGGGCTGTAGACCTTGGTTATCCGTCCCTTTCCAAACTGAGTCGTACATCGCCCATGCGGGATCTTGACCCAGACGATATCACCCACTTTGTAATTGCTGGGACCAGAGTCTTCTGGTATCGATGCTACATCGATGCCCTTTATACGGGCCGTGTATGTATGTATCGCATTAGCTGGTGCAGTTGAAATTGTTGTATCATCCTTGGGAGTTACATTATACCAGTACACTGCTTCCATCACTGAACACCGTGTTCTTGTGACAATGCGCTTGATCGTACGATGGGATCTCTCTGCAATCCCGTTACCCGACGGCACGTGTGCACATCGGAATCTCATCCGGACACCCCAGCGCTCGGCAAAGTTAGTGAATGTCTCTCCACAAAAGGCCGTGGCGTTGTCCGTGAGTAATTCGGCAGGCGCCCCCCTTTCGTAGAATATAGTCTCTAGCTGCCGGATGATGCTGGCAGAGTCCTGGCGCAGTAACTGTCTCCAAATGGCAAATCGACTGGGACCGCAGTCGATCAACGTTAGGTAATGCCGACCTTCAAGGTGGGTCACGTCCATCCCGACCCTGCTCCAGTTCTCACATACGTCCAGTCTACCCGTCCTCCACCTTACCGGAGCCGGATCTATGATTGACATTCCTCGCAGTCCCTGACTACTTCCCGCACAGCTGCCTTAGAGACCTTGGACTAACCAACCTTGCGAAGTAGAGTGTGCGTTTTACGCCGGGATGTCCACAAGATCGGTGAATAGTCCGAATGCGACCGGGATCCAGTTCTCCTATGGACGCGGCACATACTGGCTCAGTGGGTTCCGTTTCTTTACGGATTGCATCCAACCATCGCTGGGGCACTCTGGTAAGTGGATCAGCTCGGTTTGCGTGAGATTTGACGAGCACCACGTCGATTGTTAGTCCATACTCCGCAGCTAATTCATGGAGCGTGCTCAGCCGGCGTCTTATTAACATCTCTGATGCTGCTTTAGTCCGTATCCTCGTTTTCCCAGACAGAGTGTCCAAAATCCATCTCTGCACACAGGCCGAGTCCGTCCGCAGGGGAATCACTCTCGCCTTCCATTGTAATGCCAGGTTAACACCCCTTAACACTGCATCAAGCTCTGCCAGATTTATGTGCTGATCTGAGTGTATTGGTCATAGCCAGCTTGTGTCTTCAACTATGGCTCCGCCATATTCAATAGCCACACCGGTGGCCAAGGAACTTGCGTCTACCCACACAGTGACATCCCGACCGTTCACGCACCAGTCACCGTGTGCCGGATCAATTTGTGCCGTCCTCACAATAATCTCCTCCATCATCCGACGCAGTGGAGGGTCTTCAACTTCGTCATCCCATCCTGTTGTTACGGCGTTCGCTCTCCGTTTCAAGAACGCTGTTGCAACACGGAGCCAGCCGCACACTGGAAAATGCCCGGTCAGCCGCCCACACACTGAAAAGATGCTTCGACGTGTAAGTACGTCAGGAGCTGTCGGGTACTCGCCGTCTCGTCGCCATTGGAGTCTGCCGTGCTCCTCCCAGACATGCAAGCCCAACACACGAGCGCCACTACTCAGTTGCTCCGGATCCTTACAGGTCAGCCCAAACAGCTCAAGATGCGCCTTCACATGAGCCGCCAAACATACACTCTCGTTGACGAATATGTCGTCGATGTATGACGAGGTAGCGCTGTTGATTGTTTCATCCTGCCCGATCACAGCTTTGACAACGGATCGCATGATCTGTGGAGCCACGTTCAGCCCGAACCCCAAACGGGTAAGGCAATACCTTTGCCCGTTAACCTTCACCGTTTGGAATGGCCACAAAGACTTGTCAACGTGAATTTGCAGGTAAGCACGGCGCAGGTCTACTATAGCGACATTTGACCCTTGCTGTCGCCATTCCCTCAGCTTTTGGGCGCAGACGTCTGCATTGGCTGTGTACGCATCCACATACGCATTCAGCTCGCGATAGTCCATGACTGGTCGAACTTTGTGTTTATTCTCCTGTACTACAGCCATCAACGGAATCAGACCCTTGGGGGGTCCAAGCTCGTCTTCAGGGTACGGAAGTAGCCAGCCATTGTCTATCCAACTCTGCAGTTCGCGATTGTACTCATCTTGGAGATGGATAGGGATGGTATATCCTGCTAGCCTGTTTTTCAACGCGGCTGGTGGCTGGTTGTCGGACCACTTCCACGATGCAGTCCAAATTCTTTCACGTGCATCATACTCTGCACAGAAGTCAGGCTCACTGATCCGGATGGCAGCGCAGAACGGTTCGCTAGACTGGGGAAATTTGACGTCGCCGGTGCTAGTAACGATCACTCCGCCCAGCTGCTTGATTGCATCCAATCATGGCAACAAGTCAAATCCTAGTAACCCCCCATCCACGACGAGAACTTTAATGTCGAGGGGGTTCCTGTTGCTTACGCCAAGTTGGACTATTCCAATTCCGCAGCAACTGAGTGTCCTTCCACCCACTGTTAGTACCTGCACCTTCTCTTTTCGCCACGTCTGACAGCATGCCATGCGTATCAGTGATTGCGTACAACCAGTGTCCACGAGGGCGGTACGCATCCTCCCATTGATCCGTACAGCGATTACAGGCAGCGCGCCGCTCAGTTGAGGTTTGGGGAGGAGACTGGCGCTGAAGAATCGTCCCCTTTTCCGTTTCCCGGACAATTTCGAGCAATGTGACCCTGTCGCTTGCACCGGTAACAGGTGAGGGTTGTTCGCGGTCTGGGACTTTCACGTCGCATGAGACAATCACGAGCCAGGTGATTGGGTCCGTTACATGCGTAACACTTTGTTTGGGCAGCAGTTTCCTTTGCCTGACAACATGGTGGATGTGTTGCTGCGGCTGCCAGCCCTGTACCTGCAGAGCTGTCTTTTAATATTGCTCGGGCGCGGGCCAATATTTCTGATATGCCCAGGTCATCCACCCGGGATGTGGCCTGGAGAAGTTCCTCTGCATGTTCTGGCAACCTGGCAATGAATGCACATATCAAACCCCGCTCTGGCATACCTCCGAACAGAACTGCAAGCTTGCGCAGCTCTGCCAAGAAAACATCGACCGTTTCTCCCGGACGCAAGCGGCGTGCCGCAAACTGCTTGTAAGCTGTCACAGAGTTAAGGGCAAACGCTGTGTATAAGGCTTCTTTTATACAGGCGAAGTTGGCCCTCTTTTCATCGCTCAGTTGTTGGTAAACAGCATATGCACCACCTGTAAGGCGCATCGGAACCACACACTCGATTCTCTTCACGCCGCTCAGCTGACACACTAGTTCCGCCTTCTCTACCCATTCAACTACCGATTGCCCAGAATCGGTCCCGTCAAAAAGGGTATCAACTTGGGGTCGAAGGCCATAATGCCGAAATAGCTTCTAGTGGGAATCGAACTCGCTCCTCAATGACACTAGTAATGATGTCACAAATATATCCTCGAAAGGCCTCTACCTGTCGCAATAGTCAAAATAATACTGCTAGCTGTTTCTCAGTTGTCGTACGTAATCGCTTGACTCCCTGTCTCTCCGTCGCCGTATGTTTTTATACACACCCGATCTCGTGAGAATTTGCATACGTGCAATACTATTCTCGCTGGTTCAAGATCGCCCATTATTAAAGGTAGTGCTTACAGCAGCCATGTTTCTTTCCTGCGATGCAAGCCAGACTTGTCCGCGCACGCTTTGTGTTCCGAGGTACGTTACTTTCATTACATCTACATATCAAAACTTACCACTCCTCAGAAATGCAGATAGTCTGTTCACCTGCAAGGTCTCTAATAATGTTTTAAATCTTCTTTAACTTTTTTATACTTTCTTTTTATATTGTTGAATAAAATATCTTGCTGCTTAACAAGTTGTGCATTCTTTTTGTTTGAAACTGAGTTTACTATAATATCTACAGTTTAACAAAACTAAATGGCAAACTTCAAAGGGAAAAAATAAAAGTGTATTTTTTTGGTGCACACACATAGAAAAGAAACAAATGGGATTTTGTTGCATATGGACTCTATGACTGTCATATAGCAACAAAAAGTCTTTTTAAAGTCAATTTTATTACCTTTAATTGTATATCTTAGTCTTTGGTGCTTTCCTAGGCTTTCAGTCATTGTAATTCCCAGAGGAACTAAATTGAGGTAAATAGATACAGACTTGCAACTTCAACTGTTTGATTTCCTTCATTATTTCAAATAACCATTTATTTAGATTTCCTATAAAAAGGAAAGCTGCAAGATGAAATAAAAAAAAATATTCTATTAAAAATACTTCTTCTGAGATAGAATTGTTAAATAATAGATTAGCTTTACCTATTATTTGAGAAGTAGTGTAGACAATTTAAAAAGATTTAAACTGTCGTTGCTAAGTGGAAACTGTTAATGTCAAATAAGTTGACAGATGATGACCCAAGGTCAATTTGAGAACTTGGCTGTGATTGGATGATCTCAGACAGGTGACGAAGTTAGATTTCACCTTTAAATTAGTTGAAGGCTGAACATCTATTTCCATCTATGGCCCGGTTAATTTGTATTAAAAAAAGACATCTATGATTAATATAGAAATGTTTACATAGAAAATGTCTTTGTTGTTTATCCAAGTAAAGAAGATAGAACAGCATGAGGCTGTGAAAGAATAACAAGATGGTGAGAAGATGGTGAGAAGATGACCACCAACTGAGAAAGACAAGACAGCTAAACAACATTTTGTTGATCAGAAAACGTATAAAGTGAAAGATAAAAACAAAAATAAAAAAATGATCTGATGTTTTAAAAAGTAAAGAAATAAAACTGCATCATCCACATTGAATATGCCAACATTTACTAGATTTTTCTCTAAGTTGAATTGAACGTTGCATTTGGGGGAGGTGAATTGAACGTTGCATTTGGGGGGAGGTGAATTGAACGTTGCATTTGGGGGGAGGTGAATTGAACGTTGCATTTGGGGGAGGTGAATTGAACATTGCATTTGGGGGGAGGTGAATTGAACGTTGGATTTGGGGGGAGGTGAATTCTACACAAATTATGGGATTCTAAATTGTCCTTTCCTCATGCTAAAAACCTTCTTCATACTATTAAGAAAAGAAATCACACAGATGGATTGGGACACATGACTCTGTTGAGAGAAGAAGGCGGCAATATGTGGTAAACAATTTTCACTGAAGTAGAAATGAACTATTTATGATGTAATAAAAGGCCATTAGCCAATTTTGTAAACATGAAAGCTATTTCAAGGTGAACAAAAACTAAATAACAACTAACATTGTAAACTGGGTTGTTTATATTTGAAAGGAATTTTGAATCTAAATATATAATCAAGCTATGAAGCAGCATATCAGTTTATGGCATGTCTGTATTGAATTATCTATATATTTACAATTAAAAATTTAGTTGAGCAGGTGGGCAGAGTAAACAAACAGGCAAGAGAGGTTGCTCCAGGTCTATGATAGCTGTTCAGAGCTCAGAAGGACATGGATGGGGCTCAAAAGGACATGGGTGGGGCTCAGAAGGACATGATTGGGGCTCAGATGAATAAAGAAGATCAAAAACATTTAAAGAAGAACCAAAACGTAATCATGCCAATGTTTGTTTGCTTTTCCTAAAAAAAGTTATTTTTTTTGCAAATATTTTGTTCAATATTAAATTAAATAATAAAGTGACACTGAATTTTAAAGGTATTAATTAGGATTTACTCTGTTTTTCAAATACACACTCACATAGTAGTAAGATTGATTGATTTTAATGGTATGTCAATCCATCTGGAATTATTTTATGCCTTGAGTTTAAAAAATTGTGTACATTATACATTTATATTTACATTTTTTGTGTAGTTGTTTCTAAAGAGTTTTTTACAAACATATTCCTATCTAATACAAATAATTTAAACATAGTTGTTGTATGGTTTTAAGTATTCCTATCCAATACTAATGATTATATAGTTTCAAATAATCATTTCTATTTAACAGCAATCATTTATTTGCACAGTTATATGGTTTCAAGTAACTAATGATAATCCTAAGTAAACAATTATATATATTTACCAACTCTTTTGCATGAGTACGATGTAGCACAAAGTCAATTTCTTAAACAGAGTTTGCATTCAGTGTTTTCCTTCTCCTAGACTGTTTATCTAGCCAAAACCCAGAGCCCAGTCCACCGTACTATTTACCCATAGCTGGAGGGAGAATAAATAGTTGGATGCATACCTTTCCCAAGGGTATTAGTGCTATGTGAAATGCAAACAGACTCATCCAAGATTTGAACTTGAGTCTATTTCCTACTACAATAATCACTACACCATACACTCCAGTAAATAATTATAGTTTCTATAACTATTCTTAATACAAATAATTTATACAGTAATATGGTATCGAATATTTTTGTCTAATACAAATTTTTTTTTTAACAGATCCATAGATGGGACCCTAGCAAATACCACACTCCAATTTAATAAAATTTGAATCAAATATTATTATTGATAATAATGCATCATTGCTCATTTAACTTAGTATTCATATATCAGGTTGCAATGAATGTAATGTCCAATTTTTTAGGTGAATATTTTACACAACATTTATTAAAGTATTACCTTTTATTATCATTTAGGAATAATACAATGAGTAATTTGTCTCTTTTTCTCTCATAAGAATATTGTTCATAATCGTTTTTGATATTCACGTCTAAATTTGTCCCAGCTAAAGAACACGTTCAACATGTTTTACTATATGAGGAAAAACATGTCTCTCCTAGAATTTTCATTAGTGTGTCACTCATTATGAGTGATTACTTATTTACAACTGTTTCAACATGATATAATCCTTCCATATAAAGAAGATACTAATATTGCTGAAAAGAACTCATTGACTTCAATTGGAATTGGGAAGATAAAAGTTTTCAATTAAAAATAAGAGGCAAAATAGATTATTTCTAATCTTGTTTGATTCTGTTTATCTTTGAGAAAAACTTCCAAAAATGGAAGATGCTGTCTATGATGGATGTAATAGGTTGTCAGATCTTAAATGACATTTATTTACAAATTTAACAAATGATTTACATTTTCTCTCAGTACATTTTATTTTTCATCATAAAACACTTTGATTTTTTGGTGATTATAAGATCTATATTTTACCAGTAAGAGTTCCTGGCATTGCCTTGAACAAAATATCAGACAGGTAACATTAACTCCAAAGTAATGCTCATATATGCACACCTGATTCTTCCAATTAGCCAATAACCATTTAAAAAGGTTTCTCATTTCTTTTTCATGATAAAATGTTCACTTTTACTTTTAAATCAACTCAATAAGGAAAAATAAATCCACTCTTAAACAAAACAAATCAAGTAATTTAGATTATCTTTTATGAATAATACTTAAAAAATAATCCCTTTTTGTTAGTGAGGTTTAGAATATCTGTATCTCCTTCAGAGGAGTAGGACTCTCCCACTCCACCAAAAAAGAAAAGGAGTGTCCTGATGGGGAGGTTCCAGTTCTTGAGATATTTAGAGTATGGAGTACCCCTTCATTGCCATTAATCCCAGGTCCACACTAACCCAATGGTAGTACCTGTTAGCATTCTATCTATCACTCAAATAGAACTGTTTTTTTTAAATAATTTGTATTCAATGTATTACAAAAAACTCTTCAGAAAAATCTACACCAAAAATGTAAATACAAATGTACAAGGAATGCAATTCCCTAACCTCTAGGCTTAAAATAAACTTAAACAGAATAACATACTGTTAAAATCAATCAAAACAAATCAAGTAATTTGAAAAAATTAGGAATAATACTTAAAAAATAAGTATTTTAGAAGGATATCTTAAATTTATCATATTTTCCTAGTATATTAAAAAAGATGTTAAAATTGCTTATTCTTCTTTAATCAACAAACTGTAACCTAAAGAAAAAGACAAGGTTGTTATTAGTTTCAGTCCAGAAAATGACTTAATTTGAATAACTTAGCAATTTAATTATAAAATTATCAAGAAAACAATTGCATATTTATAAGATTACAAAAGACCAGATTGAAAATAAAATAAGATAAAACAGAGTTATTTATTACAATTTGATTATTAAAGTTAAATATGCAAATTAGTTACGCTATGTAATACCATGAAATTGGCCCAAGGTATAAATGATGACAAATAGGTGACATGCTGTTAAATATAAATAATGTCAGAAACAGCAGCAGCAGCAGTTCACTGGTGTAAATGGCAGTTCTTTTGATGAGAATTTTATGTCACATGTATACACATATGCACAAACATACATACACATACATATACACACTTGCAAACACAACCATCTTCATAAAGAGATGTAGTTGGTGAATGTAAAATTACAAAATGGACGCCTTTATTGCTACAAATCTAGCCTCTTCATAGCATTTACATATTTTTAATTAAAGTTTGAATCTATTTTGAAAGAATTATTGGAAAATTGTGGAGCAGATATGGAAAATGCTTGCTTGTCTATTCCTTTAACTGCAAGGGATTGATTTAATGTTCAAAAAATTAATTTAGTGTCTCCAAGGCAGCAATTAAAATCAATTAAATAATCCAGTTTTAATTAAAAATCAGCAAACATTCTTGAGTATTGTAAAAGAAAAATACATTCTTGAAAAGTCTTTGTTATCTGACAGTCATTTTTAAACAAGTCACAAGAAGAGTATTTTTGATGATGTATTACATTTTTAACATTCAAGAAATATAAATAAAGATGGACCCATAAGTAGAACAAATGATGGTTTTATTTTAATGCAGGACAGAGCTACCAAAACTGACACTTCAACATTTGGGACCAGATAAACCATGTCATGCCAACCTTTCTTCTCCCTTGTTGTCTATTTCCCACAATGCACTTTGCCCTAACATGAGGTTACTGTCCAAAGGAAGCAACCCTGGATCTTTCTTAGGCTGACCCTAACACTATGGTATGAGAATATTTTTGACTATGGTGTAAGGGTATTTAGATAATTATCCTATTGAAGAAAACATGGAAAAAGAGTCAAATGATGGTGTTTATCATCAGTGATCAAGTCAGATTAAAGACAATTATAACAAAGGCAAGAGAATTAGTTGAAAGTAAACAATTACTTAGGAATTGATTGAATCAATGTTTTATCGATCTGCTGCCTACACAAGATGTAGAAGCATTTAGAACTAAAGGCTATCAATATTCTTTGTGTTTTCACTTTATATTGGTATGTTTATTGAGATTGAAACTATAGATTGGGCCACTTAACACGGTTTATTCTGCTGAGTTTTTCTTTTATCTCTGCTGTTCACCTTTTACAGCTTTTCGTGTCAATGAAGGAGTTGGGAATGATTCTGATCTTTACAAATCCAATTGGACTTTTCTCTTTGTGGCTTTTGTATCATTCGGCAGTCAACACAAACTGCTCATTCTAAACTTGGTTGTAAATTCTCCATTGATGCATTTAATGCTTCAGAAGCAGATAGAAGACATAGGCTCAGTTAGTAAACACACCAATCTTTCAAATAAATGCTATAAGTTTGCTGAGGTTTCTTCGGCAATATATATGTAAATGAAAGGTCAGTTATTTTGGGAAGATAAGTATTTATTCAATTACTTTAACAGTTGTTTTTCAAATATTGTTTAGATAAATTTCTAAAAAGTTTGAAAACCCTTACATTAGATAAAAGTCCAATCAGTTAAATCCAGAAAATGAGAATTCACAGATGTCAACACAGACTGAGTGAAAGTGTACAACAAGCAATTTATGAATTGAGAAACCTTCAAAATGTCATTTTTGTATTTTTATCTTAGACACTGTAGTCTCCAAGTGGAGAGACTTATAGAAGAGAAAGTTCCTTTATTCTGTTTCTTGGCCAAGTTGCCTGATGTTTTCCATATCACTGGCCACTTCTATTTTGTTTTTGATCTCACCCTTCTTATCCATATTGAACAAAATGGAGAAAGTAAAGAAAAAAAAATTATTTTTTCGATGAAGACACCAAGCAACTACTGATTTCTTTGGTATGGCATCTGGTCTTGGAGAAGGAAATCTCTGAATTCAAACCTGTTAAACTCTGCTTAAAAATTGACCTTGTGTCACATCCTGCCCATGGTAGAGGAGGAAGGTAAATACACATATATGTGTGTGTATTTACCCCCCTCCTCTGCCATGGGCAGGATTTCCTTCTCCTAGACCAAATGCCATACCAAGGAAAGCAGATTAATACCTCTCCCAAATGTATTATCCCTATGTGAAATGCAAACAGCCTTGTCCAGGATTTGAACTTGGGTTGCCTTATCCATTTCCTATGAAAATAATCATTACACTTTTTCATTAAGCACCTCCATTTATGTATATATATATGTATGTATGTATGTGTATATATATATATATATCAGTTAATGGAAAGGAAATGAATCCGATGGTATGAGTATAGATAAATGGATATGAAAACAACACAATATGCTGTTAAAGTGAAAATATTTTATATCATATTCATAGCTAATATATTAGAATTCCTTCTCCAAGGCTAATATATTAGCTATGAATATGATATAAAATATGTTCACTTTAACAGCATATTGTGTTGTTTTCATATCCATTTATCTATACTCATATCTAAATATATAAGACTAAGTTTTTGGTATTTACGTGTCGACGTATAAATTCAAAACAGGAGGTCACTCTGATTCGAAATCTTGCATACATATTAATAACCTTCTAACTAAGAAACACACCAAATTTGGTTATTGATTTTTACTGATTAAGGGATATAATTAATTAATTAAGCCAAAATCACCCAATTTGCGAAACTGTCTGTATACCAACTCCTGCTGATGATAAAATATTGTCCGCTGCCTGACTTGTTGTTAAAGCGATTACCAGCAATAAAAATTCAATTTTAGTGAATAAATTTCGCAGTCTTAAGCCATTCATCTCGGAATTTATCGCCTATTCATAGGCCAATCTTAAAAATATCCATATTGTTGGAAAGAAGAGAAAATAATCTTTCTTACTATATAATTTGTATGAGTCTTTATCCATTGAATTATTTTTCATAGCGAGTTAGAAAAAAAATATTTTGTGTCGGACAGCAAAAGTAGGTTTTAACGAAAAATCAAATCTTATTCATATCGCAATCTTTTTATTCCTGTCTTTAAAATATTAATTTAGTTAGAAATGAAATGAAATAATCTAACTTATAAATATTTATTATTACTTTGTTTTCAATCAGTATTTAATTTAAAGAGTTTTAGAAAAAAAAAGCCTTTTACAAAAATAGGTAGTTAAATTATATAACTACTTATTTCGTAAATAAGTCAACATAATAACAATAACAAAATTTAAAAAATAAAAATACGATGTAGTTAACTCAACTTTGTTTTTAATCAGTATTTAATTTTTTCGTATATAGTAGATATGAAAAAATTAAATACTGATTAAACTATATACTATATACAAAAGATATATATACTATATACAAAAGAGTTTTAGAAAAAAAAGCCTTTTACAAAAATAGGTAGTTAAATTATATAACTACTTATTTCATAAATAAGTAAACAATATAGTTGTAAATTACAATAACAAAATTTAAAAAATGAAAATACGATGTAGTTGAATAAATTATATGATGAAGTTTGTTTGAAATGTTAAGTTAAGCTGTTTCTTTCGTGTTTATTAAACACACTAAACAAACATAAAATAAAAATGATTCTAATGTATGTAACTTGACTAAGAAAATTTGTTATTTAATTTATCATAATTCTAATGATAAATAAATAGGCAGATTTTTTACACGGCCGAACTTGAAAAACGGTCAGAAAATTAGGGTGACCCAGAAAAAACAGAACCCACACATTTTGTAATAAAACTGTTAATTTTAACTAGGGGGGTTAGGGTTGGGGTTTAGGGTTAGTTTAATGGGAAAATGAATAAATAATTTGGGTTCTGTTTTTTCTAGGTCACCCTAATTTTCCGACTGTTTTTCAAGTTCAGCCCTTATCTCGAGATTTCTTTTAATCAATTATTAACATTTTTTTAAAACTTTAGAAGTTACTTTAATTCCTTCATATTAGTGTTGTCTCGAATATAACATTTATTTCGACTGTTTATTCATTAGACAATTCTTGGCGATTTTTTAAAAAATTTGATAAGTAATTATCTCTTATTAGTTACCACCAATTTATCCCTCCCCCTATATTTAACACAATGATACTTGAATAAAAATTAATATTATCTTTAAAAAAAATTTCCATTTCAAAGAAGAAACATTAAACAAACTCCTGATGATTTTTTAAAAATTTTCAGCTGACGGAAATAATGAAAATTATGATTGGAAAAACAGTGTTTTCATTTTTGCACCATTAAATCAACTGAAATTTAACGTTGCCAAAAACAACTTACGACAAGAGGATTTTTAAAATATACTATGAAAAATCAATTAATGGTCCGATTTTCACAAAAATATATTAGGGGAAATATTTTTTTACGAGGTCTATCCCCCATCTCCTATTTTATTCTATGAGATATTAAAAAAATGAACTAAAATTGGGTATACCTATCTCTTATTTTCTCCTCATTAACTCTTTAGTGTTCCTATTTTTTGTTAGTCCGGTCATGGACCGGGTACTTGAGCTAGTATATATATATATATATATATATATATATATATATTGCCTGCCATAAACTGATGTTTAAGCTGGTGTTACTGAACATTTACTTGTATAGTGAGTTTGATCTTTCTAATTACAGCCTTGTACCAAACTAACCCAATATAAGTAAATCTGTGCACCTATAAACATACCATGAATACATGTTTTAAATGTAGCAATACATTGATTACTGACCATTTTCTTCACAAAGGTATGACGTGTTTTTAGAAGATCTGTAAAATGGATTATTCTAATTTATTTTAATTTTTGATTTTTAATATAAACATTAATAGTAAATATAATAATTTCAATTTCAATGCATAATTTTATGAATATAGTATAAATTTGTTATAATTTGATATATTGTAACATCATGAAGTATAATTTTAATGTATAATTCTAATACTTTAATGTATAAAAAATGTAAATGTAGATTTAATTCTAATATATAACACTCAGATTTAATTTATAGGCATATGTATCCTTTATTATCATTAGCGTTATAAATTCATTAAATATAATAGTATCCAATACTCTACATAACAGAAAGTAAAGTAAAATATTACTCTTTAAATTCATGATTATTTAGGTATTGTTCTTGGCTTAATGGTCAATTTGTCAATTGTGATTTTCATTTATCATACTCACTTGTACCAAACTAAGTTACACTGAGTAAAAAATCTACCCAGGAATTGTATTGATATTAAAAATCATATAGACTAGATGGTCCCATGGAAATTCCATGGAATTAAAAAAAATCAAAATCAAATTTTTTTGCCAATCAACAAAAAAGACCAACTCCAAATTTGGGTGTCCATTTAATAAGAAATTTGTTTTTGTTCCCCAAACAACTCTTTTTGGTGCGAATGTGTGTGCATGCATATAGGTATGTATATCTCATCTCAATTAATGCAATTACATTCATTTTTATGAACAAGTATTCTCAAAAAATTCACACTACAAATACTCGTGTGTGTGTGTGTGTGTGGAGAGAGAGAGAGAGAGAGAGAGAGAGAGACCTAATTAATCTTTTTTTCTTTTAATTTAAAATTAATTTTTTTTAGATTCCTTCATATATATAAGATGATTATGAAGCTTTCTCAAACAGCTTCCAATCATCTTTCTTGTAAAGCCATGAGTTAAGCTGAAAACTCTAAAAAGAAGTATCAAGTAATTAAAATTGTACATGGTTGACTCTATACCAAAATAGGATCATGCTGACCTCATGGTAAATACTGCCTCTAACAAATCAACCACACACATGCAATGATTTGTTCAAAATACTCCACAGCATCCTTGTGTAATTACCATCTTGCTTTTTCTCCAGGTGTTTCATTAGATTCCAAGTGGTGCAACCATACCATAGTACTAACACAGGTACATTTTAGAAGAAAACAATTCTTAACCGGTAAATAGCAGTCCATGCTTTACCTATGTGTTTTATCTTATCAGAGAATTCTTCTAATTTGTAGCCATGTCATTACTATTGAATGGTTGCACCATTTAGACTATTTTATCAGGTTCTAAATTTATTGATTTTCTGTTTCTTACAAAATTCATCAAATTGGCTGTCTTCTTTTATGCAGGACTTATGTCAGCTGTCTGTCCTGTTGGTGGGGTTTAGAATATGTTGACTGTATCCCCTGAAGAAGGGCAAGACCCCATTAAAAAAAGAGGGTATAACACTAAACTGAATCTGATTGTGCGGCTCTGATTTTGGAGCACTAGGGGAGTGTGGAGTACTCTTTTATTGTCATTACTCCCAGGTCAACTCTGACTGGTAGTATCTATTATGGTTCCATCTATGGATCAAATATTTCTGTTTGAAAATTATTAGTATTGGATAGGAATACTTGAAACCATAACTATCTGCAAACAAATAATTAGACAAATAAAAAGTGGAATCAATTACTGAAAATATAATTTTGGTTGTAATCAAGCTTTAGCATTAAATAACCCATAAGAAGTTGATATGTCATTAAAACAAATGACCTAAATTAAATGTTATGATGTCTAACTTTCTACAGATGACTAGATGTATGTATTTTGATTTCCTGTATCAAAGCTGAGTTCATAGTTTAAGGGGTTCAATATAATTCTATGAAGACACCATTAATAATTTCTACCCAAATTTCCTTTTACCTGATCTTCTTTTAAGGTGAATTCTGTGCCATTTAAAATCTTGCCAAATTACCAAATACAGTCATGCAATTCATTTCTTTTTTTTTATCTCCTTCCAATTTCAAAAAGTCCTGAAACTCAATAAGAGAGAGAATTTGAATAATTTGATAATTCCACAACAAGAATAAAATTATTTCAGGTCAAACGAAAGTGTACTTGAAATTTCTTAGAAACATTATTTTGACATGTTTGGTTAAATCTGATCATAGATTAAACTTAGAGAGAGATAGAAAGGTTATTGATAGAATAAGAAGGAGATAAAGAAAAAGAAGAGTTGAGGAAAAGAAACAGAATTAAATAGAAAGAATAAAATGAGAGAGATCAACAAATTGTAAAGAAAGAAAGAGAAAGAGAAAAAAGTTAAAGAAAATGAAAGAAATTATAAAACTGCAGAAAGATGAGAAAGAGAAGATAATAGAAAAAATGTGAGAATAAGAAATGGGGAAATTGAGAATAATGGAGATAAGAGAGAAAAATAATGAAATAAGAGAGAAGTGGGGAAATAAAAACATCCAAAGAGAGAAAAAGAGTGAGAAATATAAATAGATGAAGAAAAAAGTGAGAAAAAAAAGGAAAGAAAGGGTCAGAGTTAAAAGGAAGTTGAAGTTGAAAGAAAAAAATAAAATAAAGAGAAATAAATCTGTGATCCTACTTCAAGTTTTATAGCCAACATAAAGTAAAAGCTTAGCTCAGTTTGGCATAAGGCCAGTAATATGGAGGACAAGTGAAAAAAGTAAAAGCAAGTTAATTCTTTTATTGATTAATTCTGTTAAAGAAGAATACAAGTCTTGACTCGATTAGTCTAAGTTATTTTCAGTTGCCATTTACTAAGCTTATCTTAGTTTGGCATAAAGCCAGAAATATGGAGAACCAAGTAAGATTTGAATTCACTAAATTTTGTCTACTAGCTTTTACCATTACATCTAAATAATGATTGAAGTAGTTGTTATTTAATAAGGTTAGTTTTGTTTGGCACAAGGACAAAGGGATGAGGCACCCAGTGGGTATGAAATTCTCTAACTGCTAACCTAGCTATTTTCTTTAATTAATGTTTGATTGCACAACTTTTACAATAAAACATAAAATATAATTTTCCATTTTGTTTAAATTTTAATAGAAAAAACAAATATTGATCATTTATAGACTGTCACTTAATTTCACCATCTTTAACTGAGCCAATTGGTAGATCTGGGCATGGAAATTTGATGCATGCATATTTACTTTTTAAATATTATCATTATACTGATAGCATGGCTTCCATTGACTCTCTTTTGCCATTTGTCTCAATTGTTCATCACTCTTGGTAGGTCCTCTAGACGGTATCCAGTGTCTTCACAGAGCTGATAAATGTAAGTCAACACTTATGTGTCCATGTGTGGGAGTCCACAGGAGAATATTGTTTTGAGTTCATCCTTACGTCCCCAATAGTAGCCAGCATGTCTTGTTCCTCTTACTTGGATGGTTTGTGAGATGGTAAGCAAGTGGCTGTACTGCTGCTGCTTTCAGGATTTGTTCAAAACAACATGCAGCATCCTTGTATAGTTCCTGTCTAGCTTTTTCTCCAAATGCTTCATTCAAGTACTATGACACTATGCATGTTACATGATGCATGGGAGCAAGTGTATATGAATATATAGAGGTAGTATTAAGTGATTATATAGATAAGTGGCTATTTGGGTATGAGATAAAGACCAGCCACACACACACACACACACACACACACACACACACACATATATATATATATATATATATATATATATATATAATATATATATATGAAGTGAACAAACAATGTGTTTGAAATGGTGAAGGCCGACAATTTTTGGGAGATTATGTGCTTAATTAAAGTCATACCTAATTTGTTAATTAATTAATTATAATTAAATGAATTAGGCGTGCATATCGGTTTAAATGTAAAGCGTAAACAAAATCGAGAAAAAGTTGATCTCTGTATGTACATTTCAGCCTATTACGCCTCATCAGCAGAGCTATAGACAGGGCAGTGCTTTGTGCGTGATTCGAATCCTACCTGTCAGGCTGACAGGCTGTCCGCCTGTCAGCATGACAGGTAGGGTTCGAATCACGCACAAAGCACTGCCCTGTCTATAGCTCTGCTGATGAGGCGTAATAGGCTGAAATGTACATACAGAGATCAACTTTTTCTCGATTTTGTTTACGCTTTACATTTAAACCGATATGCACGCCTAATTCATTTAATTATAATTAATTAATAACTCTAACCAGTACACTAGCAGGCTTCCCCAGAATTTCTCGTTTATTTTAAACTGATCTGTATTGCGCACTTTTTGGGTGACTTATAGCATGACAGTATATATATATGCATGTGTGTAGACTAGAGAGGGTGGATTATATGTGTATACATGTATATCCGTGTGTGTGTGTATATGGTCTTGATGATAACGGGTTTGATGTGAGAGCCCAATCAAAAGTGTTTTTAGGAGAGTAATAAAAATAGATAGGTGACAACTGGTCCGTTTTTGAATAGATACAATTCAGATAGGGATCAATACTGTGGGTTTTCTTTAAACAAAGAGATTACAAATGAGAATTAGAAGTCGTAAGGGACAGTGGAAATTTAAAAGTGAGTTAGAATCCGGGAGTTGACCAGTGAAGCGAGAGGTTGTGGGCCAAACAAATCAGTTAGATTTTTAGCAGCAGAGCAGATGAGTCTAGATTGAGGAGCAGACCAGAGATCCCGACTAGGACTGAGAGGAAGGGACCCCCCCCCCTCTCGGTTCAACAGACTCATAGCAATGGAAGAATAGAAGATAGGAAATAGAGAAGGACACAATGAATGAATGGAGTCATATACCTTATCTCTTTGACCATTTTTGGATGTTCACCTTACCTTGTCTTTGTTCTCTCTCTCTCTCTTTGTTGTCAATTGTTTTCCCTTTTGGTGGGATCTTTGGCCCCCGGAGGCTGTTTAACTGTGGACACAACACATGGAGGTCCAGTTTAGCTTACAGGTGACACAATAGCCAGGAAGATGGATGAGCAGAAATGTGTAGAGAAGATATGTAGCAGAGATGCCCCGGGGGCTGTCATATTCTCATATACAATTCCATATAGTGTGGTAGAGTGCAGCTGAATAGAACAGGTGATATGGTGTAATTGTTATGAATTATTATTCACCTGCCAACCTGCATAGTAAAAGCATACATGCTTTATTCCACTTTAAAATCAACCTTGTCTCACATCCCCAAAGAGGATTTTGATAGATACATACATGCATGGGTATAGTGGGAGTAATTAGGTTAAGTCTAACTGTCCACCTCTTAGCATGAGATATACTCAATCACAAATCTCCACAAGGTTTAAAATATGCTGACTGTATCCCCTGTAAAAGCGTACCCACCCAAAAGGTGTTCTTAGGGGTATGACACTATACTGAATGATGGTGATGATCCAGTTCTGGAGAGTGTAGAGTATCTCTTCATTGCCATTACTCCCTCATCTGGATTAATAGTATCTGTTATAATAGATATCTTTGAAAATTATTCATATTCAATTCGACTGTATGCAAAAATAAAAATTTAAAAAAAGAGAAGAAAGAAAATGGTTTTCATTGACATTGCAAGGAAGTATCTCCAAGTCTCCATTTATTCAATCTCCAATTCTGATGTGTCTTTTGTTTGTGTGTGCATCTATGTATGTATAGTAATTTCATGGAATGGCTGGTTAAAATTCAACTTGTATAATTATACAAGTTGAATTTTGACCAGCCATTCCACCCCAGAAAGTCTAGTTGGTATAATTGACAAGACTCAAACATCAAACAGTTGTTTACAAAATTTCCCTATACAGTTTGAACAACCAGTGAAATTGAAATATTTTAAAAATGTTTTATACAATTGAAATATGATTTTGACTTCTACAATACTACAATAGATCAAATACAAGGGTATTGAATGGGTTAAAAACTATGATTTTGACTTTTACAATGCAACAATAGATCAAATACAAGGGTATTGAATGGGTTAAAAACTATGATTTTGACTTTTACAATGCAACAATAGATCAAATACAAGGGTATTGAATGGGTTAAAAACTATGATTTTGACTTTTACAATGCAACAATAGATCAAATACAAGGGTATTGAATGGGTTAAAAACTATGATTTTGACTTTTACAATACAACAATAGATCAAATACAAGGGTATTGAATGGGTTAAAAACTATGATTTTGACTTTTACAATGCAACAATAGATCAAATACAAGGGTATTGAATGGGTTAAAAATTATGATTTTGACTTTTACAATACAACAATAGATCAAATACAAGGGTATTGAATGGGTTAAAAATTATGATTTTGACTTTTACAATGCAACAATAGATCAAATACAAGGGTATTGAATGGGTTAAAAATTATGATTTTGACTTCTAGAATACCAGAAAGGTAACTGGAGTTTGAGCCTAACTATGTGATTATCCGCTGTTGTTATTTCCAATGCACAGTGTTCCTTGCTGTTGTCTACCCTGTTGGTGAGGTTGTAGAATATTTCCACTGCACCTCTGGAGAGAAGTAAAACCTCTTATCTCTACCAATTGGGCCAAACTATTTGCTTACAAATATACAAAAAAAATTAAGTGGTAATATGACCTGCATCTCTTGCCTTCAACCTTTACATGGGATAGATGGCCGGCCTGAGAGGCCCGATTTTATCACTTGTCTACTAATGTCAAACCCTAGTATCTATATGATTAAGTCTTGACTGTACTTCTCTTATGGCAAACAAACATTCAAACCTTTTTTATTTTAAAAGGTGCTACAAGTCAGTGGCTGAGGTTTAACCACCAGTTTATTGATACGCATAAAGTCAATGAAAATTATTTCTTCCAGTTTATAAAACCAAACCAAACAAAAATATTTACCTACAAACTATTCGCTTACAAATCATATATACAACCCCCCCCAAAAAAAAAAAACAAGATTTGGCATTAAATAGCCCTCTAGGGTTAATATGCCCTTAAAGAAAATTATCAACTCGCCATCTTTGTTGTGGTTGTCAAAATAATGACCCAAATGAGTAAAGCAATTAAAATTAAAAAGATGAAAGTCATAATTAATAACAATGATTGAGAATGCTTCATCAAATGAATAAATAAAACATCAACAAAAGTGGAGAGCATTTCTATAAAGCAACAAATTTACAGTAATAAAAGAAAGAAATATGAACAGTTCAAAATTGCTGACTCAAAATTAATTTGTTCGGTCCAAAAATGGAACATTTGTAAAAGAAAAAAAAAAAAAAAATAGGGGCAATGTTTAATTTTTGAGAGAAACTATCAAATTTATGAGCAAGTTAATTGCCTAGAAAAGCATTAACAGTTGAAGTTTAATTTGACTTAAACTGGATTAATTACAGGGAATTGCTCGTAAATATATCCGATTTACAGAAGATTATTTTCTAGTGTACAGCAATAAAAGGATTTGTAATTATGATTTCAATTTCATCCATAACTGGTAATTGTGCTTATAATCACTTACTTATGCCTCTGTGCACATTCATACATATGTAATAACATAGGGATGTATAGAAATTACATTGCCACACATTCACATAATCATAATGATCCTTTTGGGTAAAAAATTTACCCAAAAGTATGTGAGAAAATTTCTAAAAAGAAATATGTTCAATTATTAAAGCTGAATCATTGTAAAACCTAAAATGTTAAAAACTTTGCAATATCAAATATTTCCCATTGCTCCATGTTTCATACATTTGGACAATATGATCATCAGGTGGAGGTTTTTTTTTGTCATGACAGGAATGGATATTTGAAATTGGAGATAAAACAGAAAAAAACAAATTTTTCTTTCTCTCTAATTCCCCTCTTCTTCTTTTTTTTCTTTTACTACCACATTTTTTGCTTTTTTAAAAAAAGATTGCAGCAAATTATGCAAATTAGTCAGTGATTAAATGACATGAGAAGAACTTATTCAAATGACGACATATTGATACCAATTCCAATATTTCATTCAACAACTTACCAGCATTCAGATATTCTAATATGCATAATTTTTCATAAAGAATTAATTTGCCCCACTTCCCTTATATGTTGGTGCTTTGTTTTTAAAAAAAGGGGATTTGCCACTGATTGATTTGTGATCTGCCAATGTTGTGCTATTACTGTCACTCCTATTTATGAATCTTATTCACTGATTATAAAATAGTTTTTTACCATTCAAGTTCCAAGGCACCAAAATAGATCTGGCCATTATTACTGTTTTCACTATCTCTTTACTGTTGCCTTAAATATTAGTTCTAAAGATAAAGCAAAACTTCTTCTAAACTGGAGCTGTGTCAGTACTACTGCATGGTTGTACCAAGATAGATAGGAGCTACACAAGGAAGCTGCATTCTGTCTTGAACAAATTTTGGAAGCACCAACCAACAAGATCAGTAATTGATGAATATTTAGTATCAAATTGTAAGATGTCACAGTTACTTTTATTAGTAAATGATCAGTCAATTTGGAAGATTTTAACAGAGAGAGAAAAGTTGTAAATCAGACATTATATAGAATCATAACTTTATAACAATTATTTTAATGAAGACAAACAAGAATTTCTATAAAGAATTTTTTTGAATCTTCCATTTATTCAATTTCCTTTTCCCAAACTTGTAAAACATTTCACAGTAAAAAAAAAAAAAAAAAAGAAGGTATTATGATGTCTAACTTCAAATTCTCTTCAGAAGTCAAAAATAGAATATATATATATATATATATATATATATATATATATATAGGTTAAATTATTATTATTGTTGGAGAATTGATTATAGACAATGAATAACACCGAAAAAGTGTTATTCAGAAACCAATGGTAGGACCGACTTTTAAATTGTATTATTAATTATAAATAAATAAATAAATAAATAAATAAAATATATATTATTATTATTATTATTATTATTATTATTAAAAAAACATTGGTTTCAAAGTAGTTTTATTAGCCACTTATCTTCAGGAAAAATTGCCTTGACTCTTAAACCAATAATTGAGCACTTTTTCCTTTCTCCAATCTAAGATATATATATATATATATATATATATATATATATATATATATAGTATTATACTAAAATCGCTCTACTTACATATTGAGCACTTTATATTTTTTATAATGCTGACTTATCCGAGTAACACTTTTACCGGTAAGTCATTCCCTTCACATATATATGTAACTGCTAATCTGTGAAATCATTAGGTTCCTATTATAACAGCAGTATATAATGATATTGATGCTTTTATTTAGGAATGAAGGATTCTAATTAATATTTTTTAGTCATTTCTGTTATATTGAAAATTTGAATGATTAAAAAAATGACATTTAGTGAAAATGCAGACCCTACAAATTTGTCGTTCAGTTTCAAATTCAACTGGAAATGTTCCTTCACTGAGAACATAATTTATAACAATTGTGCTTTGTGGTGGTGTTTTTGCTGGATTATATATAGAAATAGGGTGATATATTTATAAGTAAATAGTGCTCAATATCATGGATAGAACAATTTGCTGGATTACACAGACACACACACACACACACATAACATTTGCTGCTTTTTGCTTTGTTGTAGTTGTATGTATGTAAACTGAAATTGGAAATAAATTGAAGGGATCTTATGTCAGCACAAAGGATTTCTTGGCTAAAAGTTACCAGTTTAAAAATAGTTGACATTATCATCTCATTCTTAAATTAATAATTCATTATTGAACTTTTGTACATTGGTTTTGCATGTGATTTTCATGGAAATCTCACTTCCAACTTCATGTTCAGTGTCTTGACATTATTATCTCATGAATTGATTTAAATCTTACAAAATTGAATTGACACTTCATTGCTGCACTCATTTCCATTGGCTAAAAAATTGTAAATACAAAAAAGGATTACATGATTGAGGTTGTATTTTCATCTGGAATTCTCACAAATTGGAAGTGAAAATGAACAGGGTTTGGTGGTATTGTAAAATACTACTGCTGTGCTCTGGGTCAGTGATAATGATGTTTTGGCCCTAAAACCATGGATTTAGTCCCTAGAGTCATCATCTGATGAAAGCTTTGTTGGCAATAAAGCTGCATTTATTCTCCTGGCTTTTTTTTGTACTGGCATGTGTATATAATATTATATGTTATATAGGTAATAGAAACATAAGGTATATGATTTAATATGTTAATGTTAAATAGGTAATTTAATGTAATTATGTTTCTACATAAGGTAAATGATTTTGAATCATCTGTTTAGAGAGATATATTTGTTAGAGCCAAGATAAGTTTAGTGAATTTTTATATCCTCCTTCTTTTATTTGACTGTGCCTCTCCATAAATATTTCTGTTCTGTGTATCTTTTATCATTTGTCAAATAAAACCTAAGTAAGGTTTTTGCTACATTCTTGCAATATTCATGTTTTTCCTTACAATTTACTCAAAACACCTACCTGTTTGAGTAATGCTGTAAAAACATTGGAGTCACTGGTATGATACATTAAAGAATCCCCTGCAGAGTATTGATCAGTATGCCTCTGACTGACAAATGGTACACATCAATTTTATTAATTTGTGTCTATAAATTTGTCTCTGACTATAAGGGTGCCCATCAGTAAACTCCAACAATTATAAGATAAGTTTAAAAATGAAATTTATGCCAGCACAAAATCAAAAAAGATATTAGATGAATATCTGCAAACCCTGAAGTATTTAAACAGAGGCTGTCATTTACTGGGAACACACATTATTACTCAGCAAGTAAATTCCTATCCAAGAAATGTTAATCTGGAAATAAAAGTTGAACTTTGAAAGTAACCCTTGTCTTCTTGCCTTTTGCCTTCCTTAATTCATTTTCATCTTGACAACCCGCAAGAAGGAAGGACCAGGTATATTGGGGTTAAAGAAGAAACAAGTAACCACCCACCTAACTACTTAACCCTATAATGTAAAAATAATATCATCCTCATACCTCGTTTGTGCCAAAGGCAAACCTTGATTCTATTGACCTCATACTTTGCCCTGAATCAAAGCATTCATACCATTTGAATGTCTCAGCACTGATTTTGAAGGACCTTTGCCATCTTTCCATAACTGTTTTGTATTTATGGTAATAGACAAATTTTCTTGCTTCTCTTTTGCCTGTTCAGATATATTGTCACAAATGGTTATCAAATGCCTCATTCAACTATTTGGTGTGCCAGTGTACATACATATGGACAGAAGTTCATGTCTACTGAAGTGAAAACCTTCTTACATGGGCTGGAATTTTAACTAGTCGGACAACTCCTTATAACCCCCCCAAGGACAGTGTGAGAGAGATGATATAGAAATGAGTAGTACTCAAAAATATGCCTACCTATAATTCAATCATGTTTTTCTAGATGTTTTACATTTAATACACACCTTACTTTCAACAGCTATGAATGCTACTCCCAATGAATGGTTGTTCAATTATTCTTGTTGATCTTCAAGTGGCTGTTCTATTCTATCATGGCTGTCCACACCAGGAAAAGTTTTCTAAAACAACATTTCAGACAATCAAAATACAACCCTATTGTGGAGGAGGGTGAACATATAGAAGCAATACTTTTATGTATGCATTTGTCTTCCAAACTACGGTATCTCTCCAAAATCTTACCCCCATTGGTCATGTACAAAACTGCTTTCCTGAAATACTAAATTCTGACTAAAATTCTGAGACATTAGCAGTGATGCTGATAACTTTTTTATTTAGTGTGTCCTGTGATGCACATATTTGCTTTGGATGAGCCCCGGGAAATTTGATGGGTCCCAACTAAAGTTTTTTAATAAATTGTAGGGATTTTATCTATGATCTGGGAAAACTTGTAACCTATCCTGTGTAATTTGCTTCTAAGAAAATATTGAAATATATTTACAGTTAGCTTGAAATGGTGAGGGAAGAAAAAAGAAAAACACTGGGATGCATGAGTATGATTTTACTGTGTCCTTTTAGATTTTTATGCATCAGGGATGCAGGACATGTACCTATCAGCATCTCTCTGCATTATAAGAAGATCCCAATCAAAACAGCAAAACAGAATTACAATTATGCCCATAAATGAAACTCGAATGCCTTGCATGAGAGATAAGCCCCATTTCATTGATCTGAGTGTTCACACAAACCTGGCTGCTTTTCCTTTAAAGTGTTTAAGGTTTGATATATATATATATATATATATAAACAAAATTATATATAGATATATAAATGTATATATATATAGAAAAGATTAAATCCATCATTGATTTATTATTTTTTTTTTTCGAAGATGGGAAAAGTTTTAAATCATATATATATATATATATATATATATATATATATATATGATTTAAAACTTTTCCCATCTTTGAAAAAAAAATCATAATAAATCAATTATGGATTTAATCTTTTCTTTATTTTTGTTTGTCTAATTTTCCATTTAGCAGGAGAGATTGAAGTGAACTTTCCTATCCCCCCCCCGTCTTTCATTTGCAAAATGGATTATGTCTTGTTCTGTATATCTTTTATTATTGTCAAATAAAACCCAAGTAAGGTTCTTGTGATATTCATATTTATCATTACAATAATGATTTGAGAAAGATGGTGTAGCACTATATCAAATGTTAAGGAGAAAATGTGCCCTATGTTTATCTGGTATTAAACACCAACTTTTCTGTTGTGGTTGAATATTTGTTAAATTTATTAGCACTTGTTATTATGCAGTGGTTAGTGACTTTGTCGTCTTTGTGTTAGAGTTTGTGCCTAATCTTGAATAATTATTTCACAATTGGAGCTTTTTGACAGACTTGACTAATGAATTAAATATCTATGTATTTGTTATTTGGACTTTTATTTTACCATCCATGTTCTTGTAGTTTTGTTACTCTCACTGCTGCTATGTTGAACAAGGCATTACTTCGGAAGAAGGTACCATTAGTTCAAATTTCACTATCAGCTTATTCTTTATTCTTGTGTCTGATTTGTGCTGTTCCTTGCTGTGCTACCATCCATATTCTTGTAGTTGAATTGCTTAAAACAAAAGTATGTTCAATATTATTTCACTATCAAATTCTATTTTACCACTTTAATAATAATGTATTGTGAACTCTTTGCATTGGTCATTCCATTGTACCATTTACAATGTATATATAGTCACTGTATAATGTTTGACTATGTTGATTTTCTTGTTTTATCTTTATGATCTTTAATGTTCACTAATTGATATTTTAAGGTTTGTTTTTTTTTAAATTTTTTTTGTTCTTGTATATTAATTCCATAATAACTGTATTGAGAATAAATCTCTATGAATTTTTAAATATATTTTACTTCTTTGTTAAACCAGGAATTTCTGAGGAAGAATGGGACATGAGTTCAAATTTCACTAGGAGCTTATTCTTTATTCTTGTGTCCAATATATGCTCTTCCTTGCTGTTATAGAAGTGATGACATGAATGAGTTGCAATGGAAAGCATTGAATTGGATCTAGAATCTAGAATTGGATGGATGAAAGATAATACAAGTCAAAATTATTAATAATAATAATAATCTATGGAAATTATTTGAAATTATGTAGAATACATTTTACAATATTGTTAGATGCTTTAAATATGGACAAAAAGGATAAAGAAAATAATTTCTCAATGATTTTTTAGAGTATTTGTAATTTAAATATGTTATTGATATTCCAGAACTGACCAGAACATTGTGTTCTGGACGTTGGTTGTTGATGTATGGACAGACTAGCTTTTTATTATTAGTATATCAGGTTTGCTTATTGGTAAGTGATGCCATATATATATATATATATATATATATATATATATATATAATGTGCTGAAAGGGTAAATAAATAAAGGAAAGAAAATGTTGAATGGATAAAAATGGTTTAATGAAATGCCAACATGTGTTTTGGTTGAGAGTTTTTTCCATGTACGAATTGTATTCTATTTATTACTATTCTAAATATGAAATAAAATAATAATAATGATAATAATAATAATAATAATAATAGAAAAATATCAAATATTTAAGTATATAAAGAAAACGGCCATTTTCTTTGTATTAAACCATTTTTATTCATTCAACATATTGTCGGATTCAAGTTACATCTATATATATAAAAGGAAGTTTAGTATGTATGTGTTGACATATAACTCCAAAACAGGAGGTCACTCAGATTCAAACTTTTGCATACACATTGATATCCTTCTAACTAAGAAACATGCCAAATTTGGTTATTGATTTTTACTGATTAAGTGATATAATTCAATAATTAAAAAGAAGATTTAAAAAATATTGTATACAGACCCCTCCGACACCACCCACCCCACCCCACCCCACCCCACTCCTGTCAACGTGAATTGAACTTCCAAGACAGCTTCTCCCTAGCCACTTACTCTATGAAATAAATAAATGTTCTATTTCTCTTTCACCCCTACTTCCCATCAGCACAAGTCGAGTTTTGAATAGGCAACAACCGGTTGGCTGGCCAACACAATTCCTCGCAGTAAAAAAGAAAAAAAAAAAGTTCTAAAATGTAATAAAAAAGATTACCTTAAACAATCCTTCCACACCTACAAGTTCTGAACCTGGTATTTTGTAACACAAAAATAAGGGGGAGGGTCTAAGTTAAAGGACTTGAAAAAAAATCAGAACGTTTTGAAATGAAATAACTGATGTGTTATAAAATTCATTCATTGATAATTAAACTCTCAAAATTTCATTAAAATCAGATAATTCTCTTATTTTGTAATTAAATGTCCTTTCGAACATTTTACGTAAAATGAACTAATCCTGAAATAAAGGAATATCATAATACCTGAATTCTTAACTTATCGTTAAATATTTAATGAACAAATAATTTTCAATTGAATAATACAAAATGTTCCTCCTTCAAATAAAGACATGTTCGTTGGTTGGTTGGATTTTACAGTATGTCAACCCTTCATGGGTTAATTTATGCCAAAGTTATGTTTGTTTTATTCATTATTACTGGGTATTCAAATTATTTGTAATTCACTTTTTAAACATTTTAAAGCTCCTTTTTTATCTATTTAACCCATATATAGGCCTACCAAGTACTACCACTCCGGGTCAAAGTGGGCCCATGAGTGATGTCAATGAACTCCACACTTCACAGAGCTCCAAAATTGAAACCTCACCAGTATAAGCAGTTTAACGTTAAGACCCTCAACCACTGCCTTTTAGCACATATATGATAAAAAGGGGATGGTGATTTTACCTTAAGAGCAATATTGTAGGGAAAATCATAAAAGTGCTAGCGCTTGATATGACCAGCCGATTTACTCGAGGGACCTCTCTGACTGCCCATCTAGCTCAAGTAACAGTCAAAGTAGAGTGTTGCATGCCATGGACTGCTCTGCCACTAGGATTCTGTCCAAAAACATCACAGATTGACACCCATGAACAAAAAGGTGGACCAATTGGAAGGAGGTTTTACTCAGCAGAGGTGCTGTTGGCATATTCTACAGCCTCAGCTGTTAGAGGAAAATAAATAAGGACACTGTAAGAAGAGTAACACGAATCGACTGTCTCATATGACGTACGAAGTCCGGAATGCAAATGGCGGCGCCCACCAGTCATTAAGTAGAGACTTACTGACGGCCTGCCACTAATATTTGCATAACACCACGAACAGTCACTCTAAGTTACTTATCAGTAAAGGGAGGTTACTCTAACCTACCCACACAGACACATGTTTAATACTGAGCACTTTTTAATTGCTACTTTTTAGGGGCAAAAAAGAAAATAAATTAACATTTCTTATTACTTTAATGCAACAACCAATTAAGAACTGAATTTAAGTTTTTGTCATATGTACAAAACAGATTTTAGAAAAACAGAATTATATTTCAAAACACTCAAAAGTAAAGGATTACGTTTTTTTATTCTATAAATTATTTTCCTCTTACTCTCTCTCTTACCCACTAACTTCCTGGTGTTCTTTAAAAAAATTAGGTCCGGTCATGGACTGGGTACTTTTGCTAGTATATATATATAGAGAGAGAGGGAAAGAGAGCATCAGTGGAATATGAGAAAATTAAAGGAAATAGCATGCATTAGCCAAAAAACAAATGTATGAATCAGGCTATTATAGATTTCTTTGCTTAGTAAGAAAAGAATTGGATAACATTTCTATGTATAAAGAATATAGAATTATCTGTTTTACATGTGTTGTTTGGAATGGATTGTTCTAATCAGTATATTTATTACCATTACTTTTCTGTTTCTTACTATTTCTAAAAAAAAAAAAAAAGAAACCTCTTCCCTTTCCTTATGGACTAGAAACCTGAAGATGGCTAGAGACTGGATTAGCCAAAAGAAGATAACAACAAAAGTAACAAAAAATAAATGAGAACAAATAAGTTCAGTAGTCCAAACAACTTTTGTGATTTTAATTTGTTTCACTCATTGAGAATATTGATTAAACAAATATAATGGCCAGGGGTTCTGAAAAGTTCTTAGATTAACCAAGAAGGAAATGACTTTCATTTTTAATCTTTATTTTTTAAAGACAAGAAACAATTTTTCAAATGTGTTACATTGCAAAAAATAGCACATATGTTTTATGACTCTTGACCATTCCCTTTTTGGTTGGGCCAAGTACTTTTCAGCACTCTCTCATTAGATTGTAGTTTTTTAGAAAATTCTATTCATAAGTTTAATTTATTGGCCATGATGTTAAGCTTTTAGGTTTTAATCAGATTTTTGTTAAAAACTAGAAAGACATTTGTGTTTCTGTGATTTTTCTTTGTTCATCTATTCATTTAATCAAAATAAATTTATCATAAATCTGGTTGAAAATCATGATTTTAGATTTTAGGTCAAAATAACGTTCATTTTGTTTGTATCAGTATATCTAATTGTCTGTGACAGTCTATTATATATATATAATATATAATATATATATATATATATATATATATATATATATATATATATATATATATATATATAATTCTTATTTATCAATCTATCAATGCAGTACTATTCAGAAATATAATGATTATAATCTGTTTTATTGGAAACATTTTTCTTCTCTCATTGAATGATTGGAATATTACTAGAATTTTTTTCTACTGAGTAACATGAAAAAATTACCATTGTGTAACTGACTTTTTCAATGACATAAAATTCTGCTTGCTTATATTTTTCAAAGGTTTTATCAGATAACTTCTTCAATTTTTTTTCTAGAGAAGAAAAAAAATCATTTAATGTTTTAATTTTGAGATTGTATCTTTGAAAATGTTAGACATTTTATTTTGAGGAGAATCTTCAAAGGAGAGAATTTCTGATCAAAAGAATTCAACGTCAATTTTTATTTTCAGAGTAATTACCTAAGGAGTAACAGGGAAATTCTCAACCTTCATTATTGATCATTTCTTGACTTTCAATTTGCCTTAACTCCTTTCTTAACCTCCAATTTGCCGTAACTCATTTCTTGACATCCAATTTGCCTTAAATCATTTCTTGACCTCCAATATAAATTGGAGTTAAGAAATGAGTTAAGGCATATTGCTTTAACTCATTTCTTGACCTCCAATTTGCCTCAAATCATTTCTTGACCTCCAATATACCTTAACTCATTTCTTGACCTCCAATATACCTTAACTTATTTCCTGACCTCCAATATATCTTAACTCATTTCTTGACCTCCAATTTGCCTTAACTCATTTCTTGACCTCCAATATACCTTAACTGATTTCTTGACCTCCAATATACCTTAACTGATTTCTTGACCTCCAATATACCTTAACTCATTTCTTGACCTCCAATATACCTTAACTCATTTATTGATTTGAGGTAATGGATCACAGCATACACTTTCTTTATGGGGTCATCATCCTTTGAAGTAGAAGGTGATTGTTTTTGATGAATGTTCCTCTTCATTTTAATCTCTTGTACCACTTATGACCTTGTATAAAGCTAAAACAATTCTCTCCATGGGTTACTTGCATTACTTGAAAAATCTCCATAAATGTTTTGAAATTCAACTTGGGAATAATAATATATAAGTGCACAATACACACATTAATCCTGAAATGTGTAGCTCAGTAACTAACCAATATGGTAAAATATATTTTTTAATACAAAACATCAAGGTCATGACTATCCAGCCATTTAATTGTTCATATGCAGAAAACATCTCAAATATCTGCACACTGTTTTAAAAGTCTGCTTTCTTTTTGACAAACCTCATATATGGAAATGAAAATTAATTTTATCAATAAATCAAATAGAAATCATTGACCAAATTATTAGTATTAGATAGGAATACTTGATATCATATAACCATGTGCAAAAACCTCTTAAGAAACTACACATAAATGTAAATATTAATGTTCAATGTACACAATTGAAGACCTCCAGGCATAAAATAAACCTGGACAGGTTGACATGCCATTAAAATCTTTTATTGCAAAATTTTATTTGGTATGTTCTTTGACTTCCCTAGACATATTTTATTTTGTTTGTTCCCGTAGAATCTTTGTAGAGTATTGGACTACAATCAAACTAAACTATAGATCATTCATGGATAAACTGTGGCATGTGGCCCATCTAATTTCATGGGGAAAATAATTTTTAAATTAGAAACCAATCTTATTACTTTTATGTACATTTCTATTATGCATTTTTATATTAACATTATCATTTAATTTAAAAATGACAAATTAAATTATTTAATTGTTTGATGTCCTTGTAATTTAAAGAAAATAGTTTTAATAAATTTTAGAGATAAAGATAATAAAAATATTCAATTTTTTCATTGATTCATTGATCATATTCATATTGAATGCATTGATTTTTTTTAAATATTAATTTTTTTCTTTTAATTATTCTGTAATATATAAATGCATCAGTGTGTGTGTCAATCATATTGACATCAGTGATGATAATATACTAAGACTTCAGTTTTTTATAGAAAATATCTTTTTGCTGAAGAGAATAAAAAAAATCCCTATTTCTAAAGCTTTTATGTGTATTGTTTTCTCTGGTTAAAATGTTTCAGGTATCTTCAATGAAAAATGACCATAATTATTTTTTAGTTGTGTCACCCACCTGATAATGAACCATGTCTCATGTGGCTCACATCTCAAAAAAAGGTTGCCCATGCTTGCTATAGATGCTGTTGTAGTCTCAGTTGTATATAAATTTATTTGTGGGTCATACAACTGCTGCTGATTGGTAAGGTTCTGTTTCCAGGATTTGTTTAAGCATGCAACATCATTGTGTAATTACCATCTAGCTTTTTTCTTCTGGTGTTTCAATACAGTAATACTTAATAGTCAAATAATGTTTACCATGATTGCAGATGTTAATTAGCATCCTCTACTCATCATCTTCATTTGCTGTAATTCTTCTACTTTTATTCTTTAAGGAATTTGGTTTTATCTTTGCTGTTGATTTCAAGTTACATGTCTATTTGTTTGTTTTTTTTTTTTTTTTGGGTTTTTTTAAGAAATAATTTTCTACTTAATTTCCTTGATTTTAAACTGAAGATGAAAGATAACATCCTATTTGAACAGTTGCCCTGCAGATTTTTGAAATGTGACATGTAATAAAATCATTGTTTGTTAATTTCATCTCATTATTCAGTTGAGTAGGAAAGTGTTAATGTTCGTTTTATCTTTGATAATTTAATTGATAATTTGCCTCCAGCCAGGAATTCATTGGTGTCAGTTTTTTTGGTTTTCTTTGTTTTAAAACCAAAAAGACCTATTTCAGATAAAATCATTGTTTATTAACTTCAATTATATTATTCTTGATTTAATTTATTAATTCAAAATCCATTGGAGGGATCTTTTAAGTGTGGATAGCTAATACTGTTAAAATGATTGCTTTTCCTCTTGATTTTCTCTCTTCCTGTTATAGGTGATATAACCTATTTACATAAATGGAATGCGCCAACGACTACTATAAGTAGCAGGAACAATTGTGGTTTGGGACACAAGCAACGCGATTCAGTTTGCAACTGTATGGTCGGACGTAACTCCACTTTCTTTTCTGTAATTTCTACTCATTTTTGTTCAATACATTTGTATCCATTTTCACCAGTCGTTTGTCTTATTTTTGACCCTTAAAAACCCCACAACACTTCCAAACTTAGGAAAGTTTATTAATACATGTGAAATTATTTTTTATAATTTACTAATACACTTAAAGTTAATGAAAATTATTTCCATCAGTTTATAGAATCAAACTAAGCAAAAATATTCACTTACAAAACCATATATGCAAAAAAAAAAAAAAAAAAAAAGATTTGGCATTAAATAGCCCAGTAGGGTTGATATATCATTGAACAAAATAACCAACCAATCAACCTGATGGAATTTTGTTTTCTATTCCATTGGTATATAATTGCAATCATGGATATACGCCTGAGCAAGGTTGTATGGATTTGTTTGTGTCTCCTCTCCATGTTAATAATATGGTTCAAGGAAAAGGCAAGGGATGATACAGCTTGACATCAATTTCCTTACAAGAGTTATCAGAATGAGGTCATTCATTGTAACATCAGACTGGCTACTCTTATTTCTAAACTGGTTGCCAATCAAGGCTAGAGAGTTCAACTTTGTCTATTATGTTCTGCATAGTTAGGAGAAGTAGATCCATGCCTTTTCTTAGCCCATTAATACAAAGTGAACATACACATAACCTGTTTTCAAATTTAAATTTTGCTTGGTTTTCTGCCCCATTAATTATTACACGATACAATCTCCCTTCACCTTCTTAACTGAATAAGAAATAACATTTCAGCACAAAAATCATAAATATTATAAATTAATATTCTTTGTTAACATTCATGTCTTTATGCTCATCAACATAAAAGCATTTTTATTTTTTCATAATGAACTTATAAAGTACATAGATAAAAAATAAGCTGGTAGCCTATGTCAGGTTAGTGATATAAATTTGCATATGTTAGGCTATAGTGACCTTTTGAGTAGACCAAATATAGAAATGAATACAATATGGAAACCAGTAATTAAAAGAGTCAGATTAGGTTATCATTAAAAAAAAAATTTGCAATACGAGTAAGGTAAAAAGTCATATATAATAAGTATAAATGTAAATTCTAGATAAAAAAGAGCATTAGGTTTATAGGTTTCAAAAATTCCAGCTTGACACATGATAAAGGGTTGAGTTAATACATTTCTAAGTGACAATCATCTAGAGGTTGCAAGCTCAATCCTGACTACATGCAAAAAATAACATAGAATCCTTAATATAGCTTAAAACTTGTACCCAGTCATGGTTAACAGAATGAGAACTATCTATCCTAATGGACTCAATAAAGGGTTTGATTGAAAGATCCATAAAGGATCCCGAGTTTGACAAGAAAAATATATAGAAGGCTGGAGGGCATATCAGCTTAAATATTGTGTATATAACAATAAACATGAGGGCAATGTTCCAAAAAATTTGAATAATACAAATCATCTGAAAAATTCAGACTACTATTATTATTATTATCATAGTAGTAGTATCATTTGTATTAGTATCATTAAATGGGATTAGGTACTTGAAAGCATATAATTTCTTGAAAAAAGTGACTTTAGTATTAGATAAGCCAACAAGTGATATGCTGTAAAACCAATCAAATAATAATCATCAATTCTGTGATTTAAATGACTTGTTGACTAATAATCATTTTATGATTGTAACTTTATACATTAAATTCAATGTCTCATTCAGTAAATGGTTATTATTTTAATCTTAGACAAGTATAATTCTCATGTGCCCTTAACCCACAGGAAGCAATGATATACATCATTATATGTAGTTAATGTGCTGTGGACACTGCTACATGTCACATTTGATAATGAATTCTGACTTCCCTCTAGTCATCTCTTTAATTATTATTTGAAAATTGTTCACCAACTTAACAACTCCCTTAACTGGATCATTCCGCTTAACCCGGGCAACTGTCTCTCGTATTATCATCTCCAGCAGAGGATCGGTAAGTGCAGTATCCCAACTGTCGGATACTGCATTTGCCCGACGCTTGATGAATCCAGCCACAGACATGGAAATGACCCACAAGTCGCCCGCACTGGGAAAATGTGTTTTGATGAGTAATAATCTGGGGGAACATTGGGAATTTCATTCCCCCTCTTCCAACGGAAGATACCATTTTTCCCCCAGACATGCAGACCAAGGACTTTGGCACCATCCTGCAGTTGCTCTGGTTCCTTACAAATTAAGTCGTACTCGTACAGGTGCGTACTTACCCGAGCTGTCGAAACTAGATCTTCATTGATGAAAATGTTGTCAATGTACGCTGACGTGGTGCTCTTGATGGTCACGGGATATAATGGCTTCGACAATAGATTTCATGATGAGAGGCACCACATTGAGGCCAAAACCCAGCCTGGTGAGGCAATACTTTTGCCCCTTGAACATCACAGTCTGATATGGCCACAAAGATTCGTCAATGCAAACTTGAAGATATGCTCGTTTCAAATCAAGCAGTGACACATTCGCACCTTTCTTACGCTATTCTCTCAATGTAGCTGCGCACACATCAGTGTTAGTCGTAAATGCATCGACATACTCATTCAGCTCCCTGTAGTCCATAACCAGACGCACATTATGCTTGTTGTGCTGAATCACGGCCATTAGCGGAACCAGTCCTTTAGGTGGACCAAGTCTCTCTTCAGGTAGGGCAGCAACCAGTCATTCTCTATCCAATTATGAAGTTCTGCCTCGTAGCTCTTTCTGGCATGTTTGGGAACTTGGTATTCTGGTACCTTATTGCACAGAAGCTCTGGAACTCGTCCCCTGGACCATTTCCATTTAGCAATCCAACAATTCTGTCTTTCATCATAATCCACATGGAAATCCGGCTCATCAAGTTGGATTGCTGCGCATACATTTGCCTTTTGTCCACCAAAGTTCACTGTTCCAGATTGTGTGATGGTCATGCCGCCAAAAGCTCTGATGGCATTATTCCCCAACAACCGCCTATTTACAACTAAGGCATCAACATATACAGGTTCAGTGCTGTTTACACAGAGCTGAATTCAGCTTCGCCCGTAGCACTTTAATGTTTTTTCATCCACTGTTAGCACCCTAGATTGTCCCAGCTGCCAGGCATGGCACACGAATCTGGTGACCAGCGTCCGCGTACATCCAGTATCTACTTGGGCTGTACATTTCATCCCGTTAACATGTACATCAACTGTTGGCAGTGCCTCATTCCTTCTTTCCCTGGGAAGCAAGCTGATGCTGATCACTTCTCCCCTGCAGCGTTTCCTGGACACTCAGAAGCAATATGGCTGGTCTTTTTACACCAGAAACATTGAACTGTCCGCGGCAACTGAGATGGTCGTTCAGAGGCTGCGCCTGAGCGTCCTAGTAAGCAATCCCTGGACAAATGGTTAGGACCAGAGCACTTATAACAAACAATTTCGTTTTTTCGGATCCCAGCTGGCACGAGGGTAGGTTGAGAAGCAGCAATGATCTCTTTGGGCTGCTCAGTGTCAGTCATAATGGCCCGTACTCGGTCCATGAGCTCACCCATTGTCATATCATCCATGCATGATGACACTCACAGCAACCGACATACGTGCTGCGGCAGTCCAGCAACAAACGCGCAGACCATTCCTCGCTCCCCGACAAGCTGATCCAGTCATTGCAAATCCGACAAATACTTGTTTACTGTCTCCTCGGGTCGAAATCGACGCGCTACGAATTGATCATACGCACTGAACGAGTCAGGGGCATAGGCGGCTATAAGAGCCTGCTTTATGCGCTGAAAATTGGTCTTATTTTCCTTGTTCAATTGTTGGTACACAGCGAGGGCACCACCTTGCAGGCGCAATGGTAGTATCAGTTTGACATCTGTTCTCTTGCAAATGTCGCAAATCATTTTGATGCACTGAATCCATTGGATGACGGGTTTATCAGAAGGAGACCCACCAAACTCCGGAATCAACCGGTAGTCGAACATTTTGTCTATGTTAAATTTAGAGTTTAGCCGAAATAGCTTGAAAATTATTCATCAACTTCTCTTCCTCTTCCAACTTCTTCCTCTTCCTCCTGTTACTGAAGAACAAAAATGCAATTCTGGCATTCAGGCAAAAATGGGTCGCTTTTATAGCCAAACAAAAGTTGCAATGCATCATGTGTAGTCACCCATAATGCCTTGTAGCCTCTATATAAAAAGTCCACACTGCCCCCTCCAACCTCTTGACACTTCTTACTCAGAGTGGGCACAGTGGCGTACCACCCCAACTACATTCCTTCTTCTGCCATGGCCCATTTTGCAGTCCAGGCACCGAGGATGCTTTGAATCAGGTAAGTTCGACTCGTCACTACATTATTATTATTTTTCTATTTAAACCTTTAGTGAAAATTTGGTATGCTTTTTTAACCCCCACTCCTATTATCAGAGTAGAGTATTAACTACATTTCTTTGTGTGAAAAATGGTGTGCTCATATTTTTCCAACTATGTTAAAAGAGCTGTGTATAAATTATAAGTACTAGATAGGAATACTTGATATCATATAAATGTGTGCAAAAAATCTTAAACTACAAAAAAATGTAAATATGAATGCAATTTCCTAATCTTTAGGCATAAAATAATCCTAGACAGGTTAACATGCCATTAAAAATAATTAGTTAATCAATCCATTTCACAATTTTATTTAGAAGGAAATGTTTACCCTTCAGATTTCATTTATTATTATCATTATTATTATTATTTGTTTGTGATGACTCCTTGGACATCTCTCCATTTTACTATCTTTTCACATCAACCTTTAAAAAAAGAGATAATCTTTGTACAGAACATATACAATATTAATACAATATCTATATACAATTCAAATTCTGTAAAGTAATTCATCTGATAATTTCCAAAAATGCCATCTTAAATACTTTTTCTTTCTATTATTTCTTAAATCATCGTATTCAATATTCTTTTTACACTATTGGTGTTTTTGTTTTTATCAAGCAAATTGTTTCAAAAATATAATATTCTATTAGCCAAAAAAAAAAAAATCTAAAAAATCCTTTCCCGAATTTGTTGCCAAACATTAAAAACTGCACAATATTTTCACATGAATTATTTTTCCTTTCATTTCTAATTTGTTAAAAACTTAATAACTTCTGTTTCTTTGAATTTTTTTTTAATTGAAGAATGTTAAAAAATTATCCTTATTTGTTTTTTTTTCTTTAGATTGAGTTAATTCTTAAATTTCTCCTTTAACATTTGAAGTGAATTACTTAAGTAAGTACTTCAGTTGACTAATAGTTTTATAAGTATTATAAATCATTTCTTTATGACTTTAGCAAGAAAAATTCAAAGGATTAAATCATTGAAAAAAAGAAAAAAGGTAATATATGCTGAAAACATATTTGATGACTCGTAGAATTGGCCATAAAATGTCAAAGATCTTTTTGCTTGTGAATATTGGTTCTTTTGTGATAATAAAAATGTCTGGCCAATAATGTAACTCTAACTCTGTTAATGTTTTCTAATCTTTTAATAAACATTAAACTTGAGCTTTACCTCTGTGCACAGTTAACAATGAAAGGTTATCAGCATGGCATATCTTTTGTCACAAGACAAATACGTAAGGGTCTCTCAGTCAGCTTGAATTATCATCACTCCATCAGTTTTGTGTGAATGATTTTCACTTTCTCCACCTTGTTTACTTCATTTCAATTTCACCAGTGAAGGACAAGTTTGTAAAAACAGAGATTCAATTTTGGTAAAAAAAGAAGAAAAAAACATGATTTTCCTCAAGATTCTTTTTGGCATTACTGGTTTGCAAAATAAAATTGGTAACTTGCTTCTATCAGTTGGGAGAAGGGCACATTTATAATGGTTTTATGAAAATCAATGGAATTCGTAAAGATCCTTAAAAAGGAAAAAAATATTCTAATAACAAAAGAAAAAAGTTTTCCCCCCAAAAAAGAAAAATACTAAAATGTAAATATTTTCTCTTTTAATGATCTTTCTCTCTTCCTTCTTTCCTTATTCTTTCTCTCTCTTTCCTTTTTTTTTCTTTCATTCTTCATGTTTATATTTGTACAAACACATGTATGCATATACATTTATATATATTCACACAAATATACAAATGCAAACAGACATTTATATACAAATGCATATGTTGTTGTGTGGGGTCCACATATACTTCTTAGTTAATATATGTGTATATATATATTATTTGGAATTTAGTATGAAGTATGGGTGGGAAATATAAGAAACTCAGTTTTTAATGTTAAGTTTTACAAAATAAAACAAAATTTAACATTCAAAAACTGAGTTTCTTATATTTCACAAGCAATGCTTCATACTAAATCACAAATCTTATTATAATGGAGATTGTGGGTTTGTCTGTCTGTAACCGAAACTATATTACTATACAAGTCACAATTCCTTTAGTTATTTACATCACATTCTCCATGATTTTATTTTTTATTTAAACCTCAATTATTAGTAAAATTGTTTTACATCATTAAGACTGTTAATAATATCTACATACTAATAACATGCAATTATATTTATATATTCAACGAAATAGCGGTTTACAGTGTGAATGGGAAGGCTAATTTGCATATTGATCTTAAAAAATTTGATTTTAATAAATATATGCTTAGTATTATTGGTTTCTAATTGTTTGGTTTTATCTTAATAAATGTGAGCAAAAATCTCGGGGATAAATCTTAACAGAAATATATTAACATAAAGAAATAACTGTAATTTTATTCTTTTCTTCCTATTTTAACTAAATTAGGGAAATTTACCACTGAAAGACGGGAGTAAGGGAAAATGGTGGAACAGTTAGTTTCAAAGTTGTTCTATTTTCCGATTATACCCCCTTTGTTCCAAATATTTTTATCTGAATTCTTATTCAGTTTCATTAGCCTTTCTAATTTAACATGATATTTTATTATATTAAAACTTAAATACTTGCACCCGGAGGGTGCATATATTTGCTAGTATATATAAATACACACACACACACACACACACACACACACATATATAATAATAATAATAATAATAATAATAATAATAATAATAAAACTGAGTGAATCCCTCTTTGTTTCCTAAAGGCTTTTTTACTGTTTAGTTTAAATCATGTTCATCTTTTTAATTAGCAGTAATTAGCAATTAAGTCAAAAACTGACACATCTCTTACTTAACATTGTGTCTATCACTTTCACTCCTCTATAGATATATATCAATTACCCACTCTCTATATAAGTTTAGTATCTTTACAGAGCAAATAGAAAGATGTAGAGTCAACAGTCAGTTGATCCACCCTCTCTGTTATCCTCTGAAGCCAGAGCTAATGGCTGTTTAGTTACCTACCACCTCTTACCTACATTACAAATTATCTTAAATTTAAAAACGTACAAGTTTTTCATAACTAAAGCTGATAATTAATTCAAATAAACTTATCTTTTAAAACCATGATTTGTGATGATTTAGAATTAAAAACTACTAATTAAATAAAAAAGAAAATCCAATACTGTTAAAAGTGTCAGTGAACATAACAACTGTAATGTTTTTATCTGATAAACATTACAGGTTGTTCAGTGAGACTTTTTACAATAACTTACATATGCTTTTTTAATACAAAATAATAATAAAAATCATCAGTTTATACCAAAATACGCCGATTGGAATTTTAAAAATTATCAGCTTCAGTTATTTGAATTTCTTGGAAAATTACTTATTATGCTAATAAATTCTGACGATAATGTTTTAATAATTTGTTTTATTCTTTTTGTAAATAAATTGTCTTTTCTTTTAGACAATTAGTCTGACACTAATATTTAATGATTTTTTAAAAGAAAAATCATAGCTAACACTATAGGGACCTCCAATTTGACGTGTAACCCCCCCCCAATATTTAACACAATGAAACTTGAATAAAAGTCATGTTTTTTTCTAATGTGTGTGTGTGTGTATATATATATATATATATTTATATATATACACACACACACACACACACACATATATATATATATGATAGAAAATAAAATTGCAATGTCCTGAAGAATAATACTGATTTTGTACTGTGTACTGGGAATTAATATAAGTTCTGAATACTGTTGACACATCCCTTATTTTGAAACCTGTACATGTATTGATCTGTATAAGTGATTATTTACTATAATCCAGCTGTATTACCTGTATATCTAAGTTGAAATACATATTCAGGGAATCACAATTTTATCTTCTGTCAGTGTATGTATCTGTGTGTGTGTATATATATATATATATATATATATAAATAATGTGTTATGTGTGTATTTGATGCATACAAATAAATATTATATGCTATCATGTGTTATACAGTTGTTATTTTTTTCTCTTTTTTCTCTAAAATAAAACAGCATGTCTAAATGTTATTTTTCCATCATTTTTCCACACATTTTTATTATTCATATTTTATCTAGTGAATTTTAGAAGTTGTTTTGTATGTTGTTTTTTTTTCTCCTCTGTTCAACAAGAATATCATAAAATCTTAAGAGTTGTTTCCCACCATGTTCATGGGAAAAGAGATGATATGATTGGAATTGATGATGTTCATGTTAAAGTGAAAAGGGAAAAGGACTAAGTGACCTCCCCAAAATGCTTCCCATCCACATGAACATTGAAATGTTGAATGAGAAACAAGAGTGATGAAGATCATTGTCTATAAAATATAGAGAACAAATTATCTTAAACAACTGAAATTGGATTGGGTTGATTAGTTGTTTTTAAAATCTAAATGAACCATTTACTGAATGTTAAAAGGACCAAATTGTCACTTTTGTAAGACATTGTCTTTTGTTTTGTTTTTGTAGGTAAGTGTTATATGATGTATGGCTGATTGTGTAACAGGAGAATTAAACAAACACCAGTGGAGTGATTGTCTATTGCGGAAGAGAATCAACAACAACAACTATTTCTTTAAACAGAACCTTTGTTTGTATTATTTGAACTATTGTCCTCAACTTTATTGTTATCTACAAAACATTTTGGCCCATGTGCACTCTGGCCTTCTTCAGGTATTTCTTCTCTGACTCGGGAACCTTCTTGACCTCAGAAACCTTCTCTTCAAACTTGGGAACCTCTTAAGTAGACCAAGTATAGAGATGAATACAATATGGGAACCTATAATTAAAAAGGCTAGATTAGATTTTTAAAAAATGAAATCAAGGTGAAAAATCATACATATCTATAAATGTAAATATTCTTGGTAAAATAGAACATTAGGTTCATAAGTTCCAAAAATTTGCTCTGAATGGAACAACGGATATAGGTGTTGAGTTTAATCCAGTTGTAAGTGACTGTTATCTCTGGACTGCAGGTTCAATCCTGGCCAAACACTTAACACTTGTACCTGGTCATGGTTAACAGAATGAGAACAGTCTACCTACATTGATTGAATAAAGGTTTCAGTTCAAGTTCCATGAAGGCTCCTGATTATGCATTGAAGGGTCTCAAGTTTGAAGAGAAGGTTCCTGAGTCTGACAAGAAATACCTGAAGATGGCTAAAATGTTGTGTAGATAACAATAAAAATGAGGACAATAGTACGAATGATCTATATAATCTAAATAATCAAGCCTCATCTCAAAAATTTAGAGAAATAGGACACTTGTTGTTTATTTCCTTAGAGGTTTTTGAATAGGTGGGATATTTAAGTGTTACAGTCACTTGCAATTGACAGCATGATTTTTTTTTTCTATTCAGGACTTTATTGTCTCTCTGGTCTTCTTTAATGGTCTGCCTTCCCCTTCTTTATAGATCTACTTGGTTCATCTTTGTCTCTGGAATTTTAAACTTCCTCTGGTCTGTAACTGTAATGAAGTGTCCACTATGGAACCTGGTGCCTGGTTGTGTAACTGATGATAAAGAGACAATCATGAGAATTTTTGTGGTAGATACGATAGAAAGTGTGTTGAGAGTTGTGTACTTTTTAAAAGAATCAATGAGCTACTGGCAGAGCTACTAGGAATTACTTAAATTTCAGGGCCAGGAAAGCACCCCCCCCCCCATTTGAGAAGGAGCTAGAATGAACTTAGCAACTCTTCACCTTGTCTATGTCTCCACCAACTTTCTTTGAGACCCTAAAATGCTACACAACTACAACTTGACTATATCTACAAGCTCCCCACCACACACACACACACACACATATATAGGCCTACATGCCATTTGGATACACAATTTGGTTGAAAAAGTTACATGAAGTCTTAGGATATTTATATTTAGAAATTATGATTTTTATTTTAAGACACCTTCTAAATATAAACCTTCTTCTTGTTTACAGTGTCACCTATCATCTGGCAACATTGTCATTACTTTTATTAAGTTGTACTCATTTACAAACTCTAGCAACTGACCTCTTTACATCATAACACTTTTTTAAACTACACAATACTTCTAAAAGAAAATAAAAGAATTGTAATATTTATAAATTCACATCATAACCCAATGTTCTTCATTTGCATAAAAGATTTTTATTTGGCAGCAACTTGAGACTTGCAAAATCTCTGAGAAAATAATAATTAAGGAATTGCAGTGCACACACTTAATGCAATTTTTGTTTTCATTGATTATACCCCACCTCCTTCAAGCACTACACACTAAGTCTGACTCCCACCAAACCCAACTAATTATTATAAAAAAAATGAATTAGAAGTAATATTCAAAATCTGATTATAGCAAATAAACATAGAGACGTTTGAGGGTAAAAATTTGATGAGGAAGGACCCTTGTAGATAATTCATGTAATTAGCCCTGGACAAATGAACTATGTAATTATTCAGGGAAAACGATGTTCAAATCTGACTGACATGTTTATTGGGGGGTGGGGTGGCTGCTTCAGAATAATAATGGTAACTGTCACCACCTTAATGATTATCTGTTGAACTACCAATTCTGCATGTCCCCCCCCCAAAAAAAAAATGACTTATCCTTTGTCTTTTATTCTTCTGTCTTAGAATATACTGACTTATCCCCTGCTGAGGACATTCTCAAGATGAGGTGTCCTGGGTCTTTATTTAACCAACCCCTCCACTATGGTCAAATTTTAAATGGTATGAATTCATTTTTTTAAAAACTAGTTGATCATCCAAAGCAAAAGAATCCAGTCTACCCTGCTATTTACCCATAGCTGTGGGAAGAAGAAATGAATTCATGCCTTTCTTAAGGGCATTAATGCAAATTGAAACACAACAAGCCTCATCCAAAATTTGAACTCTGTTTACCAATTCCATTTCCTGTGACAATAAGCATTGTGCAAAGGGTATGACACCAAACTGCATCTGATGGTGAGGCTTGAGTTTTGGAGATCTGGGAAGTGTAGAGTACTCCTTCATTTCCATTACTCTTAGATCCACACTATCCCAGAGTCGTAGTAAGACCTAACTTGCCAATCGACAATGTCCTCCTTCTGTATGACAATGCTCGACTACACACAAGCATTTGGACAAGGGAGAAAATTACCTCATTTGGGTGGACAACTTTACCACATCCTCCATGCTCACCAGATTTAGTGACTTCAGACTATCATCTCTTCGACCCCATGAAAGAAAGTTTAAGAGGCAAACATTATTCCAGTGAAAAAGAAGTGAAATCTGTTGTGAAGAAGTGGCTCAGTCAACAGAATCTTTCAGGGCAGGGATACAGCCTCTCATTCAAAGGTGGAACATTGCTATTGAGAGAAATGTTGACTATTTGGAGAAGTAGGGATGTGATCTGTAATTATACCTGTCCTAAGCAAAATGGCATTACTTTTTGACACACCCTTTTATCTCTAAAAAGTACCACTATAAAGTGCTTTTTATTGTTAACTCCTTATGCAAAATTCACCTTATGTATTAAATGACTCTTGTATAAATGTACTATGAACACAATTCCTTAACCTCAAGTCATAGATTAACCCTAGATAGATTGACATGTCATTAAAATTATTTAATGAATCTTATTATTCATATTGACCCCAGTTTCTCCAATTTTCAAATGATTTCTTGTTTGTTGTCTTATCTGTACTAATTAGTAAAAAAAATAACATTAGTAATAGGAGTGAAGAACAAATCAATCTCACAGATCTTGAATAAATAGTCTAAGATAAAAGTGTGTTAAGGGTAACCCGAAGATGAACTTGTTTTAGATCTTATTTTTCAGTTACAGGTATTATGGAGGAACAAGAAAAGTTTTGGTAAATGGTCGAAAACCTGACCTGTTTTTAAAAACATTTTTCGTTCCCCTGTATTTGAAAAAAAAATGGTCTAAAAAGTTTGGGTTTGGGTTACCCTTACTTTGGTTTTAACCTGGACTAGAGATGCTTTAAGTTTTATAAAGATCAGAGGCAATTTCTTAGAAAAAGAAAATTACACAACTCCAGAATTGATTCATTTCAAAGTGTCAGATTTCAACAAAAGATTTTATGACAACAAAAGAACTAAAATGAGATTTAATCTTTTATTTTACACAAATATGTCATTTTCTTTTTCTTTTAATGACTGTTCTCCAACTTTTGACTGGAAATGTTTTTTTCTTTCTTCTTTTTTTCTTTTGGAATTAAAAAAGTTTCACATTTTAATGACCATTCTCTTTGGCTTAGAATGTTAAGAAGGAAATTCATGAAGCAAAGCAAAACAACGAACGATCTAATTCCATAATAATTTTTTTTTTTTTTCTTAGTAATCTTCTAAGCCAAAAGTAAGAGACTGGTTATTAAAAAAAAAAAAAGAAAAAAAAAGAAAAGTGCATATTTATTTATTTTGTGCAAAATAAAATATTTAGATATCAAGTCATGTGATATAACATGTGATATCATCAGATGGCGTATTGTAACACGATTTATCCTTTTGAAATGAATCAATTTGAGATTTAATCAATGAAAGGCTAAGTAATTTGGGATGAGTTTCATTGATTACAACCCTCACTGTGGGGCTTTCCCCTGCAGAGAGAGTAACAACCTGTTTTTTGTTGGTTACTGTACACACTAAATATAATTGGGAACATTATTTCTTTGAAACAGTGGTTTGCTTCTCTGGAATTCTCATAGTAAAGGAGCCTTTTTAATCTTACTGTAAGTAAAGTTAAGTTGGGGTGGACTTATGTTGATATCAGCCAGACAGTGAGGAAGTATATCCCCTTTTCACTAGCACTAGACCAAGGAGATTAATTTAGCATCTGATGTGGAGTGCCACGCCTACCATCAGCTCCTCACTTTACCACACAGATCCCTGTGCTACTCATACGCTAAGTTGATGAGGGCCAGTATCGAACCAGAACCTTATGATTCCTTAGTCGAACACTCTACCGACTGAGCTAAACCAGTCCCAAAGATCAAACTTTGTTATCATTGTTATTTACTAAGCTTTACTTAGTCTGACACACAGGCATTAATTTACCACTCTGTTTGTGGGGCTTAGAATATGCTGTTTCCACTGCACGGGGAGGGTCTTAACCCCCCCCCCCCGCCTTAAAAAAGTGTGGTGTTCCGCTTATGACACTAAATTGCATTTGGTGGTAAGGCTCCAATTTTGAAAATTTAGGAAGTGTAGAGTAACTCTTCATTGGCTGGAGTAGTAGTAGCAGTTAGGGTCGAATAGAGCTGTTTTCTAATTATTAGTATTAGATACTAATACATGAAACCATACCAATATGTACAAATTATTTATATTTTATTGGAATACTTGATATAACTGTATGCAAACAAATGATTATAGACAAATTTTTAAAAAAGTGGAACATTGAAAATAGTTATAATTACAATGAAAAAATTTACAAATGAATCAAATTTCCACCATCAGATTACCCATAAAAAGTCCATATGCTGTTAAACAAATGCCCCCTCCAAAAAAAAACCCCACAATAACAAAAAACAAAATGAGTTTTTGCAAATCAAACTGGAAAATATAGTTCTGTATGTTTCTTTATTTTTTCTTAACTCTTGACATACTGTTGAAGAATTTCTAAGACCAGAGCGAAATTCCTATAAGAATTTATCAAAAAATGGATAAAAATGGCCTTTTCATTTAAAGTTACCTGTTATTTCCCTTATATCAAAGACTTCTAAATATTTTTAGTATTACATTTTAGTATTACATTTGGGGTGGATTAGGAAAATGAATGTGACTTCCAGCCAAGTGGAATGAGGCAGTATAGGACTTTAAGAGTTAATTCATATTGAAATGACACATCAAAGTGAGTAACATAACCAAGCTTTTCTTACGTCACAATTCCTTTAGTTATTTACATTATATTCTCAATGATTATTAAATAATTATCATGTAATCTTAATTAGTATCATATTTATTAACTATGTCAATTAAAGTCCGAGTTAGATTTGCCCCAAAACATCCCATGTTATTAATGCATTAAAAATCCTGCAGTGTGTGCTATATATCACTAAGAATTAAAGGTTTACATAGTTTATGGTGTGAATAATTTGCATACTGGTTTTAAGAAAACCATGTTTAACAAATAATTACTTAGTGTTATTGATTTCTAATATTATTGTTTTATTCTGAAATGTATTAAAAGCATTCCAATGTATGAGTTTATTTAGAAATCAATTGAAATAAAATTAAAATAAATGTAATCTTTTTATAGGCATTCTTATTTTTGTTAGTCTTTCTAAATTAATTCAATATTTGTTACATTAAAAATTAAATACTTAGCAGAGGGTGCATATTTTTGCTAGTGCAAATAATTTTCAAAGTTTAATTTGGCTATTTTTTAGTATTTTTGTTATCTATTTCATCATAAAACATTGATTATTCTCAAGTAATGCCTTAATGTGGTTGTTATCAACTTCAACTTGTCTTTTCAAACATGAAGTACTGTACTCTAAGAAAATCTCCACCAAAAAGACTTTGAAAATGTTCAGTCATTCATAATTTCTTCTCCATAAACTACACAAGTATTTTTTTGTATTTTCCTAGTATTTTTACTTTACTTAAAATTTAAAAGCATTTTATGCTAAAAACGTTGCTTATTTTCTTACATTTTCAATGTTAGAATCACTAAGCAAAATTATGAAAATTTTCATAAATTGTTGCTATCATTAGGTTTATCAACCAATATGCTTTAACAGGAATATTGATTATCTATTTTCATATCTATGTTTGCATATATCTTTCTTTTAAGTAACCAACTAAGAAGAAGATAACTCCAAAATCAAAACTGGAAAAGGAAACTCCAGCATCAAACCTCTGTTGACTTATAGATATTTTTTGATGTGAAAAGTCCAAGAGGATATTCTCTAAAAACCTTCAGTCTGGATAGTTACCAGTTATCTTACTATGCTTATCACTGGGCTGTAGCTATATAGACAAAAACAGTGTCATACAAGTGAATGTCATTATAATCCAATGAAGTACAGATGTCTTACTACCTTGTATTATGCATCTTATATATTTTTCACAAGTTGAATTAGTTATTAATCAAGATGTTGAGTTGTAAGTTTGGTCCTTACTTATGCTAGACGAGCGGTTCACTAGGCTCCTTTCAATCAATCGGCTGGTCACATCAAGCCCTAACATCTATATGTCTTAGACCTAAAATAGTATTTTGTCTTGATGAAGGAATAGGTACATCATAGCTCACCCCAACTGAGAGGGGACAGATGCACTAGTTGTAAAATTTATGTAGTTCAATTGAGAATCAAAATCATTAGAGTTTCTGCTAATTTCTCCATGATTAGGATTCCCAATATTACTCTCAATAATAATTTGGATTTTGTCATATTGATTAAATCTTTATAGTAATATATAATGGATTGCTGAAAAGTTCTTTGCCTTGTCAAAAGGGAATGGCCAGATATATGTCCTGCTGTTTAACACACTTGACACTTGTTTCTCAACTTTCTTTTCACCCTTCAAAAAAAAAAAAAAATCAAAAAGGAGTAATTTTCTATTTGGTTGGGTTGAGAACTTTTCAGCACTCCTTCAAATATATTTATACAGATATTGATTTAAATATTGATAAACAGTTTCACAATACAAAAAGAAAAAAAAACAGAAATAATGTCCATTTAGTTACAGAAAACAGAACAGTTGATAGTCAGTGGACAATAACAAAAGTTGATATGACACCAATAATCTAATTTATTTTTGACTTTTGAAATAACAAAGTCTTTTCAGACAATAATGAGATACAACAACAATTATTCCTTTTCAAAGTTGATAAACGTCATCTCATAGTCCAAATTATTTATGAACAAAATTTTCTTTGTTGAAAATTCTCAGATAAGAAATCTTTGAACATTCTATTTCTTACAGCCATTCCATCACTCACTTAACCAATGATTAACTGTTATTATTTACATTGTTGGTTTGACTATCATCAAACTTACTCTCCTTACCCCCACCCCTAAATCTCACCACCCTATTTATGGTCCTTTGAGAACAGAACATTCTCTTCTTATCGTGTGCTCTGATGGTCGCTGACAAAGGCCCTTCAATTGCATGAAGTTTCTCATCAGGTTATGGCTAAGAGACCCATGGACTCCGTTTGGCAATAGTCAAAGGGAGGTAACTGTTTAGGTAATATTATTTTCTACATATTTTATGCTGAAGACGTTTTTGTTTTATTCATTCTCCTTGAGTATTCAAATTTTTTTAACTCATTTTTTTTTCATCACTGTTTTTAAACTCATTTTTTAAAAATCTATTTAACCCATAGATGAGAGCCTAACAAGTACTACCACTCCGGGTCAGAGTGGACCTGGAAGTAATGGCTTGAAGGGGTACTCCAAACTCCCCAAAGCTCTAGAATTGGAACCTCACCACTAAATGCAGTTTAATATATTCGGGACACTAAACCCCTCATCCACTGCCCTCTAGCACATATATGATAAAAACGGTTTGGGGTTTTCCATTAAAGCAATAGGATTGGGGCAATCATAAAGGTGCTAGGGCTTGACATGGCCAGTTGATTGATTGAATTTTGTTTCATTTGCATGTGTTATATACACAAATATAGATATCTCCCGATTCACAAGGTTCACCAAATTCAATCCGCCCACACACCGCAATAAAGAGAATGGGAACAGGCCGAGGTGTAAAATCAAATGATGAAAAACTCGTCTTTGCGCAGGTGGCTCCATGCATAAGGAAATCTTGAAAAATAAAATTATAAATAAAACCAGAATTCGCATTTTTCGTCCAATCTAAAACATTCCCGGCAAAAATAAAAAAAAGTTGATCAGTAGGCCATAAACTTGGGTTGTTTTTTGAAGACCATGGCAGAGATACCATGGCAACAGAATAGTTCACATCACAAAAGAAAGCCGGATGACAGGAAACGCTACACCGCAAGTCAGCCGACCTATATCTCTCACTTATGCTTAACCTCATGATCTTGACCGACTGGCAGTCTTTGAACAACTACCAAACTCTATATCATCAATTTACCAAACTGATGCCCACTATCATCAGAAACCTGACTACCAACGACTACTAAAACATCGGATCTTCTGCCCACATATAACCAACTTCTGCATACATCACCACCTCCATTACAACCGACTCAACCACCGAACACCAAGCTTTCTGCAGACATGACTGACTATTACCAAATATTGGACATTCTTCTCAAACCGTTTTCAACCTTATAACCTTTTGTGTTTTTCTAATACAATTGATAAACTTAAAATCTGTGTTTTTCCTTGCCATCATACACTTCATACTAACCCTGTTTATTACACGTTACCTCCTAATGTAACTTGGCATGTAAATTCATTTCATTCCTAAAATGAAATGTAATTGTTGGTAGGTGGTGACGTCTCTTCCACTTCCAGAGATGCTTGGAATATTTTTGCTTTACATTGATCAGGAAAGTCAAATTCATCTAGAAAGCAAATAAAACCGGTATCTGCAGAAGTACCTCCTCCCCTCAAAGGAAAGACCTGGAATTTTTGGGTGGAAGATATCTATAAACTTTCTAGACTAAGAGGCCAATCTTGATAAAACATATGAACTCACTTGATCTTAAGAAATTCATTCTCGGGTGTCTGGAACATTTTAGCTTAAAATTTACTGTGAAGGTCTAATTCATCTATGAAACAAATAGAATTAGTATCCATTGCAATGTTGTAATATAATAAGGTAGAAAAAACAAAAATCCAAGAAGTTATGTTTAGATAAGAGTGGAAAATTTTTTTGGATGAGTCAGCACATCGCTACTTGTTGATTGGTCGATAAATGTCACATGGCAAAGTGTGAAAGAGAAGTAGTGAGAGGAGAGAATGAAAGATCAGTCTGGATGAAACTGTGGCAGGGAGCAAACACAAGATGTGTGTCTATTCCCCGAGGCATTTTGACTTGGGGATAAAATAAATCAGCTCATGAGAAAAAATAAGGATGTCTTGTGATATTATTTAAAAACTAGGAACGGCACGAGACAAGATATCCTCAAGTGAATCCTAAGTTGTTCCTGACTCAAACAGTGAGCATACCATCCAACCCAACATCAGATTCAACAACCAGATTCCATCCTTAAGAAGTAAAACAGAAATAGAAGAAGATAAGTATATTACTATATTAATCTAGGAAAGTCTAATTTATTTAGGAAACAAAAAAGGCTAGGGTGGGAGTCCCTGTACCCAAGAACACACACTAAATGTTTAGTAGCCTTTTATATCATAATAGATATTTAGATGACATGTTCCAGTTATATATCATTACCTAATAAAACATAGTTATACTATCTTTTAAAAATCTGTTGATCTTTGCTCAAATCTTGTGTTATTATTCTTTCTTTTTTTTAAGCTTTCATATCAGCCAGCACCCAGCTCTTCACTTGTTCGTGTCACTCTGTCTCTGAATCTCTTTTCTGTGTCTGTTCTCATATTGTCTGTTTTGTCTGTTGTTGCTCCACATGTCATTTCATATCCTCAGGCTGAATAACAAGATGACATTTTTATGTGCACATATTCTATTGCTTTCACAACAACTTCCCTTCCCCATGGCAACCCCGTGGGAATCAGTGAATCAGAGCATGGTGGAATGATCTGCCCCTATTCGGGAAAATCAACTAACTGAAGATTCTGGCAAACTTTTTAGTATTGTTTGACCATGTGACTTTCTAATCCACTAAAAAGTCATGACCTTGATCTCTCAAATCAAATGACCCAACCATTTTTCAACACTACTTTAAATCATAGTACACTTCCTGTTAATAATAGATTTTGTCAATCTCTTGTGTAAAAATTAATGAAAGATTGTTGCTTGAATACATGACAAATTGGACATTTTTCATTTATATGTTTCAATTTTGTGATAATTTTAGTTAAATTCATTTGAGAAGATTTCAAAGTGTTAGTTCAATATGCCAACCCCCAATAAATCTATATACCATATAGCTCTACTTTAATAGATTTTTGTTTAACAAAATTTGCTTTACGATAATATTTTTCTCCTTGACAATGCTGGGTATTTCTACTCATATTTAAGAATTCTTTGATAAAAGATTATTGTGTAAAATTTAAAGAAACTTTATGAACAAAAAATAATTGTCTTCCCTTCGATATTTTTTTTTTTTTTTGGTGGGAGTGCAATAATCCCAGACTCCTTGATTAAGTGGGAATAGAAGAATCCTTTCTTATTGCTTTTTGTCTCTGTTCGTTGAACAGTAAAGATGCTCCTTATTTTTGTCTTTGAGCAAGGAAGATATGGCACTTTTGATCTCTGTTCATTAAACAAACTTTGTCTTCAAACCCTGGCAATGTACTTTGTTTTGCTTCATCATTGAGATAAAAAGCTACTGGCTAAAATTAAGACTTTTACCAATTGTAACGTTTTCATATACAGCTTATTCATGTGCATATTTCATATTTTGGGACGTGTTTGTGTATTCTTGCAATCCTACTTATATGTTTAATATGTATGTATTAAATATTATATGTGTAAATAAGCTTAGCTTATCTTATCTTTCCTTCCTTCTATTCAGTGTTAATGTATCATTGGATATACTGCTGCCAATATTGGACCTTGGTTTGTAGGGATAGAATGATATTGGTAACAGTTGGTGCTAGAGAATTTTTTTAGTAATCACTCCAAAAAAACAAAACAAAAAACAATAGAGAAATGTGATGATCAGTCACTAGTTTTCAGAAAAGAGAATGCTGGGAACTTCTGCACACATCATCCTTTTATGATCAGTAAACAATATAGATTATTTGGATTTCTCTTTAAGGACAGGACAATGTAGACAATGCAACACTTTCTATCTTGGTTGATAATCAGATGTTAAAATGCTAAAAATATTTAGCCAAACTATATGAGTATCATTCAAGATAAAAAGTGTTATTCTAGAACAGTAAGATATAAGAAGAACAAATGTTGACTATATGATTGTTATTAATAAGCAGATATCTCCTTGCAATATTTTCTTCTTTTTTTTTTTTCAACTACAGACATAAAAGTTCTGAATCTTTGTGCAAATTATATTTTTGACCTTTCTATTGGGTCAAAAACATTCTTAATTGCTTCTTCCCAGTTTGTGTATTGTTAAAAATACAACAGAATTAATATCCAATAAATAACAAGCCTCAAGGAGTGGTAGGTGGAGGCAAGATGATTGCTTTGACTGTACTCTTATTGGAGAGCAAAATAAAAAATTTTCATGCCATAGAAAATAGTTGTTTTTTTCTTTTTCATTCTTATATCATACAAAGATAGATTGATCAGATCATGAAGAGGTAATGTTAGGAATATATTTGATAAAATGATTGTTTTTAGGTTCATTGTCAGCTATAAGATAAATATTTTGTTTTCTTACTGTACATCCATCCAAATGTGGGTTTAAAATGTCATAGATAATTGCAAAGTCAGTTTTGGCCGCACCTTTGAATTTTTAAACGTTTTTGTACTTCCAATATATATATATATATATATATATATATATATATATATATATATATATATATTAATTGAATATGAATATCTTAGGAATGTATGAAGCAAATAGAAAAAAAAAATCTTTTCCTGTTCACTCTGATGATTGATCAAAGATTTAATGATTGTTTTGTAAAAAAAGACGCACAATACAATATGCATTTTTGTCTGTCTCTCGCACACTGATGGTGTATACACAAAGTCAACAGTGCTTGGTTGCTGTCAGTTTCTGATCTATGCAATCATCAGACCAATTACTTGTTTTGTGATCGCATAGGTTAGAAACTGACAGTAACCAAGAGCAGTTGACTCTGTTTCTATGTTAGTCTAAATTATATATATATATATATATATATATATATATATATATATATATATATGCTCTATCACTGATATTGAGCACTCTTTATTTATGAATATAGTGAACATATATATATATATATATATATATATATATATATATATATATATATATATATATATATATATATATGTGTGTGTGTGTGAAGTATTGAAGTTTTAAAAGGATAACCAAATGTATATTGACATAACAGACTGAAATAAAGGAAATGACAACAAAGTTTTAAGATATTTAAATAATTAGGTATTTAAACCTAGTTTGATTGAAGATATATTTTCTAAAGTTTTGTTAAAAGGAAATGAGTGGCTAAAAGTATAAAAAGGTAAAAGAAATTGTGTGATGTTGATTTCAGTTAATAAATCTAAAAAAACAGAATTGTGAAATTAGTCAGTTTTCTGGCCTTTGACATAAAGAGAAAAGCAAAATGATTTACCAGTTCATTAAGAGATCAATCAACAAAATCTTAACAGCATTATTATCAACTGGGGGTGAGAAGAACATTCCCTTTTTTTTTTTCAAACTTCAAACATAATTCCCTGATGACAAATTGGCATCTTTGTTCGGTAGACGAATGCAAATCAATTTTTCTGTGAATATGAACTTCATTCCTTCCTTTCTTTTTCTCTTGTTCATAAAATAATAAAAAAAAAAGAATGATCAAAGTTAAAAAATGCTTATTGCACCGGGGCAAACAATCACAGGAGTACACACACACACACACACACAAACATGGAAAAACAAAATCAGATGTGCACGTGATACATGATATACAACCATTTAAACACATACACACACACACACACACATGGGATGAGCAGGCAAATATCCACACACATATATGCATATGCATGAAGATATATAGAAATAGGACTTGAAAACCAAAATTTTGTTGAATTTTTTTCTAATATAATTTTTCACTAATTTATGTGCTTTATCTAGACCCTCAATGGGTTGTCATAGTAATATATCTAGAAAAAAAAGTGTTAATGAAAACATTCAAAATTATGCTTATGACCATTATTTAAGCTATAAAATAGGAAGATTTGAACGTATCTGTGTTGTGTGTGAAACAATTTATTTTTAATGATAAATTATAACTACATATTAAACTATAATTAATGAGTGTTCAAATTCTAAAAAGATAAAAATCTTCAAAATTCATAGTTTTAATTAGTTGGTCTAATGATTCAATTCATGATGGAGTGGTAAATAGCATAGGAGAAACTTATTTTAATGTCTGACAGAAAAATGGAATGAAATGCTAAAATATATATGAAAATAAAATGAACAAAATTAAAATATCAACTCATGAAATTAGGTTTCTACTTTACGAGGTTGAATACCACTATAACTAATATATATATATATATGTGAAACACCTGTTGACCTCGGGTTTATCACTGATGACTGAGGCCTAGTATTCACCCAACGGTGTGTTTGTAGATTAAAAACTGTCTAAAACAGTGACTTCTGGGCTTTCCCAGAAGTCACTGTTTTAGACAGATGACGCCCATGAAAATATGGCAACTGCTGGAGAGTCAGCTGATGTGTCGGAAAGACGACAAACTGGGAAGAAGGTTGGCAGCTTAACCTGCAGCTTGCGTGAAGGGGCAACCAAACTTAAGCAACAAAGAATAAAGATAAATACCCCCAGGGATTTCCGAGGGGGGGGGTAACAGACCCTGTTCTGAAAAAACAGACGAACCTAGCTTGCACATGTGGCAAGGTCTGTAAGACCCAAAAAGGCCTAAAGATCCATCCAACTAAAATGGGCTGTCAGACAGCCGATCAGTTCCAACATTGTGAAGGAGCAGAGAGCAGCACTCTTAACCATAGTGTTCTTTTGACAGAACTCATCACAATGAAGCAGCCTGACATGAGGCAAGCTATGAACAACCCAATAAATAAACACAAGGAAGGGGACAGAAAAGAATCAAATTCCACCAGATTCAACAGCAACAACTACAAATGGGATTAGATGTACCTGCGGAAAAACGTTAAAAAATCCAAAAGGGCTAAAGATTCATCAGACAAAGATGTCCTGCCTGTTGAATGGATGAACGCAGCAACACACAGGTGAAGCAATCAATACCACAGCAAATGTAGTTTTGGTCGCGGAACCTGATAAGATGGAGGAGGAGCCTGGACCGGAGTCACCCCACAGTGTTCGGAGCCTCCAAGCGGCAAGAGTCCAACCAAAAAGCAGTAAGCCTGTACAACATCGAATTAAGTGGCCAACAGCCAGTGAAGAATGGCTCCACTTCGATGAGGACGTGGATAACATCCTTAAAAAAACATCAAAAGTGAGTGTGGACCAAAAACTCCAGACTGTGCACCCTAATAACGAGCATAGGTGCAGAGAGGTTTGGAGTTATTGAAAAGGGCAAGAAAGACCACCAGCCGAGACCAAACCGTCACACAGTTAGAATTAGCCAGCTCAGATTGGAGTTAAAATCACTGAAAAAACAATTCAAGTCAGCAGAAGAGGTCGAAAAGAAACTGGCTTTGACTCAGCTTTGAAACATCACAAGACAGAAGCTAATAACACTCAGGCAAGCCGAGCAACATCGTGAGAAGGGTAGAGAAAGGGCCCAAAAGCGTAAGGCTTTCATGTCCAACCCTTTTGGGTTCAGTAAAAGGCTATTGAGCCAAAAGAAGAGCGGCTATTTATCGTGTTCTGAAGATGTCATCAATAACCACTTAAAGAGCACCTTCAGCGACAAAACAGGGGAGAAAGACCTCGGCCCCTGTGAAAATCTAATCGACCCTCCGAAACCATCAAAGGATTTCGTTATCAGGGAGTCAACCTTGAAGGAAGTGAAAACAGTGGTTCAAACTGCAAGATCTTGTTCAGCGCCTGGTCCTAGTGGAGTTCCATACAGAGTGTACAAACACTGCCCAAGGCTTCTTTTACGTCTCTGGAAGCTTCTTAAAGTAATCTGGCGAAGAAAAGCAATTCCCTTTCAATGGAGAGCTGTTGAGGGCATATGGTTACCAAACTGAGAGTTTCTTCAGGATCAGCAACTTCCAACTGGCAACAACTGGAAAAGGGGATAATTACTGGCTGTACCATCTCAGTGTCACTCTTTACTCTAGCCATCAATATGCTGGTTAAATCAGCTGAAACAGAGTGCAGGGGTCCGGTTTCAAATTCGGGAACTCGGCAGCTCCCCATAAGAGCTTTTATTGATGACCTCACTGTAACAGCACCATCTGTCCATGGCTGTAGTTGGCTTCCCCGTGGACTACAACGGCTAATCTCATGGGCGAGGATGAATTTTAAGCCAACCAAGTTGAGATCCCTAGTCCTGGAAAAAGGAAAAGTAGTTGATAAGCATCGATTCACCGTAGGAGGTGTAACAATCCCAACACTCAGAGAAAAACCAGTCAAAAGCTTGGCAAAGATCTTTAATAGCTCCCTGAAGGACACCTCATCTGTCCAACAAATGAAAGACGATCTTAGGGATTGGCTGAATGCAATTGAAAAAACAGGACTTCCAGGTAAGTATAAAGCTTGGATGTATCAACACGGGGTCCTTCCATGGCTTCTATGGCACCTCCTAGTCTATGATGTGCCAATTACCACGGTGGAGTTACTGGAAAGAACCATCAGTCAGTTCCTGAGGAGGTGGTTGCGGATACCCTGGTCTTTAAGTAGCATAGCCCTATACAGCAATTCAACAACACTGCAACTTCCACTCAGCGGAAGAGTTTAAAGTCACGCGCGCAAGGGAGGTGATGCTATACCGCGATTCGACGGACATTAGGGTTTCATCAGTTAATATTAAAGTAAAGACTGGGAGGAAATGGAGTGCACATGAGGCAGTTGGGAGAGCAGAGGCACGGCTGCAACACAGTGTCATTGTTTGCAACGTGGCAGTGGGAAGGGCTGGGCTGGGCAGCTACCACAGACAGCTGTACAACAAGGCCTCAAAAAAAAAATCAGATCCTACTAGGATTCGGTTTCTGGTTCAATCTACATATAATGTTCTGCTAAGTCCAGTTAATCTATACCTGTGGAATTTGTCAGATTTTCTAGTTTATCAACTGTTCCATGGAAATGGCACTCTGGAGCACATTCTTAGCAGCTGCCCCAAGGCGTTGGGAGAAGGGCGATACCGCTGGCGGCACAACCAGGTACTCAAGGCCACGGCAAAATCAGTCAGTGAGGCACTCCTAAAAGGCAAGAATAAATGCACCCCCCAACAAGAGATCAGATTTATAAAAGCTGGGGAGAGGATTCCTCAGAAACCTCAGAGAGCAGGGGGGCTGCTCGCAACTGCAAGGGACTGGGACCTCCAAGTCGATCTAGGGAGGCAGTTGAAATTCCCGGAAAAGATCCTCACCACTTCTCTCCAGCCAGACATGGTTTTGACATCGGAGGCAACTAAGCAGGTGGTGATATTAGAACTTACAGTCCCGTGGGAATATAGGTTAGAGGAGGCAAATTGTAGGAAGACAGCCAAATACCAAGGGCTTGTGGCCGAATGCAAGGCCCGAAATGAACCTTTCGAGGTTGGATGCCGTGGCTTTACTGGCAGGTCACTTTTGAATATGTTTAAGACCCTTGGCATTAGGGGCCAGCAATGTAGGAGAGCCATAACAGGAGTTGCTGAGAGAGCATCGAGATGGCTCTGGATCCGCAGGAGCGATGTTTGGATAAGTGCCACTAGGGCGCACCGGGAATTGATCCGTCTGGTTGGGGTCTCCTGTGCGAGGGTGTATGGTGATTAATGACCCGAATCACCTGTTGACCTCGGGTTCATCACTGATGACTGCGGCCTAGTATTCACCCAACGGTGTGTTTATAAATTAAAATTTTAAAAAATTATATATATATATATAATGTTGTTGGTTGATGTTGAGTCCATGTATGCTTCTTTATAAATAAGTTGATAGCTTATAAACTTTGTTCTTGTGAACATTGTTTTTTGATATCATGAAGCATGTAAAATGAACAAATGAACAAAAACAAAAAAACAAAGACAACAGAGTTTCAACATCCAATTTTTTTCTCGCATTGGGTTGATTTCACTTTTCCACACACTAGTCATAGTCATTATAAAGGGTGAAGGTCACCCGAATTATTGGAATAAATCAGACTCTGTTTTTTGTTTTGTTTTTTCTTTTTGTTCACTTGTTCATTTTCCATGCTTCATGATATCAAAAAACAACGTTAACAAGAACAAAGTTTATACTCAATTAACTTATATATATCATCATCATCATAGTCATCATCAAGTTAGGCTGATAGCACAGATTCCTTTGACTCTCTCTTGCCATTCATCTTTATTTGTAATTACCCCTTGCATGTCCTCTACATGGCATCCAGTGTCAGCACAGAATTGATAAATGTAAGTTTTTAATGGTTGGCTAACAGTGGTATGTACATATACACATGTCCACTGGAGATTGACACAAGTTCATCCTTATTTTTCCAGCAATGGTCAGTATGTTCAAATTACTTGGATAATTTATGTGATAGAAAGTAAATGGTTGTATTGCTACTGTGTTGTTTCCAGGATTTATTCAAAACAACATGCAGCATCTTTGGTTAAAGACTAAATGGTGCAGCCATACATGAGTGCTGATATGGCTACAGCTTGGAAAAATTCCAATTCTATTTCATCAGAGAGATCAGATTTCCATATAATCAATAACCTATCAAAAGCAGTCCATGCCTTTCCTCTGTGTGTGTGTGTGTGTGTGTGTATATATATATATATATATATATATATATATATATATACTTCCTAAGCAACTATTCTATGGGGAACTTGTAAACGGAAAGCGTTTGGCTCAAGGGCCCAAGATGAGATACCCTGAGATTGCCTGAGGTTGACCTTAAAAAAATGTAACATCGATGAGAAGACCTGGGAGAGTAAGGCTCTGGACTGTGGACAGTGGAGAAGGGCTTTACAGGAGGGTACAAAAAAGTTTGAGACCAACCATATACAGCATGAGCAGTTGAAATGAGATATTAGCAAGAATAAAAAAAGTAGACAACCAAGGGCTTCAAATCGGTCTACTATGTGACCAGTGTGGAAGGCTATGTATGAGTAAGGCTGGCCTGATCAGTCACCAATCTGTGCATCGGCGGGATGGACTAATAAAATACTCTGTGCTCCCTGGAATTACCTGTAAATGTGGGAAGATGTGCAAGACTTTGGCAGGACTAAAGAGCCACTTTCGTGCAGCTCATTGTTGAACTTTTTGAAGCTCACTGTTATATTCTTTGAACTGTTGAACTTGTTTTTATTTGTTTTATCAAGCAATGGCAATGCTTGAACGCGAGTTTGCTGTCATATATATATATATATATATAGGCTTATTTCATCAGGAGAAATTTTGTACCTTTTTCTTTTAATGGCACAATCATCTACATTCAATGGATAAATAAAAAGGAAAAATATGTCAAAAGTAAAGGGTGATGTGTAAAAGGTATAATAGCTAATATGTTATGCATTATATGATGCAAATTAGGAAGTGTCCAAGTCACCTGTAGGGCCTAGCACAAAGTCTTTGCTATGCACTAGTATATATAACCCTAAGAAATATAAGGGTATTGTAAACTTTTTAGTTTAGTGTAACCAGCATTAAACATTTTTTTCCCCAAAGATATCTTTATTAAGTCTATTGTTCTATATTGGATGTTACCTAATGTAAATCTGGTTTGGTTTTATCTTCTCTGCTTTCTATTATTCTCATAGCACTTGTACTTCTTCAAAATCTACTTTTGTTGGATGATTGTAAAAACACAAAGCTATTGATTGCAATATACCGTTTTCATTTGTGTTATTCTGCTGTATATATATATATATATATATATATATATATAATTACTGAGTTTAAAGTTTGATAGTGATGGATATCTGGGATAGAACATATATATATATGTGTATATATAAGAAAATAGAAAAGCAAACTACTCACCCCCAAAAAATCAATTTATTCTTGATGGTGAAGTCGATGTTAAAACATTTTGGTTTTTATTATACCTTCATCAGGATAGAAAAAGTGTTGTCCGAAAGAGTGAGGGGTATTTTTCAAAATGATGTGAGATGAGAAAAGTGTATACAGAGAAAGATTGATCACCATTTTGCGAGCATTCTTTTCTAATATTATAGATTGGTGGAAGTGAGGATGTTTAAATTATGTGACATATTTCTTAGAGATATGATAGATTCAAAGACGAGAAAAATATTAATTGTAAAAATTTCTGAGAAAGAAGAAAAGGGAAAAAGGAAAAAGAAAACAAATAGACCATACGTAATTAAATTAGGATTTGTTTTAGAAAAGTCCTTTATTCAAGTTACCTAATCTAATGTTTCGTTTGTGCTCATATTAAAGTTTTCACAAAGTTTCATTGATGTTTTTTATTGCAGTCTTTGCATGGAATTATATAAACTCCAGTGTTGGATTTTATACATTGGTAAAATTTTGTGTCAAGTAAGTTTCAAATAGTTTTAGAGGATAATATGACCATTTTAATACCAAGGTTATTTAAATTATTTTCTATGAAATTAATGGAAGAGTTATTAGGTAAAATGATGTTATACTATGATACTAGCTCATATATATAACAAAAGATTCAGACAAATAACTAGGGGAAGTAGAATTGTTCTTAATATGTAAAGCTGATTTCTCTGATGAAATAAAATTCTTCCAGACTGTAGACATATCAATAGTATTGTATGGCTGCATCACCTAAACTTTAACAAGGCACTTAGAGAAAAAGCTTGATGGGAACTACACAATGATGTTGTGTGCTGTTTTAAACAAATCATGGAAGCAGCATGTCAAAAAACAGTGACTGTATGGTCACTTACCTCCCATCTCACAAACCATAAAAGTAAGATGAACTGGCATGAACCTCAAAATTCCTGATCAAACATAACTTTTAGCAAAAAGTTATATGAATGGTAAAAATATTGAAAATATTTGTAAAAGTATGAATACTCATAAAAGTTTGAAGAAAAAACAATTCATGATTCCCATTACATCAGGGAAGCATGGTGTTGGGTGGGGGTAGAAATATCATTTTCTGTGGTTGCTCTATTACAGCAACTATCTGGAAACTGTAGGATTGCAGAGAAAATGGATTTGCTAAAATAGCAGTTGATACTTTTGAAAAAAAAAACCCAAAAAAACTTCAACCCTCTGCTATTGTGCTTGGTAGGTGATAACAACTTAAAACAAACTTAGAAAACAAGAAAGATTTAAGAAGAATAAAATTATGATAACGGAATAAATAAATTCATTCTTTATCCAAATCTTCATTCTTTTCCTCACTTTTTCTTTCTCTATTTTCCTAGTCTCACCCAAATTTGTTTTCTTTCTTCCCAAACACACAAAATATCTTTTTGAAATTATCTGCTCTTATCTCCTTTTTTATTTATTTATTTTATTTTCACATTTTCTCTCTTTTTTAAGTTCAATTTTTATCTATGCATTTACCCAACCCCTCCTTCACAATCAGGATGTGACACAAAATCAATTCTTAAATAAAGTACAAATGGTTTGAATTCAGAGGTTCCTTCTCCTATTTACCCATAGCTGGTAGAGAGAGAGAGAGAGAGAGAGAGAGAGAGAGAGAGAGAGAGAGAGAGAGAGAGAGATATCTGTGCCTTTTTCCAAAAGGCATTCATTCAAAGTGAAAGACCAACAGTCTTGTCCAATATTTGTTGAATGAAATAAAAGATTGTTTAATCTGAATGCTTTTAAATTATCAAAATTCAAAATTGAGAGATGTAAATATATAATCAAAGGCTAAAGAAAATGTCTTATTAGCAGTGATTGGTGGCAAATGGGGTCTTAAATAAGGATTAGTTGAAGGTGTTGAATATTTTGGCAAATCTAATTAAATGCTAAATATGGAAATAATAATTACTAGCAGGACCTGTGGATTTACCATAGTTTGATAATTTGATTATTACAATGTTTGATATTTTTACTTAAAAGCTATTGCTAAATAGTTCAATATGTAAAAGTGTAATTATCTTGATTTAACTCTCTCTCACTTTTTTTCTTCTTTTTTTTCTTTATTTTCATCTTTTCTTTATGTTTGATTAAAACAGATAAGTATTATTGCTTCTTTCTTATTATATTTTTCTCTGTAGCTTATTCTTTTTCTTCACTCTCTTTCTTTTTAATAAAAAACGAATGGTCCATTATTTAGATGAGGTGATGACACTCATAAGAAATAAGAATTCAGCAGATAAGCAACACCAGGTAATCAGGAAAACATTTTTGTATTTTATCTTTGATGATTTGGATGGTCCCATTTTCAACCAGTGTTGCAAGATGATAACGGTCATACTTTTAAGGAACATGAGTAGTAATAATAATAATAATGGCTCTCTTTTATTTATTATCAATTAAAGTCTTAGACTATTTCACTAGTTCTAATTGAGTTGATAGATGTCATCAAATTTGAAATTAATAATTGTATTGAGTTACTTAATCACCAGTGAGATTAAAATTCATATCGTAAATTGTCCTAATTGAGAAAGGACAAAATACCATCCATACTAGTATTCTCAAACAAATCCCTCATATTATTTGCATTGAAAAATTTCATCCTGATAGAACTAGAGCTACACATTCTATGAGGAAATGTTTGATAGTGCAAGGTGTTTGACGTTTCACATTGTGGTTGATCCTCTTGTTTGAGTATAAATGAGTGCATAGGTCTTGTATGGCCAATGCGCAGCCAAGCCAGTATTATTTCTTCCTTTCAGCATTTTGGCTTCTATTTTCCTACTGTTGGCTAAATTGATAGTAATTTGTTTCTTGCACTACTATTCCAAATTTGTTGTCATTTTCACTTGATAAATCTTTTTATATTGTTCTTTAGATCTGTATATGGACTTTGAAGTTTTCATCTATTTTTTTATTTATGATATATTTTGCTGCTGAATCAGCTTTGTCATTTCCCGTTATTCCACTGTGACTTGGGATCCAACACATCACAACTTCTTTTGACTCAGATAGTAAATAGTTTACATAGTAACTTGACTATTGATGGGTTGTCAAGTCTTTTATTTTTTTAGCGTAATTAGTACAGATAATGAATCAGAAAATATTATAAATTTTGTGATTGTATTTATTGAAATGATACTGAGTGCTAGATCTATGGCACATGCTTCAGCATTGAAGATGAAGGTTTCACTTGGGAGATGTTTTTTGCTTATTTTCTTGTGACGTATTGCTGCATTTCCTGTTGTGTTTTCATGTTTGGCACAAACTGTATAAATGGTTGTATGACTGAGATAGTTTTCTTTAATTCTATAGAGTTCCTCCTGGAAATTGAGAGGATGTGGATTTGCTTTTTGGAATTTGTATAGGTCTAATATTACTTTTAGGGTTTAGAGTGATATCATGTATAAGCCAAATACTTTTGCATACAGCTATATTATTATCATCATCATCATCATCATAGATGTCAATAGGCTAATAAAAAAAAACTTAGCTCTGAATCCTTGTCTATCATCTTTATTAAAATATGACTACAAGAAAATCTGCTGCTTAAACACACATACATGTGTGTGTGTGTGTGTGTGTGTGTGTGTATGTGTGTGTGTGTGTGTAATGGAATGCAGAAGATATAATAATGGCTCAATTTTAGCTGTTGATATGACCTAATTTATTGCCAATCATTTTTCACTGAGGGATAAATACTTATGCAAGTTATTAATGCTAATTGTGGAAATAAAATAATCAATAATATTTATTTTTTTCTTATTTATTATCATTTCTTGTTGTAAACTGTTTTATTAATGTTAATTAAGTTGGTAAATGTCATGAAATTGAATTTGGAAGGATTAAGTGGAGAAAATTATATAAGGATCAAACGCTTTTGCATACAATTGAATATATATATATATATATGTATGTATATATATATATATATATAATATCAAGATATGTGTTTGTAGGTATAATTTTCATATATACTTATACATACATATAGACATGTGTGTATGTCTAAATGAATATTCATTGATGAAATCTTTGTCCTAATGATTTCTTCCCTTCTACAAAATCTTAGAATATTTTTCTTATAATTTCCTCATCTCCTAATTATCTGCTTCCCTGAATTTCTTATTTCATGCAGAAGAAGAAAAAAAACAAAAGAAAAAACTGAATAGATCAGTTGATTGTCCTAATTAACTATGATATAATCAGTTGAAGAACTGGTAACTTTCACAAAATGTCAGTTCTGCTATTTATAAGGTGATCTCAAATTGTCAAGAACATTGAATATTGATATCTGAGACAACAAGAATAATTGATCAATTTATCATGACACCATAAATAAGGTAAAAAGAAAAAGTGATCATTTTATGAGCAGTTATCTGAATATTGCATTAGTTCAGTAAATAATAACATCATGATATTTTCCCTTTATTAGAAAAGTCAGAACAAAATAATAATAATAATAATAATAATAATAATAATAAAGTCTCTCTTAATATCAAAATGAATACATTCTTGATAATTCCCAACCACCAGACTTAAAGTATATGGTAATTTTTGTATCCTCCTTGACTGTCACGATCAATTGCAAAATTTGTCTCCTCAATAAAAACTGTTTCAGTGGAATTTTTGGCTCACAAGTGTATGGTCACTTTGTGTGGATTTATTTAGACTTTTGACTTCATATAAAAGAGAAAAGCTGGGAAAATATCTGAACTTTATGAGAGATCAGAAAGAAATTCTCAAACAAGGAGATAATTGGAATACTTGGCATGATCCAAAATAAATTTGCAAAAATATTAGAAGAAATAGAATTCTAAGGGGAAATTAAAATCACCGAAATGAACTTATTTTTACAAATAATCAACTTTCATTCAAGTCTAGAAATTCCATGAAAACTTCTAAAGTATTTACACAAAAAGAGGGATAATTCTAAAAAGGGTAAATTTACATTTCAAGGAAAAGCCTAATTATGTAAATATATTTGGGGTAGAAAACGAATATATTTACCTTGCTGGCAGTGTGGGTTAAGCAGTTAGTTACTTACAATATTGAGTGGGATTATAGGAGCTCTTTTAGACACAAGACATTCAGCTCAAATTCTCAATTCAAAAGGAGGTTCTAAGTCTTTTACACTGGGAGTGTAGTGGTATCTTGCAAGGTGGAATCATATTGTCCCCTTTGTGAATGGGCATGCGATGATAAACATAAATGCACCTTGCTAATCTAAACAAAACAAAATAACTATTTCATTTGATGATCCATTTTTCATCACAACACTTCAGCTGATCCATTCTTCATCTGATCCATTCTTCAGCTTTCATCACTTCACCTGATCCATTCTTCAGCTTTCATCACTTCATCTGATCCATTCTTCAGCTTTCATCACTTCAGCTGATCCATTCTTCAGCTTTCATCACTTCATCTGATCCATTTTTCAGCTTTCATCACTTCAGCTGATCCATTCTTCAAAGAGCTGCTTTAAGAAAATTCAAATATATATGACAGTCACTTTCCATTAACTATGGAGATTTGGTGGACCTGATGCTTTCAGTGTGACTTGGCTATAAGTTGCTGTGGCACAAGGTCAGTAAGTATGGAATGCCCATCCAATGTGAATCAACCTCACTGGTAATGGTCTGCTATCCCAGCTTGTTAATTATTATGTCACACAAATGTGTCAAAGATAAAAATCTAATAAACATAGAACATTACTTTCTCTCTCCTCTATTAGCAACAATATGTGATAGGAAATATACCAATTAATGTTCATCATTGTATTGTTTATAAATTATATATACAATTTTAAAATTGAAAATACATATTTTTCTTAGAGAATGATAAAACGACAATTTAGAATTGTTTTTTTTTTTTAATATTTTTTGGTGATTTTTTTAATATTAGGAATAATATGTATATAAACAATAGTTTTAGGGGGGGAGTTTTAACAGAAAACAGGTTATTTATTGAATATCTATATCTTTGGAAGTGGCATGCATTTCAAAATCCCTGATCAGAAAGATTTTTTTTTTTTGAGCAAATGGTTATATTGGAGGAGTGACTGCTTATCTTTTTGAAAATAAACCATAGTTAATATGTGTAAGTGTTTGCAGAAATTAAGAGGTCTTTCTTACCAGCTGAGTACATTCTGTCTTGACTTGCATGGGGGAATGCCTATGTCTGGGCGAACATCATATTTATTCATGAAAATAAATGCACCCCTACCTAAGAAGGTCAAAAGTAGTTAATTATAAATTCTCTACAAGGAAATACATTTCTATTTATAATCTGTCTTGACTACAAATGTCATTAGAACTAATGAATGAAAAAGGTTTCACATTAAAAAATGCAGATATCATATTGAAAATATTACAGATGCACAATTGCAAATACACCTGCACAAGCTGAATCACAGCTGCATAGTCTAGAGAAGACAGCAAGAGGCATTGGTCTCTATATAAACCATGAGTTCATGTGTAACAAGATTTAGACATTTCCACACTGGATGAATTTAATAGACCAGTTCATATACACTTAGGTAGCAATATCTCATCTACAGAAAGTGATGTTAATATATACATGGGAAAGGCATGGATTGCTATTAACAGATTATTGATCATCATATGGAAATCTTATCTTTGATAAGAAAAATTTTTTTTCTTCCACACTGTAGCCATGTCCATACTATTATATGTCTGCACCACTTAGACTTTAATGAAACACTTGGAGAAAAAGCTTGATGAATTCTTGTGGAATTAGAAGAACTGACAAATTGTGAGATCAATTAGATGAACGGAGACTACCCAACAATGCCTGAAACATAAACAACAAAAGTATGAGAAGTGTCTACATCCCCCCCCCCCACGAAGGGGTTTCAGTCCGTGTAAAAACAAATCAAAGTTCATCAGTACAGTACATTGTATACATTTCCCCTGCCAAAGGAGATTCAGTCCATGTGAAGGCAGTTAAAGTTCATTGAGACCTGGCTTGCAATCTCTTCAGTGCCCAGGACATGCTTTGTGTCACTGGAGCACGTTCTGTTGAAGTGTTTGAGTTGGTGCTCATGTACTTGGAACCTGGTTGTGATGGCTCAGGGGGGAAAACAGGTTCATTTGATCTAGGTACAGAATTGGTTGAGAGGCCCTTGGCTGATTCTCGAGGATTGGTGACAACAGTGGTCTCTGCCTGAGTATTCATGGATGCTGCACTTGTGATTGGAACCTCTGGATAAAATGAGATTGGGTGAGCATATTTGATAGCACTAGGTCAAAGGAACTTGCGGTTCTGCAAGTTTATGCAGCCTGTTTGGAAGGACTTTGACAATTCTACTCGTCTTGTTCCACCTGTGTTGACCCTGTTTGCTCTGTATGACTACATCTGTCCCCACCTTGAGAGTTTCAACATCTCTGGTGCCAATGTTATATCTGCTGTGCCTTTCAGTGTTGCGTTTGGATGTCAACTGTTCTCGTTTTTGAGCTTTTAGGATTCACTCAGGGTGCAGCTTGTAATATGTTGGGTTGGTTGGGATTCTGTGAGACCAACATCATGCATTGGAGTGTTTCTATATTGCAAAAGATCCAGGGCAACCTTGTCAGACTTGAGGGTGCCATTTGTGCCAATCTTGTCATAGAGAATGTGTTTCATTGACTTGACCGTGACTTCGGCCCGTCCATTGGATTGGGGGTAACCGGCGGAGGAGAGTCTGTGTTTGATGTCCCAAGCCAACAGAAATGACCGGAATTTCTCTGAGGTAAATTGGGAATCCCCATCTGAACTTATTTCTTGAAGATATCCATATGTACAGCATATTTTCTTGTGATATCAACTAGGAGCTGACCTGTGGCAAAATGTTCGACGTGATGGATTATTGGCCACCCACTGAAACAATTGACAGTCACCAAGTAGTGGTTATTCTCAATTTCAGAATAGTCCATGCAAATCTTTTGGAATGGATACTCAGCAGGATCGTTGGAAATCAATTGTTCGGAGGGCTGGGATGGTGTGTGCTGAAGGCAATCCTTGCAGCTATCACAATATTGGCTTATGGAACGATGGAGCCCTAACCAAAATACTGATTGGTGGGCACGCAGTTTCATTGAGGAAGTACCCTGATGTCCAATGGGAAAGTGCTCAAGTATTACCTTACGCAGTTTAGAAGGGATCAAGATTCGATTGTCAAGAAAAATGATGCTATCTGCACAACTAAGGTGGTCACGCATTTGCCAATACGGGCACATTTCATCATCAAGCTCCCTCTGAGATGTTGGGAACCCTTTCTGTATCTGCTGAATGAGATTTTGATACCCAGAGTCCTTCATTCCAAACTCATACACTGTATCCAATGAGATGGTGTTTTTGGAAAGGTCACCCAGACCGTATGCTGTGAAAGAAACAGGGTGATATGAGTTGTCATCATCATCAAGAGTTGATTCATGGATTGCAGAAATCTCTGTTATTGATGGGTAGCATGACAGTGCATCAGGGCCGAGGTGCCACCTTCCAGGATTATGAATGATTTTAAAGGACCAGCCAAGAGTACTTTCTTTTAAGCGGAACAACCGTGGATTGTCTATTGAATCTAGTTTGCGATTGTCGAAAATACCAACTAACGGTTTGTGATCAGTTGCAACAATCAAATTTGGGCAGCCCTATGTGAACAAATGAGAGTGTCAAAGGCTCCAAGAAATTGCTAAAGCCTCACCTTCAGTGGAAGAATACCCCCGTTCTGCATTGTTTGTGAACCTTGAACCTGCCAGAATAACTTTCCACCCATCCTTGCAACATGTTGGAGCTTTATTCGTGTCGCATGAACAATGCTGTTGGAGAAGGAGGTGTAAGATTCATAGTGATAATACTTGAAGATAGAACTCCGACAAAGGTTGATAGACAAAACATTTTATATACAGCACAAGAATTAACAGGGTACATAATACATAGAGGAGTACATAAACATACATACAAAAGTAAAAGGGAAAAACATAAAAGTACAGACATGAGACTAAGAATAGTCCATACTGTATAAATCACTTGCAGTGATTAGCCCCAACAAGGAGGGGGTAGACCAGAGTCTGTCTCGTAGGTCGAGCAACAGGAAAAAGAGAAAGAGACGTTCACAGCAGCCGCTTAAATATCAAAAGCCCCTAGCGGGAACCAGCGAACTAAACGGGCAGACAACTCCCAGGCGAATACGAAAATAACGCCTACAGAGGTATCCAATGCCTGTGTAGCTCCAATCTGGCTGCAAGCATGTGGTTTTGTTGAAATCAAACAAGGGGACACCAGATTTTTCACAGTCAACAATGACTCTTTTGGATTGATGAAAGAGTTGGTTGAGGTAGTTGTCCCAGAAAAATTTTTTGTTTGGTTTGATCAGTTCTCGGAATGAAAAGCATGAGAAGTTTTCTACAACACTACACAAATATGCTGTGTGCTGTTTTGGACAAATCTTGGAAACAGTACCCCCTCCATAAAAAAAAGGCAGCTGTATAGTCACTTACATCTTATTACACAAATTATTCAAGTAAGAAGAACAAGACATACTGGACACTGCTGGAGAATTAAGAACAAACTCATAAGTGATGTTCTCCTGTGGACACCAACACATGGAACACAAGTGTAGACTGACTACATTGATCAGCTCTGTGTTGGTACTGGATGCTGTACTGAGGACTTACCAGAAGCAATAACAGATAGGGACAGGAGTCATTGGAATATATGCTATCAGCACAACTTGATGATGATGACTGTTCATTAGTAATGGTTGGTGCAAGTTAATGTAATTAGTTGTGTCCACATTCACCAAAGTCTCATATTAGCTTTAGTATATCCAGTGATACACTAACAGTAAACAAAATGAAAGGGAATTCAAGATAAACACATATAGGACATTTTATACCTACATATAGAAACCTTTACAATAATACACAAATGTCTCCTAACAGATGAAATGCGCACATTGTTTCATGACAAACAGTATATAAAAATGTGTACCCAAAATGGTGAAAAGTTTTACTTCAGTAATTTCTATTTTAATAGCAAAATAAATGACAATGCCATTCGCATAGGTGCTGAGACCAAATCTGTTAAATAAATGAAGATTCAAAAAGAAGTCTTATCTGTTCAAAGAACAGTAACAAAAAAGAATTCTTAATTATCATATGATGTCCAGTTGATAGTTTACTAAAAATATATTGAAAGTAATAGGAAAAATATGAATGCCTATTGAAGCTGTGGCTGAATCTAGATCTACCTATAGTTCAGTATACATCTTCCTAACTTCATGTTTAGCACCTAGTACCACCAATCCAAGAGTTTCTAGTTAAATCTCTCTCCTCTAAGTCTTGTGAATCTGACCTTTACATTCTTGATATTCCTTGTTGAGTCACTTCCCACTCATCCATCCATTCATAGTTCTATCTTCATTCTTCCTATTCATTTACTACATCTCATTACCATATCATTGTTAACCTTTGTTGAGTAGTAGCTAATTTGGTTTTGCATAGGGTGAATCTTTGTAGAAATAAATAGATAAAAAGACAACTGAGAATGTAGAGGTGATGGAAAATATACAAAGAGAAATCTGGATAAATGATTGAAAGAAAAAAAGCTGTTCAGATGAAATTCATCCACTATTACCACCAATTTGAGACTTTTCAGTTTAACCTTTGTCCACCAAATCTTGAGAATATTGTCCATATATTCTTGATATTATTTTCTTCAATTCAAGTTCCATACAAATAGTTTCTCTTCAAGCGCAGTAAAAGTGTAAAACAAGCTCACCCCTGAGTGTTTTCCAACAGCATATGACATTGCTCTCTTAAATTCTAAGGACAATAATTGGACCAGATAGCTGAGTCACTTCCCATTCATTCATAGTTCCATCTATTCATTTTACTACATCTCATTGGTCTTCAGACATCTGAGTTACTCCAGCACCATTGATAAATTCATAGTTCTATCTTGGCTCATCCCTCACTATCATATCATTATTTCTATTCATTTATCACATGTTATTGCTACATCCTTATTACTCTATGCTGAATAGTAGTAATTTATTTTGGTTTCTTTGTTTTATGGCATATCAATCTTCATGCATTATTTAATGCCAAAGCCATCCTTGTAGAAGAACAGTTGTGGTATTATTTAACCCATATCCGGGAGATATTTATTAGCAGTAGTAATTAATTTGACATTGTTTAGATTGAATTAAAAAAACATCTTTTTTTTTAAGATGAGAGTACAGTATAAAGATTCCTCTTGAACCTTAAAATTCTTTTTCATTTTGTGCTGAAGTAATTTTTCAGCCATTTAAATTCTTTATTTTGTAAAGTTGCTTTAAGATTTTACTAATATATCATCATCAGGTCATACTGATACCATGGAATTTGCCATCTGTCTCTATCAGCCATTGCTCTTGGTAAGTCCTCTAGACAGCATTCAGTGTCTGTGCAGAGCTGATGAATGTAAGTGTTCATATGTAGGAGCCAATAGGACAATGTAGCTTATGAGTTCATCTACTTCTTCAATAGTGCCCAACATGTTTAATTTTTCTTACTTGGATGGTTTGTGAGATGGGATGTAAGAGGCTGTGTTTTCTTTTATATGAATAAAAATATACACACTAGAACCACCAGCCAATCAAGATCCTGGAAATAGACTTGACCATGCCACATAGTAGAATAGCCCAACCTGCTATTTAAACCACCTAACAAGTCTGTATTCTCAGAAGCAGGTTCAACTTGCAAGTTGAATATTGATCACTCAACACACATCTCTACAGCTCGGAAGTATTCACATCTTATTTTAAACTAAAAATATCTTAAATTTTATTTCTCTGCAGTTTACACCATCATTGGCTATTTTCACATTTTCAAAGATATAATCAGGACATTATTTTTTTTTTCAGTGATGCTTTCTGTCCAGTGTATAAGAAAGAATTTAAATATTTGTAGTTTTTTATAATCTTTTTTTTTTGTTTTGCTTTTTTGAAATTTAGATGTATCAAATATTGGAGCTGGTATCTATGGATTTATATGGAGCAGGTGTCTACTTTTAACAGTAGTAAAACATGTTTAGTTATTAGAAACATCTCATAGACTGGTTCACAGGTTGAATGTTATTTCATTTATTTGATTTTTCTTTTATTTGTAAATGAAACATGCTTAATAGAAAAACTACTTCCTAAATATAACTTATGTATGTTTCATGTGTATTTTAACAGAAGAGTCTTTTGGCAATTATTGGTAAAACTCAGCAGGAAGATTTTTAAAACTGACTGTTTGAACTTAGATGTTCTTTCTTTTTTTTTCTCTGTTGATGTGTAAAGTGTGAGTTCATATTGAATGAATCTAATTTGCTTCACACATCTGTGCAAGTATTTCATGACGATTGTCCTGTTGGGAGGGGGGGGGTCTTAGAACACACCAACTACATTTGCAGAGTGGTAAGACCCATTACCACCATAAAAAAAATATGATTTGACAATTATTATTAAGGTATTCAAGATACTATATAACTGTATGCAAATAAGTGACTTGTATAGACAAATAAAAAAAGTGAAATTTTAATATATATTTATGTACATATATGATTATGATCAAACATTTACAAATCAATCCAATTTTGGTATTAACTCATGTGGTTGTGTAACATATTGTTTTTGCAAATACTCATCAAAAATGATGATACTAACAATGGCTGAGTAACCATTTCCACCATTTTATGAAAACAACTGATACATCTTTTCTCTCGAACAATGGCTAAAATGGTACGTATTTTCTTTTTGAACTAATATAAAACAGGTTGATATCTCATTAAACGAACAAAACTATTTCAGGATGAGCAATACCGTTTTGTCCACATTGGGTTTGCAGCACCTTATCACATACTCTTTTAATTGATGTCTTTTGAATTTTGATTAGTTGTGTCAGATATTTTGTGGCAATTAAAATTTTTCCCCAAGATTCTTTTCATTGTTTACTTGGAATCTTTTCAAATATTTGCTATAATTGCTTCATTTGAAAATCTTACTTTTTTTAAAGATCTTGACAGCACTGTTATATGCAGGAAAGGCTACAAATATTATATCATAATTATAGAAGAAGCTAAGTGAAACAATGATTGCTTTGCTTCAAGCAGTTTGTAATAAAACTCTTTTGTTGGAGATGATAATGAAGAATAGGGATAATTCTGTAGATTATCATGGCAACAACAATTTGTAGCAATCATTAAAAAACAGTAATCATCTTTTGCACATGGCTAATAAGGAAAATACTTCCACTATTCATTTAACTAAGAAGACAAATATTGCCACTACAAGAAATAATTAGATGAATACATGCAATAAAACACATTCTAATGATATCTCTTATTATAATGGAGATTATCTGTCTGTAACCGAAACTATGTCACAACTAATGTTACAATTATCTTAGTTACTTACATTATATTCTCAATAATTATTAAATAATCATTATTTAATCTTATTAAATTCTGAGTCAGATTTCTCGTAAGAGATGTTTAAAATCCATCAATGTGTATTATATATCACAAAGAAATAAAGCTTTGCATCCGTTGTGTGTATAATGGATTTAACATATTGGTTTTAAGAAAAACAGGTTTAATGAATAATTAATTGGTATTATTGATTTGTTATATTATTTCTTTTAATTCTCAAATGTATGAAAAGCAATCCTATGTATAATTTTATATAGAAATCAATAAAAATAAAAATAAGTGTAATCTTATTTAGTTTTGCTAGTCTTACTAATTAAATATAATATTTCATTACATTAAGATTTACATACTTGTGTCTGGAGTGTACATATTTTCCTAGTAAATATGATGATCATCATCTAGTCTTGCTGATAGCACAGATTCCCTTTACTCCCTCTCACCATCTGTCCCTATTGGCCATTACTCAACAGATCTTCTACCCAGTATCATGTGTCTGTGCAGAACTGATGAATATTAATTTTTGCTTAAATAAAAGACTAGCAGAATTGGATATCAGAAGAAGAATCAAGACTAAACAGACTACAGTATTTTAAAAATTGGCCAGAATACTCAGAAGTGTTCTGGAGGCCTGAGTAGACTTCCTGTAACTCAGATTCCAGTGAAAGACCACTAGTTAGAAGTGGTGTAAAAACTCCCAAAAGAGTGAAAATAATAATAATAAATTAAGAAAATTTTCTATGCCCAGCACACGATTGGAAAATGTGCCAGAAAGACAAAAGGAATAAAGGTTATGCCAAATAATATTAGAACGTTGAAAGAAAAAAACAAAAAGACAAACAAGTGTTGCTTTTGAAATAAAAGCTCTTTCATTCTTAATTGTAATAAACAGTCATGACTTACTTTGAAGAAAAGAAGAAGAATAAAAATCAAAACACCTGATATAATAAAGGACTTTCAAGAAAGTAATTAATGTTTGGAAGCTTTGTGAATCAATATCAGACATGCTATGATTCAACTTTTGTAAAACTCAGAAAATACAATGGTTGGAGGGGGGGGGGTAAAATAATCCAGATTGTCTGTCTGTCTGTAACTGAAATGTCATCACCAATATAATAATTCCCTTGGTTATTTATATAACATTCTCCATGAATTTATTTTCATTTAAATCTTAATTATTGATAAGATTGTTTTATATTATTAATTCTGTTGGTCTTAACTATATGTTAATAATATGCAATTGTATATATATAACTAAATAGCATTTTATTGTGTGAATAGGAAGGCTAATCTGTATTGTTCTTAAAAATTTGACTTGGATAAGTATTTATTTGCTATTATTGATTTCTAATTGTTTTATTTTAATAGACATGAGAAGAAATTATTTTGTTAAATGCATTAACAAAAAGAAATAACTGTAATTTTATTCTTTACTGTCAAATTTAGTTAAATAGTTGAATTAGGAAAAATTAGCTATGAAAGCCAAGATTGATGGGAATAGTTAACACCCAAGCTATTTTATTCTTTAATTATACTATTTGAGATCTATTCATATACATCCTTATTTAGTTTTGTTAGTCTTTCTAATTTGATATAATATTTTATTATATTAAAACATAAATACTTGTGCTATCGGGCATATATTTTTGCTAGTAATAATAATGATAATAATAATATTAGAAATATGGTAATAACAATTGTAATAAAACCACTAAATCTTGGCCTGAGAATTTCAAAAGTTGTAGAATCATACAATGACTGTCATTCCTATAATATTTTAGCCACCAGAAACAGAAAATAGTGATACAATAAAAGACTGATACAAATAAGAATTAAAAAGAAGGCAAAAATTCAGTAAAATTCTGTAAAAATAGCAAGAAAAGATTTTTTTAGAAAAAAGAAAGGAATTTTGTGTCCTAAAACAATTCTGAAGAAAAAAAATTGTTAAAGAAATGAGACAAAAGTTTAGAAAGGATTCAAAGTTGATGAATAAAATGATGTCAGATGATGATGATGATGATGACAAAGATAGAATGTAGTGAGAATATATATATATATATATATATATATATATATATATATATATATATATATGTGTGTGTGTGTGTGTGTGTGTGTACACACACTCATTCTCATAAAAATGAGACTGCAAACCTCAGGGATATTCGTGATGTTGGTGGCAAAAAGATTATCAAGCCAGAACTGTATTTTGAAAAATCCACTGTGACTTTCCTGAAGTTGTATAGGAAGTGGATAAAAAAATCTGAAGATTTGGATGAGAGTTGAGTATATTCATTGCAATGATCAAAGTTGTCTGTCATGCAGAGAAAAACACAATGTTACAAATTTCTTTGCTTTGTAGGATGAAAAATAGCAAGAAATTTCCACAGGCAGAACACATATACACATGCACAAAGAGAGAGAGAGAGAGAGAGAGAGAGAGAGAGAGAGAGAGAGAGAGAGAGAGAGAGAGAGAGAGAGAGAGACATGAATATGATGAAAGGGGAGTGCCTGTATGGTGTCTGAGTACATGATCAAACTTTTTCTTGATTTTTTTTTTGGGGGGGGATGTTAAGATATTCTGGAGATTTCTGTGATTGTTTTGCATAAATCAAAAAACTTTTATATTTATTCTATGTTTAAATATTTTAAGATTAATTTGAATAATTTCAGAAAAAAGTTAAGAAAAAGAATTTAAGAGGACATTTTTGGAACTATCAGATGAATTACTTAACAGAATTTGATGTGTATATAGATGCTGATAGGTACACGTTAAACACCCCTGACACACAAAAATCTAAAATGATACAGTAAAATCGTATCCATACATTCCAGAGTTTTTCTTTTTTCTTCTCCCGCCATTTCATGCTAACTGTAAATTCATTTCAATGTATAATATTAAACGAATTACACAAGATAGGTTACAAGGGTAGGAGTTAGATGGCTTTAGATGGAACCCATAAATTTTCCCAGGGACTCATTCAAAGCAAATATGTGCATTCCTGGATGCACTAAATCAAAAAGCTATCAGCATCACTGTAGATATTATATTAATAGTGTTAAAAATATTTTTTAAAGGTTGATGTGAGAAGAAAGAATAATACATTTTTTTTTGTTGTTTTTATTGTTCTTTCATGCAGTGTTTTTCAATCTGTGATCTGGGAAAATCAACAGCAGAGATCTGCAGATGCTACAAGAGTGTCTTGAAATTTATATTATCAGATTAGTGATAGAACTTCAATTTCATATTTCTAGTTACTAGTATACACCTATGAAAATTCTATTTAAACAGTATCCACTCCCAAAATGTTGGCTTAGTGTAGTTTCTGAGTATCCCTTGTCTCAAAATGCAGACGAAATACTGCTATCTTTTGCAACAACATATTTATGTGAAACAGCATTTTCTGCACTTATTGATATGATAATCAAATAGAGATCTAGACTTGTTGTGCATGTATCTTTGTGAAAAATATCACCAAGAATTGACAATTTGTATCAAGCAAGGCAAGCACATCCCTCTTATTAAATGTCTTTACTCAGTGCAAATATTGGCTGTGATTTTCAGTAAATATTTTTGATAAATTTCATTTTTATTTCTATGGGGGTCTACCAGATTTTATTGTTATTTATATGGAGGTCTAAATAAAAATAAATAATAGATAAACCCTGAAATTGCTTTAGAGAATATTATAACTTGAGATTTGAATATGACTCTTAAAAAATTACAAAAGAGTGTTTGATTTAACAACCATATCTGATCTCTCTGATAAAATAGAAATTCTTCTAAGCTGTAGCCATAGCAATACTTCTGTAAAACTGCACCTCTTGGACTCAATCTGCTTGGGAAAAAAGAGCTTGATGGAAACTACACAAGAATATTATGTGCTATTTTGAACAAATCCTAGAAGTAACACCCTACAAAATATCAGTTGTATGATCATATCACAAACCATCCAAGTAAGATGACCAAGAGATGCTGGGCACTGATGAAGATGTAAAAATGAACTCATAAGTGACATTCTGCTATGGACTTTTACACTAGGACACACCAATGTTGGCTGACCAGCAGAAACTTACATTTATCAGCTCTGTGCAGACACTGGATGCTGTTTAGAGGACTTACCACAAGTATTGGCTGTTAGGGATAGATGGCAAGAGAACGTCTAGGGAATCCATTCTATCAGCATGACTTGATGATGATTAAGTTGGGCTATGACACAAGGACTGAGTGAAGAAATAAACTTAGAAAATATTGTTAAACCCATCTCTCGCTCTCAAGTGGAGTAGAGAGTGTTTTCCTGAAAATTAGCATTCAAAATTCTACCTTTTTTTAATGGAATTGAACATTAACGACTGATGCTAAGGGCATGTCAACTATTGAAAGCAGATCCACTTGAAAGTCTTTTTTTTTTTTAATTGAAATTTTTATATTTATCATCTTCATAATAACTTATTAATAAATTTTAATTAAATAGTTTAGTTTTTCTCTATGAAATAGACCACCCTGTCAGTAGGGCATAGAGTACACTGACTGTATCTCCTGTGTGTGGTGGGGGGTGTCATGCTCTCTCCAAAGGGGGGTCCTGGGTATCACACTAAATTGTATCTGATGGTAAATCTCCTGTTCTGAAAAGTGTGGAGAACCTCTTCTCTTTTATTAATATTCTAATATTCATCATCATCATCATCATCATCATAATAATAATAATAATTACTTGTTGATAAAGTGTAATTGACTTGTTTAGTTTTTTTCTATGAAATATAAATGAAAAGGAAAAATATTTTATTTTTATTATTTCATGATTCTCTGGTGAGTGAAGTTTAAGTACATACACATACACACTATGGAATTTTACAAACTTTTGGTAATTTTTGAAGGTGAGATAACAAAATAAAGAAGTCAGGATCTCAAACTCAATATAGCTTTAAATTAAAAAAAAATGTTTTATTCATAATTTAACAAAAAGGCTGAGACAAGAAAACAAAAGTTGTGCTCAAATTTAATGTAGGTTGTTGTTTCTTTTTTTCTGTATTGAGAGAAAGAATTGCATAAATATTTCTTTGAGTGCCTTCTAAAGTTCATTGGCAGATTAAGAATTCATTACAATAAAGTCTTTCAATATATTGATGTACATTGATTTACTTTGGATCATAAAAAATCTTTTGAAAAAGAAAAGGTGAAAATTGAGTCAAAGAAGATGAAGGTTAAGTAATAAAACTATAGTATATAGTGGTGATTTTAGAAGACTTTCAAAAGTAGTGGTGATTTTAGAAGACTTTCAAAAGTAGTGGTGATTTTAGAAGACTTTCAAAAGTAGTGGTGATTTTAGAAAAACTTCAAAGGTTAAATCCTACTTAACGGATATTAATTCCAACATCGTATGTCACCCCACCGAAAGAAAAAAAATACTAAAAATCAAGGAATTAACCAAATTTAATGAAATTTTCAGTGTTGATATATCAATAAATAAACAATATAATGCACCAGTTATTTTATTTGAAAACTCTTACATTTTTTTCAGTTCAGTTAACTTTGAACCACATATCTTTGAGGCATAACACAGATTCACAAACATACATGGTTCAAAGTTAATTGACCTGAAAAAATGTAAAAGTTTTTAAATACAATAACTGGTGCATTATATCTTTTATTCATTAATATCAATTCAGTTAATACCTTGATTTTTAGTATTTTTTTTCTTTCGGTGGGGTGACATATGATAGTGGAATTTATGATCGTTAAGTAGGATTTAACCCATTCAAATGTATTGGTGATTTTAGAAGATGCACAGTTTAGTGGAAAAGATCAATACTGCTATTGTGTTAAAAACTCTGTCCAGAACAGCATCATTCCAATATAACATGAAATGAACACAAAAATATCTCTATGTATCAATTACAGATTCACCAATCTTAAAAAACAACATTTCAACAGCAAATACACGGTGTGCACTGGTCTAAGCAATGATTGTTATTGATTGTATCTGAAAAGAAAATGGTTAGATATTAGCTAGATGGAACTACGATTATCACTTGTGTTAGTTCACTTGAACTACATAGGTGATAGTTTAAAATATGAGAAGTATTTCTGTCACACATTGTATTAATTAATGAAATTAAAAAAAAGGCAGTAGATGTTCTTTAAATAGTTTTGATATGAAGATCTTTTATCTTCACAAACATACACAATTAATGAAATAGTTATTGTTGTAAATAATGGAATCGATGGCCCAAGTTTAAATCCTCAACAAGGCTATTTTGCATTTCACTTCACATTAATGCCTTTAGGAAATGGCATGAATCCAACTGTTCTCTCTCCCTAGCTATGGGTAAATAGTGGTTAGGCAAAGAGTCTAAGAGAAGGAAAGCTCTACTTTATATAGTGATTATTCATTCATTCTATCTTTGTTAATTTTCTTCCATTAAAATCCATTTTTCTTATTCAACAAATGTTGCAATGTATATTTTTATAGATATGAGTACATATGTATGTATATATCTGGGTATATATGTATACAAAGTGTGATCAAAATGTAAGGAGGTAGAATATTTAACTTTCTAAAATTTAAATGGGCACCACATTTTTATATAGTTGGGTCATCTCAAAAAGTATACATGAGGATGGATTTATGAGAATAGGGTGTATTCCTTATCTAGTTCTTACTTCTTTTGCTTATATATATATATATGTGTGTGTGTGTGTGTGTGTGTGTGTGTGTGTTTATACAAATTCAGAAGAGAGCTCAATATACCAAGAACTGAAAGAATGGAAAATAAGTCAGCTACCAACTAAGCCTGAAGAACATAGTTTGAAAGACAAACATCAATCCCTACAATAGCTAAAGAGTAAATGGGAATTAAAAAAAAAACCTCAATTGACACTATTTGAAATGACTCAATGATGGTGTGGATCAAGTAAAAACAAAAAGATGACTAAGAATAGTTGTTCTGAAATCTGAGACTGAAGGTTTCTTTTTTATTGCTGCTCAAGACCAGTGAAAAAAGACCAATTATTATGAGAACAAGATCTTGAAAGATGGTAATAACTCTTTCAGTTTCCCTGGTCCACATCAACTGGCACATCCATTATTTTGTCATTCTTTCATTTTTTCAATTGCTAGAATGATCTTTTTCTATTTGTTACTATGGCTGAACATATATCACTTGCACAGTTTCAATTGAATAAATATGTGTACAATGTACTAATAAATCCAACGTAATTACCTCCCCTTGAATATCTCTCTATATAAAAGCAACCCTCTGACTATGTCAGATCGTAGTCAGGTAAAGTAAAATAAAGCTTTCTAAAGTCTAAAACACTGGTTCTCTTTTTACTACACACAATTATATCCTACAAGATCAACTTGCTGTATTCACTTAGTATATCATTTACTTTTTTATTACAAAAAAAATATTGTTATTTTTTCTATATTTTGCTAATACAGTGCTACTTTGACTTATGAGTTTAATTCAGCCCAAAGAAAAAATGAATTGAGTGACATCTTGTAACTCAGAAAACCTGTATGTTGGGATACTCATAAGTCAAGGTATTATACATTGAGATAATACTTATATTGATAGATAGGTCACCTATGGTCTAACCTTTCAATTAAATGTCTTTTATCTGTAAATATTTTTAAATTTTGACATTTTGGTCATGCATTTGGCATCCACCAATTATTTCTCCTCAAAGATGTTTTTTTTCATCTTTATTCTGAATCAAACCTCAAAAGTTTCCCTCGTCAAATTGAAGCATTTTTTTTTTTTTGATAAAGAATTGATATTTTACTATCTCTCACTCTGGAGTTTGACATATTAGTCAAAAGATGACACCAACTTAATATTTAGCATATACAACATCAAGAGAAAATAGACTATGTCGTCTCTGGATGCTCAGAATTGGTCAAAACAGAAAACATACAAAAGTACAATAATGGAACAACATACCTTCATTTTGCAATCTGTAAGATCAAAGTCAAAGACAAATATTACAAAGATGAGCCATTAATTGTAACTGAAAACAATGAAGCTACTATTCTCTGGGATATACCAATAAAAACTGATTAAGGAATTAAAGCCAATAGATCTGTAGTGAAGGACAAAAAAGAGATAATGTTAACTCATCAACATGTTATCTCTATCAAAAGAAACACCTACCTAAAAAGAATAACTCTCTAAATATAAAGATCTAGAAAGAAAATCCCAAACATTCCCAAAAGTAATAGATTCTCATGATCTGGTTAAGAAAGGGGTGGACAATACATGAAAAATCACTGGCAAAATCAAAATAGAGGAAGTCCAAAAGATTGTCCTCCTCGGCACTGCTCATATATTCAGAAAGACTCTATTGATCAAAATAAATTCCTCCCATCACCATGGTAGCTCCAATGATGGACACAACTCCATCAGTATAAAAAACAAATATAAAAATCCCTTCAACTGGGAAGGTGTCATGGGAATTTATTTTTTCTTTTCTCCTTTTGTTTTTGGCAATTACTGTTCATTGCAGAGTTTTCTTTGCTACCCAATTTAGAATTTTTCCTTCTCTTAGATTAGTTGCCTGACCAAAACTAAAACCTCCATATTCACCTAGAGAAATGGATTTATGTCTTTCCCAAGTATGAAGTAAAATATGAACTGATCCAAAATTTGACCTTGTATTGCCAAGTCCATTTTCTGTGATGATAACCATTGCATCATCTATGCCTTTCTCTTAATAATCATTATTCATAAATTAATAATACAACACATTTCTTGGTAAAATTATCTTTTTCTTTGAATTTGTAACCAACTTGAAATATTTTCATACTATAAAGTTCCCATTTACAAAAAATTAACATGAAGTTGTTACTGCTTCCAAATTTTTACTTTCTTTCAATTTTGATACATTTCTGTGTAGTTGAAATTGCAATATTTTGGTATGTGCTGGTATGCAGCACATATATTACATGACCAAAGCAGTTTAAGTCATAGAAGGTTTGTAGTATGATGATTGTTGGTGCACTGACACATTGTGCATTGTTTCACTCCATGTGTGATTTGAAAGCAGCACAGATGAATGTGCAATGGAGTCTAAATTTATGAGTTCAAACTGGCATGGAAGCAACCAAAAACATTTGTTGTGCAAAAGGTGAAGGCAAAATTGATCACAGTACAGTAACTTAGATGGTTCAAGAAATTTTGCTCAGAAACGCAAGAACCTTGATGTGACTCTCAGACAAAATCAGGTAGGTCTAAATCTGTGAACTCTGAGGCCCAAGGTATAGAGGCAGCAAATCCAGTGGCATTTTAGAGTCCAGTGTGATTTATCACCTTCACAATCTCAGCAAAAGCATCCAGACTTGATGAATTGCATCCAAGTATTGCAAAAGTTTTGACTTACCCTAGTATTATCAACAAAATGTTTTTGGGGACTGTAAATTAGACTTGTATTCTTTAAGATTCTTAGCAAAAATTTCCCCGAAAAATTTCCCACTTAATTTTTGGAAGAAACTTTTGACAATTTGTGACCATGTTTTGTGACAATATTAGAGTCAGGTAGATAGGTAAGTAGAGAGGTAAGGAGGTAGGCTAGTAGTTTGAAAGGTAGATGGAGAGATAAGAAAAGTAGATAAAAAGGTTGTTAAAGATGTACATAGAAAGTTAGGTAAATAGGTAGGAATTTTGTAGAAATGTTAGTAGAGAGGTTGCTAGGCAAATGGGTAGATTAGTAGGTAGAAGTGTAGTGGGGACATCCAGAGTTTTCCTTCTCTTAAACTGATTACCAAACCAAGGCTAAAGAACCTGGTTTATTCTAATAGTTACCTATAGCTGGGGAGGGAACAGATGATTTCATGCCTTAGCCAAGAGCATCAACATGAAGTGAAATGCAAACAGCCACATCCAGGATTTGAACTCAGAACATTTTCTATAAGGATAAATGTAGAGAGGTGTAATGAGTTGAAAAAAAAAGAGAAAATGAAGATGATATTAAGCATGATGAAAATGGACAAATAACAATAACATTAGAGATGAAATTACGATGATAATAAGTAATAAAAAATATGATGAATGTTGTTGGTAAAAAATAGATAGTTATTATAAAGTGCATTCTCTAAAAGAAAATGAAGTAAAAACAAAAACAAAAGAAAGAAAATGAGAATTTGAGAGTGTGTGGATCCGAGTTGATGTGATGTGGTTGTTGTCACATATACATAAACACAAAATGATGTAGTGCATGTCACCAGTGATGCTTTCTAAGGTGATAATGGTTGCTATGGTGATAACTGTTTCTTCCAGGAAATGGCTGTTGGTAAGGCTGTCATGAAGAATGTGCTTGTTTTTTTTGTTTTTTTATTTTCTCTTTTCTCTTTTCAAAGGAAAGATACTTGTTTTTGGCACGTTCTTGACACAAGTAATTCCTGCCCATCTATCTGGGAGAATCAAATTAATCAAAGAGGTGTTATTTTGGATACCTTATTCTAGACAAATCTCACTCATGAATTATCAGTGCTTCATGTTGCACTAACTTCTGCTCTTCAAGACTTGCTTTCACTCCAAGTGTCAAAAATCTTCAGTTCTAATTTTTTTATCTCATCTATATTCTCTCTCTCTCTCTCTCTCTCTCTCTCTCTCTCTCTCTCTCTCACCTGGGTACAAAATGTGCATGAGGTCTAAGTACTGTTCATACACTCCTTATTTCAATGCATGTGCACATAATAATCTATCTATGTGATCATTTACTGTAATCCACATGTATCTTGAAAACATTCAAACACATATTCAAAGTGCTACAATTTTTTTTTCTGTGTTTAATATATATATATATATATATATATATATATATATACACAGAAAATTCTCTTGTTGGCATGTTTTATTGAAAATTACAGATGAGGATTCAGCTTTTCTTTTTGGCAAACAAGACATCACAACTGTTGTAGGCAGTTTAAAAACTGTCCAAAGTCTCTGTTAATGTAATCCAAGTATGGGTACTTTCAACCATCTTTCAAGGATGTAGGTGCTTCTCTGTTGTGTAGTGTTTGATTAATACTCAAGGTTCAAGGAATTATTAAGCTCAGCATGATGTCATGTCTGAACATATAGGCCATTGGTACAGGTTTGAAGTGTAGAGAATTTGAACAGTTTTTTTAACTTGAGATATAGGCATAGTTGTGATATCTCATTCACCAAAAAGAAAAGCTGAATACTAAATCCTTGTCTGTTATTTTCAATAAAACATGCCTACTTATATATACACACACAATAATTCGATTTTAAATGCCAAATGTGTTTGCAATTCATAAAATCTTTACCGTACACAATGAACAAAAATGCAGAGTAATATTACAATATATTTCAAGCAATAAAACAATGAACTGAGTTGTGTATTTTTACCCTGTTTTATTATTATCTTATTTTAATAAGATAATAATTTTATTATTTCTTGTTTTATTATTATCTTATTTTAATAAGATAATAATAAAACAGAATAAAAAATATACAACTCAATTCTCTGTTTTATTTTTTTATGCTTGAAATATATTGTGTGTGTATATGTATGCATATATGTATATATATATATATATATATATATATATATATATATGAGGGTTTTTCAATCCATAAAATAAGGTGAATATAGCCCAAGGAATTGGCAATAAAAAGCACTGTTTACAGTTGAAACTTTTTCAAGTGTTTCCATTCCAGACTCATAGTGGCAAACCCATTTTTAGTCCATTTGTAAACATTTTTTTACTATATGTTTTTCCATACACATCACACATTCTTATGTTATTTCACATGGTTTACACTTCTCAGCCACAAAAATTCATGATAAACCTCCATTCAAACCTGGAAAACTGATTTGCTGACATTTTGAATAACCTCAAAACAAATATTTTTGCAAGATTAAGATAAATTTTTACCTAAACCATTTCCAAACAATACTGAGTTTGTGGAAAAAAATCCTGAAAAAAATTTAAATCGCTTTTTTCAGAAAGATTCCCCTTAATTATTGAATGATTCTTTCTAGCATAAAATATGATAATTAAAAATGAAATTATAACTCACAACTCAGAGTTTCCGGTTTTATTATCTTATTTCATACTTGAAATATATATATATATATATATATATATATATGAAATGAGAACTGCTTATTGGCTAAGGCAGGTGTATTGTATAGACATCTTCTCTTGACTGGTGGTTGCTTCTCACCAAAATCTCATCTTTTCAACTGGTTGTTGTTTTCTCTCATTGTCCCATGTTTTCTACTGTTATATGACAAAAACATTTTTCATGTGCACATATACTTTATTATCATTGACAAATTTTCTTAGTCATACATTTTTTCTGACTCTGTATGAAATTAGGAATCAGCCAGATCCAAGTTAGAAATAGAACTCTGTGGTTTCTCAGCTGATTTAATCAAAATTACAATATAACTTGTAGCTTCTAAGATTTGAATTACTTGGCGTTAAATTGACCAATAAAAGCCAAGCTTTCAACTGATCTTAAATTGTCAATCATACTGATTTGACACTAATTTCTGCTTGTGGAACAACTGTTTGAAATCTTTTAAAATTATCTACACTCAATGATAGATAAAGCCTGTCTATTATTTAACATTTGTGTATTTCCCATTTTTGCCAATAATTGATGGTTTTAACCAACTAAAGGTCAGAATTTTAAATACTTATTTTTAAGCATGAAAGCTGTGATGCAACACAATCTTTTTAAACCTATTTCCCTCTCATTTACTTTTATGCTAAACTAAACTTAGTAAATATCTATCTGTGTATATATTTATGCATGTACACTTAAATAAAAACATGCATAAACATACAAGAATACACACACACACCCAATTGCCAATTGAAGTGGCTTGTAAGGAATGAGCAGAAAGACAGATTTCTAATTACACCCAACCTTTTCTCCAACCATCAGTGCCATCTAGTGTTGCATGAGTTTCATATGTAAGCAGAACTTTTGATAAATCGACATATCCTTTGCTCATTTCAGTTGCATTTGTATGTGTACCTTTGGTCAATCAAGACTTTGTCACTACCATTTTCAGAAGATGATACCGAATACTTCTAGACACTGTTGTTTCTCCAATCCTCCTGAAAAGTGCTCCACTTGTCAGGCCAGGGTTATTTACGGCTTTATGTTTCATTTGTGACAAAGAATGTTGGAAAAAGATCTCAAATGACACCTATCAGCTTTTCGTAGGAATTGCAACAAATCTGTTCAAAGTTTTGTGGTATCTTCCAGTTATTTTGGACATTTCTAATGTAGATTTGTCTTTGAAAAATTCAGATGTTATAATAACTTTCTTAGAAGTTTTCATTTGTGTCCCATAATAGCCTGATTATAATGACATTCCATTATAGTCTGGAACATTTCTATATTTTGTTAATATTGCAAATGGCCACCATTTATTTCCTGTTGCACAATACAATACAGTTTTTATACAGCCCCTATTCCCATTATACTGTGAACATTTTGTTAAATTCCAACTGGTAGTTTTTGGACAAAATGAAAAAAATGTCTCCTCATTAATAATTTGAAACACAGTGTACTTCAAAGATTCCATTTCTAGAATATCTGTGAAATTCCTTGTTCAAAAGAAATTATTTTGTCAGTCAATGGAGCTTCATCAATTTATGAAGTAGTGGATCAAATAGATGTCTAGCCATATTACCTGGATAAGTGGGGAATGTCAACAAAAATGTTTATAGTTAGAGACTGGGGGAGAGGATGGGAAGAGAGATGGATGATACTTTAACAATTAATAAAACAATATCATATTTCTGTTTTATTATTGAAAATTATCCCTCAATAAGGAACAGACAACAGAGTTTGTGAGCAATGCTTTTTGGTTGGATAGGGAACAAGTATTATCTGTTAACCAATTGGGAAAACAAAAACAAATGAAAAAACCTGTCACAATTGCTTGGGGAGGTAGTTGTAATAAATTTGACACATGACTCTTCTTTTGATAAGAAATGATATTATGAATATCTATGAATTAAACATATACAGTATGAAGATTTTTGTACACAGGGTATACTATAATGAAGTCCCTGAATTTATTAAAACAAAATTTTAAAAAGTAAATCACAAATATCAAACTAGAATTGCAAGAACATCATTTAAATGTGATCAACAGAATACAAATAAATACAACATATTTAATGTTTCATAAGGGGACCAAGTAATGAATGTAAAGAATTTGATTAAAAGAATAATCTTAACTTAGGATCAAATAGATCTCTGATTTTAAAAAGATATGTAAAAGACATGTGGCAGGTCTCTACCCCCCCCCCCAAAAAAAAGAATAAGAGTTAAAAGATCAAACAAAAAAGATTTTGACTATTTTTATATTGTTGTTTATTTGTTACAGCCACTATGAAAGAGTCAAAATGCTATAGACTTTACCAAAAAAGAAATTTGACTCCAGTTCAATGTTAGCTCTATATAACAATGTTTTCCTTACATAATGGCCATACTGATACTTCTAGTTTCTTTAAACTCTAGAAGCAAATTACAACAGTAATAACTGACTTTGTTAAATTTACCAAGAAGAGAGATTGAAATTGCTTGATTGCTTATGGTTTTACAGTGTAGGGAGACAGTGATTGTCTTCCTTGAATAATGGGTGTGTCCATTAGGTGGCTTGTGGACAGTCACATGAAAAAACCCCCCCCCCCCCCCCCGCAAAAAAAAAAGACAACATTTTTGTACTCTTTTCTCTCTTTTTTTTGTTGTTGAAAAGTAGAGACATTTCTTACCTTGCAGTTAAACAATAAAGCCAACATAGCTATGACCATTTTACTGTCCATAATCATCAAGTAAACTTTTTTCAGTTTTTGCACCCCTTCCACATACTGCTGATTCATAGAACTGTATGTGCATATTTTATCTGTTGGGACATAGTTGTGTATTTTTTTCAATACTACTTGTATGCATATTAGGTATATATCAAATGTTTCCTATATATATATATATATATATATAAAAGCCTTTGTTTTGTCTTCTGTTTATTAAGTATTCCTATCATTATCAGGTTGTGCCAACTATGTATTCCTTTGACTCTCTCTCACCATCTGTTCTTATTGGCTATTTTTCTTGGTAGATCCTTTAGACAGCATCCAGTGTTTTCACAGAATTTGTTATTGTAGGTTTTTGCTGGTTGGCCATCACTGGTAGTGAACATTGCTTATAAGCTCATTCTTTACTTCCTACAGCAGTCCCCAAGATGTCTTGCTCATCTTACTTGAATGGTGTGTGTGATGGAAGATAAATGGCCACACAGCTGCTGTTTTGTTGGGTGCTGCTTCCAAATTTTTTTAAAACAGCATATAGAATCCTTGTGTAGTTTCTGTCTAGTTTTTTCTCCAAACATTTCATTAGAGTCCAAGAGGTGCAACTATACAATAGTACTGGCATGGCTACAACTTGTATAAATTCCCATTTTATTTTACCAGGGAGATCATATTTCCAAGTGGTTGATAGCCTGTTAATTGTCTAATGCTAATATTGGTAATAAAACTCATCCAAATATTTTCCCTAACACCAAGCAACCCAATAAGTTAAAAAATATTTTAATAGATTTGGGATTTTGACTTTCGTCTAGACCCCTTTTCATTTATTAGATGGATTTGTATTTAAAAAAAAAAGCATTACATTTTTTTTTAAACATTATTATTATCACTAGATATAGTTGACTAACAATGCAGATGTATTATTCATAGACCAAACTTACAATTCTTGTATATGAATAAAGGAAAGAAAGGAGAAAGTTAAGGAAGGAAAGATAAAAAAAGAAGGAAGAAAGAAATAATATAGAAATGAAGAAAATCATAACAGGATAACACAGAAAGAAAAGAGTGATATAAGGAAGGAAGGCAAGAAAGAAGAAAGGAAAGATATAGGAAGTTAAAGAAGGAAGTAATTGTTTAGAAAGAAAGAAATTTTATAAAGAAAAGAAAGAAAGAATTAATATGTAAGCCACCCATTATAACAACTCAAAAATAAAAAGGAAATCAATAAATTAAAAAAATAAAAATAGCAAATAATGAACAGTTTTGTTTCCTTTTATAACTGAGTCTGTATTTTTATTAGAAATGTTTTTCAATTCTTTGTTGTGTCACTCAAATAAACCAAAAAAACTCCATTGATTAACACTATTATAATTGCCTACTTATCATTGTTCTTGGATTTATTGTACATCATGCGAAGGAGAGGCAGAGAAAGTGACCTCATCCCACAATATCAATGCATGCATGCTACTACATAGGTCAGCAGATAAACCTGTTATTGAAAGAATTCATAGCACACCAGCTCTTCCCATGATGACTGCCATGACACCTGTTCCAACCAACTGATTTCTTCCATCCTCTCACTTTCACTGAATTACTACAGCATAGAGCCGTTTTAGCTCAGTCGGTAGAGTGTTCGGCTGGGAACCTCAAAATTCCTGGTTCGATACCCGCCCTCAACAACTCAGTGTATGTAGTGCAGGTATCTGTGCGGTAAAGTGAGGAGCTGGTGGTAGGTGTGACGCTCCACCTCGGACACTAAAAACAATCTCCTTGGTCTAGTGCCAGTGAAAAGGGGATAGACTCCCTCGCTGTCTGGTTGATGTTGACTTTAGGTCACCCTGACGACTTTTACTACAGCAGTATTAAAATTGAAACTTACAATTGATTTATTATTTTAATTCTGTAATATTTAACACTACTTTAAAAGCAAACATATACATGATATTTTCATGACTAAATATTATATTGATGCAGTTAAGGGCAGTGACAATCTATAAATGTTCAACATTTATTATCAATTCATCAAGATTATTCAAATTCTAAAAATTACACATATCTATATAAGTGAAAGTTATTGCAATCCAACATTGATCAAAGTTTGGACATTAAAAAAGGAATTACTTTTATAAAAAAATATTATTCTTAAATAAGTAAAATATTATTTTCAGTAGTTTATTTTATCTAATTCATTCAATTTTTTTATTATTATATATATATATATATATATATATATATATAATAAAAGAAATTTATATATATATATATATATATATATATATATATATATATATACTTTACTATATTCATAAATAAAGTGCTCAATATCAGCCATAGAGCATATATATCTAAGTTAGGATAGTGTAGACACAGTCAATGCCACTTGCTGACTGTCAGTTTTTCACCTATGCTATTGTCAGACCAGGCCTATGTCTACAATATTGTAACTTATATATATATATATATATATATATATATATATATATTGTTTTTGTTTTTTTCTCAACCTCAGGTCAGATACAAATGCAATTGAGAAGCAGGGCATCATAGACCTTAGCAGCTATGACAGTACAAGGAAAAATCAAAAAGGATTTTGGAGGAATTGATTCACAACTTTTCAGATTCTGACTATTCATCGATTCGTCAAAGGAAAATAAGAAAAAAATCTTGAGGCATCATTTTTGTTTGTAGATTTCTCCAAGGCATTTGATTCTGTACACAGAGGAAAGATGAATCAAATACAACTAGCATACATTCTCCCCAAGGAAACTGTTACTACTATAATGATGCCCTACAAAACTATGAAAGCAATAGTTCTCACCCAATGGTGACACAGATTTCTTTGACATTGTCACTGAAGACCTACAAAGAGGTATATTAGCACCATTTCTATTGATAATTTTCTTATATTATGTGCTATGAATGTCAGGTCTAATGAAAGGAAAAAAGGTTTCACACTAAAAAGGCAAGACAAGAAGCAGATCACTATTACAGATGCAGACTATGCAGATAATCTAGTGCTTCTCACAAATACAACTGCCAAAGCCAAATCATTGCTACATTGGCTGGAACAGACAGCAAGAGACATTAGCCTCAGATAAAACAGAATTCATGTGTTTTAAACAAGATGGCAAGCCTCTGAAATTAGTCAACCAGTTCCCATACCTACATAGCAAATATCTCATCTAAAGAAAGTTATGTCAATATACACATAGGAAAAACATGAACTGCTACTGGCAGATTATCAGTCATATGGAAATTTGATCTCACTGATTAGATAAAACAGAAATTTTTCCAAACTGTAATTGTATCAATACTACTGACAGCAACACTTATATATTCAGAGTTTTCCTTCTCCTTAAAAAAACTCAGTCTGCCCAACTATTTACCATTGCTGGAGGGAGAGTAGTTGGATTCATACCTTTTCCAAGTGTATTAGCGCTATATGAACTGTAGCTGTGTCCAGGATTTGAACTCAGGTTGATGAGTTCCTACATCTCTAACCATTAGACCACACACCTCCAACTTTGTTTCATTCTCTCCTAAGATTTAAAGTCTATTGGTCAACTACTTTTTGATTTGAGGAATCGCAAAATGAGAAAATTGGGATTTTTTTCCTTTACTTATGAATTTTTCTTATTTTTGGCTATTTTGGGTATAGATGATGTTCAACTTTTTGAGATATGACTTCTAATCCTTTAAGACAATTCAATCTTTTAGCAATAATTATTGAGTTCCATAAGTGCAGGGATGACCCACAGGCTTCTTCTCCATTATTTTAAATTTTGGTTCTTGAAAAAAAAATTAACTGCAATTTTTTCAGGGAAGGAAAAGATTAAAAAACAAGTTTCAGGTGATTTTTGGAAAGACCAACTGATGTTTTTCTCTACTAATGAAAACTTTTTATCTGAAATGCCTCAGGGATTCAAATTGACTTTCAAATATGTCATTTTTTGAAAAATCAAAAAGAATTTCTCTGTAACAGATTATACCTTAAAAGATTTCAAATAGTCTAAGCCACAATTTGATTATTGAATACTGGTGTTTAAAAAAGGCTTTACATTTTATACTTTTTTAAGAAAAATATGTCACCTCAATTTGGTCGTAATTTATAAACAAATATTATGTGACTCTAATTTTGTATGTACAGTTTTACAAACCACAACTTTTGATGTCTAATAAAGATATAAAAACAATTTACTTAAAAAATTGGCCAGTTTTTTTATAAACATTTTTATAAACGACATAGTTATGTTATTTTTAGGGACTTTTAGATTTTCTTATTTGTTATAAAAATTTCAAAAAGTTTTTCAGAGTCGTTGGCTATATTCTTTAAAGAAATTCTTGAATACTCTAATAATGTCACTACATTAAAAAAACAAAACAACGATGTTAATGATAACCAAACAAAAGTAATCTTAATTAAATTTTAAATTTCTAAATAAGTTAATTTTATTTGAATAATATACAGTGCCCTACTGAAGTTTGTTGCAAAACCCGAAAAATGCATGTGCAAAATTATTAATTTAATATGGTGACAATTTACTCATCACATGCTGTATGTATATATATATATTATATATATATATATATATATATATATAAAGTAATATCTTATCTAATAAAAGTGATTGTCAACATAGGCATAGCATTGACCGCTATTGAAATGCTATCAACCATATGAAAATCTGATCTCCCTAATAAAAGAAAACTGGAATTCTTCTAAGCTGTAGCCATGTAAACATTACTTGGAATCTAATGAAACTCAGAGAAAAAGCTAGAGGGGATCTACTCAAAGATGCTACATACTGTTTTGAACAAATCTTGGAAATGGCACTATATGGCCACTTACTTTCTCACTTACTGGGGAAGTAAGGACAAACTTATAAGCAATATTCTCCTATGGACACTTACACAACTCTATGTGGACACTGGATGCTCTCTAGAGAACCTACCAAGAGCGATGGCCAATAGGGAGAGTCAAGGGAATCTGTGCCATTGGCACAACTTGATGATGTTGATATATATATATATATATATATATATATTGTATAATATTTGTATATACTAAGTAAACCATGAAATTTCAAAATGATTGAATTATAGTTTACTACTTGAGATCTTAGGGGTGGTTTAGGTCAGTTGGTAGAACATTCACCAGGGATCCACAAGGTTCTGAGTTCACTACCAACCTTCACCAACTCAGCACATGAGTAGGACAGACTAGATCTATGCTGTAAAGCTGGGAGCTGATGGTAGTTATAGCACTCCATTTCAGATGCAAAAATTGGTCTAGTTGAATAGAAGATAGATTCCCTCACTATCCAGCTGATACCAACAATAGACCACTATCGACTTTTTACTACCTTGAATCAATTTTCCTTTTAGGTGAAGTGAGTAATTAGATGAGAGGTAAAGAAATTATAGAAATTTGTCTTGAAAAATGATTATAATATTTAAACATTACTATATTTCATATTTACTTTTATGTAAATCATTTTTCAAGACAAATTTCTATAATTTCTTTACCTCTCATCTAATTACTCACTTCACCTAAAAGTGATTTTCAAAACTGACTCCATCAAGTTTTCATGTTTGATAAAAAAAAAAAAAAAAGAAGATTAATTTAATTATCCAAATGCCATTAAAATTGAAAGAAAAATGCAATTTATGACAAATTTTTATGTTGCTTAATTTAAGTTTAATTACAGCCAGTGATATATAATCATGAAAGTGGGAATGAAAAATTATAATTATTAGATATTAATTGATTGAAGTTTTTGTTGTATTGAGTTGTGAATAGGCAATGATTGTTTTTTTTTTTTTTTTTCAGATTTTTTAAAATTATTAATTGACTTGCCTTCCTTCTGGTAGATTTTTGTGTCTAATGCTGAGATATAATGTTTGTTTATTAGATGCATTGAATGATTGGCCTCTACATGAACTCGGATAAAATAGAGTTTTTGTTTTAAACAAGATAGAGCCATCACCACATAAAATGGCAAACACCTGAAATTAGTAGATTAGTTCACACACTTTGGTACCAATCTCATATACAGAAAGCAATGTCACTATATGCATAAGAATTTGGGGGGGGGGGGTAAACAAGAAAAACTTTTGAATAATTTAATTTGAAATTAGGAAAATTCTAACTACATGTATGATAGATTTTTAATTTGTTTAATACTAAATAGTATGTAAATATATGAAAATATATGGGTATAGTAATTTAAAATCTGAGTTTAAAATGTGTGCATAGTAATATTAAAATCCAGAGGTAGTTGAGATTTTTTAATATTGGATGTTGAAATCTTTAAGCATCACTTTTGCCAAGAATGGTGATATGATTACATAAAGATGAGAGTTCTATAAAATAGAACTCTGATCTTTGTATAATCATGTTATAAAAAGAGATAGTGCAAGCTTTGATCATTCAACATTTGTTTCTATCATGAAAGTAAGCATGGAAGGATTTTGGAAATCAGAATTCTGGTTTGTTAAAATGTTATGCAATATTAGAGCATTAGTTGTATTTCCAAATTTGAAATCTTTCAAATGTTCGTAGATTCTCTTTTTTTAAAATTTCTTGATGTTTCACTGATGTATGCCTTTTTAACACATCCCACAATAAGTCCTGGGCCTAACTAATAAAACAACAACTTTTAGGCAAAATTCAAAGTTATTCATCAATATAATCTCCTTCTAGGATGATACACTGATTCCAACACTTCTAAGAATTTGATGCCTTTTTTTGTAGAACGATTTAATTTTGGCCTCAAAATACACCCCAGTTTCTGATATCACTTGTTCATTGGAGCCAAATCTCTTTCCCTAGAGCATTTTTTTGAGGTCTGCAAACAGTCAGTAGTTGTTGGGGGCCAGATCTGGAGAATAGGGTGGGTGTGGAAGCAATTTGAAGTACAATTAATGTAATTTTGCCATTGTTGCAATCGACTTTTGACACGGTGCATTGTCTTAGTGAAAGAGCACTTTTTCTTCTTCATTTGTGGTCGTTTTTTGGTGATTTCTTTCTTCAAATGCACCAATAATGCTATATAATATTTGCTATTGATGATTCTTCCTTTCTCAAGGTAATCGATGATTGTGCATCCCAAAATACGGAGGCCAAAAACTTGCCTGCTGATGTTTGCATATTTGGTCACTTTGGACGGTTTTACCTGTTGCTGTCCACTCAGCTGACTGCTGATTTGACTCCAGAATGAAGTGGTGTATCCATGTTTCATCCAATGTAACATATTCATGCAAAAAACTCCCTTTTGTTGCATTGAAACAGTTGCAAACGACGCTCTAAATTGTTGATGCAATATTGTATATCTACTGCAAGCAAATGTGGCACTCATTTTAAAAACAGCTTTCTAATTAACAAATGTTCATGCAAAATGGTGAATACATTGCCTTCTGATATCTTCAACACCTCTGCTATCTCATGAAACTTCAATTTACGATTGACCAAAATGAGTTTGTGAAGTTTTTTGATGTTTTCCGGAACAACTGCCGAATTTGGGTGACCTGAGCGTTCAGCATCATTTGTGTCTGTACAACCGCTTTTAAAGTCAGCATACCACCTCTTAACCATTGTTCCCGATGGAGCAGAGTCCAAATAATACTTATCAAGCCATTTCTTTGCTTGAACAGTATTTTTCCCATCAGAAAGCAATGCTTTATCAACACATGAAATTCAGATTTTTCCGTAGTTTGAAATTTGAAAAATTTGTAACTGTAATTTGTAAACTAATAATCTGATTGGGCTCAAATTTTGACACATGCAATTTGAATGTTAGTACTTTATAAAAATCATATGATTTTTTATTAGTCATGCCACCTATGTGTCAGGTCTGGGACTTATTTAGTATTAAACAAATTAAAAATCTATCATACATGTAGTTAGAATTTTCCTAATTTCAAATTAAATTATTCAAAAGTTTTTCTTGTTTACCCCCCCCCCAAATTCTTATGCATATAGTGACATTGCTTTCTGTATATGAGATTGGTACCAAAGTGTGTGAACTAATCTACTAATTTCAGGTGTTTGCCATTTTATGTGGTGATGGCTCTATCTTGTTTAAAACAAAAACTCTATTTTATCCGAGTTCATGTAGAGGCCAATCATTCAATGCATCTAATAAACAAACATTATATCTCAGCATTAGACACAAAAATCTACCAGAAGGAAGGCAAGTCAATTAATAATAATAAAAAATCTGAAAAAAACAAAAAAAACAATCATTGCCTATTCACAACTCAATACAACAAAAACTTCAATCAATTAATATCTAATAATTATAATTAGTCTTGGTAACAAATTTTGTATATACCTGCATCGGAGAAAAAAAAAATTGAAACACCCAAAATTTATCAAAAAAAGTTATTTTTTGCTGAAATATATAACAGCTAGACTTATCATTTTTTCAAAAGATTTCTAAACTTCTCTGTTTTAAACAAAGCAAACTTTCTTTTCAAATTTTCAAAACATAAACTGTTAAAAATTTCCATATTTTCAAACCTGGAAATGCTTTTAAGATTTAAAAAAAGAAATTCATTTATGATGTAATCAATTTCAAATGTTTTTTTGTGTATTACTTCTTTTTCAAAAAATCAAAAGACTGTGTCCTGAAGAAGATCTCAGTGTGTATGCCTGATATTTTGTTTTTATCATTTTATTTTCATTTGTTTTATATTCAAAATAATTTTAATTAGAATACTCTCTGCATATGAAAAAACTTTGATCGAAACATGTGTTGACAAAATAACAACAATAAATTTAATCCAAACCAATGTATATATATATATATTTTTCTTCCAATCATTTTTCAACATCTATATATGTTTGTTGCATCTATGCTACATTTCAACTCATCCAAGCATCTTCTGCTGCCATGATTGTGACCCTCTTCCAAGAGGTTGAAGAGGGTCAAACCAATTTGCCACATGCCTCTCCCAGATGTAACTGGCCATGCATTTCACCCTCTCAAATCTTCTGTTTCTGACACAAAAAACAACAAAAAATCGGAAGATCTCATCAAAACTTTGTTGATGACTGGCACCTCAAAAAAAACCCCCAAAAAAACAACAAGTGAAAGAAACCCTGAAACAAGTCTTTCATTCAACTCACAATAACAACAACAACAACAACAACAGTCCTACTTTTTGTTTTTCCATTGCTCACATCACAAAGACTCTTCCAGTTTGAAACTCTTCCATCAGCTTTCAACATTTATTCCATTTGCCTTTTATTTTTATTCTTCAGTTATATTCTATTAGCTTTATCTCTTCTTTCTCTTTTCTCTCTCTCTCACACACTACACACACACACACACACACACACACACATGTGTGTGTAAAAAAGGAATGCAATCTGTAAAACCAGATTGATATGTTTCACTATAGGAATAGCATAACCTGAATAAATTTATCATAATACAAAAATGAAATCTGCAGTTGAAAGTGAGAGAAGAGCTTGACAGATGATTAAATAAGTGAAAAACTAACAGTTACCATGCACCATGGACTGTGTTTACACTATCCTAACTTAGGTCTACATATGCTCTATCATCAATATTGAGCACTTTATTTATAAATATAGAAATTAAGATCTAATCATTAATTTAATTAAAATTTGTCATATTTTATCAGCATGTCACAGCCTAACTACTTTGAATTATAAGTAGGGCTATTTCTGCCCACTTAAACCTGTGGCATGAATTCACTTCTTTCTGAACTCTGTCTCATCACCAGTTATCAGAAGAGAACATTTTTGCCTCTGGCTTATCATAATTAATGAAGAATAAGTTTGGAGTGAACACTTGGACAAGCCACTCCACAATTTTCTGCTTGGTCAATAGCAACCAAAAAAGAAAACAGTTCAAAAGTTCATGTATCTGCATGAAATCTCCTGACACCAACAAGTGGACAACTGACTTTATAAGGCAAACAGTGCAAAAACAACAACTAAAAACTTCTCAGACATTCCCCTGCAGCTATTGTGGTTGGTCCTGTCTATCTTGCATCAGCCAGCAGTGTGCTTACATCAACCAATGAATACCATCATAAAACTGTTTGTGTGAACCCAAAAGACATATATATATATATATATATATATATATATATATATATATATACCCAGCGTGAAGATGCCTTCATATTGTTTTAAGCACATGAACTAGTTTTTCTCCTATATAGATTAGCTTGTTTAGTTTGGTGATATTATTTGTAGGTATGTTTTGTAATACTTTATTTACTTTTTCAGTTTCTACCTTGACTTTTTTTTACAGTTTTGATTTCTTAGACAACATAACCTTCTCTTTGGTCATGATTTGTTTATTTCATGTGTTAATATTTATGTTGTGATGCTGGGTTCCATGATGTTTTGTTTGTGTTTTATGTTTCTTCTTTCATTTTGAACATATCTTTCTTGACTTACCTGTCCACTTATTTTCATTATCTTCAGATCAGAAAACCATCCTTTATTTTATATCAAGTGAGGAGTAGTAAGCGTATGGTAGCAGAGGAAAAACAAACACAGGTTGAGGGTTTCAATAAATTGTATTGAGGAAAGGAAAAACGTTGTAGACTCTAGCTATGTCACTAGTGATATTTACAGAATGCTTGGAAATTTTAGTCCTGGTAGTATGATGGTTGAAATCGGTAGTGACGTTAGCCAAACGTGGTGGTGGTTCATGTCTCAGTGATATGATAGTCAATGCCACTTGTGCTGTGGGTAGAATGCAGAGTAGTTTGATGGTCAGTGATGGTAATGATGATAGTTGAATGTAATGATGGTTCGTCCCTTTAAGAAAGAATGTAAGGAGGGAAGGCTGCATTCAATGGGTGTCAGGATGGAAGAGGGCAAGGAGATGACGAGTGATGTCTGCTGTCTTGGTGTGGTGAACACTGTTAGGACACCCTCCTCTTCTGTCATCTTACCTGCTGCCTCACCACTCAGCCATTTATATGATTTATGAGCAGAAACCTGGATCAGTTTTTGGCCTTCTTTATTGTGAAAGTCACAGATTGTCTGAAAAATGTAAATGATTTTTTTCTTGATAATTCCTTCTTAAGATTTCAGCATGCACTGTGCCTTATGCGCACAGATGAGTTTTTTCATTTTGCCAAAAATCACAGCTCTGGCAACATCCGCTGAGTGTTCTCCTAGTCTGTTAGGTGGACATGTTAACATTTTATTTTTTGGTGAGTGGATGTATTGAGTTCAGTGAATTTTGTAAATCAGGAGAGATATTTATTTCTGTTATACAACATTTAGGACTAACATTGCCTGGTCTGCAAATCTTTGGCTTGTATTGTTTCTTCATATCTATGTTTTTATTCTATTTTTTTAATTTTAATTTTATTTTTTAAATTATTTGTCATTTTTATTTATTTGATTTGTTCTATTCATTTATTATTTGTTTATTTATCTTATTTTTATTTTCTCTATCAAAGATACTGATCACTCTTTTACATAAATATAGCAAAGTATATATATATATATATATATATATATATATATATATATATATATATATAATTTTGTTAGCAGTCACTAACAACACTTAGATGGGTAACTATGTAAACAATAGTAGGTACTGTAATCAAAATGTCTTGACTCTACATTAAATGACTTGAAAGAGGTTGATATACCACAAAAAAAGCAAACAACCCACTAACAACACTTAATAATTTATCTATGTTCTAAAGACAGAGCTAAATTAAGCTCTAAGTCAAATTAAAAGTCCCTTTTTTAAAAACTGTTCACTATTATTTAAAGTTTTATGAATGAAGTAATTTCTTTGTTTATTGAAAAGCTAAACATTTCAGAAAGTCTTAAATTTTTTCATCAATTTTTATTTATAGATTAACTGAAATATTTCATGATTTGAATATCTTTTTCCTAATTTGGACATTTTGAGAATCAAACAAAAGAAAATAAAAATAGCTGGAAGGTTTTCTGTTCAAATTCTAAGCAGTTTTATTTTAATTAGTTTTATCTCTTGTACTGTCAGCTGGGGCAGAAGTATACACTGACTGTACCTCTGCAAAGGGGTAAAATACCTCCAATGGGGCCACCTGTTGGCTGTGGGTGGTGACTTGTGATGCTTAAGAATGGAATCCTGGTGGTTGAGCTGTCCATAATATGCAGCACTTTATTTTGGCCCTTAGACAGGTGGTCAGAGAGGCTCCCTCTGATCATCAAGGCCCAATGATTGTCCCAACCCTATTGCCCTTAGGACAACTCCCAACCCTTTTTATCATATATGTGCTAGAAAGCTTAGTGTCCTGAGTATGATGTTAAACTGCATCTAATGGTGAAGTTCCAATCACCATTACACCCTAGTCCATTCTGACCCGGAGTAGTAGTACCTGTTAATGTCCCATCTATAGGTCTAATAGGAAAAAATGAGTTTAAAAATGTGTTAAAAAATATTGAGTTTAAAAGACAGAATTTTGAATACCCATCAAGCATGAATAAAACAAAATGTCTTTAGCATAAAATAACCCATCAAAAATTTATATGCTGTAAAATCCAACAAACCAATTTTATTTCATTATAAATATATAAAAAAAAACACAAGGAAAATGTTTTTTGCTGCACAATATACAAATATACTGAATTTTCTACTTTTTCTCTTTATTACAAATTTTTCCACCTTTATTATGTTTAAAATGCATCTGCTAGAGTAAAATTAATATGAAAGGTAATAATTTATGAATTTCTCAGCTTGGAGCATCAGAAAATAATAATAAATTCTCAAAGGTTTCTTTAAACTCAAAAAATCATATTTGTATTGATATTTTGAGAGATTTTCTTTTTTTATTCAATTATGAAAAATCTTAATGAGAAATTAAATCTGCCACTTCATTTCATTAAAACAAAAAACTGATTATAAAGAAAGGAGAACAAAAAAAAGTTCAAGTGTTCAAATGAATCTCGCATATTTTCTGATTCTGTCATTATCCTCCTCTGACAAACATTGACAGAAGAATGTATTGTCTTCTGCCATTGTTATTCCCAACTTGGATGTTTGGAGACAGTACAAGAGACGAGTCACTGTGAGAGACTTGCCATTATTCTATACTATGATTATTTTGGAATACAAAATCTTCTTATATCAAAACATCAATACAATACAATCTATTTTCTCTGAAAACACTTTTGTTCTTATGGAATAGATTCCGTGTGGAATGACCAGATTGGTATTTTCAGAATTATGCCAACATCTTTGAAGAAAGGGGGTTTATTTTTAACATTGTCTTTTTCTAAGCTTTACTTTTCACAAGAACATCATTCATGTTTTTATGTTGTTCTTCAGAAAGTCGATGATGGAGTTTGAACTGAAGCATAAAAATCTCTTATTGTTGGACTTTATTCATTTCTGAAAAGTAAAATCTTTATCGTTTATAAATCAAAATTCTTTCTTGTTAATTTGCATTTTGATTGAAATAAACAAAATTATAGTTGAAAGTACTTTCCCTGAAACTGTTAGATACATGAATTTGGAAAGGTTTAAGTTTATAAAATTTATATAAACTTTTAATGTTGCACTTAATATAGTGGGTTAACAAGCAGAACAATTGCTCATTTAATTGAATGACTATCCACCCTGTCAGTGGGGCTTAGACTATGCCGACTCCCCTCCCTGTCAGTGGGGCTTAGACTATGCTGCCTGTATATCCCCCCACCTGCACAAAAGAAACAAAAATGAAATGATTTATTTTACCAAAAATCTAAAGTTGTTACAGTTGCCTTACCATAATATCCATGACTTAAACTGTAATTTAAGAGTCCCATCTTAAGGGTCCCATCTATGATGAGTCAAATAGATCTGCCCCCCCCCACCCAAGTATTTGATAAGACTATGTAAGAATCATCTTAAGAAACAACTATGCAAAAATGTAAATATGAATGTACAATGTGTATTATTCCCTAATCTCTAGGGATAAAATAAGCCCAGATGTATTGACATGCCATTAAAACCAATCCATCAGTCCATTATTGAATGACTGCATCTGGATTTTATTCAATAGAGTAATAATAAACACATTTCTCAGAAGAATTCTTTTTATTTGGCTACATTTTTTATTCCACAAAATCATTTTTGTGACTTTATTAAAGAAATAAAAAAGAAATAAGTATACAAAGCAAATCTCTAAATGCCACCCAATATAAAATATGTCTACGGTCAAGAAATATGGTGGTTACAAAAGTTTCTTGAAAAGAATAAAGATGTAGATAATACTGGGTGTGGCAGAATTACTTCCCACATTTTAAACTGTCACTTGTGAATGAACTTAAGCAAGGGGTAATGATAGCTCCATCTAGCTAATGTCTTATCATTTCTTCTTCAGATATGATCAGTTACAATCATGTCTTGAACCAATAGAGCATCAATCCTGTTATGGGTCAAAAATTCTATTTGAAACAGCATCATTCTAATGTAACATGAAATGAACATGAAAAACTCTCGTTTTAGCAATTACTCATTCATCAGATTGAATAGCAAATGCATAGTGTGCACTGGTCCAAGCCAGGATTCTAACTTGTAGCGAGATCGAACGGCAAAACCCACAAACCTGTGATGAGCCAACAACGGTCCATCGGTCGAAGAGACAGCGAGTAGCATGTTGTGTGTGTGGGCGGAAGCAGAGAAGGTTAAATGTGACGAGTTTGAGGCGGGCACGAGACGAGTTGTGAAGGAGGTGAAAGCGTGAGTGTCCTTGAGGCCACGATTTGTAGTTTGCAAGTCTTGTGGCTGGCAAGATGAGAGTTGTGACGTGTCTCGGCCAGACCTAGTATAAAAGGAGATGGTTGGACAGAATGGGGGACAGTGGCGAAGAGCAAACACAACAGAATTAGTTTGTCAGAATTCTTCTCAAGTTTGCGAAACGTAAATTTGACGTGTTTCTTGTAGAATACAGAGGTGAAGCTTGGGCAATGGCAGTAGAGCTTATTTAGGCCAAGTGTTGCGTTGTCTTTGGCAGAATCATAACTGATCATATCTAGGGGAAAAAATGTAAGATATTAGTTAGATGGGGTTACCTCTGCCAAATTCCTAAGTTCACTTGCACCATGCAGGTAACAGTTTAAAATGTGGGAGGTATACACAATATAAACCCATTATTTGAATTCTTCTGATTTATATCAAGTTAACTACTTATTGATAATCATCTAATTTACTACCCAATGTTTCTCAACCTATTGACAGTCACCCTTACTTTTTATCTATCCATGATTTCAACTCTGCCTGGTGGTGATAAATTAGGTTGAAATTCCAGTGTTCAAACCTATGTGTCAGAATTCCTAAGGTAATCTTCTTCATCCTCCTCCTGGCAATTTTTGCAACAAACTTGTGCCAAGCTGTATTGGCTTTTGCCCTTGGACAACATTGATTGCATGGAGAAGGAGGAATTGCATAGTGTAAAAGTTCATGGTCACTGGAAATGGATCTGGTGACCTGAGTTCAAATACTGAATGAAGCTCTTTGCATTTCCCATAGCATTTATACCCTTGGGAAAGGTATGAAACCAACTATTCTCCCTCCAGCTATGGGTAAATATTAAATTAGTATGGGCTCTTTAATCTTGTTTTGGCAACTGGCCTAGGAGAAGGAAAACTCTGAATTCCAACCTGTTAAGTTTAACAGGTTGGAATTCAGATTTTTCCTGCTTATAATCTGACTTTGTGGTGGATGGTTTTGGTAAATACATGCTGCATGGGCAACTGCCACTCTTCTATACAACCCCTTTCTACCAGTTTAGACTGAAAAATTAAACACTTCAGGAAAATATTACTCCACAATGATATAGGTTTCCCTTGGCAATTTGAAAAATGGATTGATTGCATTTTCATACCCTTATAAATATTGTTTGATGTTTAATGAAAAGATTATCCACACCAATGACTGCAATGATAAAATCAAAATAGTTTTATGTAAACAATTACATCTTACATGAGATATTTATGTAACTAGTGACAAAGTATACTACATGAGGCCGAGTAAACAAGAATGGAGAAGTTCAGGTATTATCATAGGTCAGGATGGGTTGTGTTATTTTCATTAAATATCAAGCAATTGTGAGCAATAATTGAATAAAAAAAGCAAATCTCTCAAAATATGAATACATGCAAATGCAGATTGTGAATAGTCAATCTAATTTGCCAGGAATTAACAAAGGAAAGTTAAATCATTCTTTCTGACGTGTTTGTTTTTCTAGTCTTTAGCATCATCATCATTAACAAGTCATGCTGATAGTATGGATTCCCCTGATGCTCTCTCGCTATCTATCCCTATCAGCCATGACTCTTAGTAGGTCATCTAGACTGCTTCTGGTCTGCACATAGCTGATGAATGTAAGTCCTTGCTAGTCAGCCAATGCCAGTGTGTCCATGTGTAGTAGTCCATAGTAGAACATTGTTTATGAGTTCCTCCCTACTTAAGACATACTCAGCATGACTTGGTTCATTTTACTTAGATGGTTTCTGTGATAGGAAGTAAGTGGCTGTACAGGTGCTGTTTTGTCAGCTGCTGCTTCCAGAATTTGTTGTAAACTGTACACAATATCCTTGTAGTTCCCAACTAAATTTTTCTCCAAGCATTTTGTTAAAGTCCAAATGGTGCTACCATACAATAATACTGATACTAGCTCAGTCGGTAGAGTGTCCGTCTGTGAACCTCAAGGTTCCTAGTTCGATACCGGCCCTCGCCAACTCAGCATATGAGTAGCACATGGATATGTGCAGTAAATTCAGGAGCTGATGGTAGGAGTGGTGCTCCACCTCAGATGCCCAAACAATCTCCTTGGTCTAGTACTAGTGAAAATGGGATAGACTCTCTTGCTGTCTGGCTGATACTGACTTTAGGCTGCCCCGTTGACTTATTTAGTAGGAATTTCACAACCTTCATGTCATAGCCTATATCTAGCTGCAGATCTATCAGTATAAGAATCTTGAAAAGTCACTTCACAAACAATGGATATTTTATTTTAGGTTGGAAGATGTTTTTATTTACTAAGCTTTTCTTAGATATGAATTACAGATCTCAGCTTGCTTATAATACCTCTTGCTGTTGTTGCTGAAATGGTCACCCAAATAGATATTGTTAGTTGCTTAACATTTAATTGCTGCTTAACTTTGTTGATCTTGCAGTAACCAGTGCTTTCAGCATGACTTCACCATAATTAGGTGGTTGGCCACAGGTTAAATAGCATTGGTACAATTTGGTATTCTTTTTTCCTGATGAAGATTATAATTATTAAGATTTGTTTAATGGTTAATTATCTTGCTTCAGAGCAATTCAATGTCAAATCATCCAGAAAAAAGTAAAATTGTCACCCACCTGCTTCAATGTTTCTGAAATTGTGTACAGGTGTGGACTGTGTTAAAGTTAGACATTCCCCAAACTTTGAGTTTCCAATTCCAAAAGTTGGCGGTGTTATGTTGATTTTTAGCTCTCAAAATTTGGTGGGGTTGGTGAAAAATGGTGACATTTTGTAATCTATTTTTGTCTGTAAAATGAGTTCTAGAGCTTCCTTACTCCTACAAATTGGTTTATAAAAGGATTTTTACCCAAGAAATCCAAAAGTGCTATCAAAAAGTCTGAAAGTCAACCAATTTTAAGTTATTGATGATTTCTGATTTTTTCCTAGCAAGATCAATATCCAAATGTGGCACTGAATCTAGGACAAAATTTTTTTCTATCATTATTTCACATATATTGAACATTATTTGTACCAAAAAGATAGTTTGGTGTTAGCCCAGAAACAAAGCTACAGCATCAGTTAAAATTTTGCAAATCAGAAATCATAACTTAAAATTGGTTAACTTTCTGATTTTTTTGATAGAACTTTTGGATTCCTTGAGCAAAAATACTTTTATAAACTAATTTTTAGGAGTAGGGAAGCTCTAGAAATCCTTTTACAGACAAAAATACATTACAAAATGTCACCATTTTTTGCAACTAACCACTCAAATTTGGAAAGTTAAAATTCAACATAATTCCGCCAATTTTTGGAATTGGAAGCTCAAAGTTTGAGGATTGTCTAACTTTAACATAGTCCACACCTGTACAAAATTGAAGTGGGTGGGTGACATGGCCTAGATGATTTGACATGGAATTACCCTTCAATTATTTTCATCATTATTAGCATTTATGGTATCTTCATTCTTGGGGGTATTTATTATTATTATTATTATTATTATTATTATTTGGGATCAAGTAACAAAAAGTCTTTAAAAATATCCTCACTTTAGGATTCTTACTGATTTGAACAACATATAAGTCTGCTCCCTTTTGTCATTCTTTCCTCAATCATGGTCCCAATCTCTCTGCTTGGACAATACAAATGAATTCCAATCAATATTGATTATTCTTATAATTTTAGAAGCAACAAGCCCTCAGGAATATTGTTTGGGATCGACAGTGAAAACAAATCTTATTCTTTATTTTTGTTGATAAAAAAGAACAATGAGAATTAGGAAGATGACGGATAATACGAGTCAAAATTACTTCATTTAAATTCAATTTCTTTTCTCTGTATTTTCCTTCTTTTTTTTTTCTTTTGTTTTCTTTTTTAAAACTTTTTGGTTCAGTTTTTTGTCTACTTCACTTTTAGGTTTTTACAAAACTCTTAGGATGACTAACACTCAGGCACAATCATTTCTTTTATTTTTTTAAAACTCAGATTTTTTGTGTAAATTGGAAGATTCTGATTCCTACTTCAGTTCTTGAATTCTGAAAAGTAGGCTCCATTTTGTTTTTCTCAAAAAAACATTTGGGTTATTTCTGAATGTATTTGTCGTGGTAGAATAGTTTCTGGATCCACCATCATTGTCATATAACTCATTTTCAATGATGTTATTTGTAGCTGCAATTATTATTATTATTATTATTATTATTATTATTATTATTATTTGCACTGAAGAATTTATGCCCCTCAATGTGTTGGTTGATTTAGGCCCTTAATCAAATTTTAGAATATTATTTGCCACTTTCCTCTTCATAAATCAGAAAAGTAAAAAGACATCAATTTTGAATAAAAGGAGCTTTTTTAGCAAAAGGCTTTGGCAATAAATGGGAAGAAGAAGAGGAAAAGAAGAAGGGGAAGCAAGGATGAGTGAAGTGTGAAAATTGGTCGAATAAAAAGAAAGAAATAAAACATATATTATTGCAGTATGACTTGCTAAGTGCTTCGTTTTTCTTCACCTTGTCTGCAAAATCTTTCATTAGTCCTTTTGTGCTTTCACTGAAGCAAGAACAGCAAATAATAAACATTTGATAGTCTTCTTTGAGCGAATGCATTCAGGCAGACATCAGTTTCAGACTGGACGCTTCGTGAAATTTGCCAAAGCGGAGACAAAAAAAAAATGTATAAAGAAAATCATTCAAAGCAAAAACAAAAATATTTGATTAAAAAAAAAAAAGAAAAGAAAAGAGAATCCATTGAATTCAGTGAAAAGTTCCAGTGAACATTTATATGTTTATACGAGTTGCTTATTGTGAATATTCAAAGCGTGAATTCTTCTACTTGAACCAAATCTCATTGATTCAAAACCTGAAATTAGACTTGCTATCCTTAGGTCTGGCATTCAATGAGGAACCATCACTCATAGATGTCTTGAAATTATGGTTATTGGTATTTTGTTGATTCTTTATTGATGTTCAAATGAAATTAATGTTCTGGTGATTTTACCATTTTATGAATCTTTGAAAGAATTAGGTTGAATCTCCTATTATTCTTCATTTTCAGTTTGCTTTACAAATAAATAAAAGAATGATAAGAAATTAATTAAACATAAACAGTTTCAGCAAAATTTGACCCAATCATTTCTTATAAATTTCCAAAAGATTTATATTGTAAATATTATTCATGAAAGATTCATTGTGTTCCCAATCGTTGGTTGGTTGGTTGGATTTATAGCATGTTAACCCTTGTTGAAGTCAGTTTAATAACTATGTTCATATGGAAATCTGATATGATAAAATAAAGTGAGCATTCTTCCAGGCTGTAGCTGTATCAGTACTACTGTATGGCTGCATCACATAGATTTTGCCAAACACATGGAGAAAAAGCTGGATGGAAACTATACAAGGTTGCTGCATGCTGTTTGGAATAAATCCAGGAAGCAGCACCTCCAAAAGTAACAGCTATATCGCCACTTACCTCCAATCACACAAACCATCCAAGATGAACAAGATATACTGGACACATCTGAAGGAGCATGGACAAACTCATAAGGAATGTTTTACTGTGACTCCTAAATATGGACACACTAGTGTTGGTCAACCAGCAAAAACTTACATCTATCATGATGTTGAAGCGGTCACCAATAGAGATGGATAGAAAGAGATAATCAAAGGATTGCTGTCAACATGACTTGATGATGTACAGTCAAAATGTGTCTTCACAATCATTTTAAACAAGTAAAAACTTTATATTTAGTTGCAATATCAATGCTTGAATCATTTGAATATTAATTTAGACATAGTTGTTTACTTTTTATGATATTTTGATAAATATTTAATATAATTGTATCTAGGTGTAAAAAGATTAATCATTAGAGAATTTAAATCATTTTCCCCCACAAAACCCACAAAAAACTTAGGAGTAATTTAGAAATGAAAAATTGCAATATACAGTAAAGACTTTATTATGATTATCACACTTTGCTTTTCAAATTTAGTTTTATTTTTTTAAATAATACATTTTGTAAAATGAAACAAATATTCACATTAATTCTGCTAACAAAATCTTTTAAGAATTTAATCGATTTAAAAATATTTGGAATATCTTTTTTAACATATATAATGGGATACAGTAAATAAAACAATATTTTTTATAACATTGTCTCTATTTTACATAAAACAAGGCTATTTGTTGACTTTTGCAGATGGAAATTGTAGGCATACAAGTTGGCTTGTCCTAGCTCTAGCCAGCTATTTATAAAGTTTTCTATCTTATATCTAGGATACAACCTAATATTAGGCTTAAATTTGGGTCTCAGAAAATGATACATGATTATACGCACACACACACACACACACACACACACACACACACACACACACACACTCTCTCTCTCTCTCTCTCTCTCTCTCTCTCTCTCTCTCTCTCAATAGCTTGAATTTTGTAAACATTTTGTTGAAACTAATATTTTCTGCACCTTTTTAAGGTGCAGAAAATATTGGTGGATTTTCACATCCTTTGTCTTAGAAACAAGAAGCATTCATTTTTTTTTCTATGGGGAAATATTTTTCCTTTAACATTTTTTTCATATAATCAAATGAATAAATTGGAAACCAATCTTACTACTTTTATATACATCTGTATCATGTATTTTTATATTAAATTTACCTTTCAATTTAAAAGTGACAAATGAAATAATATTATACCAAGACTTGACTTTTTTATAGAAAAGATCTTTTTACTGAAGTGAAAAAAATCAAATTCTCCCTATTTTTAAGGCAGATGCTTATACATATAGTCTTCTTTAGTAAAAATAGTTAAGGTACCTTCAATAAAATATTGTTTTGAATTTTTTTAATAGAGCAACCAGCATGATGATGATCCATGTATCATGTGACCCACTTTTTGAAAAAGGTTGCCCATGCCTGATTTAAATCCAATTATTAGCGAAGTGAAGAAGCCCCATTGTTACAAAACTGGAACTCTAACTCTCCATGAGATCAGACCAAAAGTCTACTGAGCTTCATATCAAGAAGCTTCCATTCAAGCATCTGGTTCATGAAATTGCCCAGGACTTAAAGATTGACTTCTGTTTCCAATGTTCTGCAGTCATGGCTTTGCAAGGAAGCTAACAAGGCTTACTTAGTTTTTTGAGGAGAACAACTTTCTATGCTATCCATATCAAGCATGTCACCATCATGTCTAAGGACACCCAGTTTGATGAAAGAGCCTAAATTACTTCATTTCACAAAGTTTGATACAAATTTATGTTTTTGTAGATTTACAGCCAGAATGAGTTATGATGAAAAAATGGCAACTGAAAATTCAATTGAAAGAAAATACCAGTGATACTAGAATGATATATTTATATCATAATTGGAAATATTCTAAAGGCTGAAGGTATATATGCATGTATTTTTTCATGAGTGTGTATATATCTGTCCTTTTCATTAAGGGCATATGCTTTGCATATTTGTTGTTTGTTTTATTAAAAAATGAAATAAAATATTTTATTAACCATGAATGAATGAATGGTGAATGTAAATATTCAAATAGACTAAGGTTTAAGAAATACAGTTGACTTAGCAATTTTGTTTGAATTAATAATGTAAATGATGCTGGACTTAGGAAATATATACGCAAAGTGCCCCCAGTAGTATTCAATATACTATGAAACTTATTGGATTAGTGTACGGAAACTACTGAGTAAGACTTCAATGTTAATAAATTCTATAGAGAAAATGATTAATACTTTCATATCTAAGCACAAATTGAAAAAAACATTAAGTTTACAATTTTTTTTGTAAAGATTTTTTAAAAGGTTTTGCATATGCTTCACATATTTTTAGTTTGGGTTATAAAAAATAAAATTTAAATAATTTTATTTTATTTTTTTAAGCATGAATGACCATTACCTTAAAAAAGATTACATTAAGCAGCTTTACTGCCTTAATCAGCAAACAACAATTAGTATATATATCTGTCTCCTGAGTTTTTTTTACATTATAAATTCAAACAAAATCAGTAACTCAACTATATTTTCTAAATATTAGTTCATTTGAATACTTACATTTGCCATTCATTCATACTTTAAAAAAAATTATTTTAACTTTTATTACCCAAACAATAGAGAGAGAGAGAGGGGGGGGATGGTGGTGAATGGATCAGTCACAGAAGTTAACTACCCAGGTTTCACTAAAAAGGATCTTGTCTTCTGTTACTGATTCAGTTCTCTAAACTGGTTCTCTGTGCATATTGAGGTCTTTTTCAATATTTGTTGTTATTGTGACTCATTTGTTTTCTTTTCTTTCTTCTGATAAAGTCAATATTATCATTTTTTTTTTTTCTTTTTTCAAAGAATCATTTTTTTTTAGATATATACATATATACACATACACACATAAGGGTCAGTCAATTAACGAGAAGAATATTTTTGAAAAAAGCAAATAAAAATAAAAGATTTTTGTAGAATATTTCATCATTTCCCTATCAGTTTTCATGATCACTAAATTTGACTTGTTTTAAGTTTCACTTATTGTAAACAATATCAGTTAAAGATTATCAGCATTTTTTTTCATCATATCTTTATTGATTATCACATGGACTTCAGTGATGTATTTCTTTTTATTCACAAAATTAAATTGTGCGTGGCAATTTTTAAAAGATTATCAGAATTTATTAATATGATAAGCTGGCAATTTGAATTACAACTGAAAAATGTCAAATTATATTTTTATTTATTTTTTCAAGATGATTAATAATATTTTAATATATTTTCTGCTTTTTGGGATTGAAATGTTTTCTTCTACTCATGAAAAGAAAAGATATAATTATTAATTGTTTAAAAGATTTTATGAATTATTATTCAGTGCACATTGGTTATCTTAAGGCAGTTTTCAAAGTTACTTTTGTATTTTGTATCAATAATATTTAATGTATATCTCTATACTTGGCAGAACAAAGATTAATGTAACTGAAGTGACTTATAAACAGAGTATAAAGTTGACATATGAATAGAGTATGGCTTATTTCAATGTTACAGTGCCGGTGCTAGGGTCTCACAGGCTCCCTACCAATCTATAATATTACAGGTAAATTTTCATGAAGTAGTATTCATAGAAAATTTATGAAAACTGTCCTTCCAGGGGCCCCCGAACAGACCTCCCTCACCTTGGTCGGTGGGTTAGAGATAGTACATGTAGGCCCTGTTCCTGGTGTTTGTCAAGATTAGGATTACTTTTTATAACAAATGGAAATTCTAATTTTGTGATGAAAATGAAAGTAATTTGACAGGTTATCCAATCTTTATGATAAAATAAAAGTTCTTCTAAGCTGTATCAGTATCAGTACTACTACATAGTTGCACCATTTGGACTTTAACAAAACACCTGCAGAAAAAGCTAAATGGGAACTGCAAAAGGATATTCAGTGCTATTTTGAATAAATCCTGGAAGCAGCACCCTACAAAACAACTTTATAGCTTCTAAAACTTACCTCCTATCTCACAGAGCATCCAAGATGATCAAGAAATGTTGGGTACTAAGGATGAACTCATAAGCAATGTTCTACTATCAACTCCTACATATGAACATACCAGTGTTGGCCAATGAACAAGTACTTACATTTATCAACTCTGTGTAGACACTGGATGCCATCTAGAGGACCTTAAAAGAGTCAATGGAATCTGTGCTGTTAGCAGGCCTTGATAATGATTATAATAATATAAATTACATTTTTTTCCATCGAGAGTTTTGCATGTTAGTGAAGATTTTATATGTGATATTTGGACTTTCATCCACTGGCCAGTTCATGGTTTGAAACTTATAAGAAATAAATTGCATTTGAATTTGTGTTCATAAAAGACGCAATAGGAAAATAATGAAGATAATTTGGAAGAAATCTGAAATAAATAAAGAGCAGAATTTTATTTGTGTCGTATTTGATCTTTTCAAGCTACTTTGGAGTTTGCTTATATTTTCTGTATCTATGGAAGGTCATCAGTGAAAGCATAAAAGAAAATCTATCTTTTCATTATTTTCTATATATTATTTATTCTTATATACTTTGCAATTAATATCCAACTTGGTGGGGTTGCAGGGGTTGGGGGGAGAGGAGGTCATTGGTAAAATCTCAAAGGCTGAAAATCTGCAAATGGAACGAGATAAAGCTTCTTTGTTCATTTCTTATTAATTTCTCTTCTTTTTTTTTCTTGTCATTCTGATGTAGAAAACTTTATGCTGACAACAACAATTGGTTCAATTATCTTAACAAAAGCAAACGTTACATCCTAGAAATCATGTTATTTTACTTCCTATCTAAGTTTTCTTCTGTCCTCTATTAAAAATGATTGCTAGCATTAAATAAATAAAAAAATTAAACAAGTGGTTTTCTTTATGCATTGGTGACTGAGTGTATTTGTTGCACTTTTTCATTGGTCAAAATTGATCATGTGATCAGTTATTTTGCGTTTTTTTTTTTGTTTCTTAAAGAAATTTCGTTTTTCATTCATAAAGTTACAGCTTAAAAATAAATATACAATAATCCTTTAATTTTTTTTTTTTTACTTCATTTCTTCAGACTTTATTTTGGTCTCTTGGGTTTGGAATAATTAAAGATTTAGTTTTATTAAAAGTCTGGTTCAGAACACTGATGGTAACAGTTCTCAGTTTTCACTATTTTAAGCAACTTTGATTTAAAATGAATCAGATTGTCTTTTGTAAAATGAAGTTCAATATGAAAGAATATCTTTGACCTTTGATCAGATTAAAAAGAAAATGGCTGAGGAAAAAAAAAAGGAAACACATTTATGCCTGACAATAAATTTCAAAGACTCTCTGCAGGTTTTTGTTTACATTTGAAATCTGATGGCATGTGATTTGTATAAAAATTCTTTAAAATGAGACTTTGAATTCTTGCAGCATTGTACAGTTCAACAATTGCAAAAGCCCTTTGGTTGTCACGACTATAGCATTTAAAATCATAGACAAGAATAACTTTTTTTATACAAATAATTCTCTTCTTTAATACATTATTTGCTTGGAATTTTCAAGATGGAGAAAATAGAACACTGATAGAAATTTGCCATCATCATTATTAGAATCAGTAAATATTTAGAGGAAGATTTTAGTCTGAGATTTGGACAAAAATTATTCTCAAAGGAAAATATAATATTTGTTGAAACTGAATTTTCAATCCATCTGAAACTGAAAAAATCTCCATTCTTATTTCTAGTTGTTTAGTTTTCATATTTTAGATATTTTTTAATTTTTCAACCATATACATGCACCACATCGGAATCTGTATGTACACAAGCATACACATACATACTGTTACAAACAACCATACATATACAAGTCTACATGAAAAATAACTGCTTAAATATACTCACACTCATATATACACACACTCACACACACACACACACACATATATATTATATATATATATATATATATGATAGATTAACAATTATAAAAATATAACACATGAAAATAACTCATGCCTCTGAGTTTCATGTCTTTGATGATCAGGAGAGCTGAAATCATAAAGATTTTGTGGGCTGGAGTTGATTTTGGCATATATATATATATATATATATATATATATACAAAGACATTTCATACTACTAATGTAGCTTTAATGAACTAATTTACAGGATAGTCATATTGCCCGTGTGGGCAGAGTCTAGTGGTTCCTTTCTACTTCTACAAGTGAATTACCAATAGGGGGATAATCTGGTTTTCCAAAGGGGAAGTAATTATGGGAAGTATAAATTATTTATTATTTCATTCTTCCCTCTTATTTGTTTTACAAGTCCAGTTGCTGGTGTGGTTTTACTGTTCTGGAAGTTCACTGAAGTGTAGGACTGTTGATTCTGGTTTGTGGTGAAGTAGGTGTATCAAACTCAACCAAATGGATGAGGACTGTTCATTAGTTATGGCAGACTCATTTTCAGGTGGGGATTCAACTTTTTCTATAGTCCTGGGTTCTTTATCATATCAGTAGTGCCCCTGATACTGAACATGGTGTCAGATCTCTTAATGATATTGTTGACTCTCGTACATCTTTATGCCTAATGGTGGCATAGTTTGGGTTTGCATCAAATAGTTCAACCTCATCTACTAGCAGATAATTCTTGTTCAAAGGAATTACTGGTCTCTCAAAAGAAGAACATTTTTTGAAATTAAAGAATAGGGGAATAGAGTTGATTGCAGTTGATAGAAGTGATTTGAGTGTAGGACATCTGGGAACACTGATCATCCAGATTGTTTGACTTAAGGGCAAATTTTATAGCCTACCAGATGATGCCATTGTACCTTTCCAACTGTCCATTACTACCAGGTGGTAAAGTGTTGTTTTACTTGCAGCAATGCTTCTATTTAATAGATAAGCCTTCATTTCTTTTGATATGAAGTCTATATAATCTGCGAGGACAGTAAGTGAAAACTGGTCAAGACATATGATTACTGTTGATGTATGCATATTGGAGCAAGGAAAAACAAATGGAAATCTGGAATATTCATCCACTATTATGAGGATATAAATATTATTCAAGATTGAAGATACAGGACCCTTAAAATGAATACACAGATATTCCAATGGCTGAGTAGCCTTAATCAAGATTCTATTTTCCTTGTGAAAGAATTTTGGCCTGAGTTTTGCACAAGGTCGACAGATTTTTAGCACATATAAAGTGAAGCATTCATGTAATTCCCAATTGACATAGTCCTTGGTGAAGGTCTCTACATGTTGAGGTATTCAATGAAGCAAAAAATGCTCTAGTAAGTGTATCAAGGGCAATATCATCTTTTCCATGCCAGTATCGTATAGAGTAGCTAAAAGCAGCCAGTTCTATTTGCCATTCTAAAATTTTATTGCTTTTGATTTTAGTCCTCCTGTGATTATCAAGCATAAATGCCACTGAATGTTGGTCTGTAATCAAGGTAAAATGCTGCTTTGCAAGGAGGTGATTCCATTTCATAACAGCCTCAGTTATAGCTGTTGCCTCGGATAGTGTAATTCACTACCTTGCAGTGTCCATGACATAAAAGCCACTGGTCTACCTCTCTGGTTTAGAGTAGATGACACTGCTATATCTAAAGCATCCCACTGTACAATAAATGGCAATTCTTCATTTATGTTTTGCAGCATAGCATTCCATAGCTATTTCTTCAGAGTTTTAAATGTTTGAATAACTTTAATTAACGGCTGTATCTTGTTCGAGAACCTTGGTATCCACTTTGAATAATATGCAAACATACCAATAACTCTCTTTAAGAATTAAGGGTTGATGTCATGGGGAAGTAATTATGGGAAGTATTGATTATTCATTAATATTACAATATATACACACATAAACATAACCACAGACACCTTGCTCAGAGAATAATTTTAAGATGTAGCATTAAGTTTTATCTAAAATAAATTTACTGAGGATGTAAATGAACAGTGAAACATTTAATACAATCAATTATTATAACTGATAAATATAATATGACTACCAAACAGATTTTGGGTAGGATTATACCTTATTACCAGAGAATATCCAAGGGGCACAACTCATATGAATTAAAAATTCTTCTCCTTTTTTTCTTTTCCTTTCAGATTTGCATCTTATGTTTTCCTGAAAAAAAAAAAAAAAAAGAATGTGAATATATTAAACAGATATCTTGTTCAACTCTGATTTTAAATGATGGTACTCTCTTTTTTTTCTTTCTTTTTTTTTTTTTTTTAAGAAATGTGCAATTAGTGCATTAGTTGGCATGCAAATCTCTTTCCAACTAATTTCTTTTCTGTCTGTCATTTCTCTCAAAATGGCCATGTCAATGTAAAGTCTCTTGTCCAGAATTTGTGTTGATGAATGTACTGAGTTATAGAGACAGGAATTGTCCATTTTGCATATGATTTTAACCTTCTCAGTTTTAGCTGCAGTAGTTCAAATAGTAGTTTTCTATAAAATAAGCAGACTTCTGACATGTCATTCATTGTTAATGTTTTAGCAGCCAGTGTACTTTTAACAACTCTTCTAAAACACTTGGATTGCCAAGCAATGGGCATATATTGTTACTTTCTACCAAAAAGAGAATATAGTCTCAATCTGTTAAATTAACAAAAGAAACATCACTAGGTACAACAATTTTAAATGCTCAGGCTCAAGTCTGGAATGTCTATCTGGGATTTTTCCTTTTTTGCTTTCTTAACTACTCTCTCTATTAATTAATGATGTAGTTTGCTACATCTATAAATAAAGAGTGCTCAATATCAGTGATAGAGCATATATAAGTTAGGATAGTGTAAACATAGAATCAACAGTGCATGGTGATTGTCAATTTCTTGCATATGCAAAAAAGCTCTTTTTTAATTATTAGATTAGAAATTGGATTGGTCAATAAAGCAATTTATTTCTGCTAACTTTATATTTGCTTTGATAAAATGTGAATTGAATCTCCAAATCAATATTCAAATCAACAATTTCTCAATCACTGACCAATTACATATCAATAAAAATTGTCTGATCTCATCAGTTGCCTTGAAATAAGGAATCTTTTAAGCCTCAGAAGAAATTGCTTTTTACTTTTCCATTCATCTTACCAGTTGAGTCATGTGATTTCCTTTAGTGATTTCAGATAGTTATAAAACAGGGAAACATCATGAATTGTGTGTGATCTGACATAGATACAGCACTTTTACTCTTTGTATAGTTCTCTGATTTTAAGAGAGGCAAACTGCAATGTTGCACATCTGATAAGGAATGGAAACATTATTACTCTTGCCCTTTGCAATTTATCAACGTTCTGTCATCTGAGAGACTGGGACATTTGGCCGCAATCACAAAAAGGAAACTTAGATAAGCTACATTCTTTACCCTATCTCATATATCAGCAAGCAGATTTCTACCAAACTTTTCAGAAAATAACATGCAGTAACAACAAGCTGCTTTTACGAGTCAAAAGTTTTGCAATATTTTAGTTATGTGAAACACAAATCAGCAGCTCTGGATGCATTTGCCAAGGTCATGAAGGTGATGAACCACAATTGGAATGTGAAATGCTGAGCTCGCCTGATACTCTCCAGTGTTACTCACCGGATTTGCCTCTATGGTTTGAAGCATGATATTGGAATCCACAGTTTTAGGCCTACCTGACTGTGCCTGATTGTCAAGGTTCTTGCGAACCAAACAAAATTTCTTAAACCATCTTTTTACTGTATTGTGATCAACTGTGTCTTCACTTTTTGCACAACAAATATAAATGGTTATTTCTTCAGCATTATCATCCAGTTTAAACTCATAAAGCATATGTTCCTGAATTATCTGTGCTGCTTTCAAATTATACATGGAATGAAACAATGTATAATTTGTCAGTGCACCAACTATCGTGATATACATGTCACAAACTACGGCATACCAAATATTGTAAAGATTTTAACTCACTTGAGAGTTTATAATAAATATTTTGTGTTTATTTTTTTTCAAACATCAAACTATATGAAAATCAAACCAGATTGGAAAGCCAAATTACTACATTGAGAAAACAATAACTTTACTTTTGAATAAGTCAGACTCAGTAGAATACTACTTTTTTATTATTCTATAATTCGCAATCCTTGAAAAGCATATTTCCATCATATTTTGTTTGGGAATAGTTCTTCATAAAAGAAGAATGAGATACAAAAATTTATAAGCCAATATATTTTTTTAAATATCTGTACATTGGTGGCATCTTTTACTCTCAGTAGAATATGACATGGATCCTGTTTCAAACTTGGTCTAAATTTTATTGAAGACCAGCAATGCAGTAAATCTCTCATCACTATGCTACCAATGTTGTTCAAAGAGAAGGACAAGAGATGATAGAGCTCAGTTAAAGTTACCAGAACAACATTGAAGATAATATTATACTGCTTTAGGGACTCCAGCTCCTGGTTTTAAATTCACATTTGTCCTTTTCCAAGACTGGTTGCCTGTGAAGGCCAGAGAACCATCTATGTTAAGTATGTTAATTGCATATTACAATCAGATATCATACAGAATTATTGATGGTAAGGTATTTACCCAACCCATTTGCTTTTGGTAGGATGTGACATAAGGTTGCAAGAATGGGGCATTTAGTGAGGATCAAAGTAGTTATTCAGTAGTAAGGGATCTACAAGACTAGCTTATTAACCATTACACCAAGATGGGATGCCCACATCATGGATGGGTATATGATATAAAAAAGAAGACATTTTTCTGTATATATTGCAAATCAATTTTAATACCGAATTCCTTTTAAGAAATTTATTTCATGTTTTGCTTGTTTATTTCATTCTTATTTCTGAATAGACATTCTTTATATTTATTTACTTAAATATTCTTTTCATCTTAATGTCAAATCATATTCTATTTGTAGAATGTATATAATTCAAAAAAATACCCTATAATTAGAATTTAATAGTTATATTCTTTAAAAATATTGATTTTATTTGGAGAGAACCAATGCAATCCCCACACTATTATTAAATTATATCATTAGATTAGATATTGTTATATTCTCTAAGAGTATTTTAGGAATATTGTCTAACAAAATATTTCTTACAATGAGCCATTTTAGAGTTCCTCATATTGTGTAATGGTTACTGAGCCATGCAAGATGACCATTGTTAGTAAGTTTGATTCTCACTGGGTGTCTTATACTTCTGACCTTGTGACAAATTAAGTTGAGCTTAACAAATTACTGAGTTGTGCTATTTTTTTCCTATTGTAATACAAAATTCAAAAATCTGATTTTTATATGTTAATTTATTTGGTTGAAGTGACATCATTTCCTAAAATGTTACAACTTATGTAAATTTCTTTGTCTTTTCATTCCACTAACAATAGAAATGTCTGAATGTTGGCAAGAATCATTTTACTTTCTTTCTTTTCTCATAGCAATCTGCTTGCTCATGGAATTTACTCAACTTTTTTCTTCTTCTCTAACTGTATAGATTACATGATAACATAGGCTTCATAGTCTGTGCCAAATAAAAAATAAAATAAAATTGATTATTAAATGAACGTAACTCAAAAGAAGAAACTTGTAATTAGTAGCTGATTCTAAACACAAAAGTTACACTTGATCTTGTTAATATTTCAAAAATTGATTTAGATCATCATCAGATTTTGTGAATTGAAATGCTTTATGTGGCTTGTTTAAAGAAAGTACAAATGAATAACAATAAGAATGCATTGATTATTGAAGTCAAGCAATCAGGAGTTTGTTCATTGCTAGATGGGTGACCACTTAGTAACAGCAAGTACAGAAAGCAACATGAGGTTTGTGTGCCAGACTAAGCAAAGTTTAGTAGATAACAATAAGAATGCACTGATAATTAAAGTTAAGCAATGATAAGCTTGTTTACTGCTTAAATGAGTGATAGAAGGTGCAGATCAAAATATATACAAAAATCTCTTTGCATTTTATATACAAGGAGAATATGTTTATTTTTATGATTCAGGGAAAAGAGAAAAAGGACAAAAGGTGGCTGAAGATTCAATCTGTTTAAGCAAAATGAAAATTGGGCTGAAATAAATCTAGTACATGTTACAGAGTATATTACAGATTACAGTGTTCATTTGCTTTGTTGGTGGGGCTTAGAATATGCTGACAGTAAGACCCCCCCTCCACCCTCAAAAGGGGTGTCCTGGGTATGACACTAAGCTGTATCTGGTGGTGATGCTCTAGTTCTGGAACTCTGAGGAGTATGGATTTACTACTTCATTGTCATTACTTTCAGGTCCACTCTAACCTGAAGTGTAAGTGTGAATTGTATTTAAATGACATATCAAGTAGATCTGTTTAAAAATTATTTGTATTAGATAAGAATACTTGATATCATATAGCCATGTGCAAAAAAACTTTTCAATTACACAAAAAATGTAAATATAAACATATAATATATGCAATTCCCTAACCTCTAGTCATAAAATAACCCCAGATAAGTTGTCATGCTGTTAAAATCAATCATTAAGTTCCTCTAACTAAATTAAAATATCTAAGGTCAGACATAAGGACATGCCCAGACAGGAGGGAGGGATCTTCCTTTGGATAGAATAAGGAATCACATAGAATTAATATTTGTTTTGTGACCTTTACTTTCTAGAGAAATTATTCATTTTAATGACTGATGTAAATTAAAGCATAGAGTCTGTAATTTTCAATTAATCTACATATATAAATATCAAGGATGAATTCCAAATCATTGAAGAAAGAAGAATCAGTCTCAATATGATTAAAGATTCAATTTAGTGATTGAATTCCTAGTGAATAGAAATACTGTCCTGTGAATAAAAGTCAAAAACTGGTAAAGGTTGGAGCAGGGCAAGGGGATTTTTTTATAATCATTTTGACAGCAATATTGAAATTAATAAGACTTTGAAAATTAACATCAAGTGTTTCCATGGAAACAAAAATTTCTTCAAAAGAATTCTTTTCATTAATTCATTTCTATTGAAAAACTTTAATAAAAAGAAGAAACCAACAAAAACAAAAAACAAACTCTTTTTCCATCCAGCATGAAAAAGGCTGAAAATAAAAGTCTATTTCATCCTGATATTTGGACACATATACTCTCCTTTCCCAAGGGTTTCAATATAAATTTTGCCATGTTAAACATTATTTCTAATTCAAGTTGATTTCACTTTGAACTAAATGGAATCATGTTATTCAGACATTTATTCAACCTCATTGAACATCAACAAGAATAATTCAACTCTTTTCCAGGTAGAATGATATGACAAGCTAATTCTTGTGTATCTCCTCTTCAGACATTTCTTAAAGGGCCATATGTTATGTACTTGTTTAATGTAACATTCATCTTCTTTTTCTTTTTACCCTATCTTGATTATCAGCCAGCACCAATCTCTTCAATCAATCTTGTGTTATATAATGAATAGTCAAAGACTAGCATTTTTGTAAGGTCAAACTAGTTTGAAAATAACAGTAAATCAGTGGAAAATCACTGAAAGTTTGATTTACAGGTCTTAATCTCAGGTTCCTCTGGAAATGGGGCTCTGATTGGCTTAGAGAGTCACATGATCAGATTTGGCTGAGAAAGTAGTATTAGAATTAGTGGGAGTTAAGGCTAGCAGTTGTTAAGGCCTGGCATAACTTTATGTCTCGCTATGTACATGCAGCAAAGAATGGTCCATACAAAGACAAAAACTCCATATGACCTGTCAAATAGATAGAAGACAAAGACGATAGAAGCAGATATTAGAAAAACTTAAAAAGAGTGTGCAACACTTGTCCTTTTTGTCCATGTCAGTCTGTTCTGTCATCTGCCATTTTGTTGTTGTTGTTGTCCGTTCATTTTGTTCAACTCCAAGTTCTGTTTTTGTGATAAGAATAACTCAGACCACAATCTTATATGCATATTTTACTTTTATTCATTTCTTGACAACACTTCCATCTTACTGAACAGGAGTCAGTGGTCAGAGCATGGTGGAACAATCTGATCTAGTGAAGCAATTCTCACTGACACTCTGTTGTCACCTGGTCACATGACTTTCCAATGAAAATCTAAGTCTCAAATGACTTCAAGGGTTATTGCCCCTCATTTAAACTAAATGCCCCAATAGGTTTTAAAATAAACTACACTACCTGTCAATAATAGATAGGCAAAATCTATTTGGTAACACATGGATTTCATGGAATCTCTATAAAATAATTCAAATCCAATTCTCTTGAACATTATTGCCATATAACTAAAATGCCTTTGATTCAATTCTACAACAAAGTCATAAATAAACATTCTGAATGCTGTCATATTGTTTCAAAGCTAAACAAGCAGCATCTTCCAAAAACTGATTTGACATTAGACATGTTATTAAAAAAACTTAAATGGTCATGATCAAAGAACTTTCCCCAGGAAGTATTCAACAATATTTTCCTTTTTATTCTACACATACATTCTGCACACATCTTCATTTCTGTATATTTTGTGATTAATTTGTTTTTAAACTGATAACCTCTTATACATTGATGTATCTATGGAGTTTGAGTTTGAGTTTTGTTTAACGGCATATCAACCCCTGTGGGTCATTTAATGCCAAAAAGGTTATTTTGGATTTCAGACTTTAAGGTAGTGGTTCTATGGAGATAATTGGTTATGTTCTGTTATATTTTGTTGAAAAGGTTGCTTTTTTTAATAAAATTTAAAATGTTTTCAGGGTTTGTATTCTTGAAGATGTCTTTCAGGTTTCTAGCTTGATAGTAATTTGTGCGGATATGTTTAAGTCTGTTACAATTTAGAAGGATATGCTTGGTTGTAAGTTGTACTTTGCATGTTGGGCACACTGGGGCACCCTCCCTTTTAACAGGTACGAATGGGTAATGTGGGTGTGCCCAATACGCAATCTGGCGAGTATTACTTCTTCTCTTCTAATACTTCTGTGGGCTATCGGCCACTCTCCAATAACTTCCTGTATTTCATGAGCTTGTTTTGAGTCAGATTGTCCCATGATTTCTGCCATTTGTCTAATATAAATTTGTTTATGGTTGGTTTCAGATCTGTATATGGGATTTTAGATTTGCTCATATGTGTCTGAAGTGCCTTTCTTGCGGCTTTGTCTGCCTTTTCATTTCCTTGGATACCAATGTGACTTGGTATCCAGAAGAATATAATGTTATTATTTCAGAGAGGGTGTTTAGTTTGTTTAGGAGCTTCGTGATCAGAGGAGATGATGTGTTTTTGTTATGTAGTGCTAATAGGACTGATTTAGAGTCCGTGCATATAATAAATTTGGAAGCTTTGTGATTTGCTATGATATTCATAGCTAGATCAATGGCTGTAGTTTCTGCACTGTAGATTGAGGCTTCATTTGGTAGCGTTTTAAGGATTCTTGTTTTTGAGAAATAGCGGCACAACCAACTTTTTTTCCTTGTTTAGATCCATCTGTATAGATGTGATGATGATCTGGGTACTTATTTTGTATTTTAATGAATTTCTCTTGGTAAGTGATAGGGTGTGTTTTTGTTTTAGGTAATTTAGTCACTAAGTTTATAGCTGGTTGCTTTATGGTCCATGGTGCCGTGTTGGAGAGTATGGTATGGTGTACTATATTGGTGTTGATTTTGATTTCATTGAGGAGATCACTTATTCTTAAGTTAAAGGGTCTGATTTTTTTTGAGTTATTTGGTACAAGTCTTTGTATTTTGTTTTGGTGGTGCAGTCATAAGCAGGATTTTGGGGACAGGAGATGAGTTTGATGTAGTATTGTAGTGCTAATTTTTGTCTTCTTAAATAGAGAGGAAATATCTATGGAAAATAGCACCTATTGGCAAACACTGGAATTGATACCTATGTTTTAGATAACTTTACCTTAAAATCATCTCAAATATAGATAACTTTACCCTAAAATCATCTCAAAAATACAAGTTAATTTCATCAATCTTTTAATTGTAAAATTTCATCAATCTTTTAATTGTAAAATCATGGCACTACTGAAAATTACAATTGCACCATCTTTGTTTTCACTGATGCACATTGGTCTATGATCTGGTCAAAGTCTGGCGTTTTTTGTTTTTTTTTAGTTTCTTCTCTTTCTCCACATAGCAGAGCAAAATCCCTGTCTGCTCTCAAATATAAAAGTATTAGTTTTAAGTTACTGAATGAAATAAAGAATGAACACATTCAAATTTCTCAGATTTTGCACCAAATTCTAGACTACTTCCCTTGTTTACACAAATGAAGGATCCCACTGCACTCTTTCAGTGACATTCAGGATATGTGCTCTGTTGTAGATCTAATACTGCTCTTATCTTTATATTACTTTCATTTATGCCATATTGAATTTGCTATAATAAAAATGGTTAACAACTTTAATAACACAAAAAGTTTTATGTTAGTTCTGTGCTATAAGTTAATTGATGAGTGTGTGTGTGTTGCAATTGGTGAATGAAATAAGAGAAGTGATGATGACAGAAAGTAATATGAACCTGAATGAAGTGCAGTGTATCACTTGTTATTTTCTTCTTGAGAGAGATTGGATGAAGATTGTTTTCATTCATGAGGATCTTTCAAGGTTTCACCCCCCCCCCCCTATTGAGGCTCAACTTTTTATAATATCAGGTGTGCTATTGTCATTGTAGACAAGGTTGCTGACTATTTTTGTCATTTACTCTGCAAGTATTTACACTGATAACTTCTATAATGGTTCCTAACATCATCATAAGATTCCATCCCCAAATTCTTAATTTGTTGGCACTTTTAGCATCTTCACCCACCACAACCTTTAAGACTTTCATTCCATCTTGAGTGTAATTCCAATTTGGATCCACTCAGGTTAATATGGATTAAGATGAGGCATTGGACCAAATTCTGAATCCTGATAATGATTCTAAATTCCCTGAAGCAAGTGTTGTTCCTTCAGTGCTCTAACCTTGTCAGTAAAGGTCTACAGAGAGCATCAAGCCAATGTCTCATTAATATACTGTTATTTTTATTCCAGAAGCAATATAAGCTTCTTCTCATATATCTAGATTATTCAGTGAGATGTTAACATTCTGCTACAGAAATATTAAAGTCATAATTTGCAACAGACTTTGGACTTTGCAGTCAGTAAAGAAATTTACCTTACAGAAAACTTCAATAGAAAAAGATCGCTGGTAGATTTTTTTTTAATTTAAAAAAGAAATGAAATTATGATGTCTGTCAAGTGAAGTAGAAAAAAAACTTTCATCTTTTAAGTTTTAGGTTGAAAAGCATTTGAAGAATTTGTTTGAACTTTTGTTCTTAATTATTTTATTTATCTCTCTTTTTCTTCCTTGTCTTCTCTTCTATTACTTTTCTTTCTTTGTTTCATCTTAATATCATTTTTTAAAATTCTTTTTCCTCCTCTTTGTCTCTTATTCTTTCTAATATAATATACAAAGTGTTCAGATTTCAAATTCTTGACTATCTACACACATAGCCATTTTTGACCCATCTTTTAGTATCTACAATTTTTATACTGCCTGGTTATTTCATTATCTTCAAGCTTTTCATTTGTTGGTTAAAATGAGTTCACCAACCTTGTCTTATATTTTAGCAAATCACACTGTTGCACACTCCCATTCATGACCAATCTCAATATTTTGACAGTGTTTGTTCATCTGTGTCTCTTTTGAGACATCCATTCAGCTGCCATTGATTTGATGAAACTAACACCAATGAAAGGCCATCACAGAACAGGATTATTAGAGTTGTTTTCTTTTTTTTACATGTTTTGTTATTTGTACTTATTTTTCTGACAATATTTTTTTTCAGCTGAGATGTATATGTAAGAAGATTTATTTCCCTGTGGTTTTGTCCTGAAAAGAAATGTCTCTTTTCTTGCCATGAGAGCATATGTAAGTTTTTCTATGTCAGCATTCAATATCATGGCCATCTGGTATCAATGACTTCATCTTTGGTTTCACACACACGCATGCATGTTTTATTGTTTGTCTCTGTTGCTGTTTTGGCTATGATCTTTGTGAAGACAGCTTAAAAGAGAGTGGGATGAGATTTCATTTCTACCTTGGTCTTTTTTTCATCTTCTTCTTCTTTTATTATTTTTACCTTTTTTTGCTTCAATCATCTATTTGCAAAACAGGTTTATGAATTTGTTATACGAAGAAAAAAGAGAGAAAAGCAGAATTATGAAGAATGGAAGATTGAAAACATTATATGAGTTTGTTCATTGTTAAATGAAAATATGAAAACATTTGAAGACAAACATGGTACCAGCATCTCAGAAGAAAAAAACCTCAACGTTACCTCATCAGAAGAAAAACATTCAATTATGATAATTTAGAGACAGCTATATTTTGATCAGTATATTTTCCCTCCATCATGAAATAATTCTTAATAAGACTTTTATTTGTTTTGAATCTATGAAGTTTGGCTGAAAAGTTCATAGGCTAACTAAGATAGTATCATAGAATGTGACTAAATGAAGTTTATTTTTCAACAAAAATTCATCAACAGTTTATATGAAGTCATATTATAATTCTTTTATAGGGTTGGAGACCTTATTTCTCAATCAGTCCTCATATTTTAATAAAAAGTTAATTTGTCCTACTAAAAAGAAATTTAAACAGGAGTTCATTTTTAATTGCAAACTTTTAGGGTATTTGCCACTTTATTTAAAACTTTTTCATCATTGGGAAAATCAAATGTATCAAATTTAGAATGAATAAAATATTCATGCCATCAGTGATTTTTATTTTGAAAATCTAAACATTTTCTAACTAAAGTTATTTCCATTTGTGGCTCTGTATTCCCACTCACCCTTATCATTATAATTTCTTAATGGAGATAACTATTAAATGTCAATGATAGAGTAATTCTGCTTATTTATTTATTTATTAGTAATTAATTATTATATACATTCTATAAATTGGACATGACTTGAAATTGAACTTCTTATTTTTATAATTTTTTCTTAGCTTATTGTTATGTATCAGTAGAAAGGTGTATATTTATAATGTAATGGTTAACAAGCTTATCATGCAGATCACATTGCTAATGTAATGGGTTAGATTTTTTATTTGATAACTCATAACTGAGGCCTTATGCCAGTAAGGTAAAGTAGGTAAATTTAGTGACATTTAATTTCAAATGCAGCTTTTTTATTGTTAGAACTCAACTCTCAAACTCTAAAGAGATTGATAGCCATGTCTAATATAATCTTAATTTCATTTTATCTCTTGGTGGCTGTTCCTATGTAGATGTGTGTGTGTGTGTGTGTGTGTGTGTGTGTGTGTGTGTGTGTGTGTGTGTGTGTGATTTTGGGTTCATGACTTTCATCATCATCAAGGCATGTTAACCACATGGATTCTCTTGACTCTCACTAATGGTCATTACTTTTGGAAGGTCATTTATGATCTGATGAATGTAGTAGTGTGTCCATATTTAAGAGTCTACAGGAGAATGTCACATGAGTTTATCCTTACTTAGCATTCCCATTTTCACGAGATCAAATTACATATGATAACCTGTTGATAGCAGTCAATGCCTTTCCTAGATGTATATTGATGTCATTTTTTTGTAAATGAGATATTGCTACTTTGGTGAATGAACTGGTCTTCTTAGTTTAGAGGTTTGTCATTTAATGTGGAGAAGGCTCCATCTTGTTTAAAACACATGAATTCTTCTTGGTTCCTGCTCTTGACTATGTAGTAAAGATTCAGCTTGGACTGGTGTATTTGAAAGAAGTGCTAGACCATTTGCGTTGTATGCATCTTGCATTTTTTTTTTAATGTTCCACAATGATTAATATCAGGTGTTAAAACTGATATTATTCCTAGCAAAACCAATCACTGCACAAAGGTCAATTGTGATTATGAAATACATTTTTAGAAAATGTCATCTATTGCAAATGAAGAGAATAATTCTTATTACATTATTCACATAATATCATTTTGATTTGTATGGATGACACTTGGAGGAAGGAAAACATGGATTTTTTTCCTGTTTTCCTTGAGAATAGACTAATCATGTCTTGATAGGGTGTTAGTTTGATCAACAGGGAAATTTTATTGAATTTATTTGCTTTCTCCATCATCTTGCACAAGATTGTTGAAGCTGATGGTTTCAAACTGAAATCAACAATTCAATTTTATTGATTGTTTGACAGCATATTGAATAGATGCAAATACAAAGAAAATTCAATAAGATATTTCAGCTGTCTGTGACAATTGGCAATCACTATATGATTGAATTATTTGTAACTTAATCATATATATATATATATATAATATATATATATATATATATATATATATATATATATATATATATGTGTGTGTGTGTGTGTGTGTGTGTGTGTGTTTATATGAAAATGTGTTTGTATAGGTGTAATATATGTGTATGTGTATTTATATGAAATGAAAATGAGTTTGCATAGGTATAATATACATGTCTGTGTGATTGTATATTACTTACAAGAGGTAGTTGTACATGAATGTAGATATTTATATAGAAAAAGATGAAAAATAGTTGATCAACAAAATAAGTGAATCAGACAGATTCATTGATACTTCTTTTATTTTTTTCTTCATCCTCACATGCCTATATATAAAGTGGGATCCAAAAGTATTGAGACTGAATCTTTAAATTCTTTAGATTTAAAATTTAGATGAAACATGTGCACAGTTGTGCATCTTGTATATTAAAGTGATGACGTTTAGATGTATAGAAGTATCAGAGCTACTCGGGTGAGTCAAAGGTTTTGCAATATTTTGGTAACTTTTTTGCTCTCTCCTTCAAGTTACAACAAAAGCAGCCTAGCAATTCAAAGTAGAGACCATCATGTTGCACCATCTAAAATCACCTTTCTCTCCAGTTCTTTGATCCCACATTAATACCAGTTCTTGTTCTTTGAGGTGAAGAACTCCTTCACTGAAACTTCCACCTCCTCTTGGCTGTTACAGTGTTGCAAGTGCAAAAAATAAGCTATGAATTGGATAAGTAATAATCTAAATGAGTTAGGTCTGGACTATTTGCTAGGTTTAGCATCAGTTTTATTCCCTCAAGTTCCTAGAGTTCCAAATATGACAAAAACATTTTGAGACTCACCCTAGTAATTCTTAATACTTTTTGACCAGCAGTTTTTAGTGAAACAAGAGTGTGCTTCCTCTCCAGATCTGTGCATTTTTTTTGTCTTGTTTTATAAACTGAAAATTCATCTAAAAAGCAAGAGTTGAAAACATTGAGGACATTTAAAAACAGCTTCACACTATATCAAAAGGATAATTTCTTGGGTGCTTTGACCAATGGAAAACTTACTGGAATAAGTTGAATGACCAGAAGACTGTTTTGAAAAATATGGATATTTCATTTATTGTTCATTTCTGTGTTGGTAAATATAGTTTGTGTGGAGTATAGGGCCCCCCGATTTTACATTTCAAATGTTTCTTAATTCTGTTTCCATGTTTGGTAAATTCCATTTTTCCCATTTTCATGTTTGGTAAATTACATTTTTTTTTTGTATATTATTTTTTGTGAAAATTGCAATAAAATATATGTGTGTCTATATATATATATATATTATTATTATAAAAACTGAAAACAAAACATAATTCAAAGTTTTATTGCACTTAAAGAGACAGCAAATATCTATGTTTTTTGAAATCCAAGTTTTAGAATAAATTATATGTAAAAATAAAAACAATGGAATGTTGCAGTGCATTATTATCTTTGAGGTAGAACTTTTGATCAATGCTTCCTTTTACAGTCTCTATCAAACAATACATGCAAGTGGAGACTTAGTTTCTTCTAAGCTTGTTGAAACTGTTAGATTGAATGGGTGCACTCCTCATTTATAAAATGCAGATTCAGTCACAAATTATGGTATGAGGCATGATCTACTTATTCCAGAATCCTATCTACTGCAAGGCCACGGCTCTTTTCTTGCTTAAAGTATCCTTCATAAAACTGTACAAAGGATGAGTGATATTTGGTTGCATTAAACCAAGAATTCCATCTGGTTGTCAATTTCACTTGTTCCTTAGGCAAGGAACCTTCAAGCTATGTTAGGTGTCACTGACTATAATAAAGGCTGACTTAATGAAAGTAATGAGCTTGGTAATATCATTCAATGTTGACAGTGTAAAAATACTTTGCCAACAAGATTTAAAATATGGGCTAAGCACAACACATGGTAACTGTTAACAAAGACATTGGACAAAACTTCCATATAAACTTTTTGCAATAAACTGCAGAATCTGTTACAAAGGCAATAATATCTTCAAATGTAATATCCACAGGATGCATGCCTGACTTATATTTTTATGACTGCATTCTCCCAAGTTGATAACATGAATGAGAAATGACTTCCCATGAATGTTTACTATCACATTCAAAATGCTGTGGTCATGACAATCAGTTGTTTCATTTGTTATGATGCTAACAGATTGATTAATAAACTTGGCTTTCAGGCCAGCAAAATGAAAATCAAACAATTTTGGCAGATGAAATTGCTTAACACAATTGACACTTGGAATAGCACTTCCTTTCTTAAAATATTTTTATTGGAATGGCCCCATTTTGTGTAGGGAATGTCAGACAAAGTGCACATTCTTTTTTAATGAAGAACAAAATTATCCCACACTTCAAATTTGTAAATGTCTTCTGTTTTAGTTGAGATTTGTTACTTATTCACACAAATGGTTTTGAAAAAGAAATTAAATATTAAAAAATAATCATTGATAGTTAATGTTATTTTTTATTTAAAAAAATTTTTTTTTTTCAAGTTAAATTTGTTTTACAATAGCGAAGATGATACAATTATGAATCTGGGAGAATTCCTATGTTACTTTGGAGTAAGAATTTTCCTGGCCAAATTGACACAAGGACTTTTTAATTTGAGGAGGCAAGCACAAACCAAAGATCCTGCAGTGGCCAATGCAAAAAGTGTGTTAATCCTGGGAAATAAACCCGACCCTACTTCTTTTAGACTAGGTACTGCCTGGGTAGATGACTCCTTGGGATCACGCATTTTATTTTATAACTTACTGGCCTAGAAGCCAAAGTTACTGGACACAGGGTACAAATGCCAGGTAAACCATTCAGTTCATAAAATGGTGTTTGGAAAAGTTTTTTTTTAATTTTGTTTTTATTTCTAAATTGTATTGTCATGTAGTAGCATTTACTTTTCTTTTGTCATATTCATAAAATAAGATTACAAGTAAATTTTGTGAAAATCTAATGGGCCTTGAGGAAATGAAATAGTTAAATTTTGTTTGATCTTTGTATCTCCCCCTAGTTTCTACATCAAAACTATTGTCTTATCCTCTCATTTCCACTTTAGCAATGATACTGACCCTACTTTCATCTGCTTAGAAAAGTTTTTAAGTCTTAAAAGAATAGACTAGTTAAACATTTTCTCCGAAAATCTATGACCATCTTTTCTTTTTTTATGTAAAAACTTTTGTTTTCTTTTTCAGATCTTAAAAGGAAAAATAACTAATATTTGTAAAATCAAATTATGAAAAATCAATATTATGTTATCATATTCTATTTATTTAAATGTTTGATAACAAAATTGGAGAGACAGATAAGTTTTAAAAGAATTAAAACAAAAAAAATCAATCAAAAAATTAATGATTGAAAGTTACATAAAAAATCCCAGATTCCATTTGAAATTAATTATTCCACAATTCTATCCATTCATTATCATTACTCCCAGGTTTATTGTAGTGGTAGTTCCTGCTATTGTCTCATCAATGGGACAAATATATCTGTTTGAAAATGTTACTTCACGATATATTTTTTGTATTAGATAAGAATACTTGATTTGTTGGTTCTCTATTACAATTTGTAACCAATCTTAAAGTTATTTACTGTTTCCTCTTTACTGATGTTATTATACTAAACTTACTTTATTGTATTGTGGTTTTTATTTCCTGCAGGAAATAAGAAATAAGAACAGCAATGTTAAATGCTTGAAGTGCTGTTTGACCAACGATAAATTTTGTTTCTGTTTCTCTTTCTTATTTATTATTTTCTTTTGAGGAAAATAAGAAAATAAAGTTGAAAAAGATCTTTATCCTCTTGACCTTTTGCTTTCATTTATTCATATTCTTCAAGCATTTTATTTCAATAAAAACAAATAATTGACACATTTAGAAAGAAATGTCTTCATCTCAAGTGACTATGCTTTGCATTTCAAACTGGTGAAATAGAAATAAATGAAGTCAGTATTTGGGTCAAAACTAAACTAGTGGAGTATTCAAGATCAATAGGGTGTAAGATAAGCTGGTTAACTATCATTCTATATCAAATGCTTTGAAAATTGACTAAGTTTAATTTTTCTGTTACTTCAGGATATGTTGTTTTTTTAAAAAATCACTTGTGACAATGATAACAACAAAAAAGGGGATAAAAGTCATAAACACTTCTTGTAATATGGACATGAGATAAAATCTTTGATTGATTTTAACTGATCGCCTATAAATTGATTCATTGATTTTAATGGCATGACAACACATCTAGAGTTATTCTATACTTAAAGGTCTTTATGAATCATGGTCTTTTTATGTTCATATTTACATTTTTGGGGTAGTTTTTTTTTAAGAGGGCGGGGGGGGGGGTCTTACCTCACTGCAGTCAACTTATTCTGAGCCCTGCTGAAAGGGCAATAGAATTTTTGATAAAAAATGTAAAGCATTTTGAAATGTAGCTTTCAACCCAATCCAGAAAGGGTAAATTTCAGGGATAATTGAAAAAGCAGATTGTATAAATCAGAAAAGAAATTTGTTTGCTCATTTTTAATTAGGCAGATTTCCTACCTTTTCAAAGGACCAAATGGAATTATAAATAACATTTCTAAAAGCTATTTATTTGAATAAAAAACATATAATTGAATCTCTGCATGTAATAACAAGATTCAGTTTAATTAAAATGTTGATTTTAGTAATTTTCTGAACACTTGTGATATATCACGAGTCCCTACAGACAAAATGGCATAAAAGAATGCCAAATATCTTTGCTCAAGAATTTTATTGATTTACCATTAAATTCATTTAGAATATTTAACCGCATATAATTCTCAACAAAACATTGTCATTGAAATATTTTATGCAACATCAATGACATTGAATTAATTAAAGATTTGGGGAAACAGAAAATAGTATTCTATGTAGAGTTGCCATTTTTTATAGAAATGTTCCCCAGACTTTTTCAAAACATATTTAAATAATTTGATCAACTTATCTCTCTTTTTATATGATAATTGCCACATCTTGACTGATGATAAGTGTCTTTTGTATCCAAATTACAACTTAAACATCTTGATTAATAACAAATTCAACTTGTGTAAAATATACAAGATGCATAACATAAGGTAGTAAGATATCTATCTGTACATTGTTGGATTTTAGTGACATACACTTGTACAACACCAGGGCATCATGGATTACAGTGACATACATTTGTACAACACCAGGGCATCATGGATTATAGTGACATGTACTTGTATGACACCAGTACATAATGGAAATTATGTTATAGTGAAATATACTAGTATGCAACTTTTGCCAGTTTCTGGATTAGCTATAATCCAATGACAAGTATCGCAAGATAACTGATGATACTGCAAGTTTTATTTCAAAGTATCTTCTCTTAGACTTTTCCCATCAAAGGATTCCTACAAGTCAGCAAATGTTTGATTCTGGAGTTTCCTTCTTCAGTTTTGATTTTGCTGTTAACTTTTAGAAGGGTTACTTTCATCATGGTTTTGTCATTAGACTGAAGTCCCTTTCTCTTCAACAAACTGGGTGCCCCCTTTCAGCCCCACAAATGAGATCCAAAGGAAAACAGAATCTTATGTCTGTGGCCAGCTTGGCTCTATGATTTATATTATATATATATATATATATATATATATATATATATTGTTCTTCCACAAAAACTGGTGATCAAAACATTTTGAGAATTGGAAATGACTCTTCTAGAAGATGTCTAGATGTCTGCATATTTGTTTAAAATTTAAGAAATTAAAACATTTTGTCTCAGTGTTACATTTCAGTGTATAAATATATTATGCATATTTCTATGTTTAGAGAAAGAATGAATATAGTAGCCACCCAACCCTTCAACAGAGCAGGATGTTTCATGGTTGTGTTTATTATGGAAAGATAGTTTATATTTAAATAAAATGACAACTGTATATTTAAAATGAATATCTCTATAAATCTGGTGTTTTCTACTTTGATTCAACCTATATGTTTTCCTTATATACATATGATAAAAACCTGCTTAAATTTACAAGCATCAAATTGGACAGTTGAAGTATGAATAACCAAAAATGACAAAACCTGATATTATGCACAACAGCAAAAGTATGTCCATAACATTAATATAACATCATATAATGGGCAACATTCTTGTTAAATATATATCTATTATTATACTAAAGTTGAGTGAATCAATCTTTGTGTCCTAAAGGCTTTTGTACTGTTTAGTTTAATGACATGAAAGTTATACTAAATTATTCCATAGTTCTAGGATTGAATTATGCTTGAAAAACATTCCATTTTAATTGTTTCTAATTAGTTTTAATTTGCAATTAAGTAAAAAACTAACCTGTCTCTCACCCCACATTCTGCCTATCACTTTCTCCCTCTCTATGTATATCTTGATTACAACCTCGTTATATGTATTAGTTTCTCATTAACAGAAGAAGGGGAGAAAGATTAGAGTATGCAAAAGGTATTTGCATGTCAAATTTCATAAGCAGTGAGCCAGTAGCTTCAACAACTTGGCTCTCAATAAATTTAAATTAAGTCAAACTTTCCCTTTCTTAGAAATCTTACAAAATTATTTTAATGTTTAAATTTAATTCGCTTTGCAATCTCACTTTTCCTTAATCCTAATTATCTACCTAGAGCTTGGTGGGTGACCCAACAGGTTATGTTTTGTCTAGTGTATGTATATATATATATATATATACACACACACACATAAAAAAGTGCTCAATATTAGAGCATATATATCTAAGTTAGAATAGTGCAAACATAGTCATCTAGCACTTTTAACTGTCTATATTATCATAACTTAAATAGATTTATATATCTTTAAGTGCAAGTTCCTTACTTCTGATACAAAATGGACGTCAATTTGTTTTATTTAAATAAAAGCTCTTTTTTTTCTTTTTTCCATTTTTTTTCAAATTAACATTATTGTATAGTATATGTTTTTTTCCATTACCTTCCATTTTTTAGGTAATTTTGTAATTCAATTCTCAAACATTTCATCTTTCTTGGCAAGGAACTGTTGAAGGCGTCCTTTGCTATTTTTCATTGACCTGAAATTTAAAGAATTTTTTTTTTAATTTGAAAAAGAAAATGTTAATATCTTAGTGGAATATTCATGACTTAATAAAAACTTTGAGTCAATTGTTACAACTTTTCTCAAGTCATCTAGATAGCTGACAGTAAGACAGTGCTTAGTGAATACTGGATTCATGCCTTTCCTAAGGACATTATTGTGAACTGAATATAAGCAGCTTTACCTAAATTTCAAACTTAGTTTGCCAATTTTGTTTCCTATACTGATAACCATTGTACCAAATATAAGTATGTGTATGTGTATATATGTGTAATTATTGAATTTTAGAAATGTGAATGTCTACCCTAACATTAATAAGCCTTAGTCTTGTAATAAACACACTCTGATGATTGCTTGAGGCACAGAACTGGTCAATGTATGTATGTGTAACAGGTCTTTTCAGTGGCTAAGATACTTGTAAACTTCCTTCTTCCTATCAGCAGAAGTGATTGGTGTTTGTGTCTGTAAACCTTAGTTTTTAAATGTTGATTTTCAAAGCAGCCATGTATGTATTTACCCAACCCCTCCATCACAGACAGGATGTGATACAAGGTCAATCATTTAAGCCCAGCAAAACTGGTTATAATTCAGAGTTTTCCTTCTAAATTGGTTGCCTAACCAAGGCTAAGGAACCCAGTCTGTCCTACTATTAACCCATAGCTGGGAGAAGAAGAGATGGATTCATGCCTTTCTTTAGGTGAAATGTAGCCTTATCCAGGATTTGAACTCTGGTCCCAAATTCCATTTCCTTACGACGATAACCATATATATGTATGTTTCTATGTATTTATATATGAGAGGTATTGAAGTCAGTCAGTTAGACAGCCAACAAATGGTTTGACTGGCCAAGCCTAACATGAAGTTACTAGTTCATTAATGAGCCCACTATAACAGCTTAAATAATTCCTGCCACTGCTGCCAGGAAGAGTCCATTAAGCTGAGGGGGTGTTTGACTGTTCTACTGTCCAATAGTTAACAATCTGTAACAGTCATTTCCAGACTGCAGGTTCAATCCTGGCTAAGGGTGAAAGTACAGAATGACAATTATCAGTATTCTACATCTCCCCTTCCTCCCCCCTCTCCATTGCGCAGGCGTATTGGCCTTTGAGAGAAAATTAGTTCCTTTCGGCCAGGCTGATTAGAGGGGAGCAATCTTGACAATGCTCGGGGTATTTTAGTCGGCCTTGGTTTTGGGGGCGGGGGTGTCATTGGGTGAGGCCTGGTCCCTAATGTTGAGGTGTGGGGTGTTAGAGTTGGAGCCAATGGGATCAAGCATAGCACTAGGCAATGGTGTGGGTTTGGGTTTTGTGGTCTGCTTTTTCAGGAAGCGTCGGTTTCTGAGTGTGATCCTACCTGATCCGTCCACTCGGAGCCGGTATTGCCGATGTGGGAGAACCTCAATGACGGTGCCTGTAGTGGTCCACCGGCGGTTTGATGGGTTTTGAATGGCTACTTTGTCACCATTCTGTAGCGGGTCAAGACTGTGTGTGTACCTATTGTATCTTTCCGACAGCAGGACATTCCGTTGACGAAAACTCTCCTCACGACGTTGTGCTGCGGCTATCCATTCAGAATGTGGTTTGTAGAGGATAGGTCTCAATGGGATCGAATCCCGGAGTCGGCGGTGGAGCAGCAACTGCGCTGGGGATAGGCGATGCTTGAATGGGAGTATTGCGGTATTGGAGGATTGCTTGGGCAACACTATCGTTGTCTAGTGAACCCTGAGGGCCTGTGTTGCCATGGATTATCCTTTTGGCAGTTTTGACAGCGAGTTCCGCTCGGCCATTGGATTGAGGGTATGCTACTGATGATTTTCTATGTTTTACACACCATGACTTGAGAAACTGATGAAATTGCTCAGAATTAAAAGGAGGGCCACCGTCACTACTCAGCTCTTCAGGAGTACCATAAGTGTGGAAGAGTTTCCTACAAATAGATATTAATCTTTTAGTGGTGGCATGACCAGGTTTTAGGTGATATAAGATGATCCAGCCCGTGAGTCGGTCTGCGCAAACAAGGTATGCAATATGCCCAACGTAAAATATATCCATTACTATTTGTTGGAAGGGCCAATCTGGAGTTGCTGTTAAAGTGATTGGCTCGAGGGGTTGGGATGGGGCGATACTGGTGCACACCCGACAATTATTCCTGAAATTGCGTATGGATGCGTTCATACCAGGCCAATACACTGAATCGTTTGCACGAGCTTTCATGCCTTCTACACCCTGATGAGCTGAATGTAGGCAATGTAGCACTTTCCCTTGTAGGGTCCTAGGTACGATAATTCTTTCGTCCATCAGTGCTAAGCCTCTGTCCGTGGTGAGTCTGTGACGTACCTCCCAGAAATGGCGGATTTCTGGTTCGACCTGAGAACGTATAGAAGGAAATCCTTGTTCAATCACCTTTAAAGTGATGTGTAATGCTGATCATTCTGGCCAGATGCACGAATATGGTCAAGTGATTGATATTGTTGCTATCCTACAATTCGTCATTGCCTGATGGGTCACTGATTCCATTAAGTCATCTATGTCGTCAGAGAGGTGTGTGTCCTGGTTAGAAGGTTGTGTTGAGAATAAAGTAGTAAGGGCTTCTACTATGGCAACTGGGTTGCGGGATATGGCATCAGAACCTTGTGCACTTGCCGGGGCAGTGCTGAATGGTAAAGAAATATCTTAGGGACCTCTCTTCAGTTTAAATAGGCGTGGGTTGTGAATCTTACTAAGGTCCTATCACCAAATACCCTGTTAAAGGCTGGTGGTCTGTGACCACTATTACATTAGGGCATCCCATGATAAACATGCGGCATTTGTCTAATGACCAGGCGATTGCAGCTGCTTCGCCCTCAATGGGTGCATATCGGCGCTCTGCGTCAGTGCAGAATCTGCTACCTGCAAATATGATGCGCCAAGCCCTCTGTGCAACAAACTGGAGCCTTGTCTGTGGGGCATGTGCAGTGTTTTTGGAGCAATAAAAAACCCATACCTTCTTTGCTCCAGTCTGGGGCAAGGCAGGTTGCGCGATTGATGTCAAAGCTTATAACTCCCTTTTTTTACCAAGCCAACGATAACCTCCTTAGATTTGCGGAACGCGTTCTCGAGATCTTGGTTCCACGTAAAGTGTGAATTTTGTTTGACCAGGTCTCGAAAAGGAGCCATTATGGGGCTTAGGGAGTATGCCCATGCCACTTGATTAACCAACCCAAACCATGACCTTGCGTCGGTTATGTTCTTTGGGATAGGGAAGTTTTTTATTGCATTGAGTAGTTCTTTGGAAGGGGCAACTCCTGTTGGTGTTATTTGGAGACCACCAAATTGAACCACATCCTGACAAAATTGGAATTTTTCCTTGTTGAGCGTGATCCCATTTTCTGCACACAGTGACAAATAATCAAAGGTATGATAAAAAGCACCTTCTATATTTTCGTCATAGAGTAGGGTATCATCAACTACCTTAACTTTGCGGGGAACATCTCTGATTATTCATCATATCTGCGTGTATAGGCATCTCCGGAGGCTAAATATCCTGGGGCATTCGCAGATACATAAAACGCCACTCAGTGTGAAGGTAGTGAGTGGTTGTGATTCCTCATCTAGAGGGATTGAATGATAGCCATCCATAGCATCTAAGACAGTTTTCTTAGTGTTGGAAGGTACCTGTAATGCCAATTGGAATGGCGAGCTGGTGTGGTGTGTCTCTCGCTTGCATTGGGAGTTCAAATATTGGTAGTCTACCGTTCTTCTAGGCCTCCCGTCTTTCTTTGCAGTTATTACCATTGTGCTGCACCAGTTAGTGGGGGGTGCCAATGGGTACTGGGGCGAGGATACCCCTTTTTGACATCATCCCAAAGGGCCTGTCGTACCTTCTCTTTAAAATGATATGGTACTGGGATAGGTTATGTCTTGCTTTGGGGGTTGATCCTTCTTGAGGTGTATGTGGGCTGGGGGCCCAGCCATAGCAGGAAATTTTCCGTTTTTGTTGAAAACTGTCGTAGCGAATTGGTCTAACAACCATTGCTTAATTTTTTCTACGTTTTCATTGGTTGGTGGAAATGGAGGGGTTTTTAGGATATTGGATTTTATGGGCTGGAGCTTTTGGTGTGTTATGCTGGGAATCCGTGAATACCGCATTGCATGTTATTGAATTACTTGCAGGGGCGGGAGGCCCTGCCATAGGTTTAGGAAAGAATGGAGGTAATATACCCACATCAATGCAGGCTGCTTACTAAAGTATATCACCTGTATATTTTTACATATATATAATGCCTGTTTTGTAGTCCTCTCCCCAATTGTAAACATGATGGGTAGCCAACCTTGACACACCAATGAGAACCCTCCTACTGCACGTATTTTTTTTTAGAGGGGACTAAATTTTTCTCCGAGAGTCCCATGTACTGTAGATGTTTCAACCCACCGAGGCATATGGTTGCACCACTGTCAGGGTAGATTTTGAGATTGGTAGGACAAGCGGCAGGGATATCTCTGGCTTGTCTTGGGTCAGGGCAGGGGGAAAATGGGGTTAATGTGGCTTCCACCTCCTCGCGGCCGTTGTGGCTATCTGGTTTGTAACTGTCAGTTACTGGATCGAATATTAGGTGCGCAATCAGGGCATCCATACTGGCTTCTTCATCTTCCAGACACTTAATAGCACCTTCTACATTCTTTGATTGGCAGACATTTGCAAAGTGGTTCCGTTTTCCCACAAGCTTTGCACGTTTGACCCCATGCCGCACACATCCGTGGCCGGTTGCCTATTCCAGCCCCACCATGCCGGTAACTACCACAACCTCTGCATGCATTACGTTGGGTTTTTTTTTTCACCATGTCTCCACGGTTGAAGGTAGTGCCTGAACGGGCTGAATTTTGGGCCCATTTCTGTCGGCGATATGCAGATGTTCGAATCCTTGCAACATCTGAGGTACCAGATATCTTATCTTGGTCTCGCATGGCATCTCGAATGCTTTTGCATGAGTTATATTTTGTTCCAAGGTCATCAGTGAACCTGCCTTAGCCATATATCCGCCTGTAGTGTGTCATTAGCAATGCCCCGAATGAACTGATCCTTTATATATATGTTGGACAAGTCATGATCACAGTTTGGGGCATATATAGTTGCAATCTTGTGCTCCTGACTGTAGACGAATCAAGTAATCCTGGATGGACTCATGGTCACTCTGTATGATGGATGAAAAGGAGATTCTGTGCACCATGGGATTCGATTTTCTGTGTAACCAACACCTCTAGCATATCAAGCAGTTTGCTAGGGTTGGTGTTGAAGAAGTCAGGGTAAGTATTGATGATAGAATTCTGGACGGTTTCATCAGCACAATTGTACAGTTGAATGTTAGTCTGTATGGGGGGAAGATTGGTCATCTTTGTAAATACGTCCCAGTCTATCCTGAACTTCCTGAATTGTTGTGGGGTCATTTCGAACGGATTTGAGGAAGTTTTGCAGTTGTGTTTCTTGCATAATTAGCTGATAATGGGAGTGTCACTGGGGATCCTTGGCTAGCTTTAGTAATAGTGAGCATGTCACCCATAGTCTTGATACCCAGTTCCTTAAGCATTGCACGGTCTAGCATATGCAAGCTGGACCTTGCAATCTCTTCACTAGAAAATGTCTGGGCATAGTTTTGGCAGAGGCAACAGATATGCCTGCCTCAATAAACAGCTTTTTCCATCCAGCTAGGTCGAATCCTGTTCGCAGCGCCATATTGAAGTCAGTCAGTTAGACAGCCAACAAATGGTTTGACTGGCCAAGCCTAACATGAAGTTACTAGTTCATTAATGAGCCCACTATAACAGCTTAAATAATTCCTGCCACTGCTGCCAGGAAGAGTCCATTAAGCTGAGGGGGTGTTTGACTGTTCTACTGTCCAATAGTTAACAATCTGTAACAGTCATTTCCAGACTGCAGGTTCAATCCTGGCTAAGGGTGAAAGTAACACAGAATGACAATTATCAGTATTCTACAAGAGGGTTAAAGAGAGTTTTCCTGTTTTTTTTTTGGGGGGGGGAACCCTTTCCTTTTTGTGATTGTGTATTCATGTGTGTACATATGTGTATGAAAGAGTTTTCCTACTTTGGAAGTATTTCCTTTTCTTTGATTGCAACTATAATTTCTCATTGTTTTCAGCCATGTTATCAGCCAAGTCTTTTAAGTTGTTGTTGTTGTTAGGAAAGGAGGGAGGGGGAAGTGGACAAAATGACATTTCACAGAATCTTCAGCTCTTGTCAATAATAATGAAACAAAACAAAAAAAAGGAAACATCTCAACTAACTGATGAGGGGTGAATATTGCTTGAAGCATCAATTCAAAATGGTCTTTTAAGTCTATGGTTGTATCAGGGAAAAAAGAACTAGTGGAAAGAAATAAGGAAAGATGAAAGATTTAGCAATCAGAATATCTTCTTAAAACCTAAACTTCTGTTGTGTATATATATATATATATATATATATATATATATATATATATAATGTTATAAGTAATGTATGAAATCTGATAACAATAGATTGGATGATATTTTTCCTATTCTAAAATGACTAAATAATAACAAAACAGAGCAGTATGTGATGTAGAATTTTAAACAATGAACTTATATCATTGCAGTATAATTTGACTGATGTATTTACTAATTTGAGGGAAATACACTTAGTATAACAGTTATCATTGTAGGAAATGGAATCAGCAACCTGAGTTCAAATCCTGGATGAGGCTGTTTACATTTTACTTTGTGATAAGCATGCATGAATTCATCTGTTCTTCCTACTCAGCTATGGGTAAATAGTAAGGCAAACTGAGTTCTTTAGTCTTATTTAAGCAACCAGTCTAGAAGGAAAACTCTGAATTCAAACCTTGTGTTACATATTACCTGTGGCAGAGGGGTTTGGTAAATACATACTAATTTGACCTGTCTAAAAACAGATATGTTTATATTTGCACATAAAACATAATTCTCTATGAATTTAGAAAAGTTAAATGCAAAATATTCAGTGTAAATTGGCTAAATCATTTAAACAAAATAAATTACTGAAGATGGTTTGAAAAATTTAGAAGAGGTGACTTTAATTTAAAAGGTGCACCATAAAGAGGACATTTTGTTAAATTTAATGATGACCTGATTTAACTTGAACTCAATTCTTGAGATTAAAGGATTATCATATATACTCATGTAATGAGCAACCTTTTAATACCTATTTTTCACCGAAAAACAAACAAAGGGTCAATCGTTACACAAGACCTATTTTTGAACAAGTTGAAGCTTATAGTTGTTCATTACAAATACTTTTTAGGCTAAAAATTAGAGGGCATTCATTACACAAAGGGGTTCATTACTTGAGTATTTCATCATCAAGTCATGCTGATAGCATGGATTTCCTTGACTCTCTCTCTCTCGTCATTCATACCTATTGGCTATCGCTCTTGCCAAGTCCCCTACCTGGCATCCAGTGTCTTTACAGAGCTGATGAATGTAAGTTTAGTCTAGTTGGCCAACACTGGTGTGTCCATGTGTAGGAGTCCACAGCAGAATATCATTTATGAGTTCATCCCTGCTTTTTCAGTAGTGTTCAGCATCTTGTTTGCCTGAGATGGTTTGTGAGATGGGAGGTAAGTGAACATATAGCTGCTGTTTTGTGGGGTGCTGCTTCCAGAATTTAAAATAGCATGCAGCATCTTTGTATAGTTTCCATCTAGCCATTTCTCCAATCATTTCATTAGAGTCCAAGTGATGCAACCATACAGTAGTACTGACACAGCTACAACTTAGAAGAATTCTCTCATTATTTTACTGTAGTTTAAAAACTAAATTCAAATCATTCAACAGTTCACTATCATCTGCAACAATTTAGAAATGTGTCTCAGCTTTAAAAATAAGTTCCCATGATTTGAAATTCTAGTTGTAAAAATTCAGCCACCACAAATTTCTAACAGTGAAAAGTACAAGCAACCTAGATTCACTAACGAAGTAGTTAAGAATAATCTACCAGCAAAAATCTGGTCTATTTAATACAGAAACCTTTGGAATAGTCCATTTATAATGGGTAGTGTGGTCTATACCATTCTCTAAATAGACATTTTAATATTCATTATCTATCACCCATTGCTTTCTTTTTGTACCTATCACAGATAAAATGTCCAGTGTCTTAGGTTAACTTACTGCACAAAATTTGTTTTAAAATGGATGGATGGAGGAACATGTCCCTTAAGATTGAATGGCTATTTCAGAGAATTTCCTTTGCCATTCTTTGAAGCAATTCATTTTGTATTCTTTCAGATGGGATTAGGATCATAAATCAGATATGACTGTTTTTTGTTTTTTTTTTCAAAAATTCTTTGATTAAAAATAAAATGAATGAATTATTGAACATTTATGACCCTAAATTTAGAAATTTCTCTGATATTTGAAAAAATGATAAGAAGTTGAGAGTTAGAGGAAGAAAATAGAAAAATTAAATAAACACTTTTTATTTTTATTTTTTTATTTTTTTTATGGAGATATTCAAGCTTTTTTTTTAGTCTGCCACAAGACCAAAATAAAAGAGCGCCCTGTGAGGATTCAGATTCATAAGCAATATCTTGTGTGTATGAATATTTTTTCTGTCTTATTTTTGAATAATTATCTTTTCTATGTTTTTGTATGGCTGTGGGTTTGTCTGCAAATAACAGTGTTAGAGTGGATGTATGGCATGTGTCTGTTTCTCTATATTTAATTGTGTATGTGTGTGTGTGTGTGTGTGTGTGAGAGAGAGAGAGAGAGAGAGAGAGAGAGATTCTTGCTACTAAAAAAATAAAAGAATAAAAATTAAGAAATTGAGAAATTTGTCTAATCAAAACTGCGAATACTTATTTCTCTTGGGATGAAAGAAAGTCTGCAATTTCCTCATGAAAACAACACTTCATCCTTTTTGATTCTTTGAGTTGACCACTGGAGAGAAAGGTTTTTCTTGTTTAGGTTTCAATATGGATATTTTCTTTTTCCCAACTGAGTTGGGATACGCAGACATCTCACTTCATCATCATACTGACTCAAGTTGTATTTCACTGAAATTCTATCCATTGGAAATATTTTCTTGTAAGTAAATACTCACAAGCAGAATTATCTCAGAGTTTGTGCATATTGATAGACTGACCATGGTCATTATTGGGTATGACAGATCAAACTGATTGACACTGAGACAAGATTATACCTGAGTATCTTGAAATTTACAAGCATACAAACATGGTGAGTACACTTGAATGGTAAATGAAAACTTACTTCAAAGACAAGTTGCTAATTCATTAAATCAAATTTAGTTATAATCCTTTAGAAAGTTTTTTTTTTACCATTAAATGAGCGATGGCTTATTCCGAAAATCATGTTGCAAGAGATTTTTTAAAGAATTCATTTTAGTAATTTTATCATTACAAGTTTAACTAACTTGTTGCCATGAACATTCAGTGCAGTGTTTATTTGTAAAGAAATTGTTTGAGAATAAAGAAGATATTATTTGGAGAGGATAGTGGAATGAGAAATGTGGTTTCCCTGTACAGAATAAATATTTGTCCTGTTGATGGAACTTTGAATATATTGACTGCATCCCTTGCACAAAGGTAAAATATTAGTATCCTAGATATGATACCAAACTATATGTAGTGGCAAGACCCCAGTTCTGAAGCTTTGAGGAGTGGGGAGTCTGTCTTCATTGCCATTACTCCCAAGTCCACTCTGACCTGGTAGTAAATGTTTGGGTCTCATTTATGGGTCAAATAAATCAAATTCTTAGTATTGGATAAGAATATGCAAAACCATATCACTATGGACAAATAAATGATTATTTTTAAATAGAATTATTAATGTTAGAAATACTTGTGACCATTTAACTGTATGCAAATTATTTATATTAAGAATACTTAATTGGAGCTACAATAGTTTACAAAAGATTATTATTAGTTATTTGAAAGTATATAATGGTGTGCAAACCAATAATAATTATTAAATAGGAATTATTACTTTAAACCTTGTATATAAATCATTAATATTTGATAGGAATACTTTAAATCATACAACTGTGTGTAAATTATTTGCATTAGATAAGAATACTTGATATAACTGATAAGGATTATAGATATTATAGAAAAATAAATGATTATAGATAAATAAAAGAGCTATAATTTTTAAAAATACAATAGAATGCTGAAAATATATAATTTTATGTAGTGTGTATATATATAGTGTATATAATCAAATTTTGGCATTAAATAACCCATAAGGAGTTGGTATGATTTGAACAAATCAACCAGGACAACCCAGAATAAATATAGGAAGACACACGTATGATTAATAACAACATATTCATTGCATGAGAAAACCTAATAGAATACAAAATGAAATGACTCTACAAAAAGAGTGAATTGTTTTTATTATGTGTATGTGAAATTCTAAGAGAAATCAAAGTTTTGGGTAGGGACTTAGATTTTAAAGAAGTCTTCCTTCATTGTTGATTGTCTGGAATGAAATATGTATAATCAAGAAAAACTTAGGATATTTTATGCTGTATAATATTCTATAGTATTGTATTTGCTTGAACACAAGGTTAACTGGGGATGAAAAAATCTGTTCCAAACTTTTTTTAAAATTTTCCGAAAATTCTTCAGATATGTTATTATATTTATTAATATTTCTTGTGTATTATGATATTTGTCTTATTTACTGTTTGTTTTGCTTGGGAGTTTATTTCTTTAAACTGAAAGTGATTTTTAAATTATTAAATTCATAATTTAAAATGATGGACTAAAAGAAACAAATAAAGTGCCAAGTGCAATCATGTTGCTCAATAAAATGCCCATTGGTGAAATATCCATCAGCCATTTATCCATGTGTTGCAAGAAAAACAATGAGACTTTGACAATGCCATCTAGTGGTCATTAACACAAATTCCCAAGTACACAAGGATGGTAATCCCATATATTGAAGCATACATAAATACATCTACTTAAAGATAAAACCACCTACCACCTCTTATTTCATTTCCTAGTTTGTTGCTGAACTTCTATATTAGATATGAGCATTAATTATCTTGTATGTAGAATTTTGTGCATTTTCTTAAGAAAACATCCCATGACAGACGTTTTATTTATTGCATCCCTTATGCAGATATCATTCTATAAAAGTGTGAGAATGTTGGTTTTATACTCTAAGTTAAATCTTGACTTTTTTGTCAGTCAAAAAATAGGTTTGTACATGATCACACAGGACACTGGCTGATTGATCACTCTACAGATGTGATGCTGGGCATAATCCCTTTTGGGCAATTTGAAGGTACCACAAGTAACACCCCTGCATGCTACTTTTTGAGAATCCGTTAATTTAAATCACAAGGTAGACTATTCTCACAATGCCTTTCATAACTTGGGAGTATTTTCCATCAGTGACTGTCTGAATTGCCCACTTAGACACATGGCTAAAACTGTTAAGATATCAAGTCAAATATTTTAGCAGACCACCACCTGGAGGTTGTGAGTTCAATCTCTAGTATCGGCTTAATAAGTAAAAAAAAAAAAAGAAATTGGCTGATGCAAGGCATGGATGGTGGAATGATAACAGTCTACCCCATAATTGAAATGAAGGTTTAAGTACTGAAGAACAACTAGTGACTAGTTCGAGGATGATGTCTTTGTAGCATCATCAGCTAGCACACTAACAGACCACAAACACACATGGCAGACTTTCAATCGTTTACAAAAATGGTACACCACCAGCTAGCATCTCATATTTGCAGCTTATTCACAAATAGAACTACACTCAACAGTCCTGATCACATAAACATGTAGTAAAGTCAGTGACTATATGTGTATTTACTAAACTGTCATATTCCATTATGGCTCTCCTGTGCTGATACACACAACCTATATTGAACCCTCACTTATGGTCCTCTTCCTATGTAAAATGTGCAGTGTAAGATTCTATTACATGGTCATCTCCACACTCATGCATACCATGTATCAACCCTCATTATGGCTCTATGATCAGCCCAATGCATAACATATGCTTCCTTTCACAATAGCACATCATCTAAAGAACTGCTCTAAGCCATGATCCAAACTTGAGTTTCCTTTCCCCACTATTACAACAACACATGTATACAAGTAAGTCTCTGAGTATCAATCTTCCCTTCCTACTGCTACTGTCTTTTTGTGCAACCTTAAGCGCCACCAAAACAGAACTTTTTGCCAACCAGACTTTTCCACTATAGAATTACTTATTCTATAGAATCATAAATACACCTTTCCTTGATGGTTAACCTTTGTTTGTCTTTCGTTTCTTTCTATTAATCTGTCAAATGGGGAGCAATACAGCATCATCCCCAGTCAGAATATCCTCCTCTTCTCTCCCTTTCTCTCTTCCTTTCTATTACCATACACAAATATAACATTGGGGATAATGAAGCATTGAATAAACCCATAACTGAATATAATATTTCAGCCTTAGAAATGGTTGCTAAGGGAAGTGTTGTTGATGATCAGCATTTATGGATTTTGAGAAATTCAATGGACGTTAAGAGATGACAGCAAAATAGAAAAATAAATTTCTGTTCTTATCTGAATCAACAACTGACCAGAAGCAAATCTCCTAATTTGTATTTCATCATATCCACTTTCAACATTAAATAAATTTCAAAGAAGCATGAAGTAAATAGAGAAAAAGGTTTGTTTTACAATTGACTAGCTAAGATGAGATTTTGTGACAATTCTTTTTAACTAGCATCTTTATCTTTGTTGTTTTAATTACAGTGTAACCTTTGGCCTTCTTCAGGTTTACTATATTTGCCAGCATAGAACATAGACTTTTAGCTCTGTCAACAGGGCTTAGAATATACTGACTGTATCCTCTGCAGAAGGATAAAATCCCTCCCTTGTGCCTAAAATAAAACTCCTATGAAACAAATAGACAAAAAATGTAAATATGAACATGATTCTATCTAGACATGCAATAACCCTAGACAGGTTGATATGCCATTAAAATCAATCAATTAACATGTTCTTTTTTCTTGAAAAATCCTTTGCAAATTATCTGTGATAGTTACCTTTTTGTGTAAAATTATCTTTAAAAAAAAATCCAACTATTTTCAAAGTAATTTTGCTTGTAAAGATAAATTACTATAATGAAATATATATATCTAAATGAAGGAAAAGGTTTTAAATTTGCTTCATGTAATAATTTATTTAAACTGCAACAAACTTAGAATGCAGTTGAAATAAATTATTACATGAAACAAATTTAAAGTCTTTTCCTTCATTTATGCATCTATATTGCTCTATCAGTTCACACACTTGAAACCATCTACATCTAAATCTTACTATGGATGACCTGTATCACTGCTGTAGAACTCCACATGGAATGATCCTAAATACCAAGAATATATATATATATATATATATATATATATATATATATATAAACATTAGACAAATATATACCAGCACAGTCCAAATTATTTCCCTTATTTGATCCATGATAAAAGGAGCAAATGTTGGCTCTACAGCTCTTGTCAAAATATTACAAAGAACTAAGTATCAAATGAGAGTTGGTTTTATATTTAACCAGCTACTTCAGCTGATAGAGCTGATTTGAAAGCATGTTGTTCTCATTGGTCAATACTAACACCAAATTGAATGTTGAGCTCTTTTGGTTGTTATATTCATTTTCAAAGTATACATAACCAGTGTGGAGTTATCCCTTTGTTGCCATTACTTCCAGCTTCATTCTTACACAGACTGGTAGTTCCTTTTAAGGTCTTATCTATCGATCAAAGATGATCTCTCCTAGATGATTTTGAACTACATTGATACATTGTGACTAAGTATTTAGTATTTATTGGTTTAGAATTATTGTGGACTGCATTTACATGCTTGCAAATTATGAATATTAGATAAGAATATTTGAAACCATATAATTGTATACACATTATTTGTATTTATCATCATCAAGGTTTGCTGATAGCATGGATCTGCAAATTATTGTAATTTTTAAAATTAAATACAAAGTTTCTTGAAACTATATAAGTGTATGCAAATTATTTATTCTAATAATAGTTATAATTTTTTTTTTACAAAGTGTTATAGGAATATTTAAAATGATATAATTGCTTTGGGAAAAAATGACTTCAGCACGAAATAGCCCAACAAGTGTTGATATGCCATATACCCAACCAACCAACCAACCTAATCCAATTTAAACAGAAGTGCTCATCATCTGCAATCAGTTATAAACAGGCCTGGTGCTAAGGTCTCATGGGATCCACCCTGATCTATATGGGACCCTACTCTACTACATGTCAATTTTCATAAAGTGGTATTTCATATAAAATATATGAACCCCCACTCTTCTACATGTCAATTTTCATAATGTAGTATTCATAGAAAATGTATGAAAACCACACTTCTGGTTTGGGCCCTCCCTGGTTGGGTGGTTTGGGGTAATATGAGTCCTCCTGGTTATAAGTTGCAGAATATGCTAAGAAAAATCAGAGTAGAATTGTAGTTAGGCATTTTGGTGAACCATTTATAGAATGCAGCATAATATGAGAATAGTGAAAGACAAGAAGAGAAAATGGAATGGTTAGCACATAGAAAATGCAATTTTCAATGTGGCATTGGTAAATGGCCTAAATTGGAAGAACAGCTGAAGACAAGGATATTTGATCAGAGGAAATCTGGAAGTGAAAAAAAAAAAAGAAATGTTTTGTTGTTGTTGTGATCAGTGCAGATGGTAAAAATCTGTCACCATTGGTGATTTTCAAATGAAAATCTTTTGAAAAAGAGAAAATATGGATGATTATAAATGATCATGTCCAAAAGGATGANATAAAATAGAATGAATTTTTGGATTTAAAAGAGATGTGCTAAATGACCAGCGGGAAATGTTTAAAAAGTCATTCTTCTTACTTGATGCATTTCAAACGGATCTGATGGCAGAAATGAAAATGAAGCTACAGAATTCTAAAACTATTACAAAACTCATAGCTGCAAGTAAGTAATGGAAATAATACATAAATCATTCAACTCAATATTAATCTATTTCTATATTTTCTCACTCTGTTTCCTATCTCTTTGAAAGTGTTTATATTTATCTGACTCTTTCAGTTTGTTTATATCTTTCTTGTTACTTGCTGATTTAGTAAATTTAGATCTACCCATTTTGATTCATGTTTCTGTTCTATCTTCCTTTTTAGAAGTTATTTTAGCACACACACACACACACATATAATATATATATATATAATATATATAATATATATATATAATATATATATATAATACTTGAAGCTATGATGGCTGAGCAGGTATAAAACCTATAAATAGTAGAAGTATAGACACTATAATATCTGAGGTATTTTAAGTTTTATGTGTTTCTCTTTAGGGAGAATAGGGAAAAAAAAGCTTATCAATCTTCTATATATTGTGAGGCATAGTCTCATAAGTTGGATGCTTTTGGTGTGGAACATGCTCTTGAACATGAGTAGCATTTCTTACAAAAGTTTCTCTTCATCAATTAAATTTGAGAAGGAGATTTCTGCTATCATAGTCAGTCTTTGTACTACTTTGCATATCAGTGGTATTGGTCATTATTGACCAACAGTCAGTGTGAGTTTGTGGCATTTCAATGATACAATGCTGAGATTTCCTCAGATCAGAAGATCATTCCTAACTTACAACATGTGTGAAAGAGAATTGGATATTCAGATTCAAGAATTGGCAGTACTGACATTTTTTAATCATTACCTTCTTTTGGCTACAACATAGTCTGTGTTATTAGTACAAAAATGTTTTTTTAATCTTCTAATTAGTAAAAGATAGATAAAGTTAAATCAATGTTTTTCACATGTCAAACTATGTGTTGGATATCCATGAATTAGTAGTGAAAATAAAATCAAGAAATATTGGTTACAATACAAAATGATTGAGAAATGAATCAGAATTTTTCTTAGCTTAAAATCTGTTGTTGTATCTATGTGATATTCTGTAGAAAAATAGCCACAAGGCATCCTGTTGCTGAACAAGTCAAAGTCCTGAAATCATAGCTCACTTTTTATTCAGTCTTACGATCATGCATGTAAATTGATGATAGTCTTGAAAGAGAATTGCAAATGGTGGCTGCAATTGGGCAGATAAGACATTTTAGTCTCTTCACATCAAGTAAGTTTGAACAATTTGGTTCCATTTCATCACATGTCCATCTTTCTGTAATCAAATAATTTTACAAAAATATATGTCAAAATCATTTCATCCAAACTTCTTGGCTTTTATCATTTTTCTAACCACTACTGGGTACTATGCTAGTGTATATATATATATATATATATATACTCTAACAAAATTACCCAGTCCATAACCGGATGAAAACATTTTGTAAAGCCTCTAGTCATAACTTATTTTTTGGCTTTGTTAAATTTCAATTGATTTAACGGTGCGAGAATGTAAACATTGTTTTCGTTCATATTTTAATTATTTTGTAAGCTGAAAATATTTTTTTAAAATCATCAGGAGTTTTTGTAATGTTTCTTCTTTTGAATGGACAAAAAATTTCCCAAATAATATTAACTGTTATGCAAGTTTCATTGTGTTAAATATAGGGAGGGGGTTAAATTTAACAGGGCATATTGGTGGTACCTATTGTACATATCCTTTTTTTTTTAATTCAGTTTTTAATTGCTTATTGAGTTAGTAATAAAATGTAACATTGTAATTTCTTTCTTTTTTGAAAACAAAGTAACAAAGAAACTAACATTGTCATTTGTAGGGGAAATATTTTGCATATTCAAATTTCTTTATTTTATGAATTTTTTTTTTTTTTTTTTCAAAAAAGGTTTTGAGTTTCACTGATTAAAAATGGATATATTTTATTCTGAGAAATATGAAAGTATTCTTTAAAAAATATTGATAAAATGTTTTCATTTAACTTTTGTTTGTGCGTATATGTAAATTTTTTCGCATTACAATTTGTTTTTACATTTAAAAAGATAAACTTGGTTTGAAAAGTTGTTTTTTTCTTAGTTCTCCAAAAAATTTAACAGTTGTTGGCTTTTTAGTATAAATAGAGCACTGGTTACTATTAAGAAAGTCAAACTCAAAGTAATAGTTGTAAGCGGACATTTTGAATCACTGCTGATATAGCCAGCAGCCAGTTCCTGCTGATACAACTGGCTGCAGGAGCAGCTATCCGATGCTTCCCGAAAATCGTTTGATTTTTGTTAATTAATTAATTAATCAGTAAAAATCAATAACCAAATTTGTGTGTTCTTAGTCTTAGGGATATTAAGGTATATGCAATATTTCGAATCTGAGTGACATCTCTTTTCTGAGTTATACGTCGACTTTTCTGAGTTATACGATTCTTTATATATATATATATATATATATATATTCTTTATTTTCTATACCACTGAGTTTGTTTAATCTACCTAGGTCAATATCATGATGAGGGAATGTTTCTTTATGTGCTCCTTGTCAAATGCTAAAAACCAAAAAAATTACTTGACTTTTCTCTTTGAACAAAATAAAGTGAAGCATATTCTATCGTTTTAGGTTTTACTTGATAATTCCTTTGAATTCCTTGTTGAAAATCTATTTCAATTCTTTTTTTATTAAGATCTAAATATCAAAAGTTGTGTGTAACATTCTAAAATATACAGTGTCCTCTAAAATATATACATATGTATATATGTAAATAGTTGTTTTTCTTCAAACAATAATTATGAATATTACAATGCATATTGAATTCTTATATCATCACTAATTCCTTTGATTGTCTCTTGCCATCACTCCCTTTTTGGCCATTATCTTGGCAAGTCCTCTAGATGGCATCCAGTGCTTGTACAGTGCGGGTAAATGTAAGTTTTTGCTGGTCAGACAATACTGTTGTGTCTATATGTAGAAGTCCAGATGAGAATATCATTTATGAGTTTGGTCTTACTTCTCCAGAAGTGTGCAGGTAAATGACTGTGAAGCTGCTGTTTTGTAGGGTTCTACTTCCAGTATTTGTTCAAATGAACATGTAGCATCCTTGTGTATTTTCTATTTCACTTTTCTTTTTTTTTCACTGTTTTTTTTAGAGTCCACTGGTGCAGTCATGTAGTAGTACTTACTTGGCTATATCTTGGAAGAATTCTTGTTTTATTTTATCAGAGATCACATTTCTATATGTTGTTAACCTGTTAATAGCTGTCCATGCTTTATGTATGCATATGTTAACATCAACTTTCAATAGATGAGATATTGCTACCAAGGTATATATCTTATGTTAAAATGATGTATATTCTTAATTTTTCAGTATTTGATTAAGTATGCATATATTTTATGAGTGTGCATTTTCTATCTTTGTTAAGATATGATGAAAACTTCCTATGAGAGACAGAAAATATCATTGATATAAAATGTTTTCAATCAACAGTTGTTATTCAGCTTGTAAATATGAGTGCAAAATAATTGTATTTGAAAATAATGAAGTGAGTCAAATCGAAGGTGTATGGTGACAAGTTTCCAATTAATCTAAGTGAATTAGATGATAGTTTTGTTTTTCAAATTTGTGTTGTTAAAGGAAAATCTATTTCACACAAATGTTTCAGTCAAAATATGATCAAACATTAATACAAGTTACATTTATCATCTGTTGATTGTTAGATGATAAGATGAATCTTTGGTTGTAAGAGAGATGGGCAATAAGAATAAGAGAAAAGTAAATGTGTCTAATGTAAATGATATAGTCTATTTGAAAGTTTTACAAAGGCTTCTTATGTCTGATTAATTAACTCTTAAACATTTACAAATGGCAACTTCTGTAATATTGTTGATAACCATTGTTGACAAGTTTATAGCTAGAATTTCTTTTGGTTTCATTATAATATCTTGAAGAGAATGAAAATATCCTCCTTCTTGATGTCTGGGTCACCTTGTGTAGTGCAATGATTAGCAAGCCAGATTAGCAAACTATTGTTGGTAAGTTTGATTCTCACTGTGTGCTCAGTATTTTTGGTCTTGTGCTAAACTAAGCTAAATTTATAAATGACTATTTCTTGACTTCTTTCTTTACAAGATAAAGATAAAAAATCAATTTTTATTTCCATATCGGTATGAAGATTTAAAAAAAAGATGAATAGAATCTCTTATTGTATCTTATCAATAGATTTTATTTGAAATTACTAGAGGGATTGGTTTTCTATTTAGAATCATTATTTGCCATTGTACAGTTGGGGATATTTTAGTAACATGATCTCCATTATTTGTGGTTCACTTTAATCACAATGTACTAGTGATAGTTGTATGTTGAATAAAGAGGCCTAGCTATAGTTAGGCCTCTTCTCATCGAGATTTATAATTGTAAATTCGAATTCTGTTCAAAATGTCTTCCAAATTCTTGGAGATGAGCAAGAATATCTGACAAAGACATGTTCATGTTGAAATGCAAAAAAAGGATAAATGTGTCAAGGAAAGATTGATATTTGTTGAAGAAATTGTGTGTGTGTGTGTGTGTGTGTGTGTGTGTGTGTGTGTGTGTGTGTGTGTGTTGTGTTTTTATCAAAATATTTATAAAATATTCATAATATCATAAACTTAAGTTTTTGCTTTAAATGCCATTAGATGGTAGCAGTATGAAACCCATAACTTGATACGATCTTCCCGATATTGCCAATTTTAATTAAAAATATTGATTTTATGATTATATAAGATAATTATGTGATTTGGAGGACATTAAATTAGTCACATATATTAGAATGTTAGTTTCCAGTGAGTTAAAAGGTCATTGGCTTCTGTATCTAAGTGGACTTCATTCATAATAATTCCTTTTGAAAAATGACTTTTCACTGATAAATTATATTTCTATTCTTTTTTAGTTGGCAAAACTTTATAATAAAAGTTAAAAAGTAATTGTCAATTGATAAATAATTTTGAAGAGATTTTGTTGATATAATTAGGTTTTCCCAAACAGCCTGTGTTGAATGTAATTTAGCATAGAAGTATTAGATTGTTTGGAAAATAATAGCAGATTTTACATTTAAATGTGTCATAAAATTGACTACAAGTGTCCCAACAACATAATAATACATTAAATAGTTAAAAAATGATAAAATTCCTTTGGTAAGGCATAAACAAAATTCTTGAAAAGGTCTTTAAAAAGATCATTAATTAAATATACTGAGTGTTTAAGAAAAGATTGTTTTGTTTCTGCTTAGATTCTCAGATATTTACATCTCAAATGATATCAAATCTTCATTTCTTGAGTCTTTGACTAGAGAGAAATTGTACTGTCACAAGATAGCAGAGAGAGAGACAGAGAGAAACAGGTGAGTTTAAAAGCTTGATTGACCAATAGAAATTGAGAAACGAAATAAAGGATGAGTTTATAGATTTGATTTGATTTCTTTAAACTAAAGGTTCTTTGTGGGTTAGATAGTTGAGCAACTGGTGCATTTTGCCCAAGGCAATAGGTGATGTTTTTCAATAGAAATTGAGAAACAAAATAAAGGATGAGTTTATAGATTTGATTTGAGTTTCTTTAAACTAAAGGTTCTTTGTGGGTTAGATAGTTGAGCTAACTGGTGCATTTTGCCCAAGGCAATAGGTGATGTTTATTCAATAGAAATTGAGAAACGAAATAAAGGATGAGTTTATAGATTTTGATTTGAGTTTCTTTAAACTAAAGGTTCTTTGTGGGTTAGATAGTTTGAGTAACTGGTGCATATTGCCCAAGGCAATAGGTGATGTTTATTCAATAAAAATTGAGAAAGTAAATAAAGGATGAGTTTATAGATTTGATTTGAGTTTCTTTAAACTAAAGGTTCTTTGTGGGTTAGATAGTTGAGTAACTGGTGCATATTGCCCAGGCAATAGGTGATGTTTATTCAATAGAAATTGAGAAAGTAAATAAAGGATGAGTTTTATAGATTTGATTTGAGTTTTTTAAACTAAGGTTCTTTGTGGGTTATGATAGTTGAGTAACTGGTGCATATTGCCCAAGGCAATAGGTGATGTTTATTCAATAGAAATTGAGAAAGTAAATAAAGGATGAGTTTATAGATTTGATTTGAGTTTCTTTAAACTAAAGGTTCTTTGTCGGGTTAGATAGTTGAGTAACTGGTGCATATTGCCAAGGCATAGGTGATGTTTATTCAATAGAAATTGAGAAACGAAATAAAGGATGAGTTTTATAGATTTGATTTGAGTTTCTTTAAACTAAAGTTTCTTTGGGGTTAGATAGTTGAGTAACTGGTGCATATTGCCCAAGGCAATAGGTGATGTTTATTCATAGAAATTGAGAAAGTAAATAAAGGATGAGTTTATAGATTTGATTTGAGTTTCTTTAAACTAAAGGTTCTTTGTGGGTTAGATAGTTGAGTAACTGGTGCATATTGCCCAAAGGCAATAGGTGATGTTTATTCAATAGAAATTGAGAAAGTAAATAAAGGATGAGTTTATAGATTTGATTTGAGTTTCTTTAAACTAAAGGTTCTTTGTGGGTTAGATAGTTGAGTAAACTGTGCATATTGCCCAAGGCAATAGGTGATGTTTATTCAATAGAAATTGAGAAAGTAAATAAAGGATGAGTTTATAGATTTGATTTGAGTTTCTTTAAACTAAAGATTCTTTGTGGGTTAGATAGTTGAGTAACTGGTGCATATTGCCCAAGGCAATAGGTGATGTTTATTCAATAGAAATTGAGAAAGAAATAAAGGATGAGTTTATAGATTGATTTGAGTTTCTTTAAACTAAAGGTTCTTTGTGGGTTAGATAGTTGAGTAACTGGTGCATTTGCCCAAGGCAATAGGTGATGTTTATTCAATAGAAATTAGAAACGAAATAAAGGATGAGTTTATAGAATTTGATTTGAGTTTCTTTAAACTAAAGGTTCTTTGTGGGTTAGATAGTTGAGTAACTGGTGCATTTTGCCCAAGGCAATAGGTGATGTTTATCAATAGAAATTGAGAAACGAAATAAAGGATGAGTTTATAGATTTGATTTGAGTTTCTTTAAACTAAAGGTTCTTTGTGGGTTAGATAGTTGAGTAACTGGTGCATTTTGCCAAGGCAATAGGTGATGTTTATTCAATAGAAATTGAGAAGTAAATAAAGGATGAGTTTATAGATTTGATTTGAGTTTCTTTAAACTAAAGGTTCTTTGTGGGTTAGATAGTTTGAGTAACTGGTGCATATTGCCCAAGGCAATAGGTGATGTTTTATTCAATAGAAATTGAGAAACGAAATAAAGGATGAGTTTATAGATTTGATTTGAGTTTCTTTAAACTAAAGGTTCTCTTGTGGGTTAGATAGTTGAGTAACTGGTGCATTTTGCCCAAGGCAATAGGTGATGTTTATTCAATAGAAATTGAGAAACAAAATAAAGGATGAGTTTTATAGATTTGATTTTGAGTTTCTTTAAACTAAAGGTTCTTTGTGGGTTAGATAGTTGAGCAACTGGTGCATTTTGCCAAGGCAATAGTGATGTTTATTCAATAGAAATTGAGAAACGAAATAAAGGATGAGTTTATAGATTTGATTTGAGTTTCTTTAAACTAAGGTTCTTTGGGGTTAGATAGTTGAGCAACTGGTGCATTTTGCCCAAGGCAATATGGTGATGTTTTTTCAATAGAAATTGAGAAACGAAATAAAGGATGAGTTTATAGATTTGATTTGAGTTTCTTTAAACTAAAGGTTCTTTGTGGGTTAGATAGTTGAGCAACTGGTGCATTTTTGCCCAAGGCAATAGGTGATGTTATTCAATAGAATTGAAGAAGAGTAAATAAAGGATGAGTTTATAGATTTGATTTGAGTTTCTTTAAACTAAAGGTTCTTTGTGGGTTAGATAGTTGAGCAACTGGTGCATTTTTGCCCAAGGCAATTGGTGATGTTTATTCAATAGAAATTGAGAAACGAAATAAAGGAATGAGTTTATAGATTTGATTTGAGTTTCTTTAAACAAAGGTTCTTTGTGGGTTAGATAGTTGAGCAACTGGTGCATTTTGCCCAAGGCAATAGGTGATGTTTATTCAAAGAAATTGAGAAACGAAATAAAGGATGAGTTTATAGATTTGATTTGGTTTCTTTAAACTAAAGGTTCTTTGTGGGTTAGATAGTTGAGAACTGGTGCATTTTGCCCAAGGCATATGGTGATGTTTATTCAATAGAAATTGAGAAACGAAATAAAGGATGAGTTTATAGATTTGATTTGAGTTTCTTTAAACTAAAGGTTCTTTGTGGGTTAGATAGTTGAGAACTGGTGCATTTTGCCCAAGGCAATAGGTGATGTTTTTCAATAGAAATTGAGAAAGTAAATAAAGGATGAGTTTTAGATTTGATTTGAGTTTCTTTAAACTAAAGGTTCTTTGTGGGTTAGATAGTTGAGCAACTGGTGCATTTTTGCCCAAGGCAATAGGTGATGTTTATTCAATAGAAATTGAGAAACGAAATAAAGGATGAGTTTATAGATTTGATTTGAGTTTCTTTAAACTAAAGGTTCTTTTTTGTGGGTTAGATAGTTGAGCAACTGGTGCATTTTGCCCAAGGCAATAGGTGATGTTTATCCAATAGAAATTGAAAAACGAAATAAAGGATGAGTTTATAGATTTGATTTGAGTTTCTTTAAACTAAAGGTTCTTTGTGGGTTAAGATAGTTGAGCAACTGGTGCATTTTGCCCAAGGCAATAGGTGATGTTTATTCAAGTCTTACAAAAAACTTTTATTTATTGTTTTGATTCATGGTGTTTTTTTGCTATCAAAGAATGGCAACAAATGAGAAAAATGTGAGACAGATTAATAATGAATGATAATATTGATTTAAAATAATATGATGCCATTCTACTACTTGGTATAAAAGAGCAATTATAACAAACATGACATTAGAGATAATTGAAAACAGAAGAAGAGATGAGTTTATAGGTTTGAGGTTCTTCAAATCAATGGCTCTTTGTGTTTCAGTGATAGAACAACTGGTGCATTTAATCAAAATTTACTTAAAGCAAAAGAAAAATTAGAGTTGTTCTCAGAGCTTTATCTTTATTGTTTCTGATCTGCACTATTCTTCCTCAGTCATAAAATGAAACCAAGTAAACTGCATTAAAGAAGCAAAAAACAGTAAAAATTAAAAGATAAAAGAAATACTATTGAAAATTAATGATTATGAAAATGTTATTTGTTAACAGAAAGCATTCATATATGAATAATGTATTTCAACTACACACATATAAATATATTTGTGAGTGTGAGCATTTCTCCTCACACAGATCTAAATTGGAAAATCTATGAAAAACATAGGTTTGTCTGATATGGTAAATTATTAATTCCAGATATCTGATGAATAAACATGATTGATATTCCATATTCATAGACAATGATTGATATTGGCAACTTATGTGGATTAATTGCTATAAAGAAGGAAAAACTTTGGAGTTGGTTTATTTGCAGCACAATAACTTTAAACTTAATTTCCTTTTTCATGACTGTCGGCAGGACTTAGAATATGCTGACTCTATCTTCTGTGTAGGGGGTAAGACTAAAAAAAGGTGGTGTCCCGTGTATGACACTAAGGCTGCATCTGATGGTGAGGTTTTAAGTTCTGGATATCTGGAGAATGTAGAATAACCCCACATTGACATTAATCCCTGACCCCCCCCCCCCCTGGCACACAGTCGTCATACTGTTAAGGTTCCATCTATGGTCAAATAGATCTGTTTGAAATTTATTAGTATTAGATTAGTATACTTGGTACCATATAACTGCAAATTGTATTAAGAATATTTACTTGAAGGATTATTATTAGTTACTTGAACCATATAATTGCTTGCAGAGATAAATGATGACTATTGAATTGAAATAACTACTTGAAACCATATGATTATTAGCATTAGATAGGAATACTTTGAAAGCATACAAAGTGTGAAATTATTTGTATTAAATATGTATAATTGATATCATAATAACTGTTTGAAAAAAAATCTTAAGTAACAACTATACAAAAAAATGTAAATGTACAATAAATGCAATTCCTTAACATTCAGGCATAAAGTACCCATAGATAAGTTAATATGCATAAAAATCAATCAGTCGTTTTTCATGATTACTGTTTCACTGAAATGAATTATGTTAAAAGTGACTCCTCATTTATTCTTGCTGTAATTGGGACAAAAGCTTACATTTGGATTTAGGTGCATGATATTTTGAGTTCATGCCTTTTCTTAAATGGTCCTTAGCTAAAAATCGACAGAAAATGATAAACAATGAAACTATCTTGGGATATCTCTGTTTCAAGCCACTAAGCATTTCCGCAATATTCGCAATTGTGCATATCTGTGTATGCATACATAGGTGGGAATCTTCTCTCTTGTTCTCTGATCTCTTGGTTAATCTTTATGAATTATTATGTGAGATTTATTCCAATAAAAAAGGATAGAAGGTGATGGTATCCTGCAGATGCAAACTATGCTGTGATCTAGCACTTCTTCACAAATACACTTGCTTTTAGTGAATCTCAGCTGAATATCCTGGGAACCAGGCAGCAAACGGCATGGGCCACTTATTTAACTCAGATAAAACAGAGTGTCATCGTGTCTTTCAAACAAGATGTTGCATCTCCATACTAAATGGCATCCTCTGAAATTAGTAAAGCAATTCCCATCCATTTATAATGGTGTGACATGTGATTCTATCACTGGATTGAACCACAATATGTTAGCAAGCTAGTTCTCACAGATCCATTACTATTTTGTTAAGTTGTAATTACTAATTACAAGTTTGATCCTTTTGACTTGTGTGTTTTCGCATCTCTTTTGGTTTCAAAAACTTGTTCCTCAAATGTGTGATTCTTGGGCATCATGGTTGACTTCTATCAAATTATGAAGTACCCATTTTTCAAGTTATGATACCTATCCCAGTTGTTGAAAAGGATTATTAATTGTTGAAATATTTAGAAGTTTTAGAATAACACAAATATCCTTCAATCTATCGCAATCACATTTCCGAGATTACTTAATGGGGTGATCTGATAAATATGTATATGTACACTTTTATTAACCTAATTTCTGATTACATTCTTGCTAGCATGTATGTGGAAGAATCAATGGCAGAGACAAAAAAAATGTCTGCCCAAAAGGGCTCTCTTGTCTCACTCTTTAGATTCTAATCCTACTTTCACAAGGCTTAATTCTTGATCACCTGAACTTTCGAGGCCGTGAGAGCCCCATTCCAGATAGAACTCAAGTGAAACCTTATCAATCAATCTAGTTAATTTTTAGTTATTTTTTCAATCTAGTAGCTGTTAATTTTAAATTCACACTACACTTCCTTACAGGCTATTGCATATTCCATTAATTAACTATCAACTGATATTGGCACTATTTATTTTATAATTAATAGCAAACTACAATATTAATATATATATATCATGATTAAGGCCAATCATTCAAGTGATATCCTGGATGGTCTGCTTTGAAAATTCTGTTTTTTAATGCTTGAACTTCAAACATAATGCCTAAAATAAACACACTAATTTTCATTTACTAAGCAAATCATTGCTTATGGCAATTTGATTTACAAATTGAAATTTCTTCTTCGAAGTTTATTATACAAGAAACATTTGAAACTGTTCAAATTATCCGCTAACAATTTACATTTTAAAAGAATTCTTAAGATTACCAGAAAATTGGAGAATCTGAATAAGTTAAGATATGCAAAAAAAATAAAAAGTTGCAAATGAACATTAATCGATAATACTTGTATTTCAAATGCCATTAAAAACATTCAATAGACCACAACTATTAGGTGGTGTGTTAATTTAGTATTGTCAAAACAAGTTTTTAAGCTAAAAAGCATTTATTCATGGTAAATTGAATCAGATAGAAAAATGTGTTATGTGAAGATATGTTTGTGATAAAACTAAAATTTGTGGTCATCAACTATTTAAAGTGTCTTGTCGTGGGCGCTTAGAATATGCTGACTATATTCTTTGCAGAGGAGTAAGAGCCCCCCCCCCATCCTACCATGGCTATCCTGGGTAATGATAGAGGTTCTTGATCTCTTAGGGAGTATAAAGACTTTTTCTTGTGATACTCCAGGTTACTACCTGACCTGTAGTGATAGTAATAATATTATGGTCCCATCTATTAGCTCAAATAGAACTGTTTGCAACTTATTTTGTATTAGATCGGCAATACTTGATATCCTATAACTATGGGCAAAATATCCCAAAAAAAAAAAAAAAATTCTTAAAACAATTACTAAAAAATATAAATATAAACATATAATCATTCACAATATGCCTATGTTCTATTGCATAAATGACTCCAGATGGGTTTGACATAATGCTGTTAAATCAATCAATCAATCAAATCATTAAAGTGTTTTTTGGTAATTCTTGCTTTTATCAGGGTTTTTTCCATGTGCTGGGAAAAAATGACTTCAGCACGAAATAGCCCAACAAGTGTTGATATGCCATATACCCAACCAACCAACCAACCTAATCCAATTTAAACAGAAGTGCTCATCATCTGCAATCAGTTATAAACAGGCCTGGTGCTAAGGTCTCATGGGATCCACCCTGATCTATATGGGACCCTACTCTACTACATGTCAATTTTCATAAAGTGGTATTTCATATAAAATATATGAACCCCCACTCTTCTACATGTCAATTTTCATAATGTAGTATTCATAGAAAATGTATGAAAACCACACTTCTGGTTTGGGCCCTCCCTGGTTGGGTGGTTTGGGGTAATATGAGTCCTCCTGGTTATAAGTTGCAGAATATGCTAAGAAAATCAGAGTAGAATTGTAGTTAGGCATTTGGTGAACCATTTATAGAATGCAGCATAATATGAGAATAGTGAAAGACAAGAAGAAAAAATGGAATGGTTAGCACATAGAAAATGCAATTTTCAATGTGGCATTGGTAAATGGCCTAAATTGGAAAACAGCTGAAGACAAGGATATTTGATCAGAGGAAATCTGGAAGTGAAAAAAAAAAAAGAAATGTTTTGTTGTTGTTGTGATCAGTGCAGATGGTAAAAATCTGTCACCATTGGTGATTTTCAAATGAAAATCTTTTGAAAAAGAGAAAATATGGATGAATTAAAATGAATCATGTCCAAAAGGATGAATAAAAATAGAATGAATTTTTGGATTTAAAAGAGATGTGCTAAATGACCAGCGGGAAATGTTTAAAAAGTCATTCTTCTTACTTGATGCATTTCAAACGGATCTGATGGCAGAAATGAAAATGAAGCTACAGAATTCTAAAACTATTACAAAACTCATAGCTGCAAGTAAGTAATGGAATAAATACATAAATCATTCAACTCAATATTAATCTATTTCTATATTTTCTCACTCTGTTTCCTATCTCTTTGAAAGTGTTTATATTTATCTGACTCTTACAGTTTGTTTATATCTTTCTTGTTACTTGCTGATTTAGTAAATTTAGATCTACCCATTTTGATTCATGTTTCTGTTCTATCTTCCTTTTTAGAAGTTATTTTAGCACACACACACACACACACATATATATATATATATATATATATATATATATATATATATATATATATATATATACTTGAAGCTATGATGGCTGAGCAGGTATAAAACCTATAAATAGTAGAAGTATAGACACTATAAATCTGAGGTATTTTAAGTTTTATGTGTTTCTCTTTAGGGAGAAATGGGAAAAAAAAGCTTATCAATCTTCTATATATTGTGAGGCATAGTCTCATAAGTTGGATGCTTTTGGTGTGGAACATGCTCTTGACATGAGTAGCATTTCTTACAAAAGTTCTCTTCATCAATTAAATGTTCAGAGAGGAGATTCTGCTATCATAGTCAGTCTTTGTACTACTTTGCATATCAGTGGTATTGGTCATATATTGACCAACAGTCAGTGTGAGTTTGTGGCATTTCAATGATACAATGCTGAGATTTCCTCAGATCAGAAGAATCATTCCTAACTTACAAACTGTGTGAAAGAGAATTGGATATTCAGATTCAAGAATTGGCAGTACTGACATTTTTTAATCATTACCTTCTTTTGGCTACAACATAGTCTGTGTTATTAAGTACAAAAATGTTTTTTTAATCTTCTAATTAGTAAAAGATAGATAAAGTTAAATCAATGTTTTTCACATGTCAAACTATGTGTTGGATATCCATGAATTAGTAGTGAAAATAAATCAAGAAATATTGGTTACAATACAAAATGATTGAGAAATGAATCAGAATTTTTCTTAGCTTAAAAATCTGTTGTTGTATCTATGTGATATTCTGTAGAAAATAGCCACAAGGCATCCTGTTGCCTGAACAAGTCAAAGTCCTGAAATCATAGCTCACTTTTTATTCAGTCTTACGATCATGCATGTAAATTGATGATAGTCTTGAAAGAGAATTGCAAATGGTGGCTGCAATTGGGCAGATAAGACATTTTAGTCTCTTCACATCAAGTAAGTTTGAACAATTTGGTTCCATTTCATCACATGTCCATCTTTCTGTAATCAAATAATTTTACAAAAATATATGTCAAAATCATTTCATCCAAACTTCTTGGCTTTTATCATTTTTCTTAACCACTACTGGGTACATATGCTAGTGTATATATATATATATATATATACTCTAACAAAATTACCCAGTCCATAACCGGATGAAAACATTTTGTAAAGCCTCTAGTCATAACTTATTTTTTGGCTATGTTAAATTTCAATTGATTTAACGGTGCGAGAATGTAAACATTGTTTTCGTTCATAATTTTAATTATTTTCGTAAGCTGAAAATATTTTTTAAAAATCATCAGGAGTTTTTGTAATGTTTCTTCTTTTGAATGGACAAAAAATTTCCCAAATAATATTAACTGTTATGCAAGTTTCATTGTGTTAAATATAAGGGAGGGGGTTAAATTTAACAGGGCAAATTGGTGGTACCTATTGTACATATCCTATTTTTTTTAAATTCAGTTTTTAATTGCTTATTGAGTTAGTAATAAAATGTAACATTGTAATTTCTTTCTTTTTTGAAAACAAAAGTAACAAAGAAACTAACATTGTCATTTGTAGGGGGAATATTTTGCATATTCAAATTTCTTTATTTTATGAATTTTTTTTTTTTTTTTTTTCAAAAAAGGTTTTGAGTTTCACTGATTAAAAATGGATATATTTTATTCTGAGAAATATGAAAGTATTCTTTAAAAAATATTGATAAAAATGTTTTCATTTAACTTTTGTTTGTGCGTATATGTAAATTTTTTCGCATTACAATTTTGTTTTTACATTTAAAAAGATAAACTTGGTTTGAAAAGTTGTTTTTTTCTTAGTTCTCCAAAAAATTTAACAGTTGTTGGCTTTTTAGTATAAATAGAGCACTGGTTACTATTAAGAAAGTCAAACTCAAAGTAATAGTTGTAGCGGACATTTTGAATCACTGCTGATATAGCCAGCAGCCAGTTCCTGCTGATACAACTGGCTGCAGGAGCAGCTATCCGATGCTTCCCGAAAATCGTTTGATTTTTGTTTAATTAATTAATTAATCAGTAAAAATCAATAACCAAATTTGGTGTGTTTCTTAGTCTTAGGGATATTAAGGTATATGCAATATTTCGAATCTGAGTGACATCTCTTTTCTGAGTTATACGTCGACTTTTCTGAGTTATACGATTCTTTATATATATATATATATATATATATTCTTTATTTTCTATACCACTGAGTTTGTTTAATCTACCTAGGTCAAATCATGATGAGGGAATGTTCTTTATGTGCTCTTGTCAAATGCTAAAAACCAAAAAAATTACTTGACTTTTCTCTTTGAACAAAATAAAAGTGAAGCATATTCTATCGTTTTAGGTTTTACTTGATAATTCCTTTGAATTCCTTGTTGAAAATCTATTTCAATTCTTTTTTTATTAAGATCTAAATATCAAAAGTTGTGTGTAACATTCTAAAATATACAGTGTCCTCTAAAATATATACATATGTATATATGTAAATAGTTGTTTTCTTCAAACAATAATTATGAATATTACAATGCATATTGAATTCTTATATCATCACTAATTCCTTTGATTGTCTCTTGCCATCCATCCCTTTTTGGCCATTATTCTTGGCAAGTCCTCTAGATGGCATCCAGTGCTTGTACAGTGCGGGTAAATGTAAGTTTTTGCTGGTCAGACAATACTGTTGTGTCTATATGTAGAAGTCCAGATGAGAATATCATTTATGAGTTTGGTCTTACTTCTCCAGAAGTGTGCAGGTAAATGACTGTGAAGCTGCTGTTTTGTAGGGTTCTACTTCCAGTATTTGTTCAAATGAACATGTAGCATCCTTGTGTATTTTCTATTTCACTTTTCTTTTTTTTTCACTGTTTTTTTAGAGTCCAACTGGTGCAGTCATGTAGTAGTACTTACTTGGCTATATCTTGGAAGAATTCTTGTTTTATTTTATCAGAGATCACATTTCTATATTGTTGTTAACCTGTTAATAGCTGTCCATGCTTTATGTATGCATATGTTAACATCACTTTCAATAGATGAGATATTGCTACCAAGGTATATATCTTATGTTAAAATGATGTATATTCTTAATTTTTCAGTATTTGATTAAGTATGCATATATTTTATGAGTGTGCATTTTCTATCTTTGTTAAGATATGATGAAAACTTCCTATGAGAGACAGAAAATATCATTGATATAAAATGTTTTCAATCAACAGTTGTTATTCAGCTTGTAAATATGAGTGCAAAATAATTGTATTTGAAAATAATGAAGTGAGTCAAATCGAAGGTGTATGGTGACAAGTTTCCAATTAATCTAAGTGAATTAGATGATAGTTTTGTTTTTCAAATTTGTGTTGTTAAAGGAAAATCTATTTCACACAAATGTTTCAGTCAAAATATGATCAAACATTAATACAAGTTACATTTATCATCTGTTGATTGTTAGATGATAAGATGAATCTTGGTTGTAAGAGAGATGGGCAATAAGAATAAGAGAAAGTAAATGTGTCTAATGTAAATGATATAGTCTATTTGAAAGTTTTACAAAGGCTTCTTATGTCTGATTAATTAACTCTTAAACATTTACAAATGGCAACTTCTGTAATATTGTTGATAACCATTGTTGACAAGTTTATAGCTAGAATTTCTTTTGGTTTCATTATAATATCTTGAAGAGAATGAAAATATCCTCCTTCTTGATGTCTGGGTCACCTTGTGTAGTGCAATGATTAGCAAGCCAGATTAGCAAACTATTGTTGGTAAGTTTGATTCTCACTGTGTGCTCAGTATTTTTGGTCTTGTGCTAAACTAAGCTAAATTTACTAAATGACTATTTCTTGACTTCTTTCTTTACAAGATAAAGAATAAAAATCAATTTTTATTTCCATATCGGTATGAAGATTTAAAAAAAAGATGAATAGAATCTCTTATTGTATCTTATCAATAGATTTTATTTGAAATTACTTGAGGGATTGGTTTTCTATTTAGAATCATTATTTGCCATTGTACAGTTGGGGATATTTTAGTAACATGATCTCCATTATTTGTGGTTCACTTTAATCACAATGTACTAGTGATAGTTGTATGTTGAATAAAGAGGCCTAGCTATAGTTAGGCCTCTTCTCATCGAGATTTATAATTGTAAATTCGAATTCTGTTCAAAATGTCTTCCAAATTCTTGGAGATGAGCAAGAATATCTGACAAAGACATGTTCATGTTGAAATGCATAAAAAAGGATAAATGTGTCAAGGAAAGATTGATATTTGTTGAAGAAATTGTGTGTGTGTGTGTGTGTGTGTGTGTGTGTGTGTGTGTGTGTGTGTGTTTTTATCAAAAATATTTATAAAATATTCATAATATCATAACTTAAGTTTTTGCTTTAAATGCCATTAGATGGTAGCAGTATGAAACCCATAACTTGATACGATCTTCCCGATATTGCCAATTTTAATTAAAAATATTGATTTTATGATTATATAAGATAATTATGTGATTTGGGGACATTAAATTAGTCACATATATTAGAATGTTAGTTTCCCAGTGAGTTCAAAGGTCATTGGCTTCTGTATCTAAGTGGACTTCATTCATAATAATTCCCTTTTGAAAAATGACTTTTCACTGATAAATTATATTTCTATTCTTTTTTAGTTGGCAAAACTTTATAATAAAAGTTAAAAAGTAAATTGTCAATTGATAAATAATTTTGAGAGATTTTTGTTGATATAATTAGGTTTTCCCAAACAGCCTGTGTTGAATGTAATTTAGCATAGAAGTATTAGATTGTTTGGAAAATAATAGCAGATTTTACATTTAAATGTGTCATAAAATTGACTACAAGTGTCCCAACAACATAATAATACATTAAATAGTTAAAAAATGATAAAATTCCTTTGGTAAGGCATAAACAAAATTCTTGAAAAGGTCTTTAAAAAGATCATTAATTAAATATACTGAGTGTTTAAGAAAAGATTGTTTTGTTTCCTGCTTAGATTCTCAGATATTTACATCTCAAATGATATCAAATCTTTCATTTCTTGAGTCTTTGACTAGAGAGAAATTGTACTGTCACAAGATAGCAGAGAGAGAGACAGAGAGAGAAACAGGTGAGTTTAAAAGCTTGATTTGACCAATAGAAATTGAGAAACGAAATAAAGGATGAGTTTATAGATTTGATTTGAGTTTCTTTAAACTAAAGGTTCTTTGTGGGTTAGATAGTTGAGCAACTGGTGCATTTTGCCCAAGGCAATAGGTGATGTTTATTCAATAGAAATTGAGAAACAAAATAAAGGATGAGTTTATAGATTTGATTTGAGTTTCTTTAAACTAAAGGTTCTTTGTGGGTTAGATAGTTGAGCAAACTGGTGCATTTTGCCCAAGGCAATAGGTGATGTTTATTCAATAGAAATTGAGAAAGTAAATAAAGGATGAGTTTATAGATTTGATTTGAGTTTCTTTAAACTAAAGGTTCTTTGTGGGTTAGATAGTTGAGTAACTGGTGCATATTGCCCAAGGCAATAGGTGATGTTTATTCAATAGAAATTGAGAAAGTAAATAAAGGATGAGTTTATAGATTTGATTTGAGTTTCTTTAAACTAAAGGTTCTTTGTGGGTTAGATAGTTGAGTAACTGGTGCATATTGCCCAAGGCAATAGGTGATGTTTATTCAATAGAAATTGAGAAAGAAATAAAGGATGAGTTTATAGATTTGATTTGAGTTTCTTTAAACTAAAGATTCTTTGTGGGTTAGATAGTTGAGTAACTGGTGCATATTGCCCAAGGCAATAGGTGATGTTTATTCAATAGAAATTGAGAAAGTAAATAAAGGATGAGTTTATAGATTTGATTTGAGTTTCTTTAAACTAAAGGTTCTTTGTGGGTTAGATAGTTGAGTAACTGGTGCATATTGCCCAAGGCAATAGGTGATGTTTATTCAATAGAAATTGAGAAACGAAATAAAGGATGAGTTTATAGATTTGATTTGAGTTTCTTTAAACTAAAGGTTCTTTGTGGGTTAGATAGTTGAGTAACTGGTGCATATTGCCCAAGGCAATAGGTGATGTTTATTCAATAGAAATTGAGAAAGTAAATAAAGGATGAGTTTATAGATTTGATTTGAGTTTCTTTAAACTAAAGGTTCTTTGTGGGTTAGATAGTTGAGTAACTGGTGCATATTGCCCAAGGCAATAGGTGATGTTTATTCAATAGAAATTGAGAAAGTAAATAAAGGATGAGTTTATAGATTTGATTTGAGTTTCTTTAAACTAAAGGTTCTTTGTGGGTTAGATAGTTGAGTAACTGGTGCATATTGCCCAAGGCAATAGGTGATGTTTATTCAATAGAAATTGAGAAAGTAAATAAAGGATGAGTTTATAGATTTGATTTGAGTTTCTTTAAACTAAAGGTTCTTTGTGGGTTAGATAGTTGAGTAACTGGTGCATATTGCCCAAGGCAATAGGTGATGTTTATTCAATAGAAATTGAGAAAGAAATAAAGGATGAGTTTATAGATTTGATTTGAGTTTCTTTAAACTAAAGGTTCTTTGTGGGTTAGATAGTTGAGTAACTGGTGCATTTTGCCCAAGGCAATAGGTGATGTTTATTCAATAGAAATTGAGAAACGAAATAAAGGATGAGTTTATAGATTTGATTTGAGTTTCTTTAAACTAAAGGTTCTTTGTGGGTTAGATAGTTGAGTAACTGGTGCATTTTGCCCAAGGCAATAGGTGATGTTTATTCAATAGAAATTGAGAAACGAAATAAAGGATGAGTTTATAGATTTGATTTGAGTTTCTTTAAACTAAAGGTTCTTTGTGGGTTAGATAGTTGAGTAACTGGTGCATTTTGCCCAAGGCAATAGGTGATGTTTATTCAATAGAAATTGAGAAAGTAAATAAAGGATGAGTTTATAGATTTGATTTGAGTTTCTTTAAACTAAAGGTTCTTTGTGGGTTAGATAGTTGAGTAACTGGTGCATATTGCCCAAGGCAATAGGTGATGTTTATTCAATAGAAATTGAGAAACGAAATAAAGGATGAGTTTATAGATTTGATTTGAGTTTCTTTAAACTAAAGGTTCTTTGTGGGTTAGATAGTTGAGTAACTGGTGCATTTTGCCCAAGGCAATAGGTGATGTTTATTCAATAGAAATTGAGAAACAAAATAAAGGATGAGTTTATAGATTTGATTTGAGTTTCTTTAAACTAAAGGTTCTTTGTGGGTTAGATAGTTGAGCAACTGGTGCATTTTGCCCAAGGCAATAGGTGATGTTTATTCAATAGAAATTGAGAAACGAAATAAAGGATGAGTTTATAGATTTGATTTGAGTTTCTTTAAACTAAAGGTTCTTTGTGGGTTAGATAGTTGAGCAACTGGTGCATTTTGCCCAAGGCAATAGGTGATGTTTATTCAATAGAAATTGAGAAACGAAATAAAGGATGAGTTTATAGATTTGATTTGAGTTTCTTTAAACTAAAGGTTCTTTGTGGGTTAGATAGTTGAGCAACTGGTGCATTTTGCCCAAGGCAATAGGTGATGTTTATTCAATAGAAATTGAGAAAGTAAATAAAGGATGAGTTTATAGATTTGATTTGAGTTTCTTTAAACTAAAGGTTCTTTGTGGGTTAGATAGTTGAGCAACTGGTGCATTTTGCCCAAGGCAATTGGTGATGTTTATTCAATAGAAATTGAGAAACGAAATAAAGGATGAGTTTATAGATTTGATTTGAGTTTCTTTAAACTAAAGGTTCTTTGTGGGTTAGATAGTTGAGTAACTGGTGCATTTTGCCCAAGGCAATAGGTGATGTTTATTCAATAGAAATTGAGAAACGAAATAAAGGATGAGTTTATAGATTTGATTTGAGTTTCTTTAAACTAAAGGTTCTTTGTGGGTTAGATAGTTGAGTAACTGGTGCATTTTGCCCAAGGCAATAGGTGATGTTTATTCAATAGAAATTGAGAAACGAAATAAAGGATGAGTTTATAGATTTGATTTGAGTTTCTTTAAACTAAAGGTTCTTTGTGGGTTAGATAGTTGAGTAACTGGTGCATTTTGCCCAAGGCAATAGGTGATGTTTATTCAATAGAAATTGAGAAAGTAAATAAAGGATGAGTTTATAGATTTGATTTGAGTTTCTTTAAACTAAAGGTTCTTTGTGGGTTAGATAGTTGAGCAACTGGTGCATTTTGCCCAAGGCAATAGGTGATGTTTATTCAATAGAAATTGAGAAACGAAATAAAGGATGAGTTTATAGATTTGATTTGAGTTTCTTTAAACTAAAGGTTCTTTGTGGGTTAGATAGTTGAGCAACTGGTGCATTTTGCCCAAGGCAATAGGTGATGTTTATCCAATAGAAATTGAGAAACGAAATAAAGGATGAGTTTATAGATTTGATTTGAGTTTCTTTAAACTAAAGGTTCTTTGTGGGTTAGATAGTTGAGCAACTGGTGCATTTTGCCCAAGGCAATAGGTGATGTTTATTCAAGTCTTACAAAAAACTTTATTTTATTGTTTCTGATTCATGGTGTTTTTTTGCTATCAAAGAATGGCAACCCAAATGAGAAAATGTGAGACAGAATTAATAATGAATGATAATACTTGATTTAAAATAATATGCCATTTCTACTACTTGTATAAAAGACAATTATAACAAACATGACATTTAGAGATAACTTGAAAAACAGAAGAAGAGATGAGTTTATAGGTTTGAGGTTCTTCAAATCAATGGCTCTTTGTGTTTCAGTTGATAGAACAACTGGTGCATTTAATCAAATTTACTTAAAGCAAAAGAAAAATTAGAGTTGTTCTCAGAGCTTTATCCTTTATTGTTTCTGATCTGCACTATTCCTTCCTCAGTCATAAAATGAAAACCAAGTAAACTGCATTAAAGAACAAAAAAACAAGTAAAAATTAAAAGATAAAAGAAAATACTATTGAAAATTAATGATTATGAAAATGTTATTTGTTCAACAGAAAGCATTCAATATATGAATACATGTATTTCACTACACACATATAAATATATTTGTGAGTGTGAGCATTTCTCCTCACACAGATCTAAATTGGAAATCTATGAAAAACATAGGTTTGTCTGATATGGTAAATTATTAATTCCAGATATCTGATGAATAAACATGATTGATATTTCCATATTCATAGACAATGATTGATATTGGCAACTTATGTGGATTAATTGCTATAAAGAAGGAAAAACTTTTGGAGTTGGTTTATTTGCAGCACAATAACTTTAACTTAATTCCTTTTTCATGACTGTCGGCAGGACTTAGAATATGCTGACTCTATCTTCTGTGTAGGGGGTAAGACTAAAAAAAAAGGTGTGTCCCGTGTATGACACTAAGCTGCATCTGATGGTGAGGTTTAAGTTCTGGATATCTGGAGAATGTAGAATAACCCCACATTGACATTAATCCCTGACCCCCCCCCCCCCCCTGGCACAAAGTCGTCATACCTGTTAAGGTTCCATCTATGGGTCAAATAGATCTGTTTGAAATTTATTAGTATTAGATTAGTATACTTGGTACCATATAACTGCAAATTGTATTAAGAATATTTACTTGAAGGATTATTATTAGTTACTTGAAACCATATAATTGCTTGCAGATAAATGATGACTATTGAATTGAAATAACTACTTGAAACCATATGATTATTAGCATTAGATAGGAATACTTGAAAGCATACAACAGTGTGCAAATTATTTGTATTAAATATGTATAATTGATATCATATAACTGTTTGAAAAAAAATCTTAAGTAACAACTATACAAAAAATGTAAATGTACAATAAATGCAATTCCTTAACATTCAGGCATAAAGTACCCCTAGATAAGTTAATATGCCATAAAAATCAATCAGTCGTTTTTCATGATTACTGTTTCACTGAAATGAATTATGTTAAAAGTGACTCTCATTTTATTCTTGCTGTAATTGGGACAAAACTTACATTTGGATTTAGGTGCATGATATTTTGAGTTCATGCCTTTTCTATGGTCTTAGCTAAAAATCGACAGAAAATGATAACATGAAACTATCTTGGGGATATCTCTGTTTCAAGCCCTAAGCAATTTCCCAATATTCCAATGTGCATATCTGTGTATGCATACATAGGTGGGAATCTTCTCTTCCTTTCTCTGATCTTGGGTTAATCTTTATGAATTATTATGTGAGATTATTCCATAAAAAAGGGATAGAAGGTGATGGTATCCTGCAGATGCAAACTATGCTGATGATCTAGCACTTCTCACAAATACACTTGCTTTAGGTGAATCTCAGCTGAATATCCTGGAACAGGCAGCAAAAGGCATGGGCCACTATTTAAACTCAGATAAAACAGAGTTCATGTGTTTCAAACAAGATGTTGCCATCTCCATACTAAATGGCAATCCTCTGAAATTAGTAAAGCAATTCCCATCCATTTATAATGGTGTGACATGTGATTCTATCACTGGATTGACCACAATAGTTAGCAAGCTAGTCTCACAGATCCATTACTATTTGTAAGTTTGTAATTACTATTACAAGTTTGATCCTTTTGACTTTGTGTTTCCATCTCTTTATGGGTTTCAAAAACTTGTTCCTCAAAATGTTGATTCTTGCATCATGGTTGACTTCTATCAAATTATGAAGTACCCATTTTTCAAGTTTAGATACCTATCCAAGTTGTTGAAAAGGATTATTAATTGTTGAATATTTAGAAGTTTTAGAATAACACAAATATCCTTCAATCTATCACAATCACATTTCCGAGATTACTTATGGGGTGATCTGATAAATATGTATATGTACACTTTTATTACCCTAATTTCTGATACATTCTTGCTGCATGTATGTGGAAGAATCAATGGCAGAGACAAAAAAAATGTCTGCCCAAAAGGGCTCTCTTGTCTCAACTCTTTAGATTCTAATCCTACTTTCACAGGCTTATCTGATCACCTGACTTTCGAGGCCAGTGAGAGCCCCATTCCAGATGAACCTCAAGTGAAACCTTATCAATCAATCTAGTTATTTTTAGTTATTTTAATCTAGTACTGTTAATTTTAAAATCCACACTACACTTCCTTACAAGGCTATGCATATTCATTAATTAACTATCACTGATATTGAGCACTATTTATTTATAATTATAGCAAACTACAATATTAATATATATATCATGATTAAGCCAATCATTCAAGTGATATCCTGATGGTCTGCTTTGAAATTCTGTTTTTATCTTGACTCAAACAATAATGCTAAAAATAAACACACAATTATTTCATTTACTAAGCAAATCTATTGCTTATGGCAATTTGATTTACAAATTGAAATTTCTTCTGAAGTTTATTATAAAGAAACATTTGAAACTGTTACAAATTATCCGCTACAATTTACATTTTAAAAGAATTCTTAAGATTACCAGAAAATTGGAGAACTGAATAGTTAAGATATGCAAAAACAAATAAAAGTTGCAATGAAACATTATATGATAATACTTTATTTCAAATCATTAAAACATTCAATAGACATCACTTCATTAGGTGGTGTGTTAAATTTAGTATTGTCAAAACAAGTTTTATAACTAAAAAGCATTTATTCATGTGTAAATTGATCAGATAGAAAAATGTGTATGTGAAGATATGTTTGTGATAAAACTAAAATTTGGTCATCAACTCATTTAAGTGTCTTGTCGGTGGGGCTTAGAATATGCTGACTATATTCTTTGCAGAGGAGTAAGACCCCCCCCCCCATCCTACCAATGGCTATCCTGGGTATGATGAGGTTCTTGATCTCTAGGGAGTATAAAGTACCTTTTTCTTGTGAATACTCCCAGGTCTAACCTGACCTGTAGTGATAGTATATATTATGGTCCCATCTATAGCTCAAATAGAACTGTTTGCAACTTATTTGTATTAGATAGGAATACTTGATATCCTATAACTATGAGCAAAATACCCAAAAAAACAAAAAAAAAATTCTTAAACAATTACTAAAAAATATAAATATAAACATATAATATTCACAATTGCCTATGTTCTATGCATAAAATGACTCCAGATGGGTTGACAATGCTGTTAAAATCAATCAATCAATCAATCATTAAAGTGTTTTTTGGTAATTCTTGCTTTTATCAGGGTTTTTCATGTGCTGATGGTGTAAAGTAGCATTATAACTGTGTTGAATTGTATGAAAAACCAAGTCCTTTTGGGAATGTTGTTTGACAGAAAGATGAATTCATGTTTTCCTCCTTAGTGTATTGAGTGGAAAAAAATGGTTGCTTTTTGTGCCTTCTTCCTTAAAGTAGGCAAATATGTTGATCATTAGAAAAATTCCTTCAGTATTATGAAGCAAACTGTAAACTTCATAATATCCAGTTGGGAAAATGAATCAGAAGATTTATTACATTAAACAAGGAGACAGAATTTGTCAAGCAAAAATTTTAATTGATTATAATAAGAAAAAATAATTATTGAAGAGATAAAAGTGATAAATTTCTGGTAGAAATTGAAATGCAATTTTTCTATTATAGAAGTCATTCTTGCTATTCAGTAAGCTTTATTCATAAGTCTCACTTTACTGTTTCTACCCTTCTTGAAGAGTACCATTTTGACATTCTTTTATAACAAAAATTCTCTAGATTTCTTTCTCATTTTGATGTTTCCATTTATTATAAGCCCAAAATGTCAATGACTCAAAAATGAAAGGCAGAAGAAAACAACAACATATCTTTCATTTATCTTTGATGTTCAAACAATTGAAAATACTGAAACAATAATTAAAAGACCTATTTATTTATTTACTATACTGTTCATATGTATTTGATCAAATAAACAATTTGCTTATGTTCAGTTGGTTTTGAGAGTTAAAAACTGGAAAATTATCCAAAAAGAACCAAATTTTATCGCCAGCAACAAGAAATGCATTTAATCACATTTTATGATCCAAATGGTAAATTTTTCAAAAAAATGTTCTCAATAAAATGAAATTGTTAAATGAAAGCATAATTTTGTTTATATTCTTCTAAAATCTTGTTCTGAGCCAATCAAGAAAATTGAAAAGTATAAATCCCTTTGATGTTTGAAAAAGTTGCCAAACAAATTAGTAAATTTGATTTCCTTTCTGCTCAAAATCTTTAATCTACCACTAACTACAATAAAAAAACAAACAAACCAAAAAAACAACAACAACAAATGTTGTATTTGTTGAAATGCTTATAAGAAAATACTTTTTAGAAAGTTCTGCTCATCAGTTTCTAAAATAATAAAATGATTAAAAATAAACAGAATAAAAGGTTAAGTTGGATTTAGAAATGATTCAGGAGTTGCAATATAAATAGCTTTTCTTTACTAACAGCAGCTCATCACTTATAATGTATCTAGAGCTTTTCATTACACAATCTTATTATAATGGAGATTCGGTGCCTGTCAAAACTACATCACTGCTTATGTCACAATACCCTCAGGAATTGCATAAGTTTATTATTATGAGTATTTAATTTATAAACAAAATCATAGAATAAATTTTATTTATTAATGATGTCTCTATGAAAATCTGAGTTAGATTTACCTCAAAACAGCCCATGTTATTAGTGCATTTAAAATCCTGCAATGTGTCTTATATATCACTAAGAAATAAAAGTTTACATAATATATGGTTTGGTTAATTTGCATACTGGTTATAACAAAACCAGGTTAAGAAATAATTACTTGGTTTTATTGATCTCTAATATTATTGTTTTATTCTGCAACATATCAATTGTATGAATGATTTTATATAGAAACCAATTAAAATAAGTATAATCTTTTTATATGCATTATTATTTAATTTTGTTAGTCTTTCTAATTTAATATATTTCATTATATTAAAACTTAAATACTTATGCCTAGAGGGTGTATATTCTTACTATTGCAGATCATGATCTCATGAGGCTAGAAACTTGACTTTAGTAAACATAGTTCGTTGAAATGAGAGAGGTAACTTGATGATAGGCAACACTGTATAAATATGTTTTTATTTCAAATCTCAAAAGAGGAATTTCAAATCTCAAAGTGACAAGACAGAAAAGGCTTGAACCTAACTAACAATCAAAGATGAAAGAGATAGTCATTATCAGAGTTCCAAATGAGGATCAGACTCAAATTCATTAAAAGACAATAGAATAATCGTGGAGAGTTGTGTGCAAAATAGTGTACCTTTGGTTTATGTCAAGTGGCTTTAATTCTAGTATTTCACTTTTTTAATGACTTTAATGAAATGACTTTAATGAAGGTTCCTATTTAAAGAAATGGTTGTTGTTATTGCTGTTGATTATCTCCTCAAACCATTACAATCAGCAACTGTTACATAATATAGACAGACTAAAAGCACCTAATAACTAAAAGTAAATCTAGGGCTTTTCTTTACATAATATAGACAACACCTAATAATTAAAAGTGAGTCCAATGAAATCAATTTTTATAGTGATATGTAAAGAAAAATAAGATAAATTGAAGTAAAATCATAATTGATAAATATTTTGATGAAAAAAGAGGACACTTATTTGGCTATGCAAAATTTTGTGAACAAAAAAGTATGTTTCCAGTTTTTCCAGATGAGTTTTCTGAAATCTCTGAAAGAATTTAAACAGATAAGAATCCAAGTGCATATTGATATTTTGGAAAGAATTTAAAACGGTTTAAATTATTGATAGAAATGTTAACATAAATGGATAAAACTGGTTGCAACGTAGAATCACGCGAATTGGCCCCAGTTGAACGACATTAAAATTTGGAGAGAGAAACTCATCAAAGCAGAAGAGAACAATTTGCTAAGAATGCTGGGAAGGGAAAAAATATGTCAGCTAACACTAACTCTATTCATGTTGTCTAAAGAAACATAAGAAATAGAAAAGCAATCCCATTCTTTATAGGACCACATTAATTATATGATGTTCTTTAGTTTTTGAAATCTTAGAAAAGATTTAAAATATTTATACTGAGATAATTAAACTTTTTCATTTTTACTTAAATTCTGGATTTAATTTTCATTTTTATTTAAATTCTGGATTTAATTTAAAACTTTTTTGAAAATGTTTATTTTGATTTTTCTTTTGTGACATTGGAATGGATTGAAGAATTTCATTCACAAATGAAAATGAAAATAAAAATAAAAACTTTATCTAAGGCTAATTTTTCACTTTATTTTATATTCGTAATATGCATTATCTGAAAATTGAGAAACTTTAAGATATTTTTTATAGTTGTATTTAGTTAAATTATTCAAACAGAGAACTGATGTTACGTTTTATTACAAGCTTGAACATTTCTAAAGATAGGCTTGACATCAGTATAAATTACAGCAAAGTGGTCTCGTTATATAGGATGTTTTTTGTTGAATTAATAATGAATTTTAAATGGGAAATTAAAATCAAATAATATAATTTTTGTTCTGATAAATATGAATTTGTTTTGATATTTGTTAATTAAGACATAATTAATATTTTGATACAAATGAAAATTTTGAATTGTCTAATCAAATTCAAAAAGATTTTATTTTCCCAGTGATCTTTTAAAAATATTTAATTGCTCTTTCTATATTTTCCTTTGTTATTACAAGGAGCAGTCAAAAGTTTTTCAATATTTTGGTAAAATTTGGCACCTCTAAATGGTTTTGCTAAGGTCGTGTAAGTAACAAAGTGCACTGGACTATGAAATGCTGAGCTTACCTGATACTTTCCAATTTTTGGTAGCATAAGGCACAATTCAACAACTCTAGATACTTTTGTCATGGTCATGAAGGTGATAAACCACACTGTAATGTTTTTGGTTGCTTTCACAGTTCAGACTCATAAAGTGTAAGTTCCCTTAGACTATGTTTCATGTTCATCTGTGTGGTTGTCAAATCATGCATGGCTTGAAAAAATTGTTCAATGTGTAAGCAAACCAACTACCATGATACTACCAATCACCTTTCATGGCTTCAGTCATGTGATATATACATACCGTAAATTAGCATATACCAACATTTTTTACTCATCCTAATACACACACACATTTATATATATTATATAAATGTGGTGAAAGGTAATGGTGATAGGAAGTAAGAGGAGAACATGACACTTTTAGATTATATTCTGACATGAAATTTTTGTCAGGTTGAAATTTTTAAATAATGCAAGAAATAAGGTATTAAGAAAAATTGTAAAAGTTGCAATAAAACATCTTATAAGGATGAAAATTACAATCAAACAAAAGGTGCTATTTCATATGGAATTGTATCTTTCAAATAAATCCTCTTTTTATCAGATTTTCTATGTAAAATATTTAGTTTATGCTTGGTAAATTAGTTAAGAATAATATCAATAAAATGAAATTAAAATCAATAGCAGTCAATTTATTTTCTAAGCTCATTTGCTTACAAAGAATTTGTTGGAATAGATGATATAATGAAAGGTTTTCTAATTTTTATTGGCTTCTTAAAATACATTTCAAAAACCATTGATGAAACAATATGCATTCTTTGAGCTGGATCAAATTTAACAGAAAACTAAAATTTGACAGTTCTCAAAATAGAACTCGTTGTCAATTAACAGATATTCCAAATTATGTTTAGCAATGTTATTTGAGTCCAAAGATTATTAAACCAATTAAAAGTCTACATCTTTTTCCTCTCTTCCCAACAATTGTATAGACTTTAGTAATATTGGATATTAGATATTGATATTGTCTTTTGTTTTTTGTTTTTAAGACAAATATTCTATATTTAGGTGTTTCCATTTTGCTTGTTTTTTTCTTTCTCAGTTATTTGGCCAGTTCATCCTCCAGTTTTCTTTTGGGTTATTTAATTCAGAGTCTGGCTGTTTTTTGTTTGTTTTATCTAAGCATAATACCCATAATAATAACACAATTATTTGCATAGAGTCTAGAAGTTTTGCCTAGTATCAGAGTATATGTGGACTTACACTAGGAACAAAGTGTCACTCCCAGAGGACCAGAGTGTTCTATAGGATGTGTTATATATTCATCCCCCTGCATATATATATATATATATATATATATATATATATATATATAAAAGTTAGGATAGCATAAGCATAAATGCAAGAGCACTTGGTATTTTGCCTATTTGATCATTATATGTATATGTTCTATCTGATATTGAGCATTCTTGATTTATAAATATAGCAAACTATATTATTAATATCAATGATTATTTATATATATATATATATATATATATATATATATATATATATATATATATATATATATATAGCTTTGCTGATACATTTGGTCCCATTGAATATTGGCCTCTACATGGTACTATTCCAATACTAAGTAATGGTACCATATTGGATTTCTTTAGTTTTTATTGTTTTTTTTTCTTTGTTTGTTTTGGCATTGTAGTTGTTACTCAAACTCCAGACAGATGTGTGAAATTTTAAGAAAATTTCTTTCTTGATAAGTTTTGCAATACTCTTTGGTTTCTCACCTTGAAATTTGCAAGTTGAATCATTGGATGATTTATCATCAAAGCTTCTGATATGTTTTTTTTTTATCTGCATCTTTTTAACTTTCATCTGACATATGAAAAATATTGTAATTTCTATACAGAAACTGTTAATAATTTCTAATACTGTGACATTGTCTTCTCTTAAGGAAACAGCCTTTACTTAGACTACAGTAAGGTGACATGATGTCTGAATTTCAAATAGATATGGAAAACACCCAATGGGGATTTTGTCTTGGTCAGTGAAGACTGCAGCCATGAAATTTTTATGAGTCGGTCAAAATTTATTTGGGCATAAAAAGGAATGGTAGAGAAATTAAATTATACATAAAAACAAATCTATCCAGGCAAATCTGATAATAAGGAAGTAACTTTTTCCATAAATGGAATTCACATAAAAAGAAACTATGATAAAAGTTGGTACAGACCTTTTTTTAAAAAGTCTTTAAACTCTTTTGTTGAGGGCTTTTTGGGTGACTGGGTTGGATGACACTCAGAAGGAAGTAGTAAGAGATTGATTCTAGGGAGGTAGGAGTTAGGAAAAAAGAGGTAGCACCCAGGAGTGGAATGATGCTGAAGAATGAAAGTTGAAGTTAGATGGGTGGATTAGCCATAACTAAGGAGGTTGGACCATTGCCTAAAATTGGAAAATCCCAGTTGAAACAAAGGAATAGCTAATATTTCTATACCAACTGGAACCTACCCAGTTCTAGGTGAAATATTATCTAAACTGGGTGTTTTGCGTCTTTAGATAATCAGACAGAGGCAGAGAGAGAGCGGGGAGACAAAGTCAGAAAGTGATCAGTGAGAATGAAGACCAGCTGACTTCAGCCAAGACCACCAAAGAACTTAGAGAAAAAAGAGTCCTCACATAGATTGGATTGGAGTGGAAAACTTGGCCAAGAAATGAACCTAAGAATTGCCTGAGTGGTATTTTTCTAAACCCATGATTGTATTCTGATGAAGACCCCTAATTAGATATCTATCACTCCCGCAGCTTTAATTAAGATTGACCTCTGTATTTTCTTTCTTGTTATACAAATAATTTTGTTGAATTTGAAAATTAGTTGGTGTCTCATTATATAACTGTCAAGCCATGGTACACCAGCTCCTGCAGGAGATTTCTGGTTGTTTGAGATAAGGCACAATGTGGGTATACATCCAAACTTTTGGCAACTGTAGAAGTTGCTGCAACCTATGGTTGATGGAAGAAATCTGATATTAACAGCCATTATCGGATATTCAGTCAGCCGTTTATCTCATCAGACTGATGGGTTATAATACAAGAATTTTGCCTCTCTAATTTACAATTTTAAACCTTTTCAATTATCAAATTCTATTTAGAAACTTTATCTTTTACTTGAAAACTTGTGAAATTCTAGTTGTAACAGCAGTCCATAATGATACTGATGCTTTTATTTAGGAAGGATTCTAATTAGCAGGTCATAGTTATTGGAAGCTTAAAAAAATGACATTCAGCACAAATTTAGAACCTATAAGATTATCATTAAGTTGCAATATATATATATATATATGTGTGTGTGTGTGTGTATATATATGGTGAAATAGCACATCTCACCTGATGATTGTATTTTTTTTATAAAATATATGAAACTAATAGTAATGAGATGGTTATGAGAGGTGAGTAGACATTTATTTATTTTAGGTTATATATATATATATATATATATATATATATATATATATACACACACAAACACGTATATATTCAATTACTAAGATGGATTTAAAAAGAAAAAAAAGAAAAATTCCAAGAATGTAAACTTTGCATTGTTTGGATTTATAGTAGAATTATTTTTAATCCCACAAAAATATTTATTTTAAGTTATTCAAAAATAGTGGCAAATCAGGCAGATTCTTGAACAGAACTTGAAAAGAGATCTGTCATCAAATTTTTGATGTCTGAGAAGTACAATACTATATATGTAAATATAATACACTCTCTTGTTTCTCCTTACTTTTTTATTGACATACCTGTGAAGTGGTTGTGCTTGCTACATATAGGCATGTCCAACACCAAGCAGCATATATTTGCTATCAGTCATCTATCCCGAGTCATCCATGGTGGTAGCTACCACAACCCTTGCAGGGGTTATGTTGAGGTAGCCTTCTGGCTGTGCTTCTCTTGTTGAGTCTACCTTAATTGACATTCTGAATCTCACCACATCTGAGATGTTTGATATTTTATTTTTGTCCCATATGGCTGCCTCAACATGGGCTATATTCTTTTTGCAAGGTCTTGAGTGACCCTACCTTAGCTAGTAGGTGTGCTTGTAATACGTCCTTGGCTATGCCCTGGATAAATTGGTCCTTGACATTTGTATCAGCTAAGTCATGGTGACAAACTGGACATGTAAAGTTGTGGTCATATGCCCCTGACTTCAGGCGAATTATATAGTTCTGGACTAACTCATCCTCCCCCTGTAACATGGATGAAAATTCAATCCATGTAAGGGATGTAACTCCTACATGCTTCTCAATCTTCATGCTTTAAACTCATTAAATAACATAGAAAAAATCCAACTGAAAATAATGTGTGCTACATTTAATGGCAACACCTGCACAACTATTGATACAGTTCTACTAATGTCATTGATGAAATAGCCATCACCATCTTTTATCATGAGCCATCTTTCCTAGTCCAAGACAATGTTCTGGTCATCATTGGAGACATGAATACTCAAATACGCAATGATAAAGATGGTAGATTCTGTTTACACAACTCATCAAACAGAAATGGTGAACTTCTAGCAGGATTTTCTCTTGAGAACAGGCTTGTGTGCCTAAACAGCACATTTTAGAAAATGAGAAAAACTGCCCAAATAAAACAAAAGCACAGCTAAATTATATATTAATAAATAAGAAATAGATAAACACACTATATATTACTGAATAGCAAGTGCAATCCTTGCTGGATGGTTTATACTTGTGACTTTGTGTCATATCCTATCCATGATGAATAGGATGGGTAAATACCTACCAGAGTAGCAATATTTCATCTACAGAAAGCAATGTCAGTATATTCATAGGAAAGGCATGGATTGCTCTTGAATGATCTCTCTAATAAAATAAAGTGGTAATTATTCATTCTACTGTATGGCTGCAGCCCATGGATTTTGACAATATGCTTGAAGAAAATGCTAGTTAGGAACTATGCAAGGATGCTACATGCTGTGTTGAAAAAATCCTTGAAGATGCGCCCTACAAAAAAGCAGCTGAACAGCCACTTACCTCCTATCTCACAAGTAAGTCGAACAAGATATGCTGGGCACTGCTGATGAAGCAAGGACAAACTCATAAGTGACATTCTTCTGTGGACTCATTCACATGGACACACCAATGTTGGCTGACCAGAAAAAAACTTACCAGCTTGGTGTGGACACAATGCCATTTAGAAGACCTTGCCAAGAGTCATGGTAGGGATGAATGGTGAGAGAGAATCAAGGGAATATGTGCTATCAGCACAACTTGATGATGATATTAATGGTATCTATTAGTGTTGAAAGACCATGGATATGAATCTACAACTTTGTTTGGAAGATTTAGCTGTTGCCCATGCTACAGGTCTTCCCTCTCAATATCATTAATGTTGTCCAAGAGAAGCTGATATAGTATCATTGCAGTAATTGTCAGAATAAGTCTGAAGAAATTGTTTGGGTTGCATTAGGATTCCAACACCTGGTTTTGAATCCAAAGTTATCTTTGTCCTAGACTGGTTACCTACCAAGACTAGAGAGCCCAGTCTACTGTACTATTTCTTTCTATATTTACTGTATATGCTCAAGTATCATCCAATAATATCTAGGACTATTTGTTGATTTTTGCTGCTGGAGATTGTAGGTATAATTATATATGGTATATATTATATATCTAATTAGTCTCAATTTATGAGATGAGGCTTGATAATTTGTATTTAAATTTTCCAGACTGTTGACTTCATATTCATTGTTATATATAGACAAGAAACACCTAAAGGAAGCCGGAAGGCACATCGATTGAAATGTTGTAACAGTAAAGATCAGGACAACAGTAAAAAAAATCTAAATAATACAAATTATATATCTAGTCTTATGAATAACTTGATGAATATAGAAATTAGTTGATAATTGTATATGCAAATTTTCTTGAAGTATGTCATTTCTGATTTTGACCCACATCTGAATGTCTAAGAAAACATTTCTGTTTTCTAATGTCAGCTACTATGAAATAAAATTGAACCAAAATTCTGCATTCACCTTTATTTTGTTGGCTGCATTAAAAGCTAATCTAAAATAAGATGCCATTATGAAAAGTGTACAAAAATTCAAATATAAAAATACTTTAGTCTAAAAGAATCAAGTGTAAAGAATTTATTTTATTTTATAAGGATTTGAATAAAGAATAATTATTGAAGCTGAAAAAATATTTGAGAATGTTCCAAAATCTGATTTAAACAACAAATACTTTCTTAAAAGACAAACGAAATCAATAAAAAAAAAAAAGAAGTCTATCTATTCTATATCAGATTACGTGATTTTATGATTCTATAAGAAATTGAGCTAAACTTATTGTCAAACAAAAATCGACAAAAGTTTTGAGCCTTTTCTTTTCACTTCTTTTCTGCTATTATCTGTTTTATAACTTTTATTTATAATGTACTAAAAACTGATTTGACAAATATTCCTTTTTTTTTAATTTAAGGTACTTCAATGAAACATAATCATAATCCTTTTGGTCTTATACACAAAAATGGATAAAATGATCTTTGTTTTATTTAGTTCCTCTTAATTTGCACCAAGTGAAACTGGCTTTTAAAATATGATTCTGCCAACTGTGTCTTGTATCATTTGCCTTCTATCCAATGAATGTAGCTGAAAAAAAAAAAAATTAAGAAAATACTTTTCTTTTTTCAAAATTCTAATTTATCTCCTCCTCAGATATCTGAAAACCGATTTCTTACCAAAATAAATATTAATAAATATCTGCTTTAAAGCTGGTAATAATCTGATTACAGTATTTTTTGATGTCTCCATTCAATTCAACTTTATAATTTAACTATTAGTAAATAAACCAGAAATACCTTAGCTGTATCATTTATTATTTATTATATTATTTCATGCTCAATTTTGAAAAGCTCAGTGTCATTGAAAACAGATTTCATTAATAATAAAATTGTAAAATTAGTTAAACCTTTTGATCTTCATCATGCTTCAACAAAATTTGTCAAATATTCCCACTTTGTACTTGATTATTTTTGGATAATCCTACAAATTCACCTCCTCATCACTTTCTTATCTTTTCTATTCTGCTAGGATTATTAAAGGAACTAACAAATATATGCACCCTCCGGGTGCAAGTATTTAAGTTTTAATATAATAAAATATCATATTAAATTAGAAAGGCTAATGAAACTGAATAAGAATGCAGATAAAAAGATTTGGAACAGAGGGGGTATGATTGAAAAATAGAACAACTTTGAAACTAACTCTTCCATCATTTTCCCTTACTCCCATCTTTCATTAGTAAATTTTCCTAATTTAAATATTTAGTTAATATAGGAAGTAAAGAATAATATTACAGTTATTTCTTCTTGTTAATGGATTTCTTTAAAGATTTATTCCTGAGATTTTTGCTCATATTCATTAAGATAAAACCAAACAATTAGAAATCAACAATACTAAGCATATATTTATTAAAATCAATTTTTTAAGATCAATATGCAAATTAGCCTTCCCTTTCACAATGTAATCCGCTATTTTGTTGTATATATAAATACAAGTGCATGTTATTCGTATGTAGATATGGTCAACAGTATTAATGATGTAAAACAATTTTATCAATAATTGAGGTTTAAATAAAAATAAAATCATGGAGAATGTGACGTAAAGAAAAAAGGGAATTGTGACTTGAGTTGTGATATAGTTTCGGTTACAGACAGACAAACACACAATCTCCATTATAATAAGATTTACAAAAAAACAAAAGAAATTGGATCACAGAAATGTTTTACAAACTATTTAATAATTATATATATATATATATATATACAACAATTGGTAACTGTCAGTTTCATGCCTATGCAATTTTCTGAGCAAGTTTTTTGAGAAACTAACAATTACCAAGTGCCATTGACTCTAGGTCTTCACTACCAGATATATATGCTCTATCAATGATTTTGATCACTCTTTATTTACAAATATAGCTAACTATATTATCTCTCTCTCTCTCTCTCTCTCTCTATATATATATATATATATATATATATATATATATATATAAATTAAAAAAAGTAAAGTCGACGGGGCGGCCTGAAGTCGGTGTCAGCAAGGGAGTCTATCTCCTTTTTAATAGCGCTAGACCAAGGAGATTGTTTTTAGCATCTGAGGTGGAGCGCCACACCTACCATCAGCTCCTTAATTTACCGCACAGGTCCCTGTGCTACTCATACGCTGAGTTGGCGAGGGCCGGTATCGAACTAGGAACCTTGTGGTTTCTAGCCGAACGCTCTACCGACTGAGCTAACCCGGACCATATATATATATATATATATATATATATATACACCAAGTGAAATTAGAAAACTGTGAAATAACTAATGGTGGAATTTGCCTTTTTATGATATCAGTTTTGCTGATGATTTCTCTTTCAACCTGGGTGAAATTTTAGTAAAAATTGATTAACTTATTAATTCAATTTCTTAGATAAGATATTTTTGATTAATTTTAACAGTATGTCAATCTGTCTGGGGTTATTTTATGCCTAGAGGTTAGGGAATTGTGTACATTGTATATTCATTTTTGAATTTTTTTTGTGTAGTTTCTTAAGAGTTTTTTTTGCATACAGTTATATGATATCAAGAATTCCTATGTAATACAAATAATTTGCAAACACAGTCATTTGACCCATAGATGGGATCCTAAATGGGTAGATGGTTACTACCACACTTTATTAAAGTGGACCTAGGAGTAATAGCAATGAAATTGTACTCCACACCCCCTAGATCTCCAAAACTGGAGCCACACCACCAGATACAGATTAGTAACATACCCAGGACACCCCCTTTGGGGGGGGGGCATATTACCCTTCTGCAGGAGATACAAAGCAGATAAGATATTTTCAAACAAATACAAATATTAGATAAATCTGGATTTTTTTCAAAAGTCATCTTTTTGATAGTTTTGATTTTATGAATACTGAGTTGTTTTGTACAATGTTTTTATTTATAATTTCTGGTGATCGCCAACAGGTAAAAATCTACTTATAGGATTCTAAAATCATAATAGAATATCTTTTTTCTAATGTTTAAGTTGAACACAATTTGCATTATAGCATAGATTTCTTAATTAAAGATTTAGTGTTTTGAGGAAAGAATTTCTGAATATAAGTCAAACCAAATAATGATCAGGCAAAAACTACCTCTATGCCATAACAGTTTTGACAGTTACATATGAATTTCATGCATTAAATAAGATAACTATTATGGGACAGAGGTAGTAGTTTTTATTAATCCACAGTAAAAGAAATTATTAAAAAAATAAATAATAGTAACACTGACTGAGATGAAGAAACAATGAAAGGATGGGTTTATAGGTTTAATTTGAGCTTCTGCAAACCAATGATTTTTCATAATTTGTAGAGCAGCTGGTGTGTTTAACCAAGTCTTTCTATGGCAAAAGGATATGTGAATTGGTTTTGTAAAGAGTTTATCTTTTATCATTATTTCTGATCTGTGTTGTTCTTCTCTGTTGTAGAATAATAGCATGAATAAATTTGGATAAAAAAAAAGCAACTAAAATTTAAAAGATGAAAGAAAACAATTGTCAAAACTGATAATAAATTACTAAACGGTTTTTTTTTTTTAACTTTTTGGTTTTGTGAGAAAATAAATTATTATTGTATTCTTTTCTTATTCCCAAAAATTCACCATTACAAAAAGTTAAAAATATCTTTTAAAAAAGAATTGATATTAGTTGATCAAATAAAAAAGAAATATATTTTTGTCAAATATAAAAAGTTTTTATCAGCTGTGAATAGTTTTCGATTTCTTAAATATTTCATTTCTCGCAATAATACTTTGAAATGTAACAACAAAAAAGCAATCTTTCTTGTGGAATTCCGATATTTAGTCCGTGAGAAATGGCAATAAAATATTGCCGAGTCATCTAAATATTCTGATTGGAGTGGATTTTTAAAACTAAAGTAGAATTAAAAAATTCATTTGATTTTCTGTTTTAAAGCAAAAATATGTTTTGTTGCAAGTTTTTATTTTTATTTCTGTATTTTTTTACTTGCTAATACCCTGCAATCATTTAAAGTTATATTCTCTTTTTAAAACCAAAATGGGAGAGGCATTCTGGGAGTGCTAGATGAGTTTCTTCTTTATGAGAAATATTAAGTTCAATCAATAAAAAAATTGATTATAATGGGAAACTGATTTTTTTCCTCTTCTCTCTTATTAAATATTTTGACAGTTTTTCTAAGATTGAACTGCATATGCCCTACAAAAAATTGTATTTTGACTTAGCCCAGGGCAGAAAGCAAGATAACAGAAGAGTGACAAAAATAATGGCTGAAGGGTGAGTAACATTTCATTAGTACATATCTTGTATACATTTTGTAATCAGAAGCTGCATATATAAACAAAGATGAACTGATAGTGATCTACTACCCCCCACCACCACCAGGTAAAAAGATTATTCAACAGGTTGCAATAGAAATACCTTCCATATTTTAAATTCTCATCAGTGTGATGAAAATTAACATATGCAAATGATGATCTAACTAATGTTTTAGCATTTTCTTTTTCAGATACAATCAGTTACGGTCATGGCTTTGATTGGTGCACACTGTTTGCTGTTAAAATGTTTTTTTTTTAATTCTATCCAAAATGACATCATTCTGACATAATATGAAATGAGCATGAAAAACTGTGTGTGTAGCAATTACAGATTCACCAGTCTTATTAAACATTTCAACAGCAAACACCAGTTCAAGCGATGGTATTAGTTGATCATAACTGAAAAAAGAAATGGTAAGACATTAGCTAGGTGGATCTACCATTGTTATTTGCCTAAGTTCACTTGTACCATATAGGTGACAGTTTAAAATGTGGGAGGTACTTTTGCTGCACCCTGTAGAATCTTAATCAGATGTTTGTTGTTAAAGCTTCCTGTTTCCAAAAATATAAAGAAATTTAGTAGTGATTTTTATTCCCAGTTGAACAACATGAATTCATAGTGTTAAAACATTTTACCTATAACCCATTGATTTATGTGAGGCAAATTCAATGAATGAGATTTTTATTATTTTAAAGCTCTGGATATTTTGGGCCTATGAATACTGATTGATTTCGTGACCAATTAATCTACCCCTTTGTATAAATTCATGAAATGAATTTATTTATTTACCAAAAGGGAATTCCATAAGAAAAATCATGGAAATATTTTTTAAGCTAATCATCGACATCAGGTTATAATTTGATTTTATGAAATCTCCATAAAATATCATTTAAATGCTAAAAATATTTACTTTTCTATAAAGATAAATTCTTATAGAAATTCCTGATGAATACTTATGCCAGAGCAACATGGAACACATCCTGTGATGACAACCACCATATACTTTTATTATAGGAATACATTGAAAAAGGGATTTTACAATAGGAATACATTGGAAAGGGGGTTTTACTATAAAAATACATTGGAAAAGGATTCTTACTATGAAAATGCATTGGAAGGGGAAATTTGCTATAGAGATGCACTGGAATTATTTTATTGTATGTCAGTGTAGTAAGTCTAGCATGGTAACATAATTTGTGTTTCCACCATACAACAAACAATGTAAAATGATTGCTATTTTTATTCTTTCTCTCCCTGTTTACTTTTGTTTGGGTAGAAATGTTCAACTCATTAGTTGACTATGAATGAAAATATTATTCTAACTCCATATTTATTTTTAATTGATTGAGGATTCTGATTTATGGTAAATTGGCATTACAGCCCAACCCAAATTAAATAAATATCTTTTTGTTTGATATCATGCTGAAAAAACATTTCATTTTCCTATGTATAATATATAAATACAATTGAAAGATAAAGAAATATTGGTCAGAACTGAATTGGGTTTCTAGGTGAAGCTGAGTATTCTTCATCTTTTTACTGTTTGAGACTAAAATATATATTTTAGTTTTTAAATCCAAATTGTGAAATTCCAGGTAAGCAAGAAAGGAGATTTCTCAAAAAACCTAACCACTCAATGTTGGTTGGTTGGTTTTATAGCATATCAACCTTTCTTGTGGATTTCAATGATGAAAGCCTTTTTTTGAAAGCATTGATATGACTTCAAGTAATTAATAATAATAATATTTTCTAAACAATTATAACTTCAAGAAACTATTGTTAATACATATAATTTGCACGTAGTAATAAGGTTTCAAGTATTCCAATCTAATATAAATTATTTTCAAGTAATTATATTATATTAAGTTACTCCTAATAATAATCCTTTGTAAATAATTATAACTTCAGGTAACTATTCTTCATACAACTAAATTGCTCACAGTTATGTTTTCTATCTAATTCTAATAATTTTAAAACAGAACTATTTGACTGATGCATAGGACTCTTACAGGTACTACCACTACCACTCCAAGTTAGAGTAATGGTGATTCCATACTCTCCAATGTTCTAGGACTGGACCCTCACCACTGAATTCATTTTAGTGTTCTAGCCAGGACACCAAACCACCCAATGATAGAAACTATTAATCAGTTTCAAAATTAAGTTAACTGAAGAAAATAGATATTATTTAGCCGAGACAAAACTAAATTAATGTTTGTCTTGATTGTTCCTCAATTGATTTCTGTTCAGTAAATTCACTTTGTAAAGTGGGAGATTCTCATTAATGGACGGCTATTGACAGGTTAACAACCATATGAACATTTGATATCTGATAAAATAAAATTGGAATTAAGCTGTAGCTATGTCAGTACTATTGTATGGTTGCTCCACTTGGACTCTAATGAAATGATTGGAGAAAAGGATAGATGGGAACTATACAAGGATGCTGAATGCTGTTTTAAACAAATCCTGGAAACATTGTATGGCCACTTACATTCCATCTCAAAAACTGAGATGAACAAGACATGCTGAGCACTGCTGGTGAAACAAAGTCAAATTCATAAGTGACATTCTCTTATGGACTCCTACACATGGTCACACTGACCAGTAAAAACTTACATTCATCAATTCTGTGTGGACACTAGATGCTGCCAAGAGGACTTGCCAAAAATGATGACCAATGGGGATAGATGGTGAGAGAGAGTCAAAGGAATCTGTACTGTCAGCACACCTTGATGATAATTGATGAATGTTTCATCTTTCCTAATATGAGCGAGATCTCAAATTATAAAGTGGAAAAGAAGAAAATATACAAAAGTAGGAGTCAATATTTTTAAAACAAAATTTGAGAAATATTTTCCCTGACATTTCCCTTCAATTCATGTGGTCACCAAGTGTTAATTAAGAAGCAATTAAATTCAACATATTTCTTCATTCCTTATAAATATTAATGATTTTGTATAATTATCAATTAGGAACACAAATTCATCAGATTTCCTTGCTTGGCTCATATGCAAATATTACGTCAGGCTGTCTTGTAAAACTTTTAAATATTTTATTGTTCTTTAAATATTTACAATAATTTAAACACTGTTTATTAAAAAAAAAACAAGAATATGTAAATAATAAAATGGATTTATTCATAACAAGAATTATCATATATCTATAGTCCATATTTTATATATATATATATATTCTGCCCAACTGACACTTTAAGAACAATTTAAACATTAGTTTCTCTTGCACAGATAACATAGAAAGGATTATTAAGAAACTCATTTATAGAATAATAAATAACAACACACAAAATAGAAATAACAAAAAGAGCAGACAGAAACAAAACCCTAGAATCTTTCCCCCAAAGGGAAAATGTTTGATTAAAGGTGTTGTTTACCAGACCTGAATGACACCTCTACTCCAAAAGACAAATCTAACTAAATTCTATGTGGGTTGCATGAAGTTGGAATTGAAAACTAGATTTACAAATCATAAACACTTTTTTTTTTTAATCTTAAGCTTAGAAACACAACAATTCTATGTAGGTATATTTGGGATTTAAAGGATCAAAACTCCAATTATTGAATGAAATATCTTAAGAAAATCAAATCTATGCTCAGATCTAAATGATTTATATTTCCTATGTCTACATGAAAAATTTGCAATAATTAGATTCACAAATAAGAAAAATCTAAATACATGAGATACTTTTTGGAATAGTTATCAATTTTAAATAAGAGAGATACTGAAATAGAACAGTGAAATACTATAAATTAGTAATTTTAAATTCCTAAAATATGATAAGAATTATGCTTTTAAATTTTAATAAAATTTAAATTGTATAGCTATTATTTATAATTAGAATTACATTAAAAATAATGCACAGATGAGAACTAGGAAATAAATAAACGAATAGAATAAGCCGCATGCAGCAATAGAGAAAAAATATGAACTGACATAGCGTTCAATTGTTACTATTGGAAAATATGTTTATCTCAGTTTAACTAAGTAATGACATTAACTTATTCAAGTATAAAATAGGGTCCTGATATATAGATCTAAACCATCTTTTCTACTATTACTATTATATATATATATATATATATATATATATATATATATGAGTACATAGTGGGAGTGATAGGCCGTAGCCTTCTCCTAGTGGCAAATCAATTGTATATTTTCAGGGCAAATACTGATTATTTTCAGAGTAAATAATTCTGTTTTAAAATTTCATGTTAAACTTCATGTCATCAATATTGCAACCAAAATGAAGCTGCTGCATTATTTTTCATCAAAAAAACAAAAACATACCAAATTCATATATTTTGCAATGTTAAATGCCATTGCCCTTATGGCCTTTTTAAACATTAGGGACAAAATAAATGTTGAACTAAACTCAACCAACAAAAATTGAGATTTAATCTCTTCCCCATACAAAGCAATATGCCACACAGTCTTTTTATGTGGGTTGGGTGGCCTTGTGCCTTTCAGCGCTCATAGACAGCAGAAACATTCCTCCAGCCCATATAGCACTCCAGATTTATAGTTAAAAATGAAAATACAAAGAAAAGAAATAACTTTGTGAGAAAATATCTCCTCAAGGGAATAAGTTAAGCTTTAAGCTTAAATCTGTGTAAGAAACCTGAATACAAGGTGAATTTACCTAAGTTAACGAACAAGACACATATTTTTGTGAACACCATTAGTTTTGATTATAGCACTCAACATACATTTGTTTTGGTGGTGGCATCCTCTGTGGGTCACTAAACAGAAATATTTTGTCTTTCTGGCTCAGAACCACAAGATCTGGGTTCAATACTGGCCCTTGCCAACTCAGCGCATGAGTAGCATGGTTTGTATCTGTGCAGTAAAGTGGGAAGCTGTTGGTAGGTGTAGTGCTCCACCTCAGACAATGAAAACAATCTCCCTGGTCTACCGCTAATGAAAAAGGTATAGACTCCCTCACTGTCTGGCTGGTACCAACAATAGGTCACTCCATCTACTTATATATATACATATATATATATATATATATATTTATATATATAGAGTCTCACTGAATAAATTAAGTCTTTCTCAGTTATTGGCTAAATATTGATCTGAAAAAATTCATTGTATGATGTTTGAACTATTTTATTAAGGAAGAAGCATAAGGTTAAATAGATTGACAAATAAAGAGATTATATTGAAAATTATTATTATTTTTCTTTTTCATCATTAGACTATAGATAGATTGATATATCAATACACACATACACACACATTCAATGAATAAGGTGAATTTTGCCTGTGAATTTATTTATGGAAAGCACTGTTCACAGTTACACCTTTTTCAAGGAAATGAATAGTGATGGGTATTTTATGTCCTAGAAGACCTTCTTTAATGGCTGCTGCACCCAGAACCTTTTTTTTACTGGAGAGTCAGTGTGTTTCCACTCCCTTGATTATCTTTTCAACTTAGGCTTTTCATATTCAGCCCATTTGTAAACTTTTTTTGCTTAAAAGCTACTTTTCCATACACATCATAAATTCTTCTATAAATTTCACATGGTTTGTATTTCTCAACCACCAAAGATTTCATGACAGACGTTCAGACTTGCAGTGCTCAGTTTGGTTTGCTGACATTTTGAATAGCCTAAAAACAGATATCTTTGAGAGATAAAAAAAAAATTTGGCTATAAACAATACAAAATTTACATTTATGGAAACAAATTCTGGAAAAAAATTTATTTTGCTTTTTTAAAACAAAATCCCCTTATTTATTGAATGACCCTCATAGATAGATTACCCTTATTTATTGAATGACCCTTCAATATATTGTGAGAGATAAAAAAAGGAAAAGAAAAGATGATTAATTCTTCTAATCTCTTGGGAAAAGTTATATAACAACATTATTTCTAGAAATAAATTCTCTACAGGACTGGAACTCAGTAAAGCATGATGACAATAACCTTATTGGGATGGTCTATGGAGACAAGAACATAGAGCAATTCACCTTAGCTATGATTAGAAGAAACCATATAACATAAATAAAAATGACAATGAGAAATGATATATGAAAAGATAAAAGCTTAGAGAAATAGCAAAGTTATCCAGGTCAGATCACAGGAGAGAAATGGACACTTTTACTCAAAATTTCCTGTCAGTTTCATATCATTAGTAATAGAGTGGCTATATAAGTATTTTTGAGAATAATAACCCTAAAAACACAATGATCAAAATTCCTAGTAAATAATTAAAGTTAAGTCTGCTAATTGCTAATGTTTGAGATATATATATATATATATATATATATATATATATATATATATATATATATATATATGTGTGTGTGTGTGTGTATTTGGGCAGCAGATTTTCTTGTAGGCATATTTTATTAAAGATGACAGACAAGGCTTTGGTATTTAGTTTTTTATTGACTTTTTCATATTTGCAAGCGAGATGTCATAAATGTGGATGATGGCAGTTTAAAAACTGTCCGAAATCTGTGATGCTATTACCAGGAGTACAAGTCTTTTTGACCATCATTAGTTATTGTCAACATCTTTAACTTCATGGCATGGTTGTACCAACATCCTTGACAATATTACCATAAGTATATCCAATGATATACTAACGCTGAATAGACAGAAGGAAAGACAGGATAAGATCATTTAAACATGTAGTTGTAAAGAAAATGTAGAATCGGTGGGTTGGCCTTTTCTCAGTATCAATCAGACAGCAAGAATCTATCCCATTTTCACTAGCACTAGCCCAGGGAGATCATTTTTGTGTCTAAGGTGGAGCACCACACTTAGCATCAGTTCCCCACTTTATCACACTGATCCAAGCTGTGCTACTCATGTGCTGAGTTAGCGAGTGCTGGTAAGGAACCCTTGTGGTTCCTAGGTAGATTCTCCACTGACTAAACTGACTCCTTACACATCTAAGAACATTTAATGCATACATAATAGGAGACCCTATCAAGTTTAGTTAGAAGTTCTATATTTTATATAATTTTATTTTATTTTGAATTTCATTGGATTTAAAAAACATTTTTTATTGGTAATCCTTTTTTGCACACTAATTAACTAGGATTGGCATTATTATAAATCTAATCTAATTTGACCCAAATGATAAATAACCCCTCACTCACCACCTCCCATTTATGGGCTAAATAGTACCATGACTACAAGGATGACCTTGGCATTAAATAACCTGATATGCCATTAAACAAAAAGACCAAAACAAACCAAATGATGGAATAATTCAGCTCATACTTTATTTCTATCTGTTAAAATAACAGTTCTGCCTCAAATAAAATTGGTTATCATCTTAAAAAAAATTTCTTATCAAATATTTTCATAAATTTTCAGTGAGGTTTGGATCCAGGTTGTTGATTGATCAGATGTAAACATCTGTACTTTTCTTTTAAAAGAAATTGTTGTATGACCTCTTCCCACATGAATAGAAGCATTAACCTTCTAAAATGTGAACTGTGGACCTTTAAATCAAACAGCTTCATTGGCTGAATTCACATTTCTTGTTTTATTTATGTGTCCTGTTACTTCTTAGTCATATATCAATGAATTGGAGTATCATCTTTCTTCCTATATCATTGAGTATCTCAAATCATCAGCTCACTACTTCCATTAGCATGCTTCAAAAATAGTAATCATTGGTCATGCCTCTCTAACACTGAAGGTTATCTGGGTCAATCAGGTTAATGTTGCTAAGATGACCCTCTACCACTAACCCTAAACCATATCTGATGAAGTCTTGCAATTTCCAGTTTCCATTGGTTGTGGATCACTTTCAGAGCTGGATGCTGCAATCTTTTTTCATGTCTGAATTTTTATTTGTTCATCCGATGATTTTTTTGTGAACTTGATTCCCTATTTCTGCTTTGAGTTGGCTTTTTGATACAGTACTTTAATAACGACCCTCTCATCACAATCTAATATCTTGTATCCTCTGTTTTTGATTGATTTTAACAGCATGTCAACCTGTCTAGGGTTATTTTATGCCTAGAGGTTAGGGAATTGCATTCATTTTATGTTCATATTTACATTTGTTGTATTATTTAATTCAGTTTGTAGAGCATCCACCTAGAAATTGCAAGGTTCTTGCCAACTCAGCGCATGAGTAGAACAGATTGGATAATCTGATATGTGTGGTAAAGCATCTAGGAGCTGGTGGTAGGTGTGGTTTCCAACTCAGAAAAACAATTTCCCTGGTCTAGTGCTAGTAAAAAGGAGATAGACTCCTATGCTGTTCTACTGAACCAACTTTACTTTTACTATGTACTATTTGTGTATGAGATGCACTATTTTGTTTTTTGTTTTCATATTTTTCAGACCAAAAGAACTACATAATTAACTTTTATACCAGCCACGTGCCTTACCATATTCAGGATTGAATATTTAAAAATAAGTTATATCTATATTCCAAACTAATGTGTTACAGAGAAATATCCATTAGAATGTGTGTTTGTTTATAATTTTCTTTCTTCTTATGTGAGCTTATTTTTGACACAACCTTATTTCATTTTTGTATGAACCTGTCTGTGCATTATTACTAAATATTATGTCAATTTTGTGTTTCAAATATAAACTATGTAAATTCTTATTTTTAGTCAGTGCAAACTGATAAAAGTTGCAAAAATGCTAAATTTTGGTTAAATTGAGCTGCTACAAATTCTAAAATGTCAGTGCATATTATATTCATGATAATTTATTTTTCCAGAATTTTATAATCCTAAGTTAGTGGTGTATGTTATACAGGAGTGTATATTATACACAAATAATTATTGTATTTCAGTTAATTAATTAGATTGTTCAAAATTTTCACTTGAAGAAAAACTTCCTATTTATATTTCTTATATTAAAAACAAAATATATATTTAAATATATGCTCAATTCTTATACATCTACCCATATAATACAAGATGTTTGGATTCATATAAAAAATGATATCAATTAGCAAAAGCTTTAAATGATTAAAGTAATTACACTTTTTTAATTTATAAATCCATGGTAACCAAAACATCTCCATCACTCATTCAGGAAAGAAAGAAATTTTCAAGAACTGTATTATTTAGAGTTTTTGTACTTTGTTCCTCATCTCTATTGTTATATATACAGCATTTTGACTGATGTGACCTCTGGTTTTCTTCAGGTTGTTCTTATCATAATCGGGAACCTTCATGGAACTTCAAACCAAACCTATTGGGTTAGATTGTTCTCATTCTGTTAACCATGACCGGGTATAAGTGTTAAATGTTAAATATTCTATGTTATTTTTACCTGTAGTTATGATTAAACTTGCAACCTCCAGATGATTGTCACTAACAACTGTATTAACTCAACCCTTATATTTGTTGCATCATGTGTTCAACTAGACAATTCAGAGTGAATTTTTGGAACTTATAAATCTAATGGTTTTTTCTTTTTTACCTAGAATCACAATATGAGTAAGGTAAAAAAAAAGTATACATATTAAGTATATATGTAAATCCAGATAATTTCACAAACTGGATTTGCCATTACTAAAATGCAAATTCTACGAATAATACTCAAAATTTGATAAAACTCAAAATTTGATAAGAAACTGAAAAATATAAATAAAAATGAAATGAGAAGACATTTAATATTTTGCCATTACTCTGAGTCTGTTTTAATTTTACAATATCAAATAAAATAACAACCCAGATTATTTAATATATCTCCATTTTTAGTAAAATTAATATTAAATAACAAGAGAGAATGTTAATGTAAATAAATAGAAATGAAATAGTAGGCTAAGTAACTGCAATATTTTTCTTCTTCACTAATAATCTTCAGTTATATTTTATAGCATTATTAGTAAATCACGAACCAAATTACTGTTTGTTGTTGTTATTTTATAGTCATAATTGTAATAAAAAGAAAAGATTATCAAATAATTTTGAAATTTGAAATTTGAAATTTGAAAAACTCCCAGACAACAAACATTCAGTGTTTATTCTCATGACAATTTATCTCAACAAATTTGGTTAGCATTTTAAAAAGACAATTTTGTAGAATGAAACTGTAAAGGCAAAACATGTTATATGAATAAACTGATTATTTCAACTACTTGGTTTTCATTTTTTCACTTGTATTTCTTAATATATATATATATATATATATATATATTGAGAGAGAGTGAGAGATATTATATTTTGGAATAATTTGTTTTTCTTATATATTTCTGGATATATTTCCATATTTTACCACCAATATATATATATATATATATATATATGACAAAAGATTGTGTCTTTCAGAAGATCACAGGCTTTGTAAAGCAGTTTTACAGACTTCATTCTTCTTGTTTAGATGGAACAAAAGGAGACGAAAAAGAAATGAAAAATATATTAAGCAGGTAAAAAGACTAGTTACACTATCCACTTGAGGAAGATAGAAAAACAAATTGGCTGAAAGGTTGTGTTAAAAACTTCAAAGTTCAAGATAATAGTGTTGAAAATATGGGGAATATTTTTCATAAAAAATGCTGATGTTAATAGTAAAAATGTTACTGTATAATCAAAGAAAGAATTTTTGTATTATGACTTTTGTAGTTCTTATTGTTGACATTTGAGCAAAAGAAATACAATTATATCCTTGTTCTTTTTATTGTTTTTTTTTTAATATATTGCACTTTAACTTTCTTTCATCCTTCTTATGAGTGTAAAACTTGATACATACATATATGTGTGTGTGTTTGAGTATACATACACACACATATATATATATATATATGGGAACTTATTTAACTTTAAAGATATAATTATAATAAATAAATCCTGATTTATCAATTCTACAAAAGATGTTTGACATACACTCCACACCATATGGAAATCTGATCTCTCTCCGATGAAATAAAACAGGAATTTTTCTGAGCTGTAGCCATGTCAGTACTATTGTATGGTTGCACCACTTGGACTTCAAAAAAATCCTGGAGAAAAATCTAGATGGGAACTACACTAGGATACTGCATGTTGTCTTGAAAATATCATAGAAGCAGCACCTTAAAAAACAGCAGCTTACCCCCCATCTTACAAAACAGGCAAGAAATACAAGCAAGACATGCTGGGCACTATTGTAGAAGCATGTACACATTCATAAACAATCTCCTAGTGTGAACTCCTACACATGGACACACCAGTGTTGACCAACCAGCACAAAACTTGCATTTATAAGTGGACACTGGATGCCATGTAGAGAACCTGTCAAAAGCAATGGCCAATAGGACACCTAGTGTCCACACAGAGCTAATTAATGTAGTTTTTTGTTGGATGATTAACACTGGTGTGTCCATGTGTAAGAGTCCATAGGAGACCATCACTTGGGAATTCATCCTTATTTCTACATCACTACTCAACATGTCTTGCTTGGATGGTTTTGAGGTGAGAGGTAAGTAACAGTACAGCTACTGTTTTGTAGAGTGCTGCTTCCAGGATTTGTTTAAGACAGCATGCATCATCCTTGTACAGTTCCCATCTAGCTCTTCCTCCAAGTGTTTCATTAGTCCAAGTGGTGTAACCATACAGTATTATTGATATGGCTACAACTTAGAAGAATATATATATATATATATATATATATATATATATATATTCTTCTAAGTTGCAGCCATGTCAATAATACTGTATGGTTATCACAGTTACCATTAAATCCACCTGCAAACAAGTATAAAATACTATTTACTCTAGATTTTAAACGTATATATATATATGGTGAGTCATCTGAGAAAACACAAGGATAGAGTGTCAAATGCTACTGGCACCCAACTATGATAAAAAAAAATACAAAAAAAACAGGAAATGGTCTTACTCAAACACAAATTGACAGCCAACAATTTATGAATAAAGAGTGCTTAAAATTAGGGATAGAGCATATATATGTGTTATGATAATGTAGACGCAGTCATTGGTGCTTTGGAACAGTCAGCTTCTCTCCTCCTATATATATATATATATATATATATATATATATATGTATATGACAGGGTAATGTAGACCCATAATGATCAAATAGGAGAAAAACTGACAGTTCCAAAGCACCAATGACTCTGTATCCATGTTACCCTAACTCATATATATGCTCTGTCACCAATTTTGAGCACTCTTTATTTATAAATATAGCAAACTACATTATTAATGTGTATGTTTTTGTGTGTAATTCCATGGGTAATTCCATGTCAAATCATCCAGAAAAAAGTAAAATTGTCACCCAGCCCCTTCAATTTTTCTGAAATGGGCTATGTTAACATTTAAACAATCCCCAAAATTTGAGCTTCCAGAGTTATGTCGATCTTTAGCTCTCCAAATTTGGTGGGGTCGGTGAAAAATGGCGACTTTTTGTAATCTATTTTTGTCTGTAAAATGAGTTCTAGAGCTTCCCTACAACTAAAAATTGGTTTCACTCAAAATAATTTAATGTAATTTCCATTCCTATTGAATTTCTTTACAATCCATTAAATTTTGTAGTCGCCAAGCACTTTTTCTTTTTTATTATGAAACTGTCAAATTTCTCCAGAACACCCTGTGCATGTGTATATATATATGTGTGTGTGTGTGTGTGTATATATTTATATAATCAATTAAATATTAAGAATATTCTCATATTTCATTGAAATTTTATTCATGACCATGATTATTTTAAATTATTATTAGCATTATAAGTATATTAAATATAGTTTTACACATCTATGTTTTTATTTTTTTTTGTTTTACACTAATGTTATTTTATTATTAATTCAAACCATACGGGAAATTTGTCAATGTTGTTAATGCTTATTACTGTTCATTTTTAAATTAAATAAAACAAATAACATTATGTTATTATTAAAAATAGTGTTAAGTAAATAATTCAATAAATGTTCTTCATATTTTATTTTTCATTTTATCATTTGTAATTATACTGTAGTTTATTTGGTTGTTGACTGCACCACTGCAACTGAACCCTTTCATAAAATCTGCTGCTGGCATTTATTTACAAAAAGAATGGCTACAGTGATGCTACCACAAACCAGGGCAAAAGGCTCAGAGATTTTTTTTGTGAGGGGGCAGGGGACAAAACTAGTCATGCTGTTTTCTTAGCTAGCTTTACTCTCCAACCGATATACTTTATTTGAAAAGTGAAATATAATTGCAATAAAAATCCATAAAACAACTAAACGGTTGTAATTTGATATAATTTTATTAACTTTCAAAATAATTTTAATGTATGATTTTTTATCTTAATATATTATTCAATTCTAATTAATAAACATAATTATTTTTTAATAATTATTAGCAATAAAATGTTTAATCGTTATATGATTGATTTTTTTACTTGTGTTGTTATTTTATGATTAATTCAAATTCATTCATGAAATCTACTGTTAAAATTTAACGCTATTGCTGTCTATTTTAAATACAAAATAAAACAAATAACGTTCTTACTAAAATACTGTCATTAAGTAAATAATTCAATAAATGTTTTCTTTTTTGAGTTTCAAGAGGGCACATCATACTTCTTTGAATTCAAAATCTTTGTGGTTGTTTCATTGTACTTAATCCTCTTTTTCCCCTAACTGGGATATACATGTGGGTTTGGGAAGTGCTTGTGAATTTTTCTATTCCCTTGGTACTCGTTTGTCAAATTCACCTATAATCTCGAATACGACTTCTACAAGAACTGACATGCTCACTGCCCCATTGGTACGAGTGTCAAATCAGCAAGCTGAGATGTTCCATCACAGAGAATTTCATCATTTTGCATACTGGAATGTCCAGACACTAAAACTTGAAGAAACTCAAATTCTTACATTGTCCATACATCAGTATGGCATCAATGTCATTGCCTCTCAAAGGTACAATTACCAGATGGTGGCTGCTACACCATCAAGATCCCACAGGTTGATGTATCCTATCACAGTGGCCCTACTGAAAACTCTGGATGTCACAATGTTGTGTTTGTGATAAGCAATCAGGCCAATACTGCACTATTGGACTGGGAATCAATATCTCCTCGCCTTGCTTAAAAGGCACCCTCTTCAACATATCTGCCTTTGCTGATTATTCTCCAACACTCGATTATCAAAATCGAGTGTTGGAGAATGATGATGATGTCAAAGATATCTTTTACAAAAGTCTTCAATCAACGATTGATCGAACTCCCTCAAAAGATTTTGTGATCATTGCAGGTGATTTCAATGCCTGTACAGGACCTGGGGTAATGCAGCCAATAGACACATTCATTACTGCTTCTTTTGCTGCATTATTAACTTCCATTATCTAAGACATTATCTCGGTGACCTGGTATTCTCCTGATGGGTTTACATCTAACCAAATCGATCACATTCCTCATCAAATGCTGCTGGGCCTCATGCGTCCTTAACTGTCGGGCCTAACATGGAGCTGAAACTAAATATGAATGGTTCCAATCATGTTCTAGTCCGTGCAAAAATGTGTCTTCATCTCAAAGCAAACAAGACACTTACTCAAGCCTTGAAGTATGATGTTTCAAAACTTAAATGTAAAGACATTGTCAATACTTTCAGAATTTCAGCTGTTAAACTGATTTAGTGGCCTTAAATATCAGATAATTCTCCTGTAGAAGAGATGTGACAATCTTTTAAAAGCAACATCAAAGCAGTTGCATACAAATCCCTTGGCACCACCAAAAGGCGGCCAAAGGACTGGATTTCAGACCATACCATCAACCTTGCTAATAGAACCAAACAAACTCACTGCATTGGGTTGAATGACTACCATCATCTTCATTGTGAGACTGTCCAATCTGCAAGAGTCGCTTATTGGCAAAAGATAGCAGAGGACATGGAGCATGCATTGTTAGTGGGTGACTCGAGGAAGCTGTACAACTTGCTCTGTTCCAGCACAAAATCATCTGGGATGAGCAGTGAAGTCATTCTTAACCAGCAAGGTGAACATTGATAACTGCATACAATGCTGAAGTGATCACTTTGCCTCACTATTTAATCAAGACCATCAACCGTCTTTAGTATCTGAGGGTATCCTGACTTGAACCTACAACTGTGATATCTCCCCACTGAAGTCTTGCATACTATTTGCAAGCTTAAAAATAATAAAGCCTCCAATGAAGACGATCTTCCTGCTGAGATTTTTAGAACACTTCTCCATCTTCACAAAATCATTCTACAAGTCTAGGAAACTGAGATCTTCCCTGAGGACTGGAGTGATGCCCTCCTTCTCCCATTTTACAAGAAAGGTGATTAACAGTGTTGTAGTAATTATCATGGAATTAGCTTGATTAACATTTCTGACAAAATTTTCACCACAATATTCCTAAAACATTTCCAATACCAACACAACCTGTGTACAAGACCAAATCAGTTTCACCCTGGTCAAGGGTACACTGATCAGATCTTCACATTTTGTCGAATGCTTGAGTATCATTGGTGCTTCCAGCAAAAAACAATTGTTTGCTTCATAGACTTTGCCACAGCTTTTGTTGATTCAGTTAACCATGGAGCTCTTTGAAAGGTTTATGCAATCAAACGGTATCCTGCTGAAAATTCTAAATCTACTGAAATTCTACTGCACAAAAGTCTGTGTGTATGGTCAGGAATCTCAATTCTTCGACATCCACTCCAGTGTTCAACAAGGCTGCACACTCTCCCCCACCTTGTTCAACTATGCTATAGATTGTATCCCTTCCCATGCACTCGCAAACTTCCTATGTCACTGTTGGCTGTAATTTTAACCTGACAGACTTGTAATATGCAGATGACATAGTAATTTGGGGGGAGAAATTTTACAATCTCCAATCAGCAGTCGATGTGTTTCAATGTTAAACTTTCAAAAGAAAATGAATGCGCAGAAAACCAATCTTGTAATTGTTGGATTTCCTCCAACTGAAAACCAACCGATTGTCCTCAACATGGGAATCCCTTGAAGAAGTGAGCAATTTTAAAGACCTCAGTTCAGTTGTCACCACAACAGGTCAAGGAGAAGAGGACATTGACAGATGCATTGGTTTTGCTTTCTGTCATCTTCATGTGAGACTTTAGTTCAGACACGCCAATAAGACTGAATACAAAAATATCTACCAAACACTTGGTTTGCACCATTCTCCTATTCTGACTGCATCCTCTTTGTTTGATGGCAGAAATTCATCTATAACACAACTGTTTGGGCAACATGCAGAATTTCCTCCCTCCAGCAGACTTTTCTTGTGAGACATCTTCACTGGTTTGGTCAGGCTCTATGTCGACAACCCAGTGACATCATCCGTGAATACATTAACCCAGTACCACCCAGATGGAAGAAATGCCAGGGGGTCAACTGAAAACCTGACTCAAAACAGTAGGTGATCCTGGTCCAGGCCTTTATGGAGTTCTTCAATGGAACCATGAATGGCTGACACTTATAACTTCAATTGCATTGGATCACTGCACATGGTCTGCCTCATTTAGGATACAATGAATTCATTGGGTGGAGTTGGCTCACCTGACCCAGGGTGAATGCCGTCACAGATATATATATATATATATATATATATATATATATATATAAAACCTGCAAACGTATTGGATTCCCATGATAACAGTGGTCCATGATGATATTGATGAAGGAATGAAATATACATAGTTATCTGTTATATTCAAATTTTGGATGATTAAATAAATGACAGTCCATGCTAATGCAGATCTTACAGAATAATCATTTAGTTGTAAATTGAATTGAAAATGGCTTTATTTTATAACAGCATTTTAACTATATTGCTCTGATAAAAATCTCAGTGTTTTTTTCTGATATAGTACTCTCTCTCTCTCTCTCTCTCTCTCTCTCTCTATATATATATATATATATATATATATATATATATATATATATATATATACTAGACAAAATGTGAAACCTTGGGTCACCCATTGAGCTCTGGGTACATAATTGGGATTAAGGAAAAGTGAGTTTGCAAAGAAAATTAAATGAGAAAAATAGATACGACCGGAGAATTAAAAAAAAAAACATTAAAATCATTTTTTAAGATTTCTAAGAAATTTAATTTAAATTTATTAAGAGCCCAACTGGCTGCTTATGAAACTTACAAATACATTTCATATCTCTCCAATCTCTCTCTCTCTCTCTCTCTCTGAGAAACTAACAAATATAACGAGGAGATAATCAAGATATACATAGAGAGGTGGAAAATGACATGCAGAATGTGAGTAAGAGATGGATCAGTTTTTTACTTAATTGCAAATTATGACTAATTTTAACCAATTAAAATGGAATTTTTTTCAAACAATCCTAAAACTAAGGAATATTTTAGTATAACTTTTGTGTCATTAAACTAAACAGTAAAAAGGCCTTTAGGAGACCAACATTGATTCACTCAGCTTTAGTATAATAATAGATATATGAGAATTTCAGAAATATATAGATGCATGTATATTATACATGCACATAGATACATATATATTCATGTAAATATATCCTTTATGTATTACGAAATAAAATTTATATGTGCAAAAGAGAATGTATAATGAGAAAATCTAACAAACTGCATTAACCTAACATTAAATCTGATTACTTGTCATAAAATACATTTATCTTAGATGATGGCAAACTCAATTTACAAAGATGTTTCTTTCTTTATTTTTTTGTCCAAAATGAAAACCGACAGAGATACAAGAGGAAATAACTGACCCTCTAATTTAGACTGACATAATACATGTCTGCATCTTTTAGACTTTCTACCAATCTGACCCAGTTTGTCACTGTTTATATTTTGTTGGAGAGACCTCACATGAAATTGTACAATTGCCACCAACAAACAAGAAACAGATATTTCATAGCAATATGCACCTTCACTAACAAAACACCTTTTCCTATACTTTCAGCTTCTCAACATAAGGGCAGAGAACTGTAGAGTTTGCAAAAGTCTAGTACAAATTTAATTTTCCTCATATGAAATTGATTTATCATAAATATCTTATCGGGGTTATTTTGCAAGATACACACGCAAAAAAAGGTCCTTTTGAATTTGGATAAGAAATTTTAAAGATATCTTATATATGCAGGAACAGCCAATGTTTTTGGTGTCTTTATTTCTTGTTTTTTTATGTCATCTATCAGAATAAAATATTGATTGATTGATTAATTTTTGCAAAATGTCAACCTGTCTGGAGTTATTTTATTCCTAGAATTTAGGGAATTGCTTACATTGTACATTTATATTTACATTCTTTGTGTAGTTTAAAAGTTTTTTGCACACGGTTATGAAGTATTCCTAATACAAATTATTTGCAAACAAATTTATCTAACACATAGATGGGACCCTAAAAGATACTACTATTCTGGGTCAGAGTGGACCTGAAAGTAATAGCAATGAAGGAGTGATCCACACTCATCAGATCTCCAGAACTGGAACTTCACCACCAGATACAGTTTAGTATCATACACAAAGAATACAGCAGTCAGCATATTCTAAGCCTTACCAAATAGAGAATCAGAATAAAAATAGAATAGAATAAACAAAGATATTATTAAGATCAGGAAACCATACAATTGTTTGCAAACAGATTATTATTGAATAGAAATAATTACATGAAACCATATAATTATTATTATTATTATTAGCTAGGAATACTTGAAACCATACAATCATGCAACTTATTTGTATTAGATAGGAATACTTGATATATAACTGTGTACAACACACTTTAAGAAAACAAAAATGTAAGTATAAACATAGGCATAAAATAACCCTGCATGGGTTAACATGCCATTAAAATTGAATGAATCAAAAACAAAATTTTGGATTTTCAATGAAAATGAGGCCAAACTATTGTGATAAAAAGAAAACAAAGAAGAAAAAACTAGACCAAAAGAATCAGTGTAAAATTTTCCAAGACAAAGAAATAATCTGATAATAATATCAAATTTATCTCAACTAACAGAAATGTATTACAATATATGGAATTAAATATCTTGCATAGAAACATGATGAAAAAAAAAAGAAAGAAAAAGTTCCACTTGATCTATTTGTTTCCAACAGAAACATCCAAGTAAAGAAATAAAAGTTGCTAAGTATTTTTTTCATCAACATTTATGCTCACCAACTTTTAGGCCTAAAGATAAAAGAAATCCTTTCTTTTTATTTGTTGTTAATTATATAATGAAGACATGAAATTCCTGAAAAGATTCCAAAGTAAAGAATTTTCATCTTAATTACTCCCATGAGTTGCACCTTCCAGGAGAAGAAAAAAAAATGCAGACATTGCTTAATATGAAACTCTTCTAAAGAAAAGATTTTATTCAACTAATTTGAGCTAATCAGAATCTTAACTGAAAGTCTTCATCTTGTTCTATCTTAGACGATGTTATCTTTCATTACTTTGATAATCTGAGCTTCTTCTTATGTTTCATGTTGCTCTATCATTATTCTATGGAGATCATAAAAGACTCTTTTTTGCATCATCTATCTCTCTATAGTCTGGCTCACAATTATTGGCACCCATCAAATTTCAGTACATAATGTAGAATATCTCCTAAAAAAAACAACAAAAAAAAAAAAACCAAATCTAATGAAACAGCTTCGATCTATTGACAACTCATGGTTGATAAAGAACAGAAAATGATAAAACAACAAGTTTATATAAATTTCGTTATTTCACATTTATTTCTGAAAATAATTGCAAAAATATAAAAAGGTGCCAATAATAGTCACCAGGAATGTATTACTAAAATTCTCATATCATAAATGAAACATCATTGTGAGATTGTTGTTAGAGCAATGCATATAAAATGCTCAGACAAGAGAATAGAGCAATTTTCTGTCCAATTTGCAACTGAATGATAATTTTGTGAGGCTTAGTATTCATGTTTATATTGAATGTCATATTTTAATCATCCAATTTTTTTTTTTTATCTAATGGAGATAACTATGAAATGCTATTTAGAATCTTTCACTCCCTTCTAAATAGAAGCACCAATATCATCATGGACTGTGCTGTTACAATAGAAGCCTAACAGCTTCATGGATTATCTACTTTCATTATCAAAATCTACTGTTGTTAGTTTTCACAAAGTAACCTGCATACGGTGAGAAGGCTTCAGTTCTGGAGTTCTTGGGAGTGTGGAGTACCCCTTCATTGCTATTAATTACTCTCAGGTCAACTCTGATTTGGAGTAGAAGTACCCATTAGGATTATCATCTATGGGTCAAATAGATCTACTTAGAAATTTGTATTAGATAAGGAAATACTTGATACCATATTATTGTGTGCAAACAAATAATCATTGATATATAAAAGTGCAATTTTAAAAAATGCAATCAAACATTTCAAATATAATTATCATTACAATTAAAAATTTAGAAATAAATCAAAATTCAGCATTAAATAACCCATAAGGAGTTGGTATGCCATTAAGAAAATAAACCAATCTACTCAATGCATGTCAATTTATAGAAGGGATTTCTTCGTTAGAATTTCATTTTTGATCATTTCTTGTCTATATTTCATTTTACTCAAAAGATGACCATTAGTCCGAGTTTTGATACTGCCCAATACTTCAATGGCAACCATTATGTTCTCTGTATTCCATATTTAGCAAATTTCAATTTCCACATCCCAATATTTGATTATCTTTTCTTTTTTGTTTCACATTGCAACTGCAATAAGAAAGCAAACCTTTAATGGAAAAATCACTGTTATGTGGCTCATTGCGATCACAGATATTTTCATCGTTACTCCCTATTATTTCCATAGTGTGTCATGCAATTTTGGAATTGAACACAAAATTATGCATTTTAATTTAAGAGAAAAAAAATCAAAAAAGGAGATTCTTTCAAGATGTAAATAGCAGCTTTTCTATTTGTGGATTTATATCTGTTGATTATTGTTGATTATTAAGAGCTTTGAAAAATAAGAACTTTTTTATTATTGCCTTTTTTTTTTGTTCAGCTTAATTTAAAATGTCTTGGTTGAAAAAACAAAAAACAAAATAAAAAACAAAACAAAAAAAGAAAAACAAACAAATAAACAAAAAAGGACAGGGTGAAGTTGTTAGTGGCAAATTACTCGTTGTTGCAAATATTTTCTAACCATGTCAAATTTTTGGCCTTGGGCTTTGCTTATTTTGATTGAGTACTATTGACAGAGCTTTGTTCTCCATCCCCACCCACATCCTCCACCCCAAAATCTGTAATGTGTTCAGGGGCTATAAGAGATATAAGATAGTAGATTCTAGGAAGCATTAAGCACATCACAAATAGATAAGTAAGCATAGCAAAGTACCCATCAAAAATTGGGTTATTTAGCATAGTATGGCAGGCAGGATGTGACATAATTATGCTAAACTAGAGGAACACTTAGCATCATAGGAAATGAAATCGGTGACCTGAGTTCAAATCCTGGACAAGGCTGTTTGCATTTCACTTTATGCTAATACACTTCGGTATGGCATGAATCCATTTATGGGTAAAGTGCCAGGCGGACTGGGTTCTTTAGCATTGCTAAGTCTAACTAGTCTAGGAGAAGGAAGACTCTGAACTAAAACCAGCTTTACTTTGCTTAAAAATTGACCTCCCCCAAAATCCCACTAGCAGTCTCTCATTCATACTTTCCCTAAAAATCTCTTCACAAACTCCCTTAAATTCCTCAACACATATGTATGTATGATTGTAGAATTTTCAGAGTGGATTGAAATAACTTTTAAAAAAAATAATCATAACCAATCAATATTTGATTAAAAATGCAAAACATTTGGATAAATTTGTTAATTTTGACATCTGAGGATGATGTTTGTATGCATCAAAATATCAACACAAGTAAACATGTTTATTAATTAAATATTTGTATAAAAATGTTTTAAGAGTTATTTTCTGCCCTTATTTCTCTCTCACTCACTCTCTTATTGTTGCGACTTGACTGGTTCTCTCTGTAGATACACACCTGTATGCTTCACAGACACACACACACACACACACACACACACATATATATATATATAGAGAAAATAAATATGCAACACTGTAAATGTGTTTCAATTTATTCAAGATTAAACATACAAGTAATAAGTTGGATCACAGTAAATGATTACAAATACAGATCAGGATATGCACAGATTCCAAAATAATGAGTGTATCAACAGTATACTCAGACCTTTATATTGATATACTGTATATCCTAATTGGGTATTATATATATATATATATATATATATATATATATAATCTTACACCTGTAATCAAACACTTTATTTTCCATTATACAATGCAAAATTATGCAATATGTGTGTATATATTCATACACACACACTTATGTATAAAACTTTTCAAAGAATATACATATTCTACACTCTGATCCTAGGTAGACTGCACAGATGTAATAGTATTTAGGGTATGCAAATGTTATATATATATATATATATATATATATAATATATATATATTAATATATATAGGATTAGTGTGAAGTAACATTTAAAATGATTGATGACAGTTATCAAATTGTTTCAATAGTGAACGAACAATTCACTTGTCACTGGTTGACCCTGTGCCAGACTTATGCTAAGCTATTTAAATAATTTCTTACCTACCCACATTCATAGGAAACTGAGAAATGTTTTAAAAAAAATCCCTACCTGACAAAGAAAAAAAAACCATCTATTCAGTATTTCTTCTTATTTAAGGAGTGTCTTAAAAAAATTACACCTCCTCTTCCCTACCCTCTCACCTGCTGAATCGCCTGAAGATCAAATATGATTGTTTGGGGAATTGGTCACATGACCAAATGCAGATTTCTTTCTTTTTTTTTTTCAATTGAACCATAAATTACCTTCTGGCTTTTCTCAGGTTAGGGTCTTGTGGAGAAGGAGATATGGAAGTATAGAGAAAGAAAGAGTGGGTAGAGGGTTAGAGAGAAAAGGAGAGATGGTATAGGTTTAAAGAAAGAGAATGATAGTGTATAAAGTTAGAGAGAATAGGAGCAAGGATTTTTTTCAGGATGGATAAGCCTTTGTAGAGAGAGAAGAGAGATTGATAAAAGGAGATATAGAGGGGAGTGGTTAAAAAATCTAAATCATAATTAGGAAAGCTCTGATTGGGAAGCAAAGGATGGCCATCAGGTTTTTCTTTTTGTTCTATTCTTCCTCTTTTCTTTAAAATCATGAGAGGGAAGAGGAGTGAAAAAGGAGAGAGAAAGAGAGAGAGAGAGAGAGAGAGAGAGAGAGAAAATAATTCTCAACAAGAGGATTATGGGAAATTAAAAAGTGGAAAATGAAGTTGAAGAAACAAAAAATAATAAAAATAATTAAACAAAAAAGTATCAAGTTTAGAATGGGGGGGGAGTTCTAAAAGAGAAAGAGAGAAGGAATTAAATGAATGAAAGACTTGATCCCCCCCCCCACCAAATCTGAAGATGAAGAAATGACAGATATCTTTCTAGCCCTTTTTTTTTTAAGAAATAAAGAATGAAATTTGAAAGAAAGAAAGAAAGAAAAAAAATAAATAAATAAATGAGAATATGTAAAAAAAAAAGAAATAAAAAAATGGATTCTAAAAGTTTTAAAAATGCAAAGAAAGAAAAAGAAGAATGAAATTAAGAAATAAAGAATGAAATTTGAAAGAAAGAAAGAAAGAAAAAATAAATAAATAAATGAGAATATGTAAAAAAAAGAAATAAAAAAAATGGATTCTAAAAGTTTTAAAAATGCAAAGAAAGAAAAAGAAGAATGAAATTAAGAAATTTTGAAGACGGGAGAGAGAAAAGGAATAAATAAATAAATAAACGTGGTGAGAAAGAAGAATGAAAAAGTTTTGTTAAAAACATAATTAGAGAATTTTTTAGGAAAAAATCAAAACGCAAATTTTAAATAAAATTGAAAGTAAAACCCAGCAAAAACAAAACAAATTCAGTGGAAGAAATTGAGATGTAAAAGAAAGGAATAATACAGGAAAGAAAAGAAAAAAGAAAAGAAGGAAATTAAAAATAAAAGAAAGAAAATTGATAAAACAAAAACAAAAATCCGTTAAATGGATGAAAAAGTTACAAAAATGAAAAAGAAAAAAGAACAAGTTAGGAAGATTCAACGAGAGTGAATGAAATAAAAGAAAAATTGTTGAAAGAAAAACAAACATAAAATGAATTTAATGATAAAAGAAAGAAATGAAGAACAATTAATCATTGAAGGTTAACCCTGATCTTTCGTTTTTTGTTGTTTTTTTTTTCGGTTATTCCGAATCTTTTTTCTTTTCCTTTTCTTTGTATATTTCTTTTATTTATTCTTCCCGTTATTTTTTTTTTTTTTTTTTTTTTTGGTTGGGTGTAGATATTGATAGAGTAGAAAGCGTGCATTGGAACCACACCTGATTCTCCTGGTTCGGGGGGGGGGAGAAGAGAGAGAGAGAGAGAGTCTGTAAAGCTGGCCTCCTCCCCCTTCTCAATATCAACATCATCTTGTTGTTTGTACTGCTACTTCTTCGCCTTCAAGAAACTTCCTTCCTTCCTTCCTTCTTAATTCTTTCATTCCTTCCTAACTTAACTTTCATCATATTTCTTTCTACATTCGTTCGTTCTTTCGATTTTGGAAGAAGCGGCTAGATTACCCCCCCCCCCAACAACAACAACCTTTTATTCACCCGCACGCTCTTGCACTCACATATCAATATACAGAAAACTAAACAGAATATTTACACACCTATTCAATCATTGATAGAAAGAAGGGGACACATTTATTTCATCGTTACCTAGGGGCTGGAAACACACACATATACACACACATTCATAAACACATAAGCGCACATGTTCCACACATACACACACAATAGCACCTTAAAACACCACCAAAGAAAACACATGTGTTTCTCTCTTCATAATATTTCCTCAGAATCATTTTTTTTCTTTTTTTATCGAATATCCTTGTCATTTTTAAGATTACATTTTTTTCTCTTTCTTCGTCCCCGTCGGTTTTTTTTTTTCGTTATTTCACATAAACTAAATTACCTTTTTAAAAAAAGTCGCTGTAGGTCCGCCCTCCACACCACTAAGTAAACACGATACATTTGTTTCCAAAACACATGTAGAAGAAAGCTAACACTCTATTACACAATATAATTCTCTCTCTCTCTCTCTCTCTC
>CM042170.1:36862410-36887410 GCA_023376005.1 Doryteuthis pealeii | reverse complement strand
ACTTGTGATTCTGTCATAACCTCATGAAGGGCAAAGTTGATTGAAAGATACAGTTGTCCAGGGGAGGACAATTATTGGTGACAAATATCTGAAAATAGATCATTTCTGGAATAACCTTCAATATTTTTTAACAACTAGAAAATGTGATCAATCAACATAATAGGAATTCAACTTATAAAGAAAATGATTTATCATCATCATGATTATTGTAGCATTTAATGATAGAAGTATTTTTTATACAGTTTTTAAGACAATCAAAATTGTCCTTATTTACTTAATAATTATATAATTATAATTAACAAAATCATTATGATCATCATTTTATATTGATGATTCCCTTTCATTATTCTAATAATCATCACAATTTGGAAAATGCTTATCACCATGTTCATTACTTTTGTAATGAATAAGACATTCATTGTCACTACAATTCATGAAAAAAAAATTTCTTTGTCAGCTGTAGTTAACAATAGATCTGCAAAAATAAATAAGTGTCAGAAGAAGAAGAAAGAAAAAAATAATGCAAAATCCCGATTATCATGAGCAGATTTCTCATCATCTGTATCAACTATACAATTCACAATCGACTACAGAAATAACTGAATCCCAAAAATCATCATCAGTATAGGTAAAAAAAAAAGCCCAATAAACAAAGCCAAAAAAAACTCTTAGTAAATTCACTATTATTATCTTTTCATCATCTCCATTGTTATCCATGGGGGAGGGAGGTAATTCCAAGCATTGTTTAATGTCATGCATCCACGTTGGTTTTGTTGTTAGCATTATCAGTGTCATCCGTTTCTACTTCATTTTCTTTTTTTCTTCTTTGATGCCGGCCATGCACAGCGTGTTCCAAGCACTTGTCTTAGTAGTGTTGTTGTTGTTGTTATCAAAAGCATCGTTATTGGTTACAGCTGCTCGTGAAGCTGCCAATGGATAATACACTGTACTCCAACCTTGATGAGGATATCGGTGTCATTCGCTTGTCTGTTCGTTCTATGAGCTGCTACTTTTTTCCATGTGTAGATGTTCGCCCACGTGTATAGAATTGAGAAATTTGTTTAGTTTGTCTGAGTTTGGGTGTTTGTTTGTATAGTGTCCGTACTTTTTTTGTACTGGGAATTGGTACACGTGCGTAGATGGTTCTAAGTTTTTGCGAATGTGTGATAATGTTTAGAGTAATGTGTGTGCAACTTGGTAGATATTTTGCAGCGGTGAAATGCATTTAAAGATTTATAAGTACTTAATTCATTCGGATATATCTCTATCCTATTTCTTTTATATTAATATGATTAATACAAATCTTGCAGGCATTGTATTGACAACAAGGGGAGAAAAGAGCTTTCTTTAGACTTTCTTATTTTGTTCTTTTTTTTTTTTTTTATATATATAAACAAAATATAATTCTCAAAGAGTAACTCATCTGTAAATCAAAAAGAAAGGTTTGCTTAACTTTGACATCAGAGTGTAACAAGTTCATGGTGAAAGGTGTGTGCATCTATATATACAGTCCTATATTGGCATCTATGAAATTTCAGTACATAATGTAGACTTTTTCTCCTGAAAAAAAAATCTTGTGTAATAGCTTTTGGTTTCTTAACAACTCATGGTCGATAAAGAAAACAAATGATAAAACAAGTTCATATAAATTTAGTTATTTTCTGTTTATTTCTGAAGACATTTAAAACAAAATGAAAGAATGCCAATAATGCTGACTAGGACTGTACACACACACACACACACACACATATATATATATATATATACACACACATACACACGCACACATGTATATATATTCTAAAATGTATTTATACTATATATATATATATATATATAATATATATATATAAGGTGGGGTGCAATTTTAAAATCACTATCAGTCAGGAAGTTCTATAGATGATAGAAATAAAAATAGAAATATTTACTTAGAATTTACTAAGCATAACCCACAGACAGCTATTTTTGAGTGGTCACCCATCTGAGTTTTGATCAGGTTCATCACTGCTTAACTTTGGTGATCTAATGGGATCTGGTGCTATGTGTGACTTAATCTCAAGTCACAAAATCTTCCACACTATGAATGGTTAATCAAATTGGAATAATCACAAAGTTTTAAAAAAGAATTTTCAATTAAGAATTTGTTCATATTGGTATATATTTAAACATAACATTGCAAAAATGATATATGATTGGTAGATTTATAACAGAGATTACTATTACAATGGAAACTGATGGATTCACCAATTATTTAGTATAATATATATATATATATATATATATATATATATATATAAATGGAGGCACGTGGGCTAATGGTTAGAGTCGTGAAAAATGGACTCGTCAATTTGAGTTCAATTCCTAGACGAAGCTGTTGGCATTTCACATAGTGCTAATACCCTTGGGAAAGGTATGAATCCATATATTCTCCCTCCAGCTATGGGTTAAATAGTAGGGCAGACTGGGCCCTTCAGCTTTCGGTAGGTAACCAGTCTAGGAGAGGGATAACTCTGAATTCAAAATTCCTGAGGCCGGTCGTTGATTGGGTTTGTGGCAACCCATGATGCACCAATTCTTTCCTATCGACTGTGCCAAAAAGTGTGGATTGTCCAACACAAGCCTTCACCACTATAAACAAATCCATATGTGGGAGTTCATTGTGTGTATGAACCCTCATACGTCGAAAATCGACCGGAGAGTCCATTTATATATATATATATATATATATATATATATATATATATATATCATATGAAAAACAAAATATTCTGAGGATGTATTCTTTTTCTTGTAATTTTTTAGATGATGCTTGATATTTAGTATTATTTGGATTATTCAGACTATTGTCAATGAAGATGACGACAATAGTCTGAATACTATAATACTGGTGTAATACTGGTGTATTCTTTATATGAAATTTACTAACATTTTGGCCCATATGATTATTGTTAGGGCAGTTATGTGTGCATGAACATAGACATACATATGCATGCACACATGCACGTACACACACACACAAATATAACTGCCCTGAAGATGGATGTAATAGTCGTCTCTAATATAAATCTCACTATCATATGCCATTTTTGCTGTTAGGGTTACATATTACCAATATAATGAGAACTTAATTATATATATATATATGCATACACTGGCAGAATATAAATGTTTAACAACCTTTATTTTAGATTTACTTTAAATTAAACATACATTTAATATAACTAGAGTACAGTAAATTATCCCATATAGAAATCAATAGATACAGGATCTAAAATAAGGGCTTAGAGTTATCTACAGGGATTAAGACTCATCTATGTACTGCGTCATCATCATCATCATCATCATCCTTTAGAATGTTGCAATCTTTTTAACTGTTAGTATATATGTTTATTATATATGTATATAGGTTCATTCATATGTATATGTTCATTAGCTGGCATACTTTTAAAATATTTATATGCATTGTGGTATCTGCAAAAAAGTGTGTGTGTGTGTGTGTATTTTTATATATAGTTGGGATAAAAAAATATCAGGACTAAAACTTTTAATTTCTAAATTTTCAATGTAAGTGAAGATGTGCCCAGCTTTGTTCAGCTGGGCACATCTTCACTTACATTGCTTTAATAATAAAAGGGATGACTTCTACACATCTTGAGGAAATTGAGATGAGTGAGCACCAATTCTTAGTGTGGACTTGATACTTTTTTATCAGCAGATTTTAGTGAAACACAGAATTATGAAAGTGCAGCCCCCTCTATATTCATTAAACTTAGCTCTGTCCAACTTTTTCATGTTTACTAAACTGAAGATTCATCTCAAGATCAAGATCTGGGCATGTGTAAACTTCACACCATATCAAAAGAGAAGTTTTATGGAAAATTTTATGGAAAACTCTCTAGAATAAATGTGTTGAATTCTAAGGAAGATTATTTTGAAGAAAATTAATGTTTTGTTCATTGTTCATGTCAATTTTAGTAAATACAACTTCAGACTCAAGTTTTAATTTTTTTTTAAATTCTTAAGTCAAAATGAAGACATGCATGTTTATATGTCTAAAGAGTATGTTTATGGTGAAACACAGGATTATGCAAGCACAACAGCCTCCATACTCACTAAATCCTTAGCTCTGTGTAACTTTTTCTTGTTTCCTAAACTGAAAATTTATCTTGATTTAAGGATGTGGAAGACATTAAAATAAATATAATAGAATAACTTTACACTATATTAAAAGAGGGGTTCAGAGATACTGCAACCAGTAAACAGCTCACTGGAATAACTTTATTGAATACTAAGGGAACTATTTCAAAGAGAATGTTTCATTCATTTTTCATTTCTGTCTTGTTAAATAATATTACAATATCAATAATTCTTAAACACTTATTGTGTATCAAAGTGGGAGAAGATTATCAATCCAAAGTTATGCATTCACATCAAAGTGTGTATTTAAACAGGTATTGCACAGGTATTGCTAAAGATATTCCTTTAAAAGCACACCACATATTTATGTTCTAGCTTAAGATATTTTTCATTCTTTTTTAAATATTTGAGATATCATCAACTGAATAGGTATGAGTGATACTCATAGCATTTGACTCTTTGGTCCAACCACTCTGCTAGATAATCAAATGTTTCTGTCTTTTTTGCTTTGTCTTCATTTATCAGCAACATTCCATATTATTATACACTAATAATGGACTTGAACTAGTCTCATTATCTTGATTGTTATAGTCACAATATTTTGGCTGTTGTATCCAATAACGTTTTCAGGAATTTTTAAATAAATCCCTCTTGGTAGAATTTTCCCATTCTAATGTCCATCAAAGTTGTCAACTACAAGAGATACCTGAAGATGGTTGGTAGGTACAAAGATGAAAATACTGTGACTAACAATTAAGATGAGAATATTCTCAGTTCATCAGTGTTCACTTATAATTTTATATCTTAAGAATTCATCCAAAAATCCCATGTGTTGTTGTGTGCATAGAAATGTCTGTTTTACTAGGAAAAAAACAAAACAAAAAACAGTGTTAAAATTAATTTTTGAAAGATATTGCCTGAGTTAAGATTTCAATGTTAGAGGGTTTGTATGATAAGTAAGTAAAATCTTCAAATTTGATAAAGGAATAAAAAAAAAATAAAACAATTAGAAATGGAAACTTAGTTCTGTCTCCTTCAAATAAAATGTTGCGAGTATCTATTGATTATTGATTAAATAATTATTTTGAATATTTTACACATAAATTTAACACAAAATTGTAGGTATTTATTTATTTGTAAACTTTTTAGTTAACCTCTTGTTACTGAAAAAAGGCAGAGAGTAAAATATAATTTTTAAAACTGATTACAAGTTTGTTCTTTATTCTATGTATTGATGATTTTTATCATTGTGACATAAGCAGTGACATAGTTTCGGTTACAGACAAATGGAGAGAGAATCTCCATTATCAATATATATGTGTTTGTAGACATGTGTATGTATGTGTGTATGTATCACTACCACCCCCATCCACCATGGGCAGGATGTGACACAAGGTCACTTTTTCAGTAGAGTATAAGCTGGTTTGAATTCATTTTTTCTTTCTATACATTGGTTGCCTTATGAAGGCTAAAGAACCTAGTCTGCTCTACTATAAACCTGATAGCTGGGGGGGGGGGTAATAGATTCATTTCTTGCTTAAGGGAATTAGTGTGAAGTGAAATGCTAACAGCCTCATCCAGTATATGATTTCAGGTTGTTGGTTCCATTTTCTACAACAATAACTGTTATGAAACGTTTGCCTTCTTATGTGTATAAATGTTTATATTTGTATCTTTTATTCAACCTTTAAAGTCAAAACCAATTTTTGTATGCATCTATTTACTAATCTTACCTTAAATTATAGTGCCCCCCCCCAATCAGAAAATGAATTCATTTGCAAATGATCATCTGTGCAATGAGTGTGTTAACTGTGGCTCTATAGTATATGTATTTTTGGTGTCTATTATATATACTAGCAAAAAATAAGCACCCTTTTGGTGCAAGTATCTAAGATTCAATTTAATAAAATATTAAGTTAGAAGGGTTAATGAAACTAAATAAGAATGGATATAAAAATATTACACTTATTTTGATTTTATTTTAATTGATTTTTATACAAAATTATGCATAAGATTGCTTTTAATACATTTGAGAATAATATTAGAAATCAATAACACAAAGTAATTATTAATCAAACCCAGTTTTGTTAAATCTGTATGCAAATTATCCACACCATATACTATGTAAACCTTTATTTCTTAGTGATATATAATACACTTTGCAGGATTTTAAATGCATTAATAACATGGTCTGTTTTGAGGCAAATCTAACTCAGATAGACTTTGATAGAGGCATCATTGATAATTGAAGATGCTAATTAAGATTAACTAATGATTATTTAATAATCATTTAGGATATGATGTAAATAATAAAGGGGATTGTGATGTTGGTGGTGATGTAGTTTTGGTTATAGACAGACACACATATAATCTCTATTATAATAAGATATTGTTTCTATGAGTGTTTGCATGTAGACATTTATCCAGGTGTGTATGTGTTTTAACTTTTGGAATGATGTCATTATGACCTTATTTATTCTTCTATTTCATTCATTATTTTGTTTGATTTCATTTTCTCATGGCTTTTGTTTTTATCTATTAGGCAATTCTGTTAAAAAGCAAAACAGTAAAAGCCATTTTCAGTAATTTCTTTCAAATATTATTTTAAATAAATACCAATCAGCTTATTTAGTCATCACAATTTGATGACATTGAAAAATATTTTTCAAAGTTACATTTATTTTTTCTGAACATTTGTAAGTGATTATAACTGGTAATATGTGTCTAGTTTTATAAATGATTGTTTTGCTATCAAGATAGACATTCAAAAGTGATAGTCTCTATTTAGCTTTCTAACTGATTTTTGTATATATATGTGTGTGTGTGTGTGTGTGAAGTAGTTGTCTGTATATATGATACCATCAGTTTGTATCTGACTAAGTATGGTTTGGAATAAGAGTGTGGCTGACTTCAAATATACAATTTGGTTTTGGCCTTCATAGTTTCACAAGGATGTTTTTTTTTTGTAAAAATATGTCATCTAGAAAGATGAAGATATCTAAAATCTTTAGAGATATATATCTCTGCACATAGAAGTGTAGATATGATAGCCACACATAAATGCAAATACATCATTCAATAGGTATATATATATATATATATATATATATATATATATATGAGTGTGGTAAGGTTTGAAATAAAAGCCACTGGCATGAGAAAAGGAAAACAATACAGAAAAATAAATTTGCATGTTATGCTCTAAAGAGAGTTTCACTGAAAAAACAATTCTGATGAAGCTATCCTCATAGTGAAACATGTTAATTGATGTATTATTTTGATTTTCTCATGATATATATATATATATATAATATATATATATATATTAATTTCTGCATACTTAGAGATATGTAAAGAATGGTTGTGTATAAATGTGCATATATATATATATATAAAACCTGGTTTTAATTCCTGTATCATACTCATATATATGAGTATGATACAGGAATTAAAACCAGGTTTTGAATTTCTGTATCATATTCCCTATCTATGCCCTAGGTTACCTCACTCGGTAGAGCATTCGGCTAGAAACCACAAGGTTCCTAGTTTGATACTGGCCCTCGCCAACTCAGCATATGAGTAGCACAGGGATCTGAGTGGTAAAGTTAGGAGCTGATGGTAGGTGTGGCACTCCACCTCAGACGCTAAAATAATCTCTTTCATCTAGCGCTAGTGAAAAGAGGATAGACTTCCTTACTGATTGGCTGATACCAACTTTAGGCCACCCCAACGACTTTACTTACTTTACTTATGCTCTATCCTAAATATTGGTCACACTCTCTGTAGATACTGCAACCTTTAAAGACTGTAATAATATATATAAAAATTGTTGTTGATCCAACAAGAGAAAGTAAATATTTTATAATGAAAAGGTCCATGGTTTAATTTTTTTTCTATTTAATTCTATTTATGTGGGTTGTATTAGGACTTCTTTCAATATATTTTGAACCCAGAATTGTGTTAGTTTGATAAGGATTAATAAATCCAAAACATGTGTTACAAACTGTAAAATCAAAATAAATAGAAAAAAAAAACAACATAATTCAAACCATTTGCAGACCTTTTCATTAATATATATATATATATATATATATATATATATAAAGACAATTTGACAAATTTGTTTTTTCTAAATATGTAAATATATGAAGTTGTAGATAAATATAATGATGAAGTAAGTATGGCTGATAAATTCAAAGGTAAATGTTTACATGCTTATAACTGTGTTCTCGTGAATATGGTTATAAATATATTAAAAAAATATATCTACTTTAATATTTTCATACAAATATATTTGTTTTGGTTTTGGTTTATGTGTATATATATATACTTGTTAAAAATCTGTGTTTTTAATTTTATACAAATTTACACCAGAACCATCTGAATGTAGGGAAATCTCAAATAAGACACATAGATATAACATATACACACATAAAGATATACCACATGTACACACATATACAGACATACCACACTCACATGCACATATACAGATATACAACACAACATACATATATATATTATACACATACCACACACTCATACAGATATAGTGTGCACACACGCACACTTATAGATAAAGAGAGTGAGGGACAGTGTGTATGTGAAAGAGAGAGGGGAAACTACAAACCAACTAAGATAGAAATCAATTGATTAATTAATAAACAACAAAGAGAAAGATTGACATGACAAAAAAGAAAACCTCAAAAAGTAAATTTATTATTTTCAATATTGCTTTCTTCTCATTAATATTTGTGTCAGTATGTACATGTATGTATGTATATAGATATGTATGTTTGTGGTATGTTTTCTTTTTTGTGTGTATATGTACTTATTAATAGCTAGTTATGTGGATAAATATAAATAAACTGAGATTATCCTTTTACCTATAAAGTTCACATGTGTATTGAAGCATAAATAGAAAAACACCTGGGTCTGTGTGATAACATTCAACAGGTTCACAATACCAGCTGTGTACACGTTCATCTAAACTGTTTATTTTGTCCATAGAAGTGGAAGTATCATTGTCTCAATAAATCAAAGAAAATGTTGATGGTCTATCCATTAATCATATCTGCCAACCACAATCACTTCATAAAAGAAATGAGAGACCATTAAAATATTTAGGAAGAAAGTAACTGCCATATCTTTTATTTATTCATTTTTTCTTCTTATGGTTTTATGAGATAATAAGATTTATTTCCATTAGAATTTTGAATGTCATTCTGAATAACATAGAAAGAAAAGTATATTGAAAGAATTATTTGAATGTAAGGAAAACAAATATTGAGTAGAGGAAATCCTGGGTGTATTTTCTCATTTCTAATTCTGGAATTGGATTCTTAAGGGGAAAATCTAAAGTCTAAGGAGATTAGGGAAATGTGAAGAGTGCAAGGAATTAACAATAACAACAACAAAAAAAGCAGAAATAAAAGAGGCTTTTGGGAAAGTAAATAACAAACAAACAAACAACTTACAGAAAATGTAGAGTTTGTTAATTAAATGGAATTTTACAAATTGCGTTCTTCATCCTAAATACGGAATTTAAAGTTGATACTATATATATAAATTATAAAACTTATACACAAAACCATTCCTTGTATATATGAAAATAAATCAATTAAAAAATTAATAATACAGGATAGTTAATTATTAAAATCTGCTTTTAATAATCATTATGTAAATTAGATATCACTTGACTGGAATAAATGCCATTTGTTAGTACATATAAAACACATTTCACAAAGAGCTATAAGAAGAGAAAAATATTACTGTTATTCTCTGTTTAAAATAAAATATCTGATACCCCTCTCTCTCTCTCTCTCTCTCTCTCTCTCTCTGCTGGCAGCATGGATGTTCATGACCCTCTCTTCGTCTCTCACCAACTGTCTCTATTAGTCATTGTCCCTGGCTTTGTCTTTCTCATAGATTCCAGGATCCACACAGAGTTGATTGGTGTAGTTTTTCTGGTAATTATGAACTTTTGTTTAGTAAATTAGGGTGTCCCAGAAAAAACAAAACCCACAAGTTTTGTAATAAAACTGTTAATTTTAACTAGGGGGGTTTAGGGTTAGTTTAATGGGAAAATAAATAATTTGGGTTCTTTTTTTCTGGGTCACCCTGTACAGAAAAAACAGAACCCCAACCCTAACCCTAACCCAACTCTAACCCTAAACCCTCCCAAGTTAAAATTAATAGTTTTATTACAAAATTTGTGGGTTCTGTTTTTTCTGGGAAACCCTAATTTACTAAACAAAAGTTCATAATTACCGTTTTTTTGTTGGTCAGCCTACACTCGTCTATGTGTAGGTGCCTACAAGAGAACACCACATATGAGATCATTTTTGCTTTTCCAGGAATGTCCTGAATTTCTTGTTCATTTTACCTGGATGGTTTGTGTGATAGGGGGCATGTGGTCCTGCCATACAGTAGCACTGCTATGGTTACAACTTGGAAGAATTCTTCATCATATCAGTGAGATCAGATTTTCATATGATTAATAATCTGTCTATAGCAGTCCATGCCTTTCTGTAGATGAGTTATTACAACATAGGAATGTGAACTGGTTTACTAATTTCAGAGGCTTATCATTCAGTGTGAACATGTCTCCATGAACTCAATTTTATCTGAGTTTGCACAGAGACCAATGCCTTTTGGTACACACACACACACATATATATATATATATATATATATATATATATATATATATATATATAGTGTGTGTGTGTGTGTATTTCAGTTATACTTGGGTTATGTTTGATCTTTCAAGATATTGAGAATACACTTTACTGGTGGCCAGTCCTAATGATGTGTTGCTTGATAGCCTATAGAGAGGTTCATCCAGGTTGTAACAGATCTTCTTTTGTTAAAAACCTTCTGGGTGTCTAGCTAACCTCCTCAAAAATTAAACTTGTGAGAGTTAGGGTGAATTCACAGATTTCCTTTTTCCTACCAAGGCTAGAAAGCCCAGACTGACCTACTATTTATTTTCAGTTTGGAATATATATATATATATATATATATATATATATATATATATAATTAATAAGTCATCCACAGACACGTGTTTCGGCATATCATGCCTCTTCAGTGTGGCTAGACACAACTATCCTTGGGTAGGGTTCGAACTCAGATTGACCGCATGGTAGTCCGATATCTTATCCCCTCGCCCACTGACAGCTGATGCGGGGACTGGTGTTTTTTTTAAACTATTAAATACATAAGAATGTATGTATCTTTCGGTCACTGAGAGATCAAATTTCCAGAGAAATGATCATTGCTTATTTGCGTAGTAGTGAGAGTTAATTTAAATTACCAATTAGAGAGCTCATTACCAAATTTATGGGAGCATATATTAATAAGTCATCCACAGACACGTGTTTCTGCATATCATGCCTCTTCAGTGTGGCTAGACACAACTATCCTTGGGTAGGGTTCGAACTCAGACTGACCGCATGGTAGTCCGATATCTTATCCCCTCGCCCACTGACAGCTGATGCGGGGACTGGTGTTTTTTTTTAAACTATTAAATACATAAGAATGTATGTATCTTTCGGTCACTGAGAGATCAAATTTCCGGAGAAATGATCATTGCTTATTTGCGTAGTAGTGAGAGTTAATTTAAATTACCAATATATAAATTTAAATTACCAATATATATATATATATATATATATATTCCCAGACCTGCATAGTTATATTATATAATATCTGACTAAATTTAAGTATACAATTTTTGAGTCTCCAATTGCTTACCATTGGATAGTAGTATCTATTGCTCAATGTGGTTATTGTGAAAATGTTACAACAAAAATTTGTGTATGTTAACCCTCATTTACCAATAACACACTAATACTACATTTTGAACAGGAGTCGTAGGCAATTTCATCAGTGTTATCATTAATGCAAGTGGTCCTAATGAACAGAATGCTTGATATGGAAATTCATTAAATTTGCAAATTTATTGGAGTTATTCCCCTTAGCCTATTGATTTTTTTCTATTTTCTCATACCACTATCGGTAATTTGGTTCCTAGTGACCCCAAATGAATTCAGGTGTAAATATAATTATCCCCTCTAGATTCGTCATAAAATTCTACTCTTGTTTAATCTTTGTAAAGGGCTTTGATTTCAATTGCCTCTCTGGACAGATAGACAGAGACACCACAAATATAGGATAAAATATATAAATGTGCAGGTGATATAATGGTTACTAGCATTGAAAATAGAATGTTCAAGCAGTGTTCAAATTTTAGTTGATATTGCTTGCATTCACAAATGCCCCTCTCTTCCCAGGTAAATTTGCCGCATAAACTGGGCTTTTTAATTTATTAGAGTAACTTGTTTAAGAGAAGGACAACTCTGTAGATAGATATCATATTAACAGGTTATATGTTTTGTGCAAGGATTCTTTCTTTCTTTTTTATTGTTAAGAAAATAGAAAAGAGGGGAGATGGTCAAGGAGGCATAACAAATAAATAAAGTCTTAATTCAAATCTCTAGCTAACACTTCATAGGCCAATGTTACAAGTGAAGACCCATTATGCCCCATGTCTTTCAGACTCTGACAAAATGGGAATAGTTTTTATGATGCAAACCCCTAGTACATATGACAGAACAAATTCAGAAAACTATAATTGAAGTTAACCAGTATTTGATGAATATACAAAAATGTGTGTGTGTGTGTGTGTGAGGGAGGATGAATCTTTATTGATATTTCATGTTCATTTACATCATGTTTCCAACCGTATGACTGTCAGTTCTAAAGTTATTAAAAGCAAATTAATGTTTCAAGAGAATTTAAAAAAAAAGAAACAGAATGATGATATATTAAAAAGAAAGAGAATTAGTTAAATAAAGATATTTTTAGTAGAAAAGAATACTAATTGTTTGAAATAAAAATGATAGATTAAGCTGTAGTCTGAAAGAAGAATTGATTTATCATTGTTTAATTGATGTCACAATTAAGAGTCACAAAGTGAATGTTTGCTGTTATTCAATTTTCAGTGATATAACCAAAAAAATTAGAGACAAAAATAAAAAAACACTATTTGAGTTTTTGAAGTCATTCATAAAATATTCATTGACTACAAGTACATTCTTCTGAAGTCTAAGTGTTTTATAACGTTCTAATGATTACAATTTTCTGCCTTGTGTTATATTTGAGTATTATATATTTTGTTTAAAGCACTTCAGTAATAATGCATGTCTTTTTGTATGAGTGTTTGCTGGAAAACATTAGTTTTTTGTTGTTCTCTCTTCATCCAATTTTTAAATGGTGTTTTGATTAAGAGACATGGACAATTATTACAAGCGGAGAATAGTTTCATATTGATTTTTTGTTTTTGCTTTTGATTTTTTAATTTTTCATATTCTTCCTCAAATACATTTCTTTTCCATCAACTTTTCACTTCCTTTCTAATCTGAACTTTAAAAATAGAAAAGATGAAACAATAGCAAAAAGGGTGTCTCATATAAACCCTATAAAGAGATATAAATACATACATTTATAGGGCTTCTACATAGTCTGATACACACACACACACACACACACACACACATATATATATATATATATATATATATATATATATATATATAGTGTAATGTACCTGGCAACTCAAGTAAATATATATGATGTTCAAAGGCATGTTCTGGAGTAATCTTAACTCGGTTAATGCACACATTTTCATACAATCTATCCATCTCTCTTGGTCTGTCTTTCTCTCTCTCTCTCATATATGTAGGGTTCACTAGGTAATTAAGAATGAGTTGTGAAGATATTCAATGGAAAATCAGTATATGAAAAAAGAATATACGCATGTTCCCTTTAGAAAAACAGAAAAAAGTTATTCCATAAAACTGCTTTCAGCTTTAAGGACAGTTTTCATGAAGCCTTAGAAGCAGATGAATGTTTTACGACCTGGAGTGGTAGTACCTGTTAGGGTTCCATCTATGGGTCAGATAGATCTGCTTACAGATTATGTGTATTCACTATTGACATGTGTGAAAAAAAACTCTTAAGAAACAAATACATAAAAATGTACATATAAATATACAAGGAATGGGATTCTTTAATCTCTAAGAATAGAATAACTAGACAAATTGATATGCCATTAAAATCAATCAATCAATCATGCACTTTCTCTTTTATATGTATCTGCATTGACATACATATTGTACACCCTATATATATATATATATATATATATATATATATATATATATATATATCACCCCACCATATTTAAACAAAATATCTATGTATATAAATCAAGCACACTTTTCATGCAAAACAATCTCTTATTTGCATTTTTTACTATTTTATATATATATATATATATATATATATATATATATATATATATAATAAAAAATGCAAATAAGAGATTTTTTTGCATGAAAAGTGTGCTTGATTTATATACATATATATTTTGTTTAAATATGGTCGGGTGTATACATATATATATATATATATATATATATATATATATATGTGTGTGTGTGTGTGTATTGTTAAATAGTTGCAATTTCGAGTTATTTTTTAGACATATATTTCAGTCCAAAATATAAATGACCTTTTAATGGTGAGTTATAAATATGAGTTAATAAATATAAACACCACCAAAAGTCATGGTCACTGGCATTTTACAAAAGATATCTAAATCAAAATTTACTCCCTGCACACCTAGCTTTACTTATGAAATAATCTGCATATAGGTTTTTTTTTTTTTTTTAGATGTGTAGATTAAGGTAAGAGAAGTGGGGTATCTCGATCTCTAGATTAATATATGAATATATTCCAAATATAGCTTTTATAGTTGTGCGTTTACTGGAAGAAAAAAATCCAATCATTGAAAAGCTTTCTATAAAAGAAGTAAGAAATGGTTACGCTTAAGACAGGCTAAAGGTGGAGGGAGATAAGAACTGGTATTTCTTGCTTGCATTCATCTGTTGACACTTGTTCAAACACACACGCACACATTTACTTTAGGTGACTAGAATCCTAGAAGCTAGAAATTAGATTTTAACTTTAAATCAATTAGTTAGGAGCCACTGAATAGTGCTGTTGTCATTTTCTATCTATGGTTCAAAGGTTAATTCCTGACTATTGTGCAAGTCAGTAATGAAAAGACATCTACTAAGATGAATAAAGAAATTGTACACAAGAAAAAGATATATTTTGTTGTTATTCACCCCAACAGAGAAGAAGTTAGAAGAGCCATTATAAAAGATAGAAACAGTGTGAGGTGGTGAGAAGAATGATTACTGTCTAAGAAGACTATCCTAACAGAAGTACATGAGACAAATGCCTTAATATTTCTTTTAAGGGTTAACCTTTCTCTGTTCAAGGCAGATTAAAAGTGTTTACTCACACATTTTCTCAAGATTTATTTTAAATGTAGTTTGAGAAACACATTTGGCCTTCAAACATGTAACAGAAAATATTGAGATCCACAAGTGGGTCTTAAAATGTTGAAAGGGTTAATATATGATTTAAAATGTTGTTATAAACATGCTACCCACTTTCATATTCACTCTGTCACTAGGGCTAAGAATATGTTGACTGTATCTTGTTTACAAGGATAAGACCCTCCAAATGGAGGGATGTCCTGGGTATGCGACTAAACTGCATCTGATGATGAGGTTCCAGTTCCGGAGATCTAGGCAGTAAGGAGTATTCACTCATTGCGATTACCCCAAGTTCACTCTTACCCGGAGTGGTAGTACCTGTTAGGGTCCCAGCTATGAGTCAAATAGATCTGTTTGAAAATGACTCTTAAAAAAACTAACAAAATACCCATAAAATATTATGGAATTATTTATGTTTATTTCTGTGAATAGTTAAAGTCTGAATCATGTCTTTTTTTAATCTTCCCTTTCTTAAGCTTTAGTAAATGAGATCTTCTTTCATTCAAATGATTTGGACTCATTAAAAATCATTTGAGGAATTTAACACATAAAAATTATTTTAAAAATAAGAAAGAATATGTGATTATTTTAATGAAGCAAATGTCCTGTTAGAATTTAAGGAAAGATGAAAAAATCTAATTTACTGTTCCTTTAAAGATGTAATACAAATTCAAATAACATTTTACATTTAATTCTTAAAAAATAAAGTGGTGTTAGTTCTAAAAAATATCTTAATATTATTTGAAAAACATGGAAAAAGCAGTTTGTTTTTTAAAAAGATTGTTATTACTGAAACTCATAACCTTGAAACATAGAAAGGAACAAAACAGAAAAACATTATAGATTGATATTTTATATCCTTTTCTTTAATAATATATATATATATATATATATATATATATATATATATATATATATATAGAGAGAGAGAGAGAGACTGTGTATTCATATATATATTTTTATAACATTTTTCACATAGTAAATGGATAATACACTCTGATCTTATGTATAGCAGAGAACTTGGAAGTGACACTTTGATCTTAAACAGAGTACACAGATATTCTTATCCTTGGTAGAAGATCTTGTCATATAAGTAATTTATATATATATATATATATATATATATATATATATAGCTATTTTTATAAGTGAAGAGTGCTCAATATTATTGATAGAACATGAATTGCATTGGTGAGAAACTGACTGGTCCTAACCACTGATGACTTTAAGTCTTTGATATCCTAGCTATATATATATATATATATATATATATATCACATTATGTTGCCAATTAGGAAAAAATGTAAGGCAGGGTAATAACTCCCAACTACAAGTTTCTTGCCTCCAATCATCAGATGACCTGGGAATCTACACATTTGACATATTCAATAGAACTACTATAATTACTAACATATTGTGATATTGCTCTACATTTTTCTGTAAAGTTTTTTCAATTTGGAGGCACTTTTGGTATTAAATTTTAACCATGATAATATATATATATATATATATATATATATATATATATATATATATAGGAAAAGGGGATTGGAATAGTTTTAGCTGTATATATGCACTCACATACCTATATATTAAATATCTATATATATAAACATATACTGATGTATATATATATATATATATATATATATATATATATATATATATATATATATATATATATATCTAAGGAGATGTTTTTTCATACATGTTAATTACTTAGCTGTACTGAAGGATATCAATAGTGATGTGTTTATCTTGATGTGCATATTGTGTCAAATAATCATTCTGCATCCCCAGCTGCATTGATGCAGATGTGTGTCTAAATATATATTCTGCTGATAATATTCTGCCTGTATCATTTTATGTTGATGTACATTTTATAGGCAATCATCAAACAAAATACCCAACCATGTCATAGGCTAAAATTATCATATGAACATCTGATGCAAATCTTTATCTCATCTGCAAAATGAAAAATGAAACATTGAGGGGAAAAAATGATAAGAGTAAGAAAAAAAATTGGTGATGACACACACTTGATTAAGAATGAGTTTTAACAGCATTTGGCCAAAATATTTTTCTAAGTCTTTTACTGATGATGACCCTGTCAGTTAGAAACTGGTCAAAAAGAGTGACAGCATTTTAGCAATAAGATGTGACAAGAAATTCTAGCAGAATCTAATTACCCCACTACACAAAAAAAAAAAAAAAAAAAAAAGATCCAGAAATCTCAATTTCTGAATTGGAATGTAAAAATCCATTGTGGGTGTGACCAAAAGCAAACTCTGCAAACATCACAGGATTTCAGAAACTCTAACAAAAATGAACCAATAGAAAATAGAAAAGAAATTCAGCTGTTCTTCAAAAAGGTTATATTGGAGGTGAAGAATATTGTGTCAGCTGGAATGACCATTTCTTTATCAAAACTTTCTCCTATTTTCTGTTTGGAATTCCTGGGACATTTTTTTATAGAGTAATTCTAAGAATCAGGAAAATATAATTGTTTTATAACAATCTAACTTTCTCTGTGTGTTTAACCATTAACTCTTTCACTACGATTGTTTAATTCCTAGTGTGATGCTGTGCAGAAATATAACTGAATTTTATATGCAAGATTCCCAGAAGGAACATTGCTTTTCTATCATATTTCCAAATCCAAGATACAAATCTAACTCCATTGTGTGAAGTGACAGCTTGTCCCATCCAATTAGGAAGTAAACAGGATATATATATATAAGGATTGTAAAGTTGGAAAAGGGCAATCTTCATATGTCTTTTGGACTGCTTTACATAATACCATGTTGTGTAATGATTAGCAAACTGGATTGGCAGACCATTGTTAGTGAGTTCAATTCTCCCTAGGTGTCCCTTCTAAGTTAAGATTAGTAAATAACTATATAGTCAAGCATTATAGATACTGATTATAGAGAAAAAGAAAAAGAGGGAGAAAAAAAGAACAAAGTAGGAAATTTATTGATTGGTAGAGCAACTGCCTAGGAATCGCAAGGTTCCTGGTTTGATCCGGGTCCCCAACAACTCAGTGTATGAGTAGCAAAGAATGGGTAATCTGAATCTGTGTGGTAAAGTGGGCAGCTGGTGGTAAGTGTGGTGCTTCACCTCAGCCAAAACAATCTCCCTGGTGTAGTGCTAGTGAAAATGGGATAGAGTTCTTCACTGTCCAGCTGATACTGACAAGAGGCTACACCTCCAACTTTATTTACTTTATTCAGAAAATATTATTTTTATCGTTCTAATATCAATTCATAATATTTATATTTATTATTATAATATTCTATGGGGATTGAAAAGTTTTAAAATAACATTTTTTGAAATGGTTATATCAAATGTGTAAATCATCATCATCATCATCATAGCGTGCATAATATGGCATGATAGCATGGATTCCCTTGACTCTCTCTCTTGTCATGTCCCTATTGACCATCATACTTGGTTGGTTCTTTAGACAGCATCCAGTATCTGTACAGAGCTGATGAATATAGGTCTTTGCTGATCGGTCAATAATAGTCTGTCCATGTATATGAGAATGTTACATATGAGTTCTTCATTGCTTCTCCAGCAATGTCTTGTTCATCTTACTTAGATGATTAGTGAGATGAGAGGTAAGTGGTTGCACAGATGCTGTTTTGTTGAGTGATGCTTCCAAGATTTTTTCAAGATGGCATGCAGCATCCTTGTTTATTTCTCATTTAGCTTTTTCTCCAAGCAGTTTGTTAAAGTCTACATGGTGCAATTATACAATAGTACTGATTCTACTACAGCTTGGAAGATTTCCCATTCTATTTTATCAGAGAGATCAGATTTCCATATAGTCAATAACCTGTCAATAGCAGTTGATGCCTTTTCTATGCTTATGTTGACATCATTTTCAGTAGATGAGATAATTCTAATGAGGTATGTGAAACAGTCGACTAATTTCAGAGGCTTACTAAAAATGTGGAGATGGCATTTTTTTAAAGCATTTTTACGGGGGCGTTTTTTTCTTTTAAAAGATAAAAAGAAATAAGGAAAATAGAAAAGAGCTAGTTGCATGTTCAATTTAATATTTAAAATTTTGTCTCTTGTTTGAAAATCCTCATATTTTGGTGATAAATTAGTTTGTCCTTCATGAGATTTAATCCTCTTACCACTTACAGCTGAAATTATCGAGGGAGGATGTTTGTCGTTTGATCTTTCCAAATGATCAACACAAATTTGCTAAATGTTTTCGTGCTGGGAGTTTTGAATCTGTGTTCAATATTCTCTCATAGAGTTGCCTGAAATTTGTTTCAACACAGGAAATGCACAAAACTTTTGATCCCTTACTTTTTTTTCTCATGATTCCCACTCAAAGGCTGCCAGTCATTTGACTCTGATAATTAGTTGTTGTTTTTTGTGGGTTTTTTTCATAACAATTTTATTTTTGTATTTTTCTTTCTTTTTTTTTTCTAAAAAAAAACTGCAATTTGCCTTTTGCATAATTTGGGTTAAATATCAAATATTTCTGCCTTGATGTTAAGATTTGAGGAAATTGGCTATTAAAGTTTTTGTTATATTCACTAATATATAAAATAAAACAAGAATTTTCTCTAAAATAACCTGATTACTGTCTAGAATCCAGATATGATGTATATATATATATATATATATATATATTACATACTCATTAACTCCTACCCCCCCCTATATTAAAAAGCTAGTGGTGTAAGAGTCATTGGAAATCATGCAGCAATTCAAATTCAAATCCTGGTCAAGGCTGTTTGCATTTCACATAGATTTAATGCCTTATTCTGTGTGACATTAATATTAAAATAATTTTAAAGATTTTCAGTTAAGCCGTTTAAGAAGGTAAAGAAATCTAATTTGTGGCTTGTACCTTTGGTTTAATTTCAAGATATTACAAAGAAATGTTGGACAATAGAAGAGATGAAACAGAAACTGATTAAATGTAAGCCAAAGGGATTGACTTTAATTAAATTATCAAATGATTAAATAAATATCTAACACTCAGTGAAATGGATGATATCTTAAAATCTTTCCTATATTCATTCCAGAAGTTTGAAAACCATAAAGATATATTTTCCTATCAAAAGTTAAAATTGGCAATGTGTCTGCTAAATTTATCACTTGTAAATTCATTGTATATAAATTATTCATGTTTAAATTTGGAACTTAATCATTGCTTTTAAGAATTTAATAAAAAGAGTTAAATGGTTAGGGTTAGGGAAACACCCATATTATAAGAGCAATTAATCTGATATAATGAATTTACCATGCAATGAATTTACCATGCGATAAATTTACTACATGATGAATTTACCTAGAATTAATTGACAGCATAATGTTAACATCCACTAATAAAGTATTACAATGTCTTCAGAATAAAAGAAAAAGTTTCTTAAAAGTTAATACTGTTGGTGGCCAGAGAGGTGACATTATGTTTCTGATCAATTCATTTCTTTTTTCTTAAATTTGATTGAGAAAAATTAATTAACACACAGAAATTAATCTATTTGGTTTCTGTTTGTTTATATATATTCAAGAGAATTTTGAGACAGAAAAAAGTTTGCAAAATGAATGTTGGCAAAAAAACAAAACAAATAAATAAATCAAGGAAGTTTTTTTTTTTTTTTTTAAATTTCCTTCATCACATGATGAAAGTGTTAATACTAAGCTTTTTTGCTTTTCACTTATTTTGGGATGGAAGGTGAAAATGGTATCAAGAAAAATAAGCTTCATCATTTGTTATAGATAAGTGTGACAGCAAAGAATAAGAGATGCAGTAGAAATTATATGAAAGATGCTATAAAAATGGATCTAGAAATAAAATAAACTCCATTAAATATATACAAATATTTTATAGAAAAATAGTTAATATATTAAAATAAAAATTTGTTGCAATCTTTCTTATATTCATTTTTATCAAGTTGATCTTATTACTTTTCATCAAAATAAAACTTTTTTTTAATTCAATTTCTTAATTTTTATCATATATTACCTTGGAGAGTTGTTTGTTTGAAATGTGCACACATATAAGAAGTTGAACTGATGAATATAAAAGCTGAAAGGATTGGCTTTGACTTGGATATTAAAAAAAATTCTATGATCAAAGCAGTTTTCAATTCTGGTTGTAATTTGCTGGTGTTATTTCTTGTAAACAACTTGAACTAAAGTATGAACTTAAATCTTTCTGTTTCATGACAAATTCATTTCAACTATGTCATTTAATTGGGACTACATATTGAAACAAAAGTATAAGGCAATTCATTTGGAGTACATTTTATTGAATTCTTCTTTTCTGATAATTCAATCCCCAAAGAAGATAGACAATGAAATATAAAAATGACTGATATTAAAACCATTGATATTATATTTTTTGTAAAATATATAAACCTTTTTAGAAACCAAATTCCTTTCTCTTAAAGCAGACAGGACATTAAGTCAACTGGTAAATGGATTGTTAAAAAATAGTTTGTTTCATTCTACAAATTTGATATTGGCATTAGATCAAATTTATGAAAGTTACATCTATGTTTTGACATTACTAACAAGAGATATAACTTATTGTTATTGTTTTTCAAAAATAACTCTAATTAGTAAACATTGAATAAATGTAGTTAGCATATTTTTAATGGCTTATAAGATGCACCTCAGTTTTGGCAAGTATTTTAAATCAAAATAATGATTTTAAATAATGAATGTCAAGGGGTTTTGCCAAATATTCATAGCACTTTCCACTATTAGGTAATTTTAAAAGTTTTATATGGTGATGTTTGCAGCTTAATATAAGGGCCACCAAAGTGCTATAACTCCACTTATCAGTAACCCAAAACTGACCCTTGACCTAAACTAGGTGATTTTCTGAGAAAAAGAAAAGAAAAAGTGTATAAATCATCAAATGTCATGAGATACTGTAGAATTGATATTTTAGTTAAAGGTAGGCATGATTAAATTTAAAAATAAATTATACAAATTTGAACACACTCTAAATTATATTAACTAAGTTGCTATCAACTGCAATACTTTAAAGCAATGCTCTAATTTAAAAAAAATTAAATGTGAAGTTTAAACATAAAAACTTTGGTAATTATTTTACTAGTTTAATCATGAAACATGATGCAAAATCCAAATCCATGTCAACAGTTTCTGATAAATATGAAAGTCAGTTGAAAAGTTCAGAAACTGACCAAGATACTTTCATAGAAGGTGATCAAATGAGGTTTAATTTTTCAACATAAACCCCATTGTGGTCCACACACTCCTTCCATCGGTGTTACAGTGCTTGGATCCCATTGGTAAAAATAAATCATCAACAGCAGATATGATGTTATTATATCAACTTTTAGTTGACTTTCATATCTAGCCTTTTGATTGTAAAATGTTCACCATTTTTCAATGACATCTAACATATCAAAAATTGATTATTTATTAATTAAAATAATTAATTTTCATTTTTGTTGGTTTTTATTCACTTTGTAATTGAAATATTTATTTCCTATTAAATCAAAGGATAAAATGTATAAAACCTGACGAAAAAAAAACTATTCCTGAAGTACTGTAAGTTATAAATTGATGAAAAAAGAAAAAGAAGTTTAGTTCAGTTCTTTTATTTTTAGAGACAATAGATTTGCTGAAAATTTTGACAATATCAGTATATATTTTTACATTTACGTTTCCTATTGAGTTATATTGGGATACCCTGTATTTTATTATTTTCTTCTTCTTCTAATTTATCTTGTTTTTCTTTTCTTTTTCTACTTTTTCCTTTTTCTTTTACTTTTCTTCTCTTTTTTATTTCTTTTATCTCTTTTTATTTCCTTTTCTTTTGCTGCTGTTTTTATGTTGTTTAATGCAAAGTTAGAAAATTCTCACCTTTCACCTTGTGCAGAATTATTCTTTGGAGGAAGAACACCTCCCCCCCCCAAAAAAAAAAAACAGTTTTTTAAGTAAACATTACTGAAGACCGATTACTTCTATCTTTAACTTTCGATTATAACTTATCATCTTTATGCATAATCTATTTCTAAACAATTTTTGCTGTCAATAAAGTTTACTTGATTTTTTAATATTGCTTTTTTACTGTGTAAATTTTTACAATTTCCCCAATGTCAATAAATAATTGTGATTACATAGAGACACATATTTTTACATATAAATACACACACACACATTTACATATATATATATATAAATATATATATATATATATATAGTAAAATATCAACTCCTGTTTCCTCTCACTGTGACTTAAAGCATTTTCAGCCTTTAAACCTGAGTGGCCTGTATTCATGTCACTTACTAGAAATACACAAACCTGGAAAGCCAAATTTCAATAGTGGATTCCCCATTTCTACTTTGCTATTGTCAATAAAATGTTGCCATTTTATATCATATATAATTTTATCCTTTTTTAATATATTCTAAATTGTCTATAGAATGTTGTAATCTGTAAAGTGTTTAAATAACAGATAAGGACATTTTGCCTTTTCAATCTTTCAAGCCAGGATCTCAAGATGGAGAGGAGGCCTACCATTATGGGAGGCATAAGAGGGTTCTAAGGGTTAAAGCATGAAGTTAAGATGAATTGGATATTTAGAATAAATGATGAAAGATGTCTTAGGCAGCTTTTTTACAGAGAGTTTGCAAATGGAGAATGATTTCCCCATAAAACAAACATGAAGTACAAGAATTAAGTATCTCACTTAAAATAGCAAATAACTCAAATGATGACTTGGATCTTCAGGCGAGTGATTGTGATTCATGGAAGGACCTGGGTCATCTGGAAAGTGCATCTCGGTTTGAAAATCAAAAAAATTAAAAGAAATGCCTGGAAAGACCTTGAATTAAAGTTTTCTTTTCTAAAAGGTGATCACCGATGATTAATTTCTCACGTCTGTCAGAGGGTCTGCCTAAATAATGCTTGAAAATAAGCAAAGACATTTATGTAGTCATGAAAGTATGGCCATAGATGGATAATCAAATAACTCACAAATTATAACATGTTTAATATGTATACTCAAGAGCTAATGCAAAATAGTTCAATATATAAAAAGTATAATAATCTTGATTTAACTACCCCCCTTTCTCTTTTCCATCTTTCCATTCCATTCATGCAGATGATATAGATCTGATTAGTGTGATCACTTCCTCTCTCTCTCTCTCTCTCTCTCTCTCTCTCTCTCTCTCTATATATATATATATATATATATATATATATATATATATATATATATATATCCCCCCCCCCTCTCTCTCCTTCTCCTGTTTGTTTGTTTGTTTCTTATTATATTTTCTTTCTTTTTTTTTCTGACGTGGAGCATATTATTTTTTTTTTTTCGTCAGTTAAAATGGAATGGTCTATTATTTATCTGAGGTGATGACTGAGTGAAACATCCAACCACATGCATTCATGTCTTACATTCTTTTCCTTTTCTTCTTCCTTTTCTCCA
>CM042170.1:36779910-36857410 GCA_023376005.1 Doryteuthis pealeii | reverse complement strand
TGAAAGTATCTCTATGTGAGTAGTGTTACTACATTTATATAGATATCGTGTGTGTATGTGTTTATGTGTGTGTGTTTATGAACCGAAGCTTGGGGATAATTTATCTTTAAACATTCATGTACAACAGCCAACAAGTGTCTGTGCGTAGACAAAGTGTCTGTAAATTGACAAAAGTACAAATTAAAAATGCACACAGCAGAGACAAACGTTGTATCCAGCCAGGATATATAAAATAAATTTTTCCTAACCTTTGACACTTGAAAAAGAAATAATGTTGAAGTCATTTTTTTTTAGTTGCTTTTAGTTGAAATGAATCGATGGCCATTTTTAATGGTAGAAAAATTTCCTCTTATTTATTTATTATTCATTGGCAAAAAAAGGAAAATAAAGAAGATTTTTCAAGTTTTTTTCTCTAGTGACATGTGTATTTCTATAGATTTGCATGTACATATATAAAGATTCATATATGCAAAAATCACCTTATATTAGAGTAATGGTTAACAAGCTTCCATAGCATTATTATCAAAATGACTAAGCAAAGTTTACTTAACACACACACACACACACACACACACACACACACACACACAGTATAATTCAATGAGTTGTTCATATTTGTTTTCTAATTCTTATTATTGTGTTCTTCATATGTATGATATATTTGGTAGTATGAATTCTATTACCTACAGATAGTTATGTGCACACACATATATATATGTGTGTGTGTGTAAGTCATGTTTGTGTGTGTGTATATATGTGTGTATATGTCTGTGTATGTCTGTGAGTGTGTATATATAATATAGTTATATTTGCTATATATATAAAGAAAGGTGGTCATTATTGGTAAAACAGCATATGTAGATCTAAGTTTTAATAGTGTAGACACTTGATTTCATAGGAGAGAAACTGACTGTAATTAAGCACTGTTGTCTCTGTGTTTATATCAATAAGTATGTGCACACACATGCATTTATCTAGGATTCTGTGATAGACCAATATTGGACAAGTTACCCATGTAGACCATCTGTCAATTTAATAAAAATCAAACCTCACTTGGCATCTTAACACTTTCTGTTTTACTCAGCTAAGCTTAGTATACTGTAGCATTCAATATTAGAAAATGAAAGTTTAAAAATAAATAAAAATTACAATTTTATAAATTTGATTGAGATAAAAATTGAATTAAATACTTTTGAAAACTTAGTCAGCACAAAAATAAATTTGCATAAAAAAGAAGAAAGAATAAAGAAACAAAAACTCTTTAATACAAAAGGTGTTGTCTCCAAAATTAGAAGAATAAATTATAAATGCACATATAAATTAAATTAATTCCATTATTGACTTAATATTGATACAGAATATTAATAAGAAATTTACAGGCAATGATTTTTAATTACTTCTATGCATCTATGACTACTTCACTAATTTGTTACATAGTTTAAGTGATTTTGTCTCATTCCTCCTGTAATTTCTACCTCAACTCAGTCACTGTCATTGGTTTTCTTGTCTTAACATTATTACTGATGATCTTCCAAAACTTCTCAGTTGGATTGAGACCTGAATTTGGACAAGTTATGCCATGACTCAAAATTTTCAGCTTTGTAAAATTATTTTACTATTTTTGTAGTATAACATAAAAGATATTATCTTCCATGAACAACAATGTTCAATATTATTCTTACACACTAAAACATTTACTCTTTGTAAATTGATGAGTGGAGCGACACCAGTGCCACACCAATGCACTACCACCTTAGATTTTAAATGATCTTTTTCACCCATTTCAGAAGCAACCTCTCACGTTTATAGCATTTGACATACTGTTTGACATCAGAGCCAAATAAATAAAACCTATATTCATTGTTGCTTACCCAATTTTCATTGGTCCAGACAACATTTTCAAAAGGTTAATCAAGGTTTTCAGTTCTTTTTACTGATGAGCATTTAACAGTAGAACATGCATGAAGCTTTACTTCTTATAAATGAGATGATGCTGTTTGCCAACACACTTTTATGTCTAATTCTTTGCTTACATACTGTGTCTAAATGGAGAATCTTTAAATTGTCTAATTTTGTCAAAAAGTCACTTTAACAAGTTGTTCTGGTGTTTTAGGTGATTTAAATGAGCCAGTATGATCATAAAGCTTTTCTAGGAACCACACTCTTAGTAGCTCGTGACATTAATTTGTGGGGATGCAACTTCTGAAAATGTATAAAAGGTATACTAATACTGTGTAACACAAACTGATAAATACAGTATATATATATATATATATATATATATATATATATAAATAGTTGAATGAAGTGACAAATAAAAGTTTTAGCTTTTATTCATTTATTTGGGAACGATATTACTACCAATGGTTTCCTGCTAAAAGCATTCATCAGGTAAACGAAATAGTTTTTTTTTTAAATAATATATATATATATATATATATATATGATATTAATTAATTCAATTAAAACTACAAATATACTTCTTATTGTTGCTTATTCCTGTCTTCAGGATGTGCATATTAAGTTGCCATTACTCTTAGATCTATTATTGGGGTTTTAGTGATGATTCAGTGCATGAACAAATCATCTATCTATCTTGACATTATGATTACTTAGGAAATAATGCTGTAGATCAATAAACAATATTTATTTACATTGCAATGTTAACAAATGAAGGTAATTCAATAAATAAGAAGATCTTTTTTAAAAAAGCAAAATAATTTATTTTTTCAGTTTTTTTTCCTGAATGTAAACTCTGCATTGTTTGAAATTGGTTTGTAGCAAAATTTATTGTAATCTCACAAAAAAATTGTTTTGAAGCTATTCAAAATGGCAGTAAATCAGAGTGCTCCAGGCTTGAATAGAGGTCTGTCATCAAATCTTTGTTGGCTGAAAAGGGCAAAACATGTGAAATTTACAGAAGAATGTGTGATTTTAGTCAAAAAATGTTCACAAATGGGCTAAAAACTTGGTTTTGTCACTACAAGCCTGTGTCAAAAAGACAAATCGATGGAGTGGAAACACTCTGACTTTCTAGTAACAAAAATGTTCTGGGTGTACCAGTTAGTAAAGAAGAACATTCTGACTATCTTCTGGGACATGAAAGGACCTATCACTATTGACTTCCTTGAAAAAGGTGCAATTGTAAACAGTGATTCCTATTGCAAACTCCTTTGGAAAAATTCACCTTCTTTATTGAATGACCCTTGTAGTTTGTTAGGAACTATTTGAAATCAACCATAAATGTCAATGTTTTGAATGCTATATTTTTTGTAATAAACAGTCCTTGTTTTATAACTTTCTTAATCTTTGGTTCTTATTTGTGCTAATTTACCAAATTTAGAATGTGTTTTAAGAATATTTACTGCAATTTTGATCATGATCAAATCTGTTGAATTGAGATTTCTTATTTTTAAAGTTTTTTATGTGAAAAAATACCAAGATTTTTACTTTTAAAATTCAAATGATGAACAGTTAATAAACTTATATAATATAGTGATGATGTCTGGACATTTAGCTAAGTCAGTGCCAATTTTTAAAACATTATAAAGCCACTTCCAATACTTTTTGAATAAAACATAAATGTAGCAACCTCGATAGACTTAGCTCTCTACAATTTCTTGTTTCTTAAACAGAAAATTCACCTCAGTAATGTTAGACTTGAGGATGTGGAGGACATTAAAAAAAATATAGCATATCAAAAGAAAACTTTCAGACATGAAAATCTCACTAGAATAAGTTTTAATGCCAAGGGGAATATTTTGAAGAAAATTTAATTCATTGTTTTTTTCTGTTTTTGTAAATACAGATTCATTCTTAACACTTTTTTAACACACTCTAATCTCCATGAAATGAATAGGAAACATTACTGTTGATGCATCCCTCATGTGTGTGTATGTGTAAAATGAAACATACAAATGTGCATGCACATATGCATACATATTTACCCACCTCTACACACACACACACATGAGGATTGCTTCAAAAGTAAAGCCTTCTATTTATTTTCATGGAAATTAAAGCAAAATTCTCTTAGCTGATGCACAGGATATCTGTCTAATCTTCAACTGTATTTTCTCTTTTGACCATAACTTCACTTTCTCCAAAATGAAAATGACATCTTTCAGATATTTCAGATAAGAAATAGTCACTTGAATACTTCTTTTTAGAATTGAATCTTATATTTCTTAATTTAAAACAGACACATAGTTTTCTGATTTAGGATTGTAACATTATTAAAGGTAACAAGTAAAATTTTGTTTGTGGTGATAATTTTCTTGTAATATATTTAAGATCATTATTTTTATGCTTATTATAAGTTGAAATGTAAAAATTCTTCAGAAACTTTGAATTGCGTTTATTCAAAGTTGCTTTATATATTTTTTATAAACTTTCATAAATCAATGTGAAAAATAAGTCTAAATGAATTCTACTTGATTGTTGGATGTGATTTAAGAAAAATGAGGACAAAATGAGGATTTTTCTTATCTTTTCTTGTGCTTTTCTCTTTTGACATGAATTAATACTTCATTTCAGATTAATTTAATTTGTTTTCAATTGCATTAAAAGAACAAAATCACTTTTAGTTCAGTTTGCTTCTTCAAACCTCGAGGAGATAAACTAGAAAATGAAAAACCAAAAAATAAAAAAAGGAAAAAGGAAGGAAAATGAAGAAGAAAAAAAAAACCCAAAGAATAAGAAGATAGACAAATAAAATAAGATTATAGTAAAAAAGTATTAAGAAAATAATGTAAGCCAATTTTGATTTGTGTAAAAATTCTCACTGCAAGACAAGACAAGATTATCTGGCATTGGCTTTGTTAAAATGACATTTAAGGAACTCATTAACCTTTCCAAGTGAATTTATTTTTGTTAATCAACTTTTGATAGTCCAAAGAAGAAGGAAAAAGAATATGGGAGAATGGAAAAGAGAAATTATGATAGAAAAAAAAAAAAGAAAAGACATGGGATATTTGGGGGTGAAATTTTCAGAAGAGTTGTAAATATTATAATTTTTGGACTATCTTTATATTAATTGTTGTTACTGTTGGAGACTTTGAGATGAATTGTTAATATGAAGTGTGTTCAAAAGGTATTGAGACTGAAGCTGTATTTACCAAGACAGAAGGAATAAATGAATGAAATTTTAATTTTATTCAAAATAGACTAATTTACATTCAACACAATTAGTGTGTTGAATGCCAATTAGACTATTTTGAATTAAATTAAAATTTCATTGAATTTTTACTTTTTTTTTACCTTTGAAACTTCACTTTTAATTTAGTAAAAATCATATTTGCATCCTGAGTTTAAGTCTCTTAATAACAAGAAGATTAATAATTCAACTAGCAAGACCTGTGGATATACCACAGTATGTGAATTTAATTATTACAATATTTGATATGTTTTCTTAAGAGCTATTGCAGATAGTAAAATTGCAATATGTAAAATGTATAATAATCTTGATTTAACTATCTCTCTCTCTCTCTTTTTTTTCTTTCTTTCTTTTCATTATCAATTGAAATAGATTAGCGTTATTGTTTTTGTGTTCTCACCCCCTCTCTCTCTATCTTTCTCCTACTCTCTTTCTTTATTTCTTATTATATTTTTTCTGAGTAGCATGTTCTTTATTTATTTCTTTCTTTATAATAAATACGTAACTGTCCATTTTTTAGCTGAGGTGATGACATTCATAAAATAATAAGAATTTGGAGGATAAGCTGGAGCAGATAATCAGTATTTACATTTTTGCATTTCATCTTGGATAAATTGGACAGTCTGAGTTTTAAGCAGAGGGTGTTGCAAGATGATAATGAACAGAAGATTAAGAAATACCAGTATTAATATAATTCAATTATTAAAAATTCAAGAACGCCCAATAGATTAAAGGTCATATTTTAATCTGGCTACAAAAGGATGATCTTGTAGCTTCTACTTAAGCTATCAGCAGATTCACTTTCCTTTCCTAAACATTTATTAGTAATGATCTCTTAGTTCAAACATCAATTTACTTAACTATTTTTGTCTTTAGTGTAAAGTGAAATTAATGGTGCATGTTTTGTTTTTTTAGTATATTTATCATTGTTGTTGTTTTTTCTTTAACAATTCAGTCACTTATTTCTCAAATCTTTACCAGGTAAATATTGTCAGGTACACAAGTTGATACCTGACTTTTTTTCTATTGCTAATATGTTATTCTTCACACAATTAAACAGATGAAAGATAAACAAATTTCAACTAAGATCAGGAAAAATAACTAAAATGAATAACTTTATGCACAAATAAAATGGGGGGGGGGGGTTGCAGTATGTCAACCCTTGTAGAAATCAGTTTAACAATTATAGTCTCCAACTGCATGTAAAAAGGTATCTTCACAACCCTTTTTTAATAGATAAAAAATTAATACTTAGTTTCAATATTACTGTTTTAAAATGTAATGTTGTAGTATGTATTAAGATATCATCTATGTGTCAAATAGATCTGTTTAAAATTATTTGTATTCGATAGGAATGCTTGAAATCATATAACTATGTGCAAACAAATGATGATAATTGTTGGTGTTTTAACAATCATAATGATAATATCACTTCATGCGATTTTTCCCCACCAGCATTAACTGGTGGTTTTTCATTGGACTCTGACTGACAGCAACTCTCCTCATGGCTTCTGAGTATTCTAACCATTCTGGGTTGGCTTGATTCTTCCTTTAATTTCCAAATGCTCCTCTCTTTTTTCTAAGCCTTTGGGAACTTCCAAGAGCACCAACTATAATTAGTATCAATATCACCTTCGTGTTCCACATTTATTTTTAGTTCTCAGGCTATTATTATCATTATCATTATCAAATAGGAATAGTTACTTGAAATCATATAATTATGCATGAATTAAAAGTATTAGATAGGAACACTTGAAACTTTACAATTGTGTAAAAATTATTTGTATTATAGACAAATAAGTGTAATTAAAAAAAAGCAATGGAAGATTGAAAATATAGTTATGATTATAATCAAACATGTACAAAAGAATCAAATTTTGGCATTAAATAACCCATAAACAATTGATATGCTATCAAAGAAATGAACTAAGCCAAACCCTGTTAATTAAAAACAAATTTCTTTGAAAATATTACATTTCACTGACCAGGTGGTTGAAATTAGTTTTGGAAAAAAAAAAAGATTGATATATATTCCTGTTTGAGCTATATTCTCTTTACTCTATGAGTTAAGATAGTATAGATACAGAATCAATGGTGCTTGGTGACTATCAGTTTCTCACCTATGCAATCATTGGTCCAATGATTACATAGAGAATAAACTGAGAGTCACCAAACACTCTGTATCTACACTGTCCTATCTTAAATGTATATGCTTTATTGCTGATATTGAGCACTTTATTCATAAATATAGAAAACCATATTTTATATATATATATATATATATATATATATATATATATATGAGAGTATATTAAGATAATTCTGTTTAACATTTTTGTAAGTAATCAATATAAAAAAATGATTTGCCCATTTTGTAATAATATTCTCATTCTTATAAATGTATTTATGTGTAATTTTGTAGAAAAAATGAAGATGATCAGATTTGAGAAAATAATATAAAGAAGATTGCGTCTTCCAGCTGTATATACAAAATCTTTCTTAGCTTCAAGCATTGGATTTAAGTATGCATTGAATCGTTCATTGCCTTAGAAATGCAGTCAACTGTAAATAGCACTGACATGGATACACATTAGAAAATGCCAAGCTAAATGTGCACATAACAGAATATACTCAATTGCCAGCCATATTCAACTGTTCTCGTTAATGTTCTTGGTTTGCGACCGTTTCCCTAATTACTTGTGTCTATGCATACTGGAACCAGCGTGGACATCAAATGTATTTGACTGATGTGTTATGTGAGGATACATATTTCTATTTAATCATGTGCACAAATGGAAACTTTCCCATGTTATGTTGACATATGGGCAGATAGATAACATTATATATATATATATATATGCATAGTTCTGTTTTTATAGACATGACCAAATTGTTAGTGTTAAATCATGAGGCTAGTGGCCCTGCTCTCTGCCTGGAGATTGCCCTATTGGCTGGGGTTAAAATATGTTATCACCAGCAAGGCCCCTTCCCCCACCAAAAAAGGGGTGTCCAGGGTGTGACACTAAATTACATCTGATGGTGAAGCTCCAGTTTTTGAGCTCTGTGGAATGCGATGTACCCTTTCAAAAATGTAAATATAATGACACAAGTACAATAAACACAACTCCTTAACCTCAAGAAATAAAATAACCTTAGGTGAGATGACATGCCATTAAAATCAATCTATCTGCTTGGAGTTTGAAGCATTATGAAATAATCATTACAAAAAAAGCTGTATTTTAAGTTGGTCATTTACCTTAAAAGTTAGTATTGTAGATGTTGAGAGAGAGAGACAGACAGAGAGAAATAGAGAGAGAGGGGGGGTTGAATAAATTAGATTTTGTTGTGTTGTTGAACTAGAAACAATCAAGAAAAAATAAGAATAAAGTCAAAGAAAATAATTTCTTGAATTATAAAGAAATACACAAAATCTATTAACAATGAAATAATTTCATTCTTTAAAATACATTTTTTTTTAAATTTTAATGTAGTGTTGAATTAATCTTCCATTTAGTGCTTAAAGTTTTAATTGTACTTCATGCATTATGATATCGGATAAATCAATTGTAAAGTCATGGCTCAGTGAACCATGACAATTATCATCATCATCATCAAGGCAAGATAACAGCATAGATTTCCTTGACTCTCTCTCTCTCTCTCTCTCTCTCTCTCTCTCTCTCTCTCTCTCTCTCTCTCTCCATATGCACCTATTGGTGGTCCTCTAGATACAATCCAGTATCTGCACACAGATGAAGAATGTAAGTTTTTGCTGGTCTAATCTTAGCATTTATTAACCTCCCCATGAAATCAAACTTACACAAGGTCAGTTTAATGTGAGATCTTTCATGTATATGTGTTGGCCAGGAAAAAATTGCTCAGTCCTCGTGATCTATGTCTTAAAGTTATCAGAGTACTCTGACTCTCATCTTAATGCAAGGAAAAGGTTGGTACTCCCAGAATCAGGCATCTCATTTTTTCTATAGTCTGCCCAAAGACAAGAACACAACTAAAATAGAGCAACTTCTCAACTTGGATACCAACTTGGTCAGATGCCCATATTCTGGTCATTGGCAAAGAACTCTGAATGGATGCTTTGTCCTAGGCAGAACACATAAATAGTACTCAGATCTTTGGCTTGGGCATGAGAATGGCAAGTTGATTCTAGACAGAGGAACAAGTATGATATAAGGTAGAGGAATGAAAGTGACACTTTGATCCAAGGCAAAAGGATGAGAGTAACACTTTGATTCAAGGCAGAAGGAATGAGAGTGACACTTTGATTCAAGTGAGAGTGACACTTTGATTCAAGGCAGAAGGAATGAGAGTGACACTTTGATCCAGGCAGAAGGAATGAGAGTGACATTTGGATCCCAGGCAGAAGGAATGAGAGTGACATTTGGATCAAAGACAGAAGGATGAGAGTGACATTTTGATCCAAGGCAGGAGGATGAGAGTGACACTTTGATCCCAGGCAGAAGGAATGAGAGTGACATTTGGATCAAAGACAGAAGGATGAGAGTGACATTTTGATCCAAGGCAGAGGATGAGAGTGACACTTTGATCCCAGCAGAAGGACATTTGGATCAAAGACAGAAGGATGAGAGTGACATTTTGATCCAGGCAGAAGGAATGAGAGTGACATTTGATCAAAGACAGAAGGATGAGAGTGACACTTTGATCCCAGGCAGAAGGAATGAGAGTGACATTTGGATCAAAGACAGAAGGATGAGAGTGACATTTTGATCCAAGGCAGGAGGATGAGAGTGTCACTTTGATCCTAGGTAGAAGGACGAGAGTGACATTTTGATCCTAGGTAGAAGAATGAGATTGAAACATTTATTCTAGGCAGAAAAATGAGATTAATTCTTTGATTGGAGACTGAGGAAGAAGAGTGTCATTTTGATTCTTGGTAAAGGATAGAGTAACATCATGATCTTAGGCAGAGTGATGGGAATAACACTTTAAATTTTGAATGCATAGGTATCAATATCTGATATTTGGCAAAAATACTGATCTATTTGTAAATAAGGCCATTATTTTTTAATGGGTTTATATTTAAATAGATATGCATGGAAATGTATAGCTTGATCTCACCCTATCTCAATAAATGCACAATGTATTAATACATATACATCTGTTTTTATGTGATATATGTATACATTATTTCATACTCAACTTGAACAATAAATTAAGTTACTATGTGAATGTGTCCATATACACACACACTTATCATATCTGCAAAAAATATATTAATATATTCTTGAGAACTGCTAAGATTATGAAAATATCTCATGAACATATATGTTTCTCTCTCTCTCTCTCTCTCTCTCTCTCTCTCTCTCTCTCTCTCTCTCTCTCTCTCTTATGTGTGTTTGTGCTGTTTTCATTTACTCTTGCACATCTTGGCTTTATGCTTCATTGGCCATGATTTGAAAAGCAACTTCACTTGAAATAGTAACTGGCTGCTTGGCTTGTCAGTTGAACATGATCAGCACATTTTGGTTGCAATTCTCACGCCTTTCTGAGCCTCTATAAATCTCAGCTACTGGCAAGGAAAAAAAATCATTTCTCTTATCAAAGGGATAAAGTCACAGACACACCTTGAAATTTAAAATCTCCATGCACTCTAGAAGCAAGTTCATGCACACATGTACATGCAATATGCATGTTCCAAATTGTATATTTCTCTATTTGAAATTGACATTTCATGTCAACATATGCTTCTTATCAAATTTATTATTTTCTATGTTTCAGTTCAAGCACATTTTTTTCATATGTCAAAATCACATTTTTGGGTCTATTTGGTGGCTGAGTTATTTGTCTGCTCTCAACAGGTGCCAGTGTTCAATCTCTGGTATAGGCTAGAGTTTTAGTGTGATGCTACTGAAAATAGCCAAAAAGAAATTGTTTGGTTACAAATGAATAATTTCATTGATAAAATCATTTTATTTTTATTGCTTTAAACTGATTATCATTTTAAGATGAAACTTATTTAAATCACAAATAGAAAGACACTTAAATGCATTTGGTGGTGAGAATACAGTTCTGGAGTTCTGGGGAGTATGGAGTACCGTTTCATTGCCATTACTCCCAGATTCTCTTATTTGGAGGATTCATTTATAGGACAAATTGATCTATCTAAAATTCATTCATAATTATAAGAATCATTATCACCATATCCTGCCGATAGCATGGATAAACGACTTTCTCTCACCATCTATCCATATCAGACATCACTCTTGGCATGTCCTCTACATAGCATCCAGTCTCCACACAGCCATGTGCTCTGATAGGAATACTTGATGCCATATAACTTTAAATTATTTATATTAAGAATAGTTACTTGAGGCTAAAATTGTTTACTAAAGATTATTATTTGTTACTTGATACTATATGTGTGCAAACAAATGACTATTAAATAGAAAGAATTACTTATTAGTATTAGAAATACTTGAAATCCTGCAAATGTGTGTATATTTGTATTAGATAGGAATTGAATGTTGATAACTTAGTTATGATTATAATCAATCATTTACTAATTAATCAACTTTTGGCATTAGATAACCCATAAGAAGTTGATATGCTGTTAAGCAAATAAACCAAACCAAATAAATAGAAAAATGTTTTCATGAACTTAAAAAACAAAAGATTTATAATCCCCATAGAGAAAATCCTTTACATTATAAGGAAGCATATAATAAAAATATTTCTGATGCATTTCAGTAGATGATTGTTCTCATATGTGTAATATGAATGTTTTATTGACTTCAAATATATTTTTGTTTTGACTAATTGTTTTTTTAATTCCTGTGCCAAGTTTCATCCTAATTCTTATCAGCTTAAAACAATGATTTATAGTAGAAGAAATGTTACAATCTCTTTTTGAAATATATGGCTAAAGAATGATATAAAAAAAAAATCAGGTAAGAGTTGCAAAGTGACTGGTATTTATTTCATCATTAATTAAAGTTAAAAGGTCTAAGCAGGAATGAGATACACAAATCCTCTCAAATGCTGCTGCAATGGTGGAACATTTTTAAGAATCAGCTAAGTTGAAATATTTCAAGCCATTTAAATTTTCAACACATTTCTACACTGAAGCTAATTTGGCTGGAATAAATTTTTTGTTGAAAGTCATAAGGATGGGCATGAAGTTCTGGGGATACAAAAAACCAATACCTTTGATGACCTGAAAATGAATCATTAATGGACTTTATTGGATTTATTCAGTTGAATAATCTTATTTGAAAATCTTAATTGATTTCTAGAAATTATTTTGATGAAAAAAAGGAAACAAAAAGAAGACAAAAAATGAATAGAAACATCTCATTCCAGGGAATTAAGACTCCCTTCTTCTTGAATTAAAAACTAATTTATCTATACTTAGTGTCTTGTTAATAAAGGCAATATAGTTAGAATATTCATTCTATATCATTTTTCCCAACTGGCTACTGCTATCCTGGATAGTAAAGAGAGTGATTAAGTTGGTCAGTGAACCATGCCATAAATCTTAACAAATTCTACAGCATTGTGTGGCTAGGTATCCTCTTACAATCAGCCTGCATAGTACCAAATCCAATAACTGTCTTGTTGTTCTTCATACTTATCTTCTTGTTAGTTTCTTACACTATCTTTCATATTGGCCTGTGTCCAATTCTTCACTTGTTTCTTATATCATCTAAGTCAATTTATTTGTGTGTCTCTCTGTCACCACTTGTCTGCCTATTATCATTTTCTCTTCTGTTTCTTGTCACTTCTCCCACTGTTCTTTGTTCTTTGTTATAAGGAAAACTCAAATCACAATCTTATGTGCACATTATTTCTTGACAACTTCACTCATTGTCGGAATTCAGAGCATGCTGGAAGCTCAACCATTCACCATGGCGAATTACCACTAGCTAATGATTCTAGTTAACTTTCTATTGTCGTTTGATCACATGACTTTCTAATCCTATCAAAAGCCATGTCTTAAATGATCACCAACATTATCCTCCATCAATCAGGCCTAACATTTTTTTCCTGCGATCATTTTAAACTAAACTACACAATCTGCCAAACAATGGATTATGCCAATCTATTATTTAACACTAATTCAATCTTCATTCATTTTATGTCAAGTTTGATATTGTGAGAAGTTACCAAGAATAATAAGAGTTTCCTAATGATATTTCTATAATAGGATTTGTTTTTTTTATTATTTCCTGTTGAAATAATGAACCTGAAAAATAACAACCCAGACAGTAGTAGAGATTAAAAAAGTAATAGTATATATATATATATATATATAAATCAAATAGAGTTAAAACTTATTTTCTGTTTTCCAGCTATCTCTTCAAACAAAAACTAAGAATAAAAAAATATCTTATCTGTTATAAGAATTGAAAATAGTGTTAATATGAGAAATATATTTTTAAGATTTTTCAAGATTCAAACTTTGATACTTTATCACTGCAGACAGTTTTATTTTGGAGATAAGTATTTATCAACTAAATTGGTTCAGTTAAATTCAATAAGCAAAAAAAAGGCAAAGATTTCTTGTTATTGAAAAGTTTTTGTATTGTCAAGTGTTGCGTTTATCAGGCGGGTGTTTATAAATATTTATTGAACTGCATCAACTTTGGTACAAGATTTCATTTGGGAGCACTTAGTGAGAAAGGAACTCTTTGTTAGTAGTTTGTGAGACTTGGAGACTAACCATCTCTTTATGGTAAGTGGATTGATTTTTATAATTACACTGCCAAGAAAGACATTGACCAAAATCTCATGGCCATCTTGGAATTTTTTTTTAATGTTCAGTACATAAAAAGGACACTTGAAATGTTGTTGAAACAAGTGGACTATTCAGACATATTTATTTTCAGAAAATGGCCTCTTTTTTAGCTGATAGCTTTTGATATAGACCATTTGGCAAATTTTCATTTGATTTATTCTGGATGACAAATTTTCTTCATGGTTGCCCAAAAGAAAAATCTCCTGGAGAATTGCTTGATGTTGAGTATTTTTATGCCTTTGGTATAGTCAGTTTTACAAGTACATAATGGGGTATTGAAATAAAATAGCAAAGATTGGCTTGTAATCAAGATTTTCAGCCTTGTGATTGTGTATGATACATATATACATACATGTACACATTATATATAGACAAAGCACATAAATATTAGTATATATATATATGGGTGTGTGGGGGAGCATGTATATTTGATGCATATATATAAATACATATACATTCACATACTCATATGTCTATATGACATATATGCAAGCATAAGTGTGTGGAAATGTCTACACACACACACACACACACACACACACACACACATCTATATAACCAGTCAAAATAAGGGAACAATTTATTCAAATATAGTTCTTATCAATAGTAATTGCTACAGCATCTTGAAATATATAGAAATCATTACTCTTGGTATATACTTCATGTATGAAAAAGCTTTTATAGAAAGTGGCTATGGAAAAAATATTGTCCAAGAAAAAGCATTATTTGAAAAAAAAACAAAAAAAACAGTGAACGAAATAAAAACCACATATAATATATATATATATATATATATATATATATATATGTGTGTGTGTGTGTGTGTAAACATTTATATATGTATGTATAAGAGTTAAAAACCAAAAACTATAAAGACTGAAGCTTTGAATTTAAAAAAGATTAAATGAACATGTATGCACAGCTGAGTTACTTCTATCATAAAGTAAGGATGTCTACATATCTAGAAAAATTAGTGTCAATTCTTAATACTTTTTAATCAATTGTGAAATGCAGAATTAGGAAAGTGCAACATCCTTCATACTCACTAAATCTAAATTGATGCAACTTTTTCTTGTTTCCTAAACTGATAATTCATCTCAACAGAAAGATTTGAGGATATGGAAGACATTAAAAAAAAATATGATGGTACAGCTTCATACCACATCAAAAGGGGAGTTTCACTAGTGCTTTGACCAATGGAAAACTCACTGAAATAATAAGCATGTTTAATGCTCTTGTCAATGTGTTCAATGTTATTTATATCTCCTGTTGGTTGTCAATATAACTTCTCTTGCTCTAGACCAATGCTTAAGTAGTCAGAAATGGTTCAAGGGTGATAACTCACAATCCACATTGTAGCTCCCTTTAGTACTTATATATGTGTATATATATATATATATATATATATATATATATATATATATATTATATATTATTTCTCTGAATTTTTGAGATGAGGCTTGATAATTAGTATTATTTGGACTATTGTCCTCATCTTTATGGTTATCTGTACAACATTTTGGCCAATGTACCCTCCAACCTTTTTCAGGTATTTCTTGTCAAACTCAGGGAGGAAGAAAAAAAAACGCAATATGAGTCAAGGTAAAAAATCATACATAAGTATTTAAAAAAAAGAAGAAAAAAAAGGTAGATATCCTAGGTAAAACAAGACATTAGGCTTGTAAGTTCCCAAAATTCAATTCATACTGAATTGTCCAATTGGACACATAGCATAGTGGATAAAGGCATGGATAAGACAGTTCTAAGTGACAGTTATCTTTAAGCTGCAGGTTCAATCCTGGTCAGGGGCAGCAGTAACATAGAATAATAATTAACACAGCTTAACACATGTACCCCAGCTATGGTTAGCAGAATGAGAACAGAATACAAAAGAAATAAATGGTTGGGTTCCATGATGGCTCCCAATTACGGGAAGGTTCCCAAGTCTGACAAGAAATACCTGAAGAAGGCCAGAGGGCACATTGTCCGAAACGTTGTATAGATAACAATAAAGATGAGGACAATAGTTTGAATAATCCAAATAATGCTTTATATATATATATATATATATATATATATATATATGAGAGAGAGAGAGAGAGAGAGAAAGAAAGAGTGAGAGACTGTAAACCAGAAAAATGGCACATCATAGTGAAGATTTTATAAAAGAATATTCTTAAAATGCAATATCCTATTTGCAATCCTATCTTATGTCAATCATCTAACTTCGCAATATGATACAGATAATTATGAACCACTCCTTTTTAAATAGAAGAGTCAGTATCATCATGGAGGAAGTTACAGTGGAAACACAATGACTTCACCTGTCATTTAGTCATTTACATTCTTAAAAATCTTTTTGTTATAGTCATTTAACCCTTTCACAAAAAATAAATATTTGTGCTGGTAGTTTCTTACAGCTAAGCTCAATCTGTAACCTACTACGATTTATTTAAAGTTTTAGATATGCAAAAATATCGTTTGAGTACATGGTTTTAAGGGGTTAAAATGAAAATTAAATTTTACTGTAACACTGGTGTCCTAGAGGGGGTGAAAGGGTTAAATCCCTATCAAGCAATATTGATAATTTAAAAAAAAGTTCAAATAGTTTTCCCTGACTGATCAAGTAATTCTAAAGACCCTTGACCACACTCATATTCTTTATATTTATAAGAAAGTTACTTGTTTCGATAAGGATTATCAAACATATTTGATTTACTTTGAGGCTGATATTATATTAGTTTATAATTTTTTTGTACTGGGAACTTTTTGTTATTTTTCATTGCAATATATTTTGCTGAAAAATATTTCCAACTTTTGTATCTACATTTCCCATTGTTGAGATTGTCTCAAGTCAAATGTCTCCTGTGGGTGAAATATGAAAAGTCGTTGATCTTATAGTCATTTTCTTTGAAGTTAAGGTTGTTGTTTACTAAGCTCTACTTCGTCTGGCACACGGGTCTCAGCCTGCTTATGGTACTTGCTGTTCCTAAGTGGCTACTAATCACAGTTTGCCTTTTTTCTTGCCTCAAATGTCTTGTTCTGTTTGTTTTTGACAGAATTTCTTTTTCTTCTTTGCAGTCACCCTGACACCATATTGATTTCTCAGGGGTAATAACTACAAGTCAGTCAGTAACTCTGAAGACTTCTCAGAGGTAGAATATTATAGATAAAATCAGGATGTCCCCATTAACAAAAGACAACTTCTATTTATAAATTGGTAACCTCTGTTTCACAGAGTTCTTCCTGTATCTATAATGAGTCACTTTCTTTCCCATGGAAGACCATATACATCATCTACACAAGAGTTTTTAAATGAAATATAAAATGACAAACTAAATTTGGATGAGACTCACATGCCCAACAGTTAAAGTGAATACAGTTATATAGCAATAGCAAGGAGGTGTTTGTTGTGTAATGGTTATTATCTTAGGAAAATGAACATGAAGAACTCATCCTGGATGAGACTGTTTGCATTTCACATAGCATGAATACCATTAGGAAAGGTATGAATCCAACTATTCTCCTAAAAAGAAACATGCATCAGCAACAACTGAATTGTGAGAAAATGGATCTGTAGCAAAAAAAAAAAAAAAAAAAGAAAAAGAAAGACATAAAAACTTTGTGTTATAATGAAAATATTTAACATTTGATATTCTATCATTAAGTTACCAATATCAATAGTTTTTTATGAGAATATCTCAAAATTTTTTAATATATCATCAATTGAGAGTAGAATATTTCGCATTTCGCATGTAAATATAAAATTGAAATGAAATTAAAATTCTCTTTTTGCATTTTTGATATTTTCTCTAATTTACCTTATTAGTTTTTCATTCTGTCTGATAAAATAAAATAGGAATTCTTTCAAGCTGTAGTTGTTTTAGTACTACTGTATGATTGCACTACTTGGACTTCAACAAAACGCTTGGAGAAAAAAACTAGATGGGTACTACACAAGAATCCTGCAAACTGCAACCCATTAAACAGCAGCTCTACGGCCACTCTCCCCCCCCCCCATCCAAGTAAGACAAACAAAACATGCTGAATACTGCTGGAGAAGCAGGGGCAAACTCATAAGCAAAATTCTCCTGTGGACCCCTAAACATACCAGTGTTGACTAACCAGCAAAAACTTACATTCATCAGCTCTGTGTAGAAACTGGGTGCCGTGTAGAGGACTACTAGGTATAAATGTGTGATAAAGACAAATGCTGAGAAAGAGAGTTAAGGGAATCCATGCTATCAGCATGACTTGATGATGATGTGTTTTTGGTTCTCAGCTATAAAAAATGTAATGTCATTTTTTTTATATGGCAATTATCTTAAAGAATACAATCATCTGATAGTTACCATTTTTTCCTGATTCTTTTAGATATTCTTTAACAAATTTTTGTCCTTTCCTTCATGAATGAGGTAACCTTACAAATTTGGTCCAAATTTTTATAAACTTAATTCATATAAGAATTAGCAAATGGAATATTATTTTCTAAAATGATGACTTACTTGTTTTTGATTGTAATTAAAATGGAATTAATTTTATCAATGTTTTAGAGGCATAGACAGAGCCAGCACCTTCTACTCCTGAGCCCCCTGACTGCAGTGAGAGATTGTTTGGGGACACTGGAAGGGTTTTTCATATATTTTTTATGAATGCTACTTCCTGAAAATTGACATATAGTAGTGGGTGCCCAGTATCATTGATTTGGGGGGGGGGTAAGGACATGAGACCCTAGCAACACCTCTGGACATTAGAAGTAAACTTAAACAAAATATACAATTAATTTTTGATCCAGTGTATTTTATCTAATTTTATATGAACCTGTTGGATTTCTGTTGTAACAGCAGTCTGTGATGCTATTGATCCTTATATTTAGGGGGAAGTGATAGATTCTGATTAGGATTTTAGTATATGTACTGCTTAGGCAAGTATCTCTGTAATCTTCAGAATTTGAAGGATTCAAAAATGATGTTCAGTATAAAGATTATTATTCAGTTGCAAATTAGACTGAAAATTGCTTTATTCTTGCATAGAATTTTAAGTATATTGATTTTATAAAAATCTTGCTTAGATGTGCCATTTTTGCTGAGTTATACATACATAAATGCATATAAAAAAATAGAGAATTTTAGTAATTTATAGACGATCAGTGATCAGTTAAGTGATTTTTGAAATCTCCATATTAGTCTATTACATTTATTATCATGATTATTCAATGGGTTTTCATTTTGTCATGTATGTGTATATATATATAAATGTATATATATATATATATATATATATATATATATATATATATATATATGTGATACTGATGAAGGAGTAAAGGATTCTAACTAGCAGTTAGCTTCATTATATTGAAAATTTGGATGATTACAAATGGTATTCATAATTATGATTAACTTGCAAATTAGACTGAAAATCATTGTTAGAAAATTTAAGTAGATTGCTCTTGTTAATTTCTGTGAATATTGATTGTAAGTTGTCTCCTCTTTATTAATAGCCAGTTTAGAGTTTATCAAGGAAAGGTGGCACTGGAAACAAATTCTACTTTCCATTGCAGTTGTGTTGATAATCATATTACTTCATTGCAATATAAACGTTTTATGAAAGACCACATTTTCAAATTTTTAACTCTGGTGGAAATGCTGGTGGCCAGATGCTGGGAGGTTTAAAGATTACTTTGCTCAGTTACAAGGGGGGCCTCTTTCCCCCCACCCCCAGGCAATACCCTTGTCTAAAAGATGTAAAATCCAGGTTGATTTCCCTGCACCTGAAACACCCCTAGAGGAGAATATCAATGGAACGAGCAGTTTTTGCACCACCCCTTCTGGGAGGCATACATTCTATAGGGCACCTTACTTTAAACTGACCTTATGTCTCATCCCAACACCATTAGAGGGGGGGGGGCGTTGGTTAAATTAGTCAAATTTTTCACCTTCGAGGTGTACAAATCTCTATGTTAAATTATTAGCTCTAATTAGAATTTTGTTATAATAGACCATTTTTGCTTACACATACACATACATGGTTATATAATTGATTAATTGATTTTATTGGCATGTCAATCTCTCTTGGGTTATTTTATGCCTAGAGATTTGAGAATTGTATTTATTTTGTGTTTATATCTATATTTCTTAGTGTAGCTGTTTTTAAGAAGTTTTTGTACACATTTATATAGTTTCAAGTATTCTTGTCTAATACTAATAATTTCACACAATTATATGTCTTTACCAACTCCTCCACATGAACATGGTCAATGTTTTTAAGCAAAGTTTAACAGATTTGAATTCAGAATTTTCCTTCTCTTAGACGAATTGTTATAATAAAGTTAAAGAGTGTGCCCTACTATTTACCCTTAGCTGGAGGAAGAATAGTTCCTGGCTTTCCCATGGTTTTTACTGTTTTGTGAAATGCAACCAGCCTCATCAAAGATTTGAACTTGTGTTCATTTCCTATGATGATAACCATTACACAATGAGCACATCAATTATTTGGTTTCAATTAATCATTTCTATTTAATAGTAATCATTTATTTGCACATAGTTACATGGTTTTAAGTAAATGATGATAATAATCCTTAGTAAATGATTATAGCTTCAAGTAAGTATTCTTAATACAAATGATTTACACACAGTTATATAGTATCAAGTATTCCTATCTAATACTATTCATTGTTTTTTTTTATTTGACCCGTAGATAAGACTCTAACTGGTTAACAGGTACTACCACTCTGGATCAGAATGGATCTATAAGTAATGCTTATGATAGGGTGCTCCATTCTCCCCAGTGCTCCAGAACTAGGGCATCACCATAAAATGCAGTTTAGTGTTATATCTTTTGGGGGGTTTCTTATCCCTCTGCAGGGGATACAGTCATCATATGCTCACACACATGCTTATGTAAATTTATATATATATATATATATATATATATATATATATATATATGTGTGTGTGTGTGTGTGTGTGAGAGTAAAATATGGAAATGAATCCGACAATATGTAGAGAATAGAAAAACAACACATTCCAGAAAAGATTAATTTATTCTTTATGGTAAAATTGACATTTAAGTGGAAGAGTTATTGGGTAAAATTATGTGTCTATGAAGAAGTTTTATTTTATTTGTATTGATGGAGGTTTGAGACTGATTTCTTTTGTGGATCAAAAGGCCTTTAGATTTTGCAAATTGTATAAAAGGTTTAGAAAGGAATTGTCTAGTTAATTAAACTAATTATTTTGGTATTTAGGGGTGCATATATGTAGGGCCCTAAGATATTGTATTGTCCTGACAAAGGTTTAACATAAACCAAAACATTTAAACATTGATTTTACCATAAAAAATAAATTCTTCTTTTTCGGAATCATTGTTTTTCTGTTCTCCACACACACACACACACACACACACACACACACATATATATATATTTTTTTTTTTTTTCTGAGAACGATACATTTTGCGGACCTTCTTCTTTTTTTTTTATAAAATATTACATTTTCTCCCGTTGGAACCAGAACAACATTTTATATATATATATATATATATATATATATATATATATATATAACAAGATCTCTTAAGATCAAAACTGTGGTATACCCATAATTCTTTCTACAATTATTATAGTTCTATATTTATTATGTATTGAGTACTCTTGAATAGATTACTAATGCCATTGCAATGGAAATGCTAAAGTGACACTGATATATATATATATATATATATATATATATATAAGTTTAGTGATATATATATATGTAGAAGATAGAAAAACAAAGTATTCCAAAAAGATGAAAAATAAATTCATATTTTTTCAAATACTTTTTCTATTTTCTAGAATGTGAAGTTGATTTTAAAATGTTTTTATTAAACCTTCATTAGGACATTAGGATGGAAAAAGTGTTATCTGAACAGTGATGCATATTTTTTCAAAATAACCCTGATAAAGTGTATACAGAGAAAGGTTTATTTGACAGTGTTTCTTTTTTGAAAAATTGTTGTGTGATTTGTACAAGTGAGAAAATTTGAAATATGTTACATATTGCTTAAAGAGATAGAATAGATTAAAAGATGAGAAAAATATTATTTGTCTGAATTTTTTTAAAAAGCAGAAGGAAAAGAAAATGAAAACTAACAGACTCTACTTAATTAAGTTAGGTATAAAGCTTATCAATATTGAATGTGGGTATATTATATACACACTGCAGAAATCTCTGTCATTTGTGTAAATCATCAGCCATTACAAAATGAAGACCATAAAGCAAAGACCTGGATTTTTCCAATTGATATCAGCCATTGTATAAGTCATAATTCATGAAAACAACATCAAAAATGGATAAAATACAAGGAAACCAAAATCACAGAAACAGCGAAACAGATTATATATATATATATATAAATAATAAAAAATTCAAAATCATTGAAATAACATACTTTTGTCCTACACAGATAAACTCAGCAAACCGTCTCCACTACACAGCCACACAACTAACACTTTCATTAATCCTTTACTGTTTCACTTACCCTAAATCCTTTGATCCCTCTCTAAACTTTTATACTACCTCCTCCTTCACTCTCTCTCCCTTCTCCACTCTCTCCTCCTTTTACTTTTTCACAATCTCTCTATCATTCTGTTTTAAAATAATAAAATTCATTCTGATGAGACCTCTGAGACCAATAGAGGTGAAATATTAATTGAGTGTAATTGTTTGTGTTTGTTATTCTCTTTTTCATAACTTTTCCTCTCATTCTGTTGGATTTTTCTCATATATATATATATATATATATATATATATATATATATTTTGATTATCTTTTTTTAGTCAGATGGTTCACTAAGTGTGGGAGCATTTGTTGACCATAAAAATGATTATGATATTTGAATAAAATTCTCAGCAGTCTGTTCTGCCATTTTTATAAGAAAAAAAAAAGACTGATAGAAACTTTGAGAGAAATTGTAATGTACTTTATGGTGGAATCTTTCAAGGCTTCCTTTAAAATCCATCACACCACAAATTGACAACATATATCTCCATTAACTTTGCCAAATATCAGAAATCCTACAATCCATTGGATAATCCAAAGAACTATGCTCATCTGTCAACATGACTGCCTCTATTTATTCATTTCGTGTAAGCTTTTCAATGTATCATATCTGTCAGCCTTCAATGGTGTCTTACAAAACCATAAAATCTTTTTCCTTCTGACTCAGGGATTAAATGTGGGTTCATTCAGATTTACAAGGAATTTATCAACTTTCAGGAAATTTGACTGGAAAACTTGAAGTTTTAACTGAAATGCACCAAATCTTCCGTTTGAAAACTGAAAGATTTTAAATCACTTACAAATAAATCTCTTCAAAATGCCCACCAAAAATCTCCATGAGAATTGGCCAGTGAATTAGTTCACTGTTGTTTTTATTTTAAAAAATTCTTTATTTTAAAATGTTGAGTAATTTGAAGTGAATTACTGCTTCTCTTGAAATATGATTCAAGATTTCCTTTTGTCTTTTCATTTGATGAAAAATGGTTCCAACTTTTTTTTTTTAAATCCTTCATTTTTATAAATTCCTATCACTAATCATCAAAGTGTGTAAGTTGCCAACCACTCCTCCATGGGTAGGATGTGACACAAAAGAGTAAAGCTGGTTTAAATTCAGAGTTGTCCTTCTTCTAGACTGGTTGCCTAACCAAGGCTAAAGAATCCAGTCTGCCCTGATATTTACCTATACATAGAGTGAAAAGAGATGGACTTTTCCCAATGACATTAGCATGAAAAGAATCACAAACAGCCTCTTCCAGGATTTGAACTTAGATTTCCAATTCCATTTTCTATGATACCTGTTATGCTATTGAGTCATCAAAGTAGTTTCCATGACCTTATACCACACTTCAGTAAAATGATATATTCTATCATAAGAAAAAAAAACAATTACACTTGATTAATGAATTTTATGAAGAATTTCTTTTGATATCTTGAAACTGTTGACAAGACAAAAAACATGCAAAGAATGTTGTTGTTTTTTTAAAGTTCACTTCTATATTCTTTTCTATAAGGTCATTTTCTTACCATTGGAATTTTTCCTAAGGTTTGTAAATGACATCTACTAAAATTGACTGATTTATCTTCTTTTTTTTTACAAGTTCATGTATTGTTTGAGCTTCATTTTTATTCCAATTTCTTTTTTCAAACATTGAGATCTTCTAAAGCATTGTTCTTGAGCTTAAAATTTATTTTTATTTTAACTTTGCTTTTTTTTTCATCTAGAAAGTTTATAGCATTTCCACTTTTTCTTCAAATAACAAAAAATACAAAAACAGTCAAATAGGGAATGGGGTGGGGGTAAGAGACCTATTTGGCATCAAACAAATTCTTTCTCATTTTTTTACCAATGAGCTACTTGATATTCAGTTAAGAGTATTTTTTTTAATTAAATTCTTAACACATTTTACATGCATGAGAGCCAAGTATATATTATCTGGATTCCACTGTATTTGCCTTGGATTAGATATCCAATATAATGTATTTTATTGTCAGTCATGATTTTTAACTAAATAAAGTAAAATTATCATTTTTTTTAGCAATAAAAATCTGAGTAAACAGTATTCTACTTGAATTTTTCTAGAATTTTAGATTTTGTTTGAACATTATTTTCCTTCAAAAATTCATGAAATTCATTAATTTTCAAGTCCTGACTTCTTTCAGACAAGCATTATTTGCCCTCGAGCTCAAAATCACTTTTTGTCAATTTTTGTTATCAAATCCCAATTCTTGTATTATTAGCATCAGCTTAAAGAATTGCCAACAGTTTTCTATTCTACTGAACCATTTCTTTGATTAAACACAAACAATAAACATTGTCAAATGTTCATATCTGTTTATATTTCTAAGCATTGTTATTATTATTATTCTCTGCACATTGCAAACTACTATGCTCATCAAGGTTGCTATACTCACAACATTAAGCCATACAACTGTGTGTAAATTATTTGTATTAGTTTGGAATATTTGATATCACATAGCTATGCAAAAGAAATAACAACCTTTTAAACAACTACACAAAAGAATGTAAATATGAATGTACAATGAATGTGATTTCCTAACCTCTAGTTATACAATAACTCTATACAGTTGAGAACCCCAACAACAAAGTGCTTTCTTTAATTGATAGAATGAGAGTATGATTTGAATTCTAAAAAATATCTCTTCATCAATTGCCTTATCATTTGGAGGAGACACTCATGGTGTAACAGTTATCATCATTGTAAATGGATCTGGTAAACCGGGTTCAAATCCTGCATGAGGCTATTTACATTGCATTAATATTCTAGAGAAAGGTATTAGTCCAACTATTCTGCCTCCATTTATGGGTAAATATTAGGGTAGACTGGGCTCTTTAATCTTGGTATGACAACTGGTCTTGGAGAAGGAAAACTCCAAATTCAATCCAGTTGTGCTCTGTTTAGAAATTGACCTTGTATCACTTGGTGAAGGGGTTGGGTAAATACTACCTTATCAATGTGAGAAACTGTAGACTCAGCTAATTTGGAGTACTATACTGGCAGAATTAATTTCCCCTAGTAGGTTTGTCGTGGGGTCGATAAGGAAACCTTTTAACAAGAGAAAGCTTAACACAAAACAAAGCAAAAGGAAGACAAACAGAAAGTATACAGTTCAACAATAACAAATTTTTATTTGCTTGAATGTTACAGCAAATAAGGGTGTGATGATGATAATGGCCTGGCTGGTTCTTCCTTCATTGGGATTCATCATCACACCCTTACGAAAGGTTTACAGTTCAACAGGTTCAACCAATAAGTAGGGACCAGAACAAAATTTAATCATTGTACTGGAGGAAATGCAACCCCATGTATGTGTGTTAGTGTCTAGTGTATGACAGTTATTGGTTTGGGTTGGTATCTGGCCAAAAATGCAGATAGGGGCACATAAACTTTTGTCTATTCATATTTTCAGCCATTTTTATTCCTTGAAATTGATTTAAAACCAAAAGAAATTACATTAGCTGACCAATTTTCTTTTTCAATAAGAATTCTATATTCCCTGAAAATCATAATTTTAATCTGTCAGTTGAATTTATTTCAGGAAGAAATATTGTTGTTATTCTCATTTCTTTCCTTTTCATGGAGATTGTATAAAATAACAATGAAGAGACATGCTGACAAATCCATATGTTTATTTGGATTCTTATAATTAAGTTCATTATTTGCTAATATGTATAAATTCTGTTCATATCTAATTTTAAAAATCATTCAGGGAAATTTGTTTCTGCAAATATTCAGAGGTTGATTATGTCTGCCTTTTGTAAATTGGGGGAAGGGGGAAAAAATACACTATAGTGAAAACATTATGGCTTACATCTGAATAACCATTACAAATTGGCTTCTCAAAATGGATAAAAGATTTTGCTATCATATTAAGATATTGAAAAAGAACAGAGGTTTTTGTTTATTGTATTAAGACACTCACAAACATCTAATACCATTAAAACAATCTACCTGCCTTTATTTTCAGGATTTTGTACATGTCACTCTAAACAAGAAAGTGATAGACTATATATCAATACCATTGTAACTATCTGCCTACCTTCATCCTTGAGATTTGGCATGTGTCACATTAGATGAGGAAGGGATAGTAAAGTAAGTAAAATAAAGTCGTCGGGGCGGCCTAATGTCGGTATCAGCCAGACAGCGAGGGAGTCTATCCCTTTTTCCCTTGCGCTAGACCAAGAAGATTGTTTTAGCACCTGAGGTGGAGCGCCACACCTACCATCAGCTCCTCACTTTACCGCACAGATCCCTGTGCTACTCATACGCTGCGTTGGCGAGGGCCGGTATTGAACCAGGAATCTTGTGATTCCTAGCCGAACGCTATACTGACTGAGCTAAACCGGAAGGGATAGACTATATATTAAACCAGAAAGGATAAACTATATATTAAACCAGAAGGGATAGACTATATATTAAACCGGAAGGGATAGACTATATATTAAACTGGAAGGGATAGACTATATATTAATACGATTGAAATCCCTTACCTAACTTCATCCTTTGGATTTAGTGTGTGTCACATTAAACAAGGAAGGGATACACTATATATCAATACCATTGAAAGTACTTCCATCTTTGGGTTTTGGCATAAATCCCTCTAAGTTGAGAAGGGAATAGATATACTAAGTGAATTAAAAACCTACTCCCCTATAAAACCCAGTAGATGAACTAGTTTATGAAATTAATTCTTAGCACATCATTTTTCCTCATGATTACTTCACTTCAACCAATCATTGTCTACCATATACCTTGGCTGAAATACTAGAGCAGTATTAAAATTATGAGTAACAGCTACTTTTTTCCCATAAAATTTAACTATACTTAAAAAGCAAACAGGTATACATTAAATTTCCATGACCAAATATTATACTGATGCAGTTAAAGATGGTGGAATGGAACAACCAAATAGCAACAATTATTAACAGTTCTCAAGATTTTCTATTGTTTAAATTCTAAAAATTATTTCTGTATTCTTATATTCCACTTGCTTTAAATTTTTCTGATAGGGAAAATCTTTAAGTCAGTCTTTTTAAAAATAGGAAGAAACTTGTTACAATATCTATTATTCATACATATTTCTATCTGTGTGTGTGTGTATGTCTCTCTCTCTCTCTCTCTATATATATATATATATATATAATATAATATATATATATATATAATATATATATATATATATATATATAAACTTTGAATTTTTATATTCAATGATTATATTGCTCTACTTATAAAGTATTGAGCACTTTTTAAAAAGTTTTTACTTATTATTAGTTGTAGTAGTAGTCTAACATATATATTTGTGTGGGTGTAGAAATTTGGTATCATAATTACTAATTTTATGTCATGCAATTTTTCATTCCACTGGGCAGCAAATACATTTTAAATGTACATGCTGACACATTCATACACATAGACATATACAAACCTGTGTATATATAAACACCTTTCCTGCATATATATATATGTAGATAGATAGAGAGAGAGACAGGAGGGAGAGAGAGGAATCTAAGAAGTAATTGCCCATATATGGATGCTTGAACCAATATAGTAGAAGAATGATTTTCCCAAAAGCTCACTCACCTATCATTTTGTTCATCAAACAATATAACGTTTTGCGATGTTTTTATGGCAGAGTGTAAGGGAAAGTTGATTCATGCCTTTCACAAGTGTAAATATTGTCTTTATCAAAATTTTCATTTGGTTCATTGCTTCTGCTCTCTGTAACAAGATCTGTTATTATTCTCCACACTTCTTGTCAGTGGGACTTAGAATACAAACACTGTTTCCTCCACTGAGGGGTATCACCACAAAAAGTTATGTCTTGTGTATGACACTAAACTGCATCTGATGGTGAGGCTCTAATTCTGGAGATCTGGGTAATGTGGAGTACTCCATTCATTAGTCTACTCTGACCTGGAATGATAGTACCTATTTGGTTCCCAACAGATAGACCATTTGTGTTTTATAGAACTGTGTGCAAAAAAAAAAATCTCTTAAAAAATTGTAATTATAAATGTACAATGAACATGATTCTCTAAGCCTAAACAGTTTGATATGCTGTTAAAATCAATCAATCAATCAATATATATATATATTATATATATATATATATATATATACTGGCCCTAGACCAGCCCTGATTCTAGTCCACAAACAAAACTACTTACTGAAATGAAAAGGCAACCAGATTCCAGGCCCATTGATATCAATTACAAAAATTCTAGTTATAGTAATATTAACCATGGCGTATCCCAAGCAGAAAACGATATGGAAATAATGGATGACTCCAGCTGTGGCAGCCCTCAATTTGATGATTCTGGTTGTGGCAGTAGTCTCCAATCTAACTCTATCAGCCGATATGATCATGATGATGTTGCCAGATGTGCCTTTAAATTCCAACCTTTTCAAAGACACCAAACATGGTGCCTTAGTAAAACACACACACACACACACACACACACACACACAGACACACACATATATATATATATATATATATATATATAAAACAAGCCGGATATGACACAAGGTCAATTTTATAAGCACAGTTTAGCAGGTTTGAATTTAGAGTTTTCCTTTCCTTAGATCAGTTGCCATACCAACATTAAAAAGCTCAGTCTACCTTGCTATTTACCCATATCTGGAAGGAGAATATTTGGATGCATTGTGCATGTACAGGTATTAGCACTTGTGAAAAAAATCTCTTAAAAATTGTAATTATATATGTACAATGAATATGAAATAAGCCTAAACAGTTTGACATGCTGTTAAAATCAATCAATCAATGTGAATTCAGGTATATATATATATATATATATATATATATATATATATATATATATATAAAGTAAATGGAAGTGAATCTGACAATATGAATTGAACATTTTTAGAAAAAACAAATGATGTTATTAGTTCACTGACAGATCTGTTTCGACCTTTTAATAAAGCGGTCTTCATCAAGAACAACATATGAAGGAAAGACGGAATAAATAACCGTTAGAAGGAGGGGTACATTTAATGGTTATTTATTCCGTCTTTCCTTCATATGTTGTTCTTGATGAAGACCGCTTTATTAAAAGGTTGAAACAGATCTGTCAGTGAACTAATAACATCATTTGTTTTTTCTAAAAATGTTCAATTCATATATATATATATATATATATATATATATATATATACATATTTTATTATTATTATTAATATTTCTGTAGATTTTCTTTTTTTTTTTAACCTATTGAGATTATTCACCAAAATCTTAGCATTATTCATTGACAAAGCTTATTTACCACATCCCTAACAGCAATCATTTCATAATATGTGACCATCTAATGAGAAAATTGATTTGTTTCCACCAGCAGAAAATTTGAAATCAAATTAGAGTCTTGAATTAAAGCAAAATAACTGAATTTCAACATTATTTGAAGAAATGTCTTTCACAGACGTAAACATACACCACTAAGCACACAATGATGTACATATATACACACTCATAAACAGATAATTACACATAACTATATCCACATTTGTCTACAGGATATTTACTACAACAATATATGCTTAAATATAAAATCTATACAGACTATTATGCATAGATGTGCTCACATCAATATACAGGATAATATATTGAGATATTCCTTCACATGCACATACATATACAGACATTTACATATAGATATGCACACATCCGTGTACAAGCAATTGCACACACACACACACACACAAACACACATATATATATACACTTACATGCATATAAAGGCAATTACATATAGATGCACACACATCCATATACAGGCAATTACATATAGATATACACACATATTTATACAGGTAATTACATATACACATCCAATTACATATAGATACACACACATCCATATACAGGCAATTTACATTGTGCATGTACATATAGATACATACACACACACACACACACAGGCAATTTACATTGTGCATGTACATATAGATACAGGCAATTTACATTGTGCATGTACATATAAATACACACACACACATCCATATACAGGCAATTTACATTGTGCATGTACATATAGATAGATACACACACACACACACACACACAGGCAATTTACATTGTGCATGTACATAAAGATACATACACACACACACACACACATATCCATATACAGGCAATTTACATTGTGCATGTACATATAGATACACACACACACACATCCATATACAGGCAATTTACATTGTGCATGTACAAGCATGTATAATAATCTGTGCATGAATAATTATTTTTACTTGCCTGTTATTCTCCATTATTTCTTAGATGATGTCTTGTGGATCCTATTATGTACAACTATTTGATAGCATCTAATATGGAATACTTAATTAGAAGAGAATATTCATGGACAAATTTCTCTGGAATATTGCGAACAAAAAATAACTAAAACTGAAAAAGGAAATGGTAAATACTGCTTGTCCAAATCCATTTTGTCAGGTTGGCTTCTTCTTTGTAAACTTGCAAATGAATTTATCTTTTTATTTCACTCAGCAAAATGTCAGTAATTGTTAGTGTCTCATTAGGAATCGTCCTTTGCTCGTTGACGTTCAAGATGAGTAATGAGAATGGAAGTAATGAAAAAATGATGTAGAAATAGAGGGGGGGGAGAGAACCAAAGAATAACAAGAATAATGGTTACTAAAGAACATGGGCTACAGAAACAACTGCAGCAATAATATTGGTACCAATATTATAACAAGGAAGTTCTGAAGAGACTTCTGAATGTCTAAAAAATGGATCAGATAGTAGGAAAGCTGGTAGCCCTGTGATTCTGCTTAGCATGAAACCCTTTATTTACAAGGTGTGATCAGCTCATTTTGATATTAACCACACTAATAAAATGTGAATATTCATATTAATTATTACTTGTGTAAATATTCACATTAACCAAAATAAAGGTTAAAAGATTGTATAATAAAAAGAACGAAAACATACATGACAAATTCCAGAGAGAAAGCATTGGAAATCATGGACTTGATTTAAAAAAGAAAAAACAAAAATTGAACTCAAATCATTAATTATGGCTGTACAAGACAAATTATATGAGTACAAAAATGCATAAGATACAAGAAATAGATAAATAAAATGAAATAGTGAAGACTTTGAAGTACCAACAGAACAAATACTTGACTGGGTAGAAATAGTCACACAATGAAAACTGCAAAGATTATTCAAAGACAGTAGTGTAAAAATAAAAAAGAAGTAATGAAAAATGAAAACTCAAAGTAGAAGCCGTTGCACAAGAAAGCGTTTTGAGATTTTCTGGCACTGTCCATTCCATCCAAGACATAATTATAACAAAGGAAGAAAGGGATCTCTTAAGAAAACAAAAAGCCAACTCTATTGGAACCGATAAGTCTGAGAATGAATGAAATTGAGAGTGAATTATTTGGAGGATATGAGAGACTATCATTGCAATAATTGTAGAATGAATGATAAATCTAGAACAACCAGGAAGTGAAAGAAACTGAAAAAATATACCAATGATTTGTCTTATTAAACATGATGAGAATCCAGAGACAAAATAGAATATCTAAATATACTTGTGATGTCACAAAACTTTTGACTGGAATTGGTTGAGAATTCTTTAGGGAAGAAACAACATTAGAATTAAATTTCTATTCTTAATTACCAGTACATTTGGAATCATCCCAATCTCTTTCTGAAGACATTTTGAATTTTGAATTAAAAATTAAAAAAAGAATAATAAATTGCAGAATTTTGTTGAAGATGGCAATTGATTGATTGACTTATTATTATTATTATTATTATTATTATTATTATTAATTTTTTTACACCAGTGTTAGCTGATGTTCTTTCACTGGAGTTTTAGTGACAACAAGTCTCCTCTGGTATCCAGGACTCTCCTGAGTATTCCAGCTGATTTCAACAATGCTGTTGTCTGGATGGTCTCAATTCTTCTTCTGATTTCAAGTTCCTCTGGTCTTTTTTCTAAGCTTTTGGGAACTGTTCCAAGTGCCCTAACTACTATTGGTATAACTTTCACTCCTCATATTCCACATTTTTTTCAATTCTCTAGTGAGTTCTAGGTATTTGCTCATCTTTTCATTTTCTTTCATCTTCACCCTGTGATCTGCTGGAACTGCAAAATGTATCCGTTGACACGTTCTCTTTTTCTTTTCTTTTTTTGTTAATCAATACTAGGTATAGTCTTCTGGCTGAGATAAGGCGATCTGTCTTTATTTCAAAGTCCCAGAGAATTTTATGCATTTCATTCTCAAGAACAGATTCTGGTTTATGCATTACCATTTTTTGTATGGTCAGAATTTAGTTTTTTTCATAATTCCCAGTGGATCACCTTTCCAACCCAGTCATGCCTAGCTTTATATTCTCATTGTGCTAGTTTGCGGCATTCACTTAATATATGGTTTATGGTCTCCTCTCTGTCACCACACACTCTAAAATTGCTTTTTTGTTGTGTCTTGTGTTTGTTTTGATATGCTTAGTTCTTATGGAATTGTTTTGAGCAGCAATTATGAGTGGCTCAGTTTCTCTCTTGAGGTTTCCTCTTCTTAACCATGTCCAGGTCTTTTCATGTGCAACCTCCCCAATTTGTCATTTGAAGTATCCATATAATTGTTTTTATTCCCATTTATGTTTCCTCGTTTTTGTTGTTTTTCTGTTTGTCCATATGTTACAGCTGCTGTTATAAGTAATCTTCTGTTTTTTTATGCCTCCTTGGGCATCTTTTCTTTTTATTATCTTCTCACATCAACCTTAAAAAAGAGGAGAATCTTTGCACAAAATATATACAATATTAATACAATATCTGTATACAGATCAAATAATTCATCTGACAGTTCCCAAAATTGTCCTCTTAAATTCTTTTTCTAAAATCATCCAATTAGATCTAAAAGTTTTTTGCACTACTGTATTATGTCCTTGAACTAACCATTACACCCATACCCCTTCCTAATAATAATGATAATAATAATAATTGTATGCATAATAATTGTATGTATAATTAATGTATAATAATAATAATGATAACAATAATAATTGTATGTATAATGTAATTGTAATAATGATAATTGTATGTATAATGTAATTGTAATAATAATAATTGTATATATAATTAATGATAATAATAATAATAATAATGATAATAATAATAATAATAATAATAATAAGCTAGCTGGACTCATCTGAGTTATTCATATGCACATGGTTTTTTGATAACTAAGATTGTTTATTCTCTCATGCCATTGTCACCATTTACCTATATCTCTCATTCTCACTGTTGACATATTAATCGGTAAGACAGAGAATAAACTTATAAAAAGGATTTAGTTTCAGTTAACTAATTATTAGTATCAAATCCCATGTCAATAAAGATTACACAATCTAGTTCAGCATTAAATCTTGAAAGGCAAATATATAAATTCTAACAGCCAATCCAAAATTGGCAAGATGTCCCTTTCACTTGCAGGAAATGTTGTATTAAATGGCCCATATGAATCAGACATTTTTTATAGTAATTAGAAGATTCATTTTTTCCCAGGATGCAATGTCAATAGTTATATTTTACCTTGTTTTCTTTTCTGCTTCTCTATCTTTCTTACTCCCTACTGTTCCTTCTTCACCCCTTTTTCTCCCCTCTTTCTCTCTTGTTTTTCTACTTGATATTATTGTATAGATTTTTCAGTAAGAAACTTATTTAGTTTAAAAAGGTCTGGTTGGTTTGGTTTATTTATTTAGTAGCATATCAACTCCTTAATAATAAAGTTTTATTCATTTCTAAATGTTCCATTATAATCATAACTATTTATATTTTCAACTTTCCAATGCAATCATTTTTTTTACTCTTTAGTAATATAGTATTGAGTATTCCTGTAAAATATGAGTCATTTTTAAACAGATCTATTTGACTTATAGCTAACAAGTGCTACCACTCAAATAAGGCCAGTGTTTGGGTAGATAGTATATTTTGATCTTAGATAATAAAAAAATTGTAACAGTCATATATTGAAGCAAGCAGAACAATAGTATACATGATCATAATATGGATATAACAGTAAGAATATTGACAATAATAATGATAATAGAAAATGATTATCACAAGAATAATAATCTGGTGAAATAATGAGATTAAAAAGAAAAGACAATTATAATAATTGCAATGAAGAAAGATTAATAATAACTATATTATTGATGACATAAACCCTAATATTGCTAACAATATTGATAAGTAATGCAGTAGTGCGGCAGCAACACACCAGGGTAATCCAATGGGCAAAGTGTTATTTTAAGGCCTTGAGTTGTTGACAAGTGTTGTCTTATACAATTGGGTTTTTCATTCATAGATGGTCTTATGATTAATGTGTACATGGATGGGTTAATTTTGTTAATTTGATATAACAGGTTGCTAATATAATAGAATTATGTTTATTCAGTGCTATTTCAAGGCTCAGTGGTCTGATATAATGTGAAACATAGGTGCATGTCTTTGGATCAACCATATATATATATATATGGTTTATGCCATCAATAATATAGTTAGTATAAATCTTGATATTATTAATCTTTCTAATCTCTCTCTCTCTCTCTCTCTCTCTCTCTCTCTATATATAATATATATATATATATATATATATATATATATATGCTTGTTAAAAATTAACTCAAGCAATGAGTCAAGAGGTGCAGATCTATGTAAAGACCTAGATGGGCAGTTGGCCTGAAAGGTTGACCAGATCAATAGGAAACCAAAAGAATCCATTAGATTTTGCAATGTGAAGAAAAGACACAAGATGAAACAGTTTGTCTTCACAAAAAAAAACAAAAAAACTGTAGTGACAAATGGCTGCACCTTGTAGGCTTCCATACTTCTGTAATGCTAAGAGTAAAAATGACAAAAGGTCATGTTTAAAATGGTTGTTGTTTTTATGTTTACTTCTCCCTCTATCACTAAGATGATCAACCATCATCATCATCGTCACCATGTATATATCCCAACCCTCAGCCACAAGTAGGATATGACACAAGATTATTTTCAAAGCAGAGTAGTGCTGGTTTGAAATTTCCTTCTCCTAGACTGGTTACCTAACCAAAGCAAAAGAACCCACTTTGCTCTACTATTTACACATAGCTGGAGAAAGAAGAAATAGATTCATGTATTTCTCAAGAGTAGATACCAACATCCTGATCAAGGATTCAAACTCAGGTCACTGGAAACTGTTTTCTACAATGATAACCATTATAAGCATCCATCCACTATAAACTGTTGTCCCTTATACAATGTACCAATCATCATTGGCAACCCAGTCATAAGAAGGAAGATCAAAATATTGATGATTATCATAAAGAAACCTTTCTAGAAAACAGAAAAAAGAAACTTTAGGAGATTCTTACAAATCTGTCAGTAGAATAGAATGTTGTCATTAGAACAAATGTTAAATCAAAGAGAATAAGTAGCTGATAAAAGTGTTTGAATATGGCCAGAAAGAGAAAAATATTGTGGAATATGAAGATGACATTAATCTGAATTTTTGAAATGAGGCTTCATAATTTGTATCATTTAATTTTTTTTGGACGGTTTTCCCCATCTTTATTGTTATATACACAACATTTCACCTAATGTACCCTTTGACCTACTTAAGGTGTTTCATGTTGAACTTAGGAAGCTTCATGTCATAAAACAAACTCTTTATTTCATCTATCAGACAAGAAACATCTGAAGAAGGCCACAGGGGACATCACACAAAATGATGTGTATATAACAATAAAGATGAGGACAACAGTCCAAAATAATCTAAATAATGGAGATGACAGTTGCACCAATGATCAGCTGAGCACTTGAAAGAGTCAGAAGAATGCCAAAAGAACAAAAGAAATAGAAATCTATATATGCTGAAACTATGAAAAGATGAAATTGGCAAGATAATGGTAATCCCTACCTCTTTACCCATATTTTCATTTTCTGATATTTTGTTTACCCTTAGTCAACTCCAGAAATAAACAATTCATAACTTTTACTTAATAATAGTCCCAATACACATAAGTAATGTTGCTGGCAATTATATGCTAAGAAGAAGCCATAAAGTGCTTTCTTTAAGTGAAAAGTTAAAAGTTCTTAAAAATTCTATGCTGAATTTGCTAAGATCTATTATAAGAACAAATTCTCTATTGATCACATAACTTTTATTAAAGTATATTGTTATAATTGCCAAAACCCCACAAGAGCCTTTCAATGTTTAAACCAGAGTTAAACAAAGCTCTGTTCTGACAAGCATTCTCTTCAATATCTCTGCTCTATTGGTGGGGATTGGGATACCCTGATGGTTAAGACTCCAAAAAGAGCTGTTTTGCATATGACACTAAACTGCAGTTGATAGTAAGACTCCAGTTCTGAAGCTCTGGGGAGTGTGGAGTACTCCTTCCTTGCCATTACTTCCAATTCTACTCAGAACTGGATTAACTCAAGTTTATTATTTAAGAACACTGAAGTAAGTATAATGTTAATTTATTTCATTTGAATTTGTAATATTTTTTCTTGATTGTAAAAACCAAATTTTTTTATTGTGAAATTCACAAATATTTTCATTAAGAAATTTGTCACATAAAGTTAATTTAGATTTGATATTTTCTATATGCTATTGTTCTTCCTAACAAAAATCATATTAACTACAAAATTACATTTCTAGGAATAATTTATGTTTTTCTTTTAAAGAACTAACAATTTTTTTTAAAAAAAGGATGTTTGAATTTTCTTGTATTTCATAAAAAATAAATGAAAATGATGATATGGGAATGAAGAATGACAATTATTAAAAATAATTATCACCCAAAATTAATGTTATGATTAAATTCAGTAAATTCAATTTGATATTTTACCACTATTATTTAAAGTATAGTGCAAAAATTCAAGATATTATTGTCTTAGCAATATCATATTGTCTTTATTTGTTAAGTTTTAGAATTGTTTTAAACAGTGAAAATCACCAAAAAATGTCATATTTATTTTGTCACATAAAGTTAATTTAATTCTTTTATGCTATTGTTCTTTGTAATAACAGTTTTTTTTTTATTATAAAAGATAATTTTTAATGAATAACTTATGTTTTCTACATAGCATGTGTTTAAAAACTGTTGATACCATCCTTTGTAATAAACCAGAAAATGAATATAACTTTTTGCACTGCTAGATTAATGAAAAATATCATTTAATAAGAATTTTATCACAAAGCTAAAGTCATAATTCAGTAAATTTGATTTAATATTTTTTTAATTGTTCTGAGAAATATACTGCAAAAATTTAAAATATGTACACAGACATAGTATTTAAAAAAATGTATGTTGAAGTTTACTTGCATTGCTAAAAATATCTATTAAACTAGTTAATTTTGTTTAGATGATTGAATTTTAGGGTGGGGGATCGAGCCAATCTCCCATAAAATACGATTATTAACAATAATATGGATAATAATTCATTATTAAGTCAAACTGACAGCAGGGATCTCCATAACTCTTCCTTTGACACCTGTTGAGTGACAAAAACTTTAAATGTTTTTGTGATCAAACTGTAGGGACAATTAAAACATATCCATTATCAAATAAGGGGGATACTGTAGACATATTGAAAAAGTTTTGAAATTTTCTAAAATTGTTTGTCTTAAAAAATATATGATGACATTAAGAAAAATCATAAACTGAAAAGGGTTATTTCAGATTTAAATGAGTAACATCTGATGTTTCTTTCTAATTTTGAAAAAATGTCAAAAAGAATGGGAGGAAATCAAGGAAAAAGAATGAAATCATTAACAAGGAATACTAGTTTAGCCATTGAATAGCCATTGCAATAGTTTAATTGATGTTTGTAGATATTTGCTAAGCAATAATTTTAGATTTTGTTATGCTTAAGGAATTTAGTACAAACTATTTGGAAAGTGAATTTGGAAAATTTGAAGGCAAAACAATGAATATTTTATAACAGATCAAAATGTTATTGAAAAATTTCATATTGTAAAGACTAAATTATTTTGTAAATTAAATGTTGATGTCAAAGAATAAAACTTTGACTCAGGAATTGCTTCAAATATTTTATCAATGTCAGTTGCAAAACAAATTTGCTGGATGAAATGGTATGGTAAATATTTGATATCTTACCAGACTTTTAAACTAAGATCTCTAAAGATATCAAACTGTCTCTTTTGTATATTGCAGGATATGTTACAAGAAAAGATTATCCCACAGAAGAGGAAATATTCAATAATACTAGTTTTTATTTTCAAGAATATGAAATTCCACTGGATAGCACAGTTCAGTGGATGTTTTTCTGTTTTATAACATTTGGTATTATTAAATTAAAGATTTGCACAAATTCTTTGACAAAAATTTTTATATCAATTTCTGATATGCACATGGGATTATGTTGTTAAATATATTTTCCAAAAAAATATTGTTTGTGTTATGTCTTTAACATAACAGATAAAATATGGAAGATTGAAAATGATAATGCAAGACCAGGTTGTTGTAAAATTAACAAGGTTTTATTTAACACAGGGTAGAAAATACTTCTACCCTAAAAATGACTAAACTAACCCAACCGTGCTGACGTACGTGGTCACTAATTCAACCTTGCTGAAGTACGTTTGTACAGTCCAAAACCCCAGTCCAAAGTAACATGGCGGAATTCCCATAGCCAGGTTCCTGTCAGTCCCTTACTGATCAAAGGGGAGCAACTCTATTTTTGTTAGGTCTTCCTACAATTTGATTCACCTAAGTTAACTGTAGGACCAGCACTAAAAGTTTAGCAATTATCTTAAAATTTTACCTAAAAAATAAAATAAAAATGTTTATAAAATTATCAAGACTACATAATCAGTATTGATAATTCATATTTTTTCAAGTAGGAGATTATTTTTGTAATTGTCAGTTTCATGCATAAATGATTATCAAACCAAGTAATTGATGCATATGCATGTTTTTAGTTATACTATTGTGTGGTCTGTTTTTATTTTGAATAATTTGTTTATTTACATTCTATTTATTTATCTTATTATTTTATGATTTATTTTTATTTATCTATTTTTTTTTCCATTACTGAATTTTAAAATGTTCAAGTTATTAAGAATATAAAGAAGACATGCTACAAATAACAAAAAAGCACAATTAAAAAGATATATAACATACTCTAAACAACAACAAAACCCACCTGTAATTGCAAAATAAAAGACAAATATCTCCTAAACGAAAATTGTCTACAAACTAATGTTATATACCAAACCACCAAGGTCTAATCAAAATACAGAAAAAATATATAAAGCATATCAGAAAGCCACTGGAAACAGAGGAGCTACACACGCATGACATCATTTAACAATAAACAAATATGAACACAGCACAACACTTTCTAGGCACATTTGGAAACTCAAAAAATCAAATCAAAACTCTCCCAAAATAAAATTGAAAGTAAGAAAATAACACTAGCTTCCAACAACATATGAAAACACTGTAACTTTTGCCTAGAAGAAAAAAATAGCCATAAGCATCTTCCCTGAGCAAAACAAACTATGTAACAAATGATCAGAACTTACATCCAAACGTAGGTATGAAAACAAATTGCTCCACAAACTTAGCTACCCTTCACACACAATAGTATATGAAGAAAAATATGCATGTACATCAGTTACTTGGTTTGATAATTGCACAGGTGAGACACTGACAATTACCAAGCACCACTGAATTTATGTCTATGCTACCCTGAGATATATATATATATATATATATATATATATATATATATATATATATAATATGGTTTGTTACTATCCAGAGTTTCAGGCATCTGATAGTGGTCTTGGATCATATCCTCCATAGATAAAAGAAAACTACTTCACTATGGAGAGTAGTGACTTGCTATCACTTGTTCTGATATGTAACTGGAATATAAATTAATAATAATAATAATAATAATAATAATAATAATAATAATAATAACATTGCTAGCAGATGCAATGAATTTGATTCAGGTGAACTTAGCAGATTTTCCAAGGAAGTCTTCTATAAAGGGTTGAAAAGTGATAAAAATGTCAAGGGATTCAACTTGTCTTCAGGTGCCATTTTCTGTTTTCTCCTTACCTTTTTTTCTGCCAGATATATATATATATATATATATATATATATGCATATTATGGTGCATCAATAGAGAGCAAATTTGGCAAAACGGAAGAAATCCAATTTAGAAAAGAGTGTCAGGTGGAGGAGGTGGCATCTCTTCTAGCAGGATATTGCTGTAAAAGGAACCAGTTGTTGGATGGTGCTCGCTACCAAAATAACTTTTTCTCTTTGTATGACCTTTTTTTTTGTCTGGAACAATGTTGTTATAGACAACTGCATTCGATCATCATCACATTTGCCTGCAATATCACTACCACTCTTATTACCGTCTCCTCCTATCTCCATCTGTATATGCTTCTTCAATAGCATCATCATTATTAACATAATCTTCTTTATTTGGTTTCAGTATCTCTGTCGTCATGACAACACTGGGAGACATATTTAGTAGGTAACTCTGTTTAGAAAGTCAAGAAATCAGGCAATGGTAAAGTTTGAATTTAATGTTGGATTTCTGGGGGTGATACAGAGTAGATGTACATTTTAGAGTTGAATATTTTAGAACCCCCTTTTTAGGGGCTTTGATATTTTGCTTAGAAAAGAATTTCTTCCTCTCTATGAAAGATGGTTTGGAAACTCATAGAGGATGTCTGGTTGGAATTATTAAGATATTAATAAACATGAGAACCAAACTGTAAAAATCTGTTTATTCTTTTGTCATTAAGATCAAGTGACATCATTTTTTATACCTTGATCTCTTCATCTTTAGTCTCTTTTTTGACTCCTCAACATTTTCTTGTAATGGCTGAGATATCACTTTTTTAAGGAGAGGGTTTAAATTTTAATTCTTGTAAAACAGAATTTTTTTCCTGGTAGAATACATTTTTATTTAATTAGAAATAAGTAGAAAATAATTGGTTTAGGAAAATAACTGGTTTAGGAAAATCCAAGTTTAAAGGATGAATAATCTTCTTGAAAAAGACATGTTTACTGATTTGTAAAGATTCCCCAAATTTTGGCTTATATTCTCTTTGTTTGCACGAAAAGGTTGGTTTTTTTTTTCATTATTAAATTCCAATATTTACCTACCATTTTGTTCACGTTTCTAAAGATTCTAAACATTTCTGCTATCTTTTATTTTTTTCCAACAATTCTACAAATATTTCTTTCCCCTCAGTGAACAGTTCTTTCTTGGAGGTTATGCTTTTGTGAATGGCATCATAGAGATAATTAATTTGCTTATTCATTTTTTGATATTTTCTCTATTTTACCCCCCCCCTCACCTTTATTCATTCTCATTATTTTGCTGATTTACACAACTTTGAATTAAAGTTTGTCCACTTGATGAAGGTAGAAGCACTTGTGGTGTAATGGTTATCATCATATGGCGACCTGAGGCTGATTTCATTTTCATAGAACACCTTGGGAAAGGTATATATATACCCAACCCCTCCAATATGACCAGGACATGACAAAAGGTCAATTTTTAAGTGGGGTACTGCTGATTTGAATTTAGAGTTTTCCTTCTCTTAGACTGGTTGTCATACCAAGGCTAAAGAGCCCAATCTACCTTTGAAAAAGTATAGCAGACTGTGCTCTCTAACCTTTGTATATCAACCGGTCTAGGAGAAGAAAAACTCTGAATTAAAACCATTTGTATGAATGTGGCTTGGGACAATCTTCAGATATCAATACCTAGAAATTTTTGCACGTTAACATGTGGAGCTGCTTTAACCTACTTGCCATCTCTCACAAACACACACACATGCATCTGAGGAAGGTCATAGTTGATTGTCTTTATTTATCAAACATGCTGGCTCTGATATGAGAATCGTATCATGTCACCATTGCAGTCACGGAAGACTATATAATTCTTGTGCCCCTGAAGTTACAGTGTCTCCTGTGACTGTGAAGTCCAATGTTCGAAAAACAGCCTTGACCACAGATATCACATGTGAAGGCTGTCCCTGCAGATGTTGATGTGCTGGTGCTTTGTTGCTGTTGCTTTGTTCTGGACCTCTTAGCTTCATGATGTTGCACCAGGGTAACTTCAGACAAAAACAGCCCACTACTGAGGGTGGTCCTGAGCCAAATTTTCCCAGCTGGAAGAGGTAATGACAAAGCACCTGAGATCATTTTTGCAGACATCCTTGAAATGCAGCTTAGTGAGACCAATCTGTCTTTTAGCAGACGAAAGCTCTGCATAGAGGATGTCCTTTCGGGATTCGTTCATCATCCATTTGGTGGACATGGTCCAATCATCAGAGATGACACTGTCTCAATAGAGAACACAAGCTGGGAAGTTTATCTCTCTCTCTCTCTAGAAGTGCTGTGTCAGTGATCCTCTCCCTCCAAGTGATGCCCAGTATACATTTAAGCTTCAAGAGAAATGTAGATAACAGAGAAGATTACTCTACATTAATTGACCTCACAAAAGCTTTTGACCTGTTTAAAAATCATTTTATTATTTGGAATACTTGATATAAATGTGAGTAAATAAACTCATTTTCTAACCTCTAGGCATGAAATAACCCCACACAGGTTGAGATGCTGTTAAAATCAATCAGTCTCTTCTATATTCTTATTCTGATTTTAGAAATACAAAGTAAATTCTTGTAAATCTAACAAACCTTTAATTGATGAAGGTCATAACTGAGTGTCTTGATTCGTTAAACATGTTGGCTAGTCTGATATGACAATGTAATTAAGAGTTTTTACTTTTTTAGAGCAAATGTCAGTTTGTCACATGGACTTGAAATTATTTTACACATTTCTTCTCTTTATTAAAGGTCTTTAGTTATCTGAATTCTTTGAAGGAGTATTTTTCATATGTATTTTGACTAGCTTTGCTCTCACACATTTTGTTACCAATTCCATTTGAATGCAGTATCAGTAGGTATGGTATTGTTTTTTGTTATTACTGCCTACTGTCTTTAATACTGGGGAGAGGTGGTAAAGACAGTGGGCAGTAATAATGCTTAGTCTAATAAGAAAGTGATTGTTTCTGGTGGTGGGAAGGAATTGAAAATTGAACACTGGATTTTGCAATGTTTTACTTAATATTTGTTTGATGTGCATACAGCACATTGGAAATAAGATAAAAGGTATTGTTAGTAGTTAGGTGTTAATTTTTGATAGAATAGAAGTATATTTATAGTAATTTTACTATAGAAAGCATTTCAAATAGTTTTTACTAAAGAAATGCATTGTGATTAAGAAACAAAGGGATTATCAATGGTCAAGAATTACTGCAATCATCACTGATAGAATAAAGTCATTATATGTCTAGTTTTTGTGTTTATATAAACATTTCCATATTTATTTTTTCAAACTGATTGAAAGTCTGAGAAAAAAAAAACTATGAATGCTTCAGATCAAAATTCAAAGAAAAATCATGATCTAACTGTAGTTAATTTGATGAGAAAAAAAGAGAATAAAACTTGATTATATCCAATAAAAAACAAAAATGGAAGGTTAAATCAAAAAGGATTTGTGAAAAGAGTGTGTTTTGTTTTTAGCACAACTCTCCAGTTTGATATACACTTTTGACTGTAAAATCTTATTAACTGAATTAGTTCAGTTGACAATCACTTCTTCACTCTTAAAGGCTATATTTACCTAAAATGAAAGAAAAAAACTAGTAAAATTTATTAAAGGTGTTTTGTTAACAGGTTAGTATTTGAAATTGACATTTGGGAACTATGAAAGTATTGGAGTCCAGACATATTTGAAGAAAAAAGAAGAAAATATATCATGAAATCTTTTATTTTTCTGGGATGCAAAAGTTTCTGGACCTAAAAAAAAAAAATCATAATCATTATCTTAAATCAACTAAGTGATTTAGTTTAATTTTTGATTTTTTTAAATAATTTTTTGATTAAAATTTTTTTGTCAAATTTGCAAAAACAAAAGATAGGAGTTTTAATGGCATCACATGACTTAGCCTTTTGTTAAAATGGATTTAGCTGAGATGGCAAAACATTATTTAACATTTGACATTGAAATCTCTTTTGTGTTATGTTGTAATGAAAGGAGTGATATCCAATTCACAAAGGACAGACATTTACTTTATTTAAAAGACTAAAGAAATTATCCAAGAGAGACAACAGCTGATTATTCAAAACTTAATATAACTAATATCAATATGATCCCCTGCCTTTTTTATTTTTGTAGTTAATGCCAGTCACAATATTTTAATGCCAGTCACAATATCAATGGTATGAGTTAAAAAATGAGAGTTTGGGATTTGAAGAGAAAAAAAAAGAATTTTTTTTTATTAAAATGAGATGCATTTTACTTTAACTTTTTAACTGATATAAAAAGAAAAAAAAGCCTTTTTCTGTGGAGTTGACATGTAAGGATCTGCTCAAAAATCTCTCATAGATCTTATGGAGAATGGAAACTGAGACTGATTCATATAATTTTAGTTTTACCATTGTGTATCATCAAGATTCACATGGAAAAAAAAACTCAAGTCCAGTGAATTTAAAATGCAGGCTGAATGGAAAAGAATCGAGTGATAAAAATCTAAAGGAAACAAAGAGAAATAAAGAAAAATTCTTTTTCTTTTAGTTTAGGGACAGAAAAGCAATGCAGATTGTAAATAAAAGGATAAGCCTTCAGGGAAAGATTTCTACTCACATTCCTTTTACCCTCAACACAACAGATGATGCTGCTGCTGTTTTATCACTTAAGTTGAATTACTTATCAACTGCTGAAAGATGACAGTCTGAAATTTTTTTCAGTGAAAACTTACAGAAATAATTCAAAAAATCTAATTATGATTGACAATGCTACATGTAAAAAAATTCCACAAAGGAATATATATATATATATATATATATATATATATTGAAAGTGCTTGTGGTTTAATGGTTACTGTCATAGGAAGTAGACTGTGCTATTTGAATTCAAGTTTTGAACGATACTGTCTGCATCTCACATAGCACTAATACCCTTGAGAAAGGCATGAATCTAACTATTCCCCTTCCATCTATGGGTATATAGTAGGACAGGACTCTTTAACCTTGGTTTAGCAATCAGTCTAGGACAAGGAAAATTCTGAATTCAAAGCCATTCTAGACCTGGAGAGGGATGGTTGCCACCTGGTTATTCCTGCTCAAGACATGCTACATGAGTAGCATTCCTATGAACAAATCCAAGTTAAGGGAGCTGTGATATATAAATATATATATATATATATATATCACTGGTATATCACCTGTAAATTGTGATGAGATTATCTATATATGAATTAACACATTTGCCTAATGTAATAAAAAATAAGAAAAAAATAAAAGTATAAATATGAAGTGTATTTAAAAAGTATTGAGAGTGAAAATGTATTTAGCAAGACAGAAATATACAATGAAATAATCCTTATTCCATTGTTAAAAGCATTTCTCATATTTATCTTTTCATCAGGTGTGAAGCTACAACATATTTCTTTTAATGTCCTGCACACCATCAAATCTTCCTCTTCAAAGGAATTTTTAGTTTAGGCAAACAAGAAAAACTTACATGGATTTTCTTTTTCAACTACTTTTTGGGGTGTATATGTATTTACTTTATCACTCCACCACAGGTAGGATGTGGCACAAGATCAATTTTTTAAGTGGAGTAAAGCTGTTTTGAATATTTTTCTTCTCCTAGAAGAAACCAGTCTGCCTTACTATGTACCTATAACTTGGGCAGAACAGATGGACTTGTGCCTTTTCCTAGGGCATCAGAGCAAAGTGAAATGCAAACAGCATAGTCCTGGATTTGAACTTGTGTTGCCAATGATGACTACTTTACAAAGCTGCCGATCAAGAATTGACACTATTTTATCTAGACTTTGTCTAGACATCTAAACATCATCCCTTTATTATATAAGTTATTCAGTTGTGCATATGTCTTAGATTTTAAATTTTGAAAATTTTGTCTCAATACTTTTTTTATCACACTTTGTAAATAGATGATTATTTTAATTTTGTTTATTCATTTAGTTTTGGTAATATACTTAATTAGATTTTTTGATTCTGATCCAATGCAGTGGATCAAACGCTTTCATCAAAGGTAAAGTGTCCAGATATTATACTTTCATCCTAGAAATTATGGAGAATTAAATAAAGAAAGAAGCAAAGAAGTTAATATTGTTCCTTGTATTTGCAAATCTTACAAATATACAGGAATGCTCATTTTTAGGTTTACATGTTTATTCATTTTTATGTATTTGTATCTGTATATATATAAACCTATATACACATTTGCAAACATATATAACAATGCGTGATATGAATAATATGCATGAATATAAATGGTTTAATTAAATGAATTGATCAGTTTTTATTTTCTTAAGGATTTTATAAGAATGATATGTAATATTTGACAAAAGATAAATTTTGGCACAGGCTTAAACTGTCAAGTTTTCTAAGCAAACACTCAGAAACAACATCATTTCCAGATAAGTCACAACCCTTACAATATTTCATAGCAGTTGCAACAAAGTTTTTAAATATTGATATGAAATACAGAAAGCATTTGTCTTGGAAAAATTCTAATTTATATACATATTATAATTACATTATACAGACTATATTATATCTTGAATTATATATATATATATATATATATATATATATATATATAATTATTGTAAAATTATACCTTTGCCTCACAGAAAAAATATATATGTATAATACTTTCAAGATATAAGTTTCACTGAATTATGAATTGTAAATCTATTTTTTATTGGAAAATATGATGTAAAATTGTAGACATTATATCTGTCTATACATGTTTGTACAGGTTGACATTTATATTTTCTTGCACACCCACACGCCTTTGTATGTGTTAGCATATATATCAGAATATATATATATATATATATATATATATGTGTGTGTGTGTGTGTGTATGTGTGTTTTTGTGTATTGCTGCATGTTTCAGTGGAACTTTTTTTTTTTCATTTAATGCATCTTTTATTCCCTCTGCTAATATCAGGCCAATTTTTTCCCCTCGCTCTCACCCAAAATCATCTTACATTTCATTCTTACAAGAGAATTTCCAGTTTCATTTCCATAAATTTGATAAAATAGATTTTTTTCCATTAAAAATTGATATGCAAAATCAAGTCTATTAGGAAAATGGTTTTACAGACTTTAATTAAATTTATCTGAAAAAATGTGAATGCTGTTCACTTTTTTCTACATTACAAGATAAATTTTGTGAAAAACACTAAGCAATAAAATACTAATGAGCTTCAAAACAATTAGAAAAACTCTTAGAAAAACCATGGTGGATTTTTGCAATTAAATGACACTAAATAATTGATAGATGTTTTTGTATGGGTATTGGGGTGATTTGGTGCTTGGTCACATCCCCACTCACCAACGTCCAATATTAGCATTAGTATATTCAATGATACATTAACACTGAATAAACAGAAAAAAACAAGAAAATCTCATTTACACATATAGGAAAATTTAATACATACATGATATACATACAAGAAGTATTAACAAGAATCCAGAAATTGGTCCCAACAGATGAAATGTGCATATATTATTTTATAAATTTGACAACAAAAAATCCCAGCATTATCAGTGTTTACAACACATTTCATAAAATTGTTCATCTAAGAACTTATTTCTTTTCTTCTTTCTTTACATTCAACTTTGATCAACTAAGTTGCTTTAATGTCCTTTGTTGCCATTACTCCCAGGTCAACTCTAACTTGATGAGCTAGTGGGGCTCCATCTGTGGATTAAATAGATTCTGTTTGAAAATTATTAGTATTACATAGGAATACTTGAAACCATACACCTGTGTGCAAATTGTCTGTATTAGATAGGAATACTTGATATTGTACAATATCATTTTGTGTGCAAAAACTCCGAAGAAACAACTACACAAAAAATGTAAAAGGGAACATATAATGAACGTTATTCCCAAACTTCTAGAAATAAAACAACCCTAGAAAAGTTCACACGGTAATAAAATGAATCTATAAATTGTTGTTTTAAATGATTCTATTTGTTTAGTTCTTGCTAAAAACAGGGATAATCTATAATTCATTAAAAAAAACCTATCCCCAGGTTTTACTTTTTATAATCAAATAACCCAAACTTGATCTATTGCAATTAAACCATTAATGAATCTGTGAGTAGCAATGTAAATTTTGATAAGAGTCAGTGTGTTTAGAAGGAATGTGGATAGTGTTTTATTTACTGTATCTAATCATATATGTGCAGCATCCTGGAGACATTCATCAGTTAATACTAATATGCACGAATAAGATGCTAATAATAATCATCTATACTATTGTTCTGTTTGTATATATTTGTAACCATTACTTTAGATTAGAGTGTAGTATCTGCCCAATCTCTAACTTACTGGGAAACGTACATAATGATATCAAGTGGGAAAGAATGAGAGAGAGAGAGAGAGAGAGAGAGAGAGAGAGAGAGAGAGAGAGAGAGAGAGAGAGAGAGAGAGAGAGAGAGAGAGAAAGAATAAAAGAAGATGTGAAGGAGAAAACCCAAGTTGTAAGAAGAGTTTCATATTGAAGAAAGACATGTAAAGACAACAATATTGCCGGTTGGATATCAAGAAGCAATGAGTGAACAATAGAAAAGCCAGAATGGAAAGGCTTAAAAATTGCAATTTATTAGAAGAACACTTTATAGAAAGGTAAGAGAGATGCTATGGTAGGAACTATTTGTGTATTCCTTAATCATTTTTGCATATCTTATTATAATGGAGACTTGCTGTCTGTCTGTAACCAAAAGTATGTTACTACTTACATCACAATACCCCCAGGAATTGCATAAGTTTACCAATGAGTAATTTACTTCATAGTTAAAATCATTAATACATAGAATAAATCTTATTTACAATATCTCTATGAAAATCTGAGTTAGATTTACCTCAAAACAGCCCATGTTATTAGTGCATTTAATGTCCTGCAATGTGTCTTATATGTTGCTAAAAAATAAAGGTTTACATAGTATGTGCTGTGGTTAGTTTGCATACTGGTTTTAATAAATCCGGGTTTATTAAATAATTACTTGGTGTTATTGATCTCTAATATTATTGTTTTATTCTACAACATATTAGAATGATTTTATATAGAAACCAATTAAAATCTAATTTGAATAAGTGTAATCTTTTTGTATGCGTTCTTATTCAATTTTGTTAGTCTTTTCAATTTAATATATTTCATATGTTTGTATAACATTTAGCTAAAAATATGGACAGGATATAAGAGATTAGAAAGGATAAGCGAGAGAATGAGATGGTACAGGCAAATGATAAAACAGTGGCATGAGATATCAAAGGGTCCAGCTAGTATGAATTATTAGTATTAATGAAAATAACCCTAAATAAAAAATAGATTAAAAATAAAATAAAAAATGATAAAATGATAAAAAGATAAGAAAGAGAAAATTGTTAAGAGAAGAGAAGATGAAACATGAAAAAAAAAGAACCAGAAGAAGAAAAAGGAAGAGAAAAATCAAAGAAGAAGAATGAAAAAAAAGAATAAGAGAAAAATCTTTTAAAAAAAAAGAAAAAAAAGAAAGAAGACTCAGATTAAAAAAAAATAGAAGGAAGAGAAATGAGAGAAAGGAAAAAGAAGATGAATGAAGTTGGAGGAAGAAAAAAAAATGAAATTCCTCCTTTTTGAAAGAGACAACCATTCTTATTTATCTGATAATATGCAAATGAAAAACATACGACAAAGAAATCTGAATGAAACCATCTTAGAAAGTTGGAAGAGACAAACCCCTGCAAATATAGATAAATAAATAAATGTAGCTCTTTAGATTTGATGGTTGGCAGACAATCATTTATATCTATGAAAACAGAAGAAAAAATTTGCATCAGTACAAAAGAAGATTGAATAAAAGAAAATGTGAAATTTATGTAGAAATCATGAAAGAAGCTTTAAGAAGACAAAAAGAAAAGTTTCAAAAATTTGGTTTAATTTTTTTAAGTCAAACTTCAATCTGTCAAATAAAAGTGGATAAAATAGTCTGATGGATCATTTTGAAAACAAAATAAAACACTTGTTAATCTTTCTTTTATATACGAAAATGTTAAAACATTATTTTCTATATCTAAAATCTACTTTTGAAAAAGATGAAAGAGGACCATCCTTTAAGATGAGGAGTTTTCAAAGTGTTGTGCATATCTAAAGACATTGCTTCCAAATGATTATTTATTAAGCTAATCTTAGTCTGCATAAAGCCATGTGGCTGGGATGCTCAGTGCTAATAGAACTCATTGCACTAGTGTATTGTTCAGCAAGATGATCTTTTTGATTGTCACCTGTTGCTAAAGAAATACTGTAATAAAGCAAAGTGTTGAGCATAATTATTCCAAGCTGTAACCATGTCAGTATGATTGTATGGTTGCACCACTTGGACTTTAATGCAAGGCCTAGATAAAAAGCTAGATCGGAACTACATAAGGATGCTGCATACTTTGTACAAATCCTGGAAGCAGTACTCTATAAAAGCAGCTATATAGCTGCTTCCCTTCCATCTTGCAAAACATCTGATGATGAGGACATGCCAGGCACTGCTGGAGAAATAAGGACAAACTCATGTGACATTCTCCTATGGACTCACCAGGGCCAACCAGAAAAAATTTATTTAACTCTGTGTGATCACTGGATGCCATGTAAAGGACTTACCAAGTGCACTGGCCAAATTGTTGTGCATATCTATAGACCAAACTTGTGAGCTACTTTTAAAATGATCTGGTCAAAATGATCTACCTGTATTAAAAAAATACTAAATATATTTATTTATATATGTACTGAATATAATTTATATATGCAATATATGTTTGCATACCTTGCATCGCTGTATGAACCTTTATAGCACAATACAATTGAATATATTTATGGCCATTACTTTACTCTGATGACTCGCTAACATCTAAACGAAAATGTAAATCTTCATCAAAAATAAATTTTAAAAATACATAAAATCATATATATAAATATGTAATTGATTATTTTTATTTTTTGTTATAAAGATTCAGATAGTACATTCTCCTCTTCATCTGAAGTGCTGGGGATTGATATGTTAATTCTCATCACAGTGCATACATACCACACTTTCGTGCTAGTAAAAGTCACAAAGAAAGAAAAAATGAACAGACAGAAAAAGTCACTTTGTTAAAATCCCATATTGATTGAGCTTAGAATACACTCACAATACACTGGTCTCTACAGAGGGATAAAAAAACAATAGGTATCCTTGGTATGACACTCAGATCTAGGTGGTGTAGAGTACCCCCTTCATTGCCATTACTCCCAGGTTTACTCTGATCTACAGTAGTAGTACCTGTTAGGGTCCCATCTAGATCTGTTTGAAAATTATTTGTATTAAATTGGACCATATGCCCCCCCCCAAAAAAAAAACTCTTAAGAAACAAATACACAAAAAATGTTAATATTAATCTACATGATTCCCTAATGTCTAGGTATAAAATAACCCAAGGTAGGTTGACACACACTTCTATTTCTACAAGCAGTTTGAGTAGATACAAATTTGTTTGCTTGTGGGGGCTACTTAGGGGGCCTGAAAAGGTAAAATACTACATTACGAAAATTGACATGTAGTAGAGTTGGGGTGCATATATTTTCTATGAATACTACTGAAAATTAACATGTAGTAGAGTGTGGGCCCATATAATGTATTCCTGGAGGAGGGGGGGGGGTAAGACCTTAGCACTGGCTCTGGCATCTTGAGTCAGTTACAATAGAGATAATTGACTACTTTCTTCTGATTAGGCTCCACTTAGGAGTTTAAATTGTAAAGTTGTGTTATTTCTTTTTAGCAGAAACTTTTAAACTTGTTTCATTGAATGTCTTGTTGAGTTTAATTAAAATCTGCAGCTGACATAATAACAAACAGAATTTCTATTGCCTCATTTCCCTTTTGCTGTAACTAGTTCAGTATAAATGTTGACTTTGGGTTAAAGTTTCTTTTGTGTTCAATCGTGCTCTTCATTGGAAACTGTTGCCCGTGGAGTCCTTGACATGTTAGTTGCAATCAAATCTACATTAAGGAAATGAATGACTTTGAATTGAAAGAATCTACTTGGTTGTTATTAGCCTTTCTTCTGGCCCTTATCTACTCCACAGCTAAATTCTACAAGCAGTCGATTATAGTGCCATCGATGTCTTCTTTAGCACATGCCATTCTTCCTGCTGAACTGACGTGCCTCAGAGATTTCCTTTGCAGATTGGACGTCTCTCATCCCTCGGCTTATTCTGCCAGATTTATCTTAGCGATTCAACGGATTTGTCACTGCTGAGGCAATAATGCTAATCCATTATGGGATCAAGTGTTGACATAACTACTGAATTCTCACGATAATATCCTTTGACCCCTTGGAATGGCTGGGTGGTTTGTAAGATCTTCTTTTTCAGCAGCTTTGAAAACTTTCCTTCAATTCTCAACAAAAGATAAAAGGATGAAATAAAAGAGTGAGTGGTAAGATGATAATGATGATGATGGAAAAAGTAAAAGAATATTTATTAATGCACAGGCTGATGATATTAGCAGTCTTAGTTACAAACTGCTACAGTCAAAAATACAAAAAGGATGCATAAAATTCAGGATTTTGATGCTGAAAAGAAAAAGGGGAAAATTATGCCAATTTAGAATATAATGATACTGATTATTCAATTATTCACATGGTAAAGATTATAATGAGGTTGAGGATATAATATAAACACAATATTTCTTCCTCTTGGCCACAAATGACATTCTTGCCAGAGGTTATTAACTCATTCCTGACCATAGACTCAAAAGACATAGCAACTTTCAAGAAGCTGGCTATCTCCAAGTGATTGGAAGCTGCTATATTAATGCCCTCAAATAACCTATAAGAGAAATGGGAATGTTAACACTTGGTTCATGACATATAACATATTTGGTCATCTTTCATTTATTGTTCACTTAAGGAATGTTCTCAAAACTTGGACCTCTAAGGCATAAAATAACCCAAGATGGCTTGTCATTAAAATCAGTCAATCTAATCAAATACTTTGTGCATCCTGTTGACAATTATGTGAAGGTTAATGATTATGGTGATATTAGTAATGAAGAAGATGATAATATTAAAGGTATTTTCATTATGTGTGGGTTGTAGGACAGATAAACCATGGAAACTGATTTGGCTGCAAAAATGGATGATGTTGTAATGATATTGGGAGCAAAGATGGGGGAGAATAAAATTGATAACAGAATGGATATGAAATAAAAAATAGAAAATATCTTTAAAAGTCTGTAAGAAAAGTTCTTATTCTGCAAATAAATTTTATGCAAATTGGAAATTTAATGACTAAATCAAATTTTGCTCCTTTCAAAAAAAATTTTTTGTAAAAACATTAACTTGAATTTTATCATTAAAAAACAAAAAAAACAAAACAAAAAAATAAACATGTATTCATGTGTACAAGTGTCAGAGGTAAACATATAAACATCTCTGTGGAAATGTGTGTATGCACAAGTAATTTTCTTGTCTTTTTTTTCTTCCTTTCTCTCTCTCTCTCTCATGTTATAGTGTTTTTTCTTTTCATTTCTTCTTTTCCTTTTTTGAAAGAAAATTTGTCAAAATCTATAAGATTTTCCACTTTCTGACAATTGGAACACTTTTGGTCCCTCCTACCCCTTCATCATTTTTGATAATTGGATTTTATATTTTCTGGAATATAAATATTAAAAATTGAAAAATGTTGCAGAAGTAAACGAAAAATCAGTATTAACCATAGAAAATAACATTATTCAAAATAGATCTTGAACAAACAAATTAATCTCTTTTTTTTTTTTGTTTCTTTTTTTCTTTTTAATGACTGCTGATGTTTTTGAATGAGCATTTTAAGTAATAAAGGAAGGATATTCAATCCTATCTTAATGTCCACAGCCATTTTTCTGTATTCACATTATTTGAGAGAGGCTTTAAATGGACACACACATAATTTCTTTCAATACATGCAAGTATATCTAAAATATAAGTCTTTGGTTTATATATATATTTTTGTAGGGCCGGGTTAGCTCAGTCGGTAGAGCGTTCGGCTAGAAACTACAAGGTTCCTAGTTCGATTCTGGTCCTCGCCAACTCGGCGTTATGAGTAGCACAAGGATCTGTGCGGTAAAGTAAGGAGCTGATGGTAGGTGTGGCGCTCCACCTCAGATGCAAAAACAATCTCCTTGGTCTAGCGCTAGTGAAAAGGGGATAGACTCCCTCGCTGATTGGCTGCCCCAATGACTTTACTACTTTACTTATAATTATATTAATTGTGGAATATACATTATGAGTTTAACCTACATAAATATCCACATACCCACTGAAATTATATACATACCCTGTGGGGCTGAAAAGTTCTAAGCTCAACCAAGAAGGCAATGACAAAGAACTTGTTAGATAATATATTTGCTGTATCTATTATTTTGAGAGTAATGTAAAATCTGAAAAAGTAAATTAGAAATTGTATTCAGACATATATGTGGGACTAGGTGTGATTGACAGGCAATAACCCATGGGTCAGTTTGATAGCTTTGTTGGGATTAGATAGTTTCAGTCATGTGATCAGTGGGTTCTAGAAGCTATAAAAATAGTTCTAAATTTCATCAGTGTATAATAATCATACTAAGTTCCAATTACCGTTGAATTGGTAAGATAAGTCAACAAGTAGCTGTAACTCAATACAGATCTAACCTTGTTGCAGTTCTACTGCAGAATGCCAGAGTATTTATAAAGCCTTATAACATCATAGAAACCAAGGAGCCAATCAGGACTCAAAGAATGGAATCACCCAAATTAGTTTGAGATACTGGTGTCAAGCTGTGTCAGCCCTAATATTTCCCAGCTTTAGGGGGGATTTGCTGCATGAGCAACTACCAGTCTTTTCTATTACTTTTCTCAAGCCTTCCACCACCACCACCACCACCAGAGGATATTAGTTTGAATAACTCATGAAATTATACCTGCAATACACTTGAGATATTTCCTTAATAAGTGCATATCCCACTCTTTTGTGCCATTACAAAAACATATGTTGATATTTCTCAATTTGTGTGTGTGTGTGTGTGTGTGTGTAAGCATGCATGAATGTGTGTATGCATGCTTAAATATGAATACTTCAGCATGAATAATAAATTCTTAGAAACAGAATGAATATAATGTATGTTTTTGATAATGTCTTTGAAATTTTCTAATCTTAATTAAAATACAAATTTATCATCTCAAAAATCCATGCTTAACACTGAACTTAGTTATAAAATGATTCTAAATCCTGAATTTGGACAATTAAATGTTTGATTTAAATCTTTAAACAAAAATCTTTTATTATAAATATTCATTCTTAATTGAAATGTGAAATGCTAATACACTGCTGCTTCACACAATAAAATAAAGGAATCATTAATCTACTTGAATTTCTAATCAAATTAAAATTTTCATCATTTAAATCAGAAGTTTTCAAATTGTGGTCCAGGGACCATAGTTGGGTCTCAATATCAACAACAGGGGTCCATAGATGCTGCAAGGTTGTCTTGAAAATTTATATTATCTGTATTCATATTTCTACTTACAAGTACACAACTATGAAAATTCAGTTTAAACAGCATGGGGTTCACAAGTATAATCAACCATTTACATTGTTATTACTGTGAGTGGTTGCACTTCTGAGAGTCTATTGTTGTTTCAAAAGGTGATCTAAATGTTGCTACTTTTGCAACAACATATTTATGGGAAACACCATTTTCAGTACTTACCAATATGATGACCAAATACAGATCTAGACTTATTGTGCAAAGTGAATTGTGTGTGTCTACGGACCACTAATATATACGGCCCCACATGTCACAAGGGATACACTAACAAGTCAATTCATTTTATAGTCAATTTATGTCTGTTTCAAAAAATGTTGAAACTCTACAAAAATACACAAACTGCTTTTACTTTTTTTTTTCTTCAGAAATGAACTAATAAAAGATTGTAAACAAATAAAATATAATTATTAAAAAATTATGCAGTAATACCTTGATCTCTATCAATAAAATTTCTTCTGACCTTAACTTTAAAAAAAAAAAAAGAAGATTTTACTCGATGTTTTCAAACTTGATTCAGGGCAAACTTTTGTTTGTTGTTGTGAAATATATTCGCAACAATTTTTGCTGCAAATTTAAGTCCTTTTTCAGTATGTAAAAAATCTACTTTGGAGAATAAGTTTCCAAAATTCTTTCAGAAAACTCTTTTATCATGGATTCATTATGATTTGCAATAAACTTATCTGCATAATTAAATATAGCAAAACAAGTACAAACATTTGACTAAAAAAAGACAACTTGTTGGTGTATTTTTGTAGAGATTTAACATAAACAGACATAAATTGACTATAAAACATACTGGCCTGTTAGAAATCTGTCTGCTTATGTGACATGTGACATCTATATTAGTGGGTCATGGTGTGTCTTTATCAAAAATATCACCAAGAATTGACAATTTGTGCCAAGCAAGACAATCACATACTTCTCACTAATTGTGATTACTTATTCAATGTTATTTACAATAAATATTTTTGATAAATTTCATTTTTATTTATATGGGCATAAGGTTTCATTGTAATTTATGTGGCCAACAGGATAGACCTTGAAATAGAAAAGGGTCCCAGCTCAAAAAAAAAAAGAAAGAAAAAAAAGATTGAAAACCACTGATTTAAATTCAACTAAAAAACAGAAGCTAAGCAAATTTTAACCTTTTGGATTCTTAGCCCCTTGGCCCTAATATACCCAATACCTGAAATTAGAAAATTCACAAAAAAATTGAGTACAAAACGTATTATAAATTTTCTCCATCACACAGACATTTTTGTTTAAATCTTCTCTACCCTACATTTAAAGAAAGGCTGTGAATGGCTGCTGTATTAAGTCTTTATAGTTATTGAAAATCTTAGACATTTTTGTGAGAGTATGAAAGCAATGTAAAACATAAGTGTTAATCATTTCATTTGACAACACTGAATTTATTTTACATATATACAGAAAAATAAATGAAGAATATATATAAAAGATGAATCCTGTTCCTGGTAAAATCTTTAGGTTATGACTTTAGTTATTTTTTTTATGTATTACATATTGTAAGAGACTACAAAATAGCTTTTTTCTTTCTTTGTTGTTATCATTCTTGGTAGTATTTTGGTTGTTGTTGGCTCTTTCCAATTCTGTGTTTTTCTAACAGATTATAGAAGATAGATTTTGCTTTTTTTTATATAAATATAATACGCATAAAGCAGCAAACGCTTTGGTCCTTTAGATGCTTGAGTCATACCAAGTCAAATGCAAACATTTCTTTTTATCTGGACTTAACTATCATCTATCTTTCTGAACAATGACAGATAATTAAATATTTTGCATGCACAGCAGTTTTATCATAATTTCTTTGACCCCCAAAATATGACACAGTGTATAATAAAATAATGGTCAGCCAAAAATATTGGGCTTAAAGGTTCAATTCTAAACATATCATTGTCACCATGCCATGATGGCAGCATAGATTCTCTCACCATCCATCCTTATTGGTCATCATTCTTGACAAGTCTACCATATGGCATCCAGTGTCTGCATAGAGATGATGAATATAAGTTTTTGTTGGCTGGCCAACACAGGAGTCCACAGGAGGATGTCATTTATAAGTTCATCCTTACTTTTCCAGTATCTTACATAAATGTTTTGTGAGATGGGAGGTAAGTGGGTTTACAGCTGCTGTTTTTTAGATTACTGCTCCTTGTTCTTGTCCGAAATATCCATCTAACTTTTTCTCCGGCCACAGCTGGAAAGAATCCCCATTTCATTTTATTAGGAAAATCAGATTTTCATGTTGATATGCATATGTTGACATTGTTTTTAGTAGATGAGATATTGCTATCAAGGTATGTGAAATGGTTTACCAATTGCCCATTAGGTGAGTCAAAAGTTATGCAATAGTTTGATAAAATGAGGCATCATTAGGAAACTTCAGATGCTTTTTCAGAGATCCTGAAGGTGAAAAGCCACATTGGACTGAAATGCTGAGCTCGCCTGATACTCTCTGATTGCTACAGATTTGCCTCTGTGAATGGTATAGTCTCAGAATCTATGGTTTTAAACCTTGTCTGATCATTTTGGTTCAAGAAATTTTGAAAACTGAGCAACATTTCTTGAACCATCTGCTTAGTTTACTGTGATCAACTTCACTTCTTGCCCAACAAATACTTTTGGTTGCTTCTATGGGATTATAGCCTAGTTCAAACTTTAAGGCATAATTTCACAAATTAGAATATGTTGCATGTTCGTCTGTGCAGCTTTCAAATCACACATGAAGTGAAGCAACTACTTTGATACTGCCACAGAAGGTACCTTCCATGGCTTGAATTGATTCTGTTACGTGGTATACATGCATATACGAAGAAGTACCTAAATATTGCAAAACTTTTGACACACTCTAGTATTATCTATCACAGGTGTTTATTGGAAACTAAGAATCCCCAGGTATTGTATCAAGTGTTTGGTTTCTTAGAGGAAATTGGTTGGTTGATTGGTTTTTAGGTTGTACTAAGCTAAGCTTAGTAATGAATATTATAACATTTGGATGTTGAAAGATTATTGATAATTTGCACAAAGTTTTAGTGGTCAGTCATTGAGTGGAGCTGCTGGATTTGCTACATAAATTAATATCTTTATATCTTGGCAGGTTTGGTTGGTTACCCAAGTTTCAAATGACTAGATTGATTATCTCCACCTCTTGAAATAAAATTTTAGTCAACTAATTAAAAATATCAGTTCTATTAAAAGTTTTCTCGTCCACTTGAGCCAATAAGAAAGAGCCGAAGAAAATGATGTCAATTTCATATCATCTTCAGATATAAAGTCTGGAGATTTGTATCTTTATCTTTTTGTTTTGATTATATTTTGATTGGTCTATTCTTCAAACTTCCCCAAACAAGTAATCCAGGAGAACTTTTTTAAGGTTGTGCAAACCTGACATCTCACATACACACTGCAAGGGTGAGTCAAAAGTTGTTGCAATATTTTTGGTAATTGAAGGACAATTTTGTAGATTTGTATGCTTTTGCTGAGGTTGTGAAAAGGACAAACAACACTGGACTGTGAGATACCAATCTCGCCTGAAACTCTCTGAGTGCTACTTGCCAGATTTGCCTCAGTGGAATCCATGATTTTTGGACTACCTGAACTTGCCTGATCATCAAGGTTCTTGCAAACTGACCAGAATTTCTTCAACCCTTTGTTTACTTTACTTTCACCTTTCAAACAATCAATCAAATGTTTTTGGTTGCTTCAATGGTGTTATGACCCAGTTTGAACTTGTATAGCATAAGTTCCCAAATAAGACTACATTATATGTTCATCTGTATGGCTTTCAAAGTATTACATAAAGTGAAGCAATTTACATTGTGTCAGCGTACCAACTACCATGATACTACTAACTCCAGTCGGCACCCTGGGTATTACTTGAACTACTTCAATCATATGATATACACTCCACAAACTAGTGTGTATCAAAATATTGCAAAACCTTTTACTCACTGTTGTATTTCCTTTGCCCAATTATTTTCATTTACTTTTATTTATTTTCAAGGAATGTGAATATGAAATTAAGCATTTTGTGGTCTTCCTTCATGATTTTATCCTCTAAAATTTTCTGTCAAAAGAAAGGATTCATATTTTAACGTTCTTTCTTTCTTTTTTTATTTTTTACTGCGACATAACATTTGATAGATAAATTTCACTGACAGTTTCACTTCACTTCAGCCAGAATTTTAAATGGAAGTATTAGATCTTAATTAAAATAATATCCTTGAAAATTATGAGAAAAAAAATGAAAACAATTAATATTTTAACATTCTGCAGTTTTTCATGACATTTTAATGTTCTTATTTGCGTTTTGTTTATATTCATGTGAAATACAAAAATTGGATGAAAATCATTTTATATGAGATTTTTTCTTTTTTTGAATCACATAAGTTTTATTAGAATTAAATTATTCTACCCAAGTTTCAAAATCCTCTTCTAGGATGCTGCGCTATACAGTGGCTGTATCTTCCTATTATAATCCTTGTCCTCTGATGTATATGGCATTCAGTAAATAATTTGAAATATGTTTTATGATTTTTTTAAAATTCTAGGGTTCTAGTGTTCATTTCTTTTTGAACAAAGCATCTATGGTTTGTGTGTGTGTGTGTGTATGTGTATGTGTGTGTCTGTGTGTGTAAAATATTGATGGGCAAATAGGTGCTCATGGCATAAAAGTTATCATCATATGAAGTGGACTCAGCTATTCAAGTTCAAATCCTGAACTAGGCTGTTTGCATTTCACATAGTGCTAATACTCTTGGGAAAGGTATGAATCCCACTATTTTTCCTATGGGTAAATTGTAGGGCGGACTGAGCTTGGAGAAGAAAAAGTCTGAATTCAAACCAGTTGTAGACCTGAAAAGAAATGGGCTCTGACAGGCTGTTCCTGCCTAAGACCCACTACATGAATAGCACCCCCCCCCAACCAAAACAAGTTATAGGACAAGTGAGAGATAGGGAAAGAATATACTGATATACAGTATATAATCATTTAATGAAAGATTTTTTAAAATCAATATTTCACTAAAAAAACAAAGGGTTGTTTATTACGAGAGATATGTTTTCTTAAACATGTTAAAGCTTACCAGGGCCAGTACTAGGGTTGCCCCCCCCCCACAAGATCTATGATATGCTAATCTATGATAAGGGCTCCACATTCTACTTTATGTCAATTTTCAATAAGTACTATTCGTAGAAAATACATGCAAGCCTGCCCTTCTGGTTAAAGGTATACATTATCCCTGAAGCTTACTATCATTCATTATACACAATGTATGATAAAAGCACCTTTTTGTGGCTAAACATTACAGGTTGATTATTACACAAAGTTTTTTAGTACTCTTCTCTATATGGTATATATGATTTTTTATTATTTTATATGATATAAAAGTAAATAAATGTTTTTTGTTTTGCAGATGTATACAATATTTATTGAAATACAGATTTCGATAGATTCTTTTAAAAAAATCATCTGATCAAGAAATTTTTAATTCTATTTTTCTATTTATTTTGACCATTTATTAATTCTATGACTTTTTACGACACTTAATTTGATTTGTTCAATTTAAAATAGAAATAATAAAAGAAAGAATTCCATCCGGAAAAAAAGAGAATTTGATTATTTTCATCTTCATTTTTCCTTCAATTAACTTAATTGCTTGTTCATCATTTCATCAACTTTTCAGTTTTTACAACAATTATTTGTCAACATTTGCTTTCATACATAGGATAAATTTTTATTATTCTTTTAAATTACTTTTTCTTCCAAAGATTCTTTTTTTAAATGAATAAAAATAATGTTGGTTTTTATTTTTTTTTATTTTGTTGTTCAACAAAAAACGTAATAGAAAAAAGAATCTATGTTAAAATAAATAAAGGAAAAGTAAAAATAAATTGAACAATTAAAAAATATTTAATCATCATCATCAAGTTGTGCTAATAGTATGGGTTCCCTTGTCTCTCTCTTGCGATCCATACCTATCAGCCATCACTCTAGGCATGTCCTTTACATGGCATCCCATATCTGCACAGAAATGATGAATGTTTTTGTTGGTCAGCCAACAGTGATGTGTCCATGTGTGCAAATCCACAAGTGAACATTACTTATAAGTTCATCCCTGTTTCTCCAGCAGTGTCCAACATGTCTTGTTCATCTTACTTAGATGGTTTGTGAGATGGGAGGTAAGTGGCCTTATTGATGCTGTTTTGTAAGGTGCTGCTCCATGATTTGTTCAGAACAGCACACAGCATGCTTGTGTAGTTCCCATCTAGTTTTTTCTTCAGGCATTTTGTTAAAGTCCAAGTGGTGCAGCCATATAGTAGTACTGATGTTGCTACAGCTTGGAAAAATTAACATTTTATTTTATCAGAGATCAAATTTCCATATGATTGATAACCTGTCAATAGCTATCCATGCTTTACCTATATATATCTTGACTTCACTTTCTGTAGATGAGATATTGCTATTGCGGTATTTGAACTAGTCTACTAATTTTCAGAGTCTTGTCATTTGATGTAGAGATGGCTTCATAATAAGTTTTATTTTTCAAAGGGAGATAATATAAAAAAATAAGAAATGAATAAATCTTTGATAAGTTTCATTTGAAAGGTTTTAAACTAAGCAATAACAAAATGATGCTAAACAGATCTCATTGGTGAGATTAGCATAACAATTATAATCATAGGAAATAGAATCAACAACTTGAGTTCAAATCCTGGATGAAGCTGTTTGAAGAAGGAAGTTACTTGATAAGTAATGAAACTCATCAGAAAGTGAGTGGACTGTAAAATGCTCCTCAATCCATTAGCAAAACCAGCAAGAAGTTCAACTCCATGGTTGTTTTGTTATGTTTGTTTTTGTTTTGGGGTCATCAGGAGAAAATGTGTACTGTTTTGGGGCCTTCCTCCCAATAGTTTATTTGCATACAGGCCTCCCTCACTGATTTGTAAATCCAGTAATATTGTACAATGAAATGTACAAATGAATAATGTTAAAAAATTAAAACTGTGTGCATTATGGGAATATTGTATGAATCTCATTACGCATTCACAAGCAGGTGATGAAATGACGTTTTTACATTGAATTGTTCCATGGGACATTTCTTTTTTTCCATATCCACATGGAACTGTTTTCTGTTATTTCTATAATGTATTTTTGCTTTTTATTCTTTTGTACCCTTTCATGTCTATTTGACTCAGAAATTGGTACAGGGTGCCCATGACGAATCCTCTTGCTCCAACCTCCATAGCTTTAACAATTATGCTATATCCTTCTTTTTCCAATTCAGTTTTGAGATCTTCATGCTGGTTTTGTAATCGTGGCTTTATTCTAATTGGCTCTCATATGATATTGATAATTCTACCAGGATGTTTGCATTTCACTTCACATTAATAAACTTGGGAAAGGCATGAATCTATATGTCTACATCCCTACTTCAGATATGAATAAATAATGGGACAGGCTGGGTTTTTTAGCCTTAATAGGCAACCAGTCTAGAAGAAGGAAAACTTTGAATTCAAACCAGTTGTACCCTGCTTAAAAATTGACCTTTTAGCACATCCTTTTTGAGGGGGTGGAGGGCTTAGGTAAATGCATACTTTGAAAGCTGATGTTTAAGTTTGTGTAATTCCTGTAAAAGTTTATAATAAATGATGTTAATGATAGTTTGTGTATGAGGTGCTTGTGTGCAACTCTTAATAGATTAGTTTTTATATTTTTGGTCAAATATATATATAGACACATATGCATGTATATAAAACATTTTTCTGTGTCTTAAAACAAACTTCATATATATATATATATATATATATATATATATATATATATATATAATTTAATTTTTTATAGTGAAATATGAGCAATACTTTTGCATAAAGATAGTTTGTTCAACAGGCTGAGATAGATTTATAGACAGAATTTGATGATGGGAATTCTAAGCTTGAAAAGGTTTCACTAAGGATAATTTTCAGAAGGAAAAAAAAAGTAGTAAAGCCAGCAAAGATATTGATAAGGAAGGAAAGAGAGGAACTGGATTTTTGGTTTAATCTTTTTTTCTTTCTTTTTTTAAGTGATTATTGCATTGCTAAGGTTTTGTCTGGCTGACAAGATCAAAAATGTTCTTGTCAAATCTGATTTGTATTTGAATAAATTTTAAGGAATGTTGTATGGTGTGAGTTGCACAACTGTCTCGTGAAATTAATGAATTAAAATCCACTTGAATTAAAATCTACAAGATATTTACTGATTAAATTCTTAAAACAATAAATCAATGGATGCAAGGAAATTTTATAGTGTATCTTTGTGATTTTGGTTGTGGTTTTTTTAATTTTTTTATCTTGAATACACATTTCAGAATGAAAAACTATATCAGAAATTAAGCTGTTATCATTTCAGCATAAAAGGTGAAACACTGAACAATTATTTCTGACCTTTTCAAAGAGACAGAAAAAATATCTATTACTTATTACTCATATTTACTTATTACAAGATGCTGCAAAAATACCTCACACATTTTAAACTATCACCTGTGAGATGCAATTGAACTTAGGCAAGTAGGCCTATCTTACTAATGTCTTATAGTTTGTTTTTTTTTGTTGTTTTTTTTTCATAGATATAATCAGTTACAATCATCACTTTTGCCAGGGCACAGTGTGCATTTGTTGTCTAAAATTATTCAAAACTGGTGAATCTATAAATTGCTACACAGAGAGCTTTTCATGCTCATTTTATGTTATGTTGGAATGATGCTGTTCTGGATAGAATTTTCAACCCATAACAGTATTGATTTTCATTATCCTAAGTTTGAGTTGATAAACTCTTCATCATTACTATCATTTTATGACTAGTTTTATTCCATTTGATTATTGTTGCTTTTTATCCCAATGCTCTTTTATTGTTAATACAAATTGAGCTACATTGAAAAAAAAAAGAATATCTACATAAGTAACTTTGGTCTTACTGAATAAGGAAACAAATGATTGCATAGAGAATTGATAAGGAAGGAGTGGCCGAGCAACTTCAGATTTATGCTCAGATTAATCATTGATGACTTCATCTGTTTAAGGTGACATCCATGATGATTGTCTTTTAAGGTGTGGGATGCAAGTTTAATGTGGCAACCATTTTATTTTCAATTGTGTTCCATTTTTACTCTGACAGTCGGAAGCTGAGAGTAATGTGATGAAAAGCAGAAATAGTAAAACTAGTAATAAAATAATAATAGTAAATGTTGCCAGGTTGACTTGTACACTTCATCTTATCATATTATTTTATTCATACACACACACACACACACACACACACACACACACACACACACATGGATGTGAATGTGGATGTGTGCTTGTCTATTTATAATTGTGCCACATTGAAAATGGTGGTTTTTCCTTGTTATCTGAAAAAATACATTTTGCTGCTTTTAGGAACAAAAAGTAAAAGACAGGACAGGAAACGGCAGCCGACAAAGAAACCTTTTCTTAGAAAGCAGAAATGTACGGTTACTGCAATTCATATTGTAATCATGGTATCGTTCCTCAAATAGAAATGGTCTATTAGGGTTTCAGGTTCCAATTCTAGGTGTCTGATTTGATACTTGTCCTCTTCCAAATAACTTCTCTGTTAACAGGGCTTAAAATATGCTGACTGTATCCCTTGCAGAGGAGTAACCCCCCCCCCAAGATGTGTCCTGGGTATGTTACTTAACTGCATCTGATAGTTCTGTAGATTTTGGAAGTGTGGAATATCATTTAATTTCCATTCACTCTGACCTGGAGTGGTAGTACCTGTTAGGGTCCCATCTATTGGTCAAATAGATCTTTTTTTAAATTATTTGTATTTGATAAGACCATGGGTAAAATAACTCTTAAGAAACAACTACACAATCAATTTAAATGTACAAGGAATGTGATTCCCTAACCTCTTCAGCATTAAATAACACTTGACAGGTTAACATGCCATTGAAATTAATGAAATCTACTAAATAATGAAATGAACTGTGCTAAATTTAGATTGATATGCTGAGGTGCGGTGCGTACTTCTGTAACCAGTTTTACTGAATAAACATTATTTGGGGTGCGTGCAGAGAAGTGTTGCCCACATCGTGACACCTAATTCCTTCTCTCTCTCTCTCTGATTAAAAATCCCATTTATATACATCAACCTAAATAAATAATCACTTCCTATGTGTATTGTATTCAGATGTATGTATTCTCTAACACATAGGAAGTGTTTATTTTCCTTGATTATTGTTGTCAAAATTCCATCAGTTGCAGTGAAAAGTCATCATTTTCTAAACAAGAAAATTCTCAGAAATACCAAGAAAAGGAAATTTCTTAGAATGTTCTTTTCCTTGAATTTATATTCTAATTTGTAATTAGACCTTTGCTAATGGCTGATAAGCAGTTGTCTGAGTTTAAAAAAAGGTCAAATTGTGGCAAATAATCATTGTGGACTGTCACTTGATGATATTGCAAATAAATTGAATCACCATCATTCATCAATTGATGTTTTCCTAAAAAATCATAAGAAAACTGGTGAAAAAAAAAGGCCATAGCTGCAAGAGAAAAACCAGTGCATCTGATGCTAATGGATATAACTCTACAACAAAATATTAAGTGGCCATAAATTGTTCTGACTTGTCATAAACTACATCAATTATCATCAATTGTCTTCATAATAAAAATTATATCAGCTGTCTAGGTTTTTTATTTGTGGGGGGGGGAGGATTCCAATACTGTATATATATATATATATATATATATATATACAATTATTTGAAAATTTGTGATTTCAATGAAATATATGAAAGATAACTTTTAACAGATAAAAATTGATCTGACATCTTTGAATGTTAATGTCAAAGGTGAATGTCAGTTCCTTAGCAGCCATGACCTGAAGACTGAAATATTTTGAAAAGAAGATCCCCCCCCCAAAAAAAAAACACTAATAAAGAAAATGTGTATCAAAATGATGAATGACAATAAAAAATAGTTTGCATAAAGTATAAGTAACATAGTTCATTCAATTTTTTTAAAAATTGGTTCCTCAATCTTTGTAATGATTGATTTTGAAAAAATAAACACACATACAATCTGAGATCTGGGTATTATAGAGATTAATTAATAAAAGATATCTTCATAGCAGATTTAATTGGTTAATTTCAATGGCATGTCAACCTGTCAGGGTTATTTGATGCATGGCTGGTTCTGAGAAACATTATACAGAAGTGTACATTGCTAGTCACAAAATCAAATTCTGTTAAAACCTTTCGGTTATTATTTACCATAATCAAGTGATGAATGACTAGTTTTTAACCACTAAAAATCATTTCATCATAGATCGCATGTAAGATTGAATGTGCTGAAAAACAGATCTTGTGTAATAGACGATCACTTGGTTTTTAAATAAAAAATTGGTATTAAAATGTCATTTATTACATGAATATATAAAGTATATCATAGGCATGTAGAAAAAATATGCACTTTCGAATCCCAATGTTGTGACAAGCGAGGTGTACTTTACTTCTAAAGTATAGATGATCAAAGGTGTAATAATTCATGTTTTATGTTAATAGGTGCTTTGAAAATGTTTACATTCATTTAGTGACTCTTTATATTGTTTCTCTTATGGGACTCTGTAAAAAAAAATATCATCCAATGAAAAACCACATTAACCCCCCCCCCAAAAAAAAAACAAATACTAAAAAAAGTATTAGATAAGATACTTTTTGTTTTATCTAATGCATCAAATTTATTTATTTAGTATTTTTTCCTTAATAAACAAAATATCAGTCACTTGCAGTGAATCTAATTTATGGATGTCAATTTGAAACCTCTAAAAATCTTTTAAACTGAATTTTTTTCTATTATATTAACCACATCTTTAAAAAAATTAACCTACAAAAAGAAATAGAGTAAAAACAAAATGCCTAGAAAAACAATATTGTACCTTATCTTACCATTTTTTGAACTTCAAAAATAAGGCATACATTACAAAAAAAGTGTAAAACTAATTGGAATCATATTTAAAAAATGTAAAGATTATTCAGTTTCACTTCATTAAGGGAGTCAAATCAACAAATGGTTGACCGGGGCGGTTGGGGGGGGGGTGTTGGACACAACAACAAAACAATAAAAAAAAAACATCTTTATAATTTTGAGGAAAAATGTTTTGTAAAAGAAATATCATCTTTTATTGCTTCAAATATCGAAAATGTTTTTGAAATATGATAATAATCTAATTTGGGGGGATTTTAAAAAAATGGTGCTTTAACACATCCCTACCAAAATGGAGCGGAGTGTACATGCTGGCTCTGGATATATTGTATCCATTTTATTGTCTTTTGAAGAGAACATTCAATAATTATAATAAAATTAAACTGCAATAGGCTTTGTGAAAACTGTGTATTTTATTGATTTTGAAGTATCATCTATTGTTCCTTCCAGCCTGCAATTCATGCAATGATTCTAGAGATTCCAGATTGTTTAATTTCTTGAACAATTCTTTTAACCTAATATGATCCAATGACATTAATGATTTTTGGTCTTAGTCTGCCTTTGGAATTTTGCAAGAGGCTCAACAAAGTAGGAAAATTTTTAACCTCAGGGATTATTTTATTCTTTTTTTTTATCTTCTCTGCTAAAATATCTGCAAACAAAAAATAAAACCAATTCTAATAGTTGACTAAATATAGAAGAGTTTTAGTATTGGAATTTCTACATCTGTGATCAACTTCAAATTATCTAATCTCTAAATGCATATGCACACATGTGCACACACTTACTCACGCATGCAAACATACTCACATTCACACACACACACAATTCAATTTTGCAATATAATCGCATAATATAGGATGTATTTTACATGATTAAATTACAATAATTGCATAAGGTGTTGCTGAAATCTTTTCCTAATCCAAAGTCTAATATCAACAAAATTTGATCTTTGTTTTCTTGTCTTGTATGTAAATGGTTAAGATTTTTTTAATGATAGTTTGATGGTTAATCATTCAATTCAAATTGTTTTCCAAGTTATAATTGTTATATCCTCGTTGCAAATATTAATTCAATAAAATGTTAGTGAATTAATTTATTCAAACTTCTTGATAATTAGACAATGCAATGTCTTAATTGTCCTTAAATGTCCTATGAAAGGTTCATCAAATAGTTGTTGTATATATTGGAAATTAATAATACAAGTTATATTTACCAACTAGAAATGATATTCAACAGGTTCTATTTAATAATAGATCTACTGATACACTAACTCTTAATTAGAAAATGAAAAGGGAAGATGAGACAAATCCATATGAATATAACAAATATAGAAGAATCATTACATTAATAAATCAACATTTCCCAACATGAAATGCATACATTGTTCCACAAACAAGCAGTGTGTAAGAAGGGGTGCAAGAATGATGAAAAGGGCTTACCTGTCTTTAATGGTTTTCATGGAGAGGTAAAATAAAATACCTCAACAGAGTCAGAAACAAATGTCTCTTTTCTGTTTACCAAACAGAAATGAAAAACTTGTTCATTTTGCTCATAGGTGAAAAACTTTCTTTTTTACCCCTATTCTTTTAATAGATAAGACATCTATTAAAAGAATAGGGGTAAAAAAGAAAGTTTGAAAGGACTGAATTTTCATGTGACCAAAGGATATTTGATATGGGAAGCCACACGCACAATTAAAGGGAAGACAATTATTTTTATTTAACAATATAGAATTTGTTTAGACTTTGTAGGTAAAATTCTGTGGTTTACTTGTTGACCAAGTGAAAGAAGTAAAGAAATGAATAAACGGAGAAATACAAAGGGGGTGTGATCAACATGGTTCCAATAAAAGAAATAGAGTTGATGATAAATTTACTGTGACAAATTCAAAAATGGATAAAATGTTTAACCTGTAAAGAAAAATTATTTGTGTGCAACTGTATGTGAGTGAGAATGCCCTTGCAAAAGAAAAAGTACTTATAGAAAGAAAACCGTTTATGTGTACACTTGGTATGTTATACTGACAATAATAATAATGAAGTTCATTTTTCCCTACTTGCTTAGATTATTTTGCTGTGTGGCCTGTCCATCAGTGAATGTGTGTCTGCCAGTGTCCTTGTTGTTGACAGGTATTATGCATTGTTAAGTTGGTTGCTGACTGCTATCACCAATTGTCTACTTTGTTTTTTTGGTGTTTGTGCTGTGGAAGGTTTGGTTACCTATTTGTATTGCAACCAATAGGCTCAGCTTGATTAACATTATGACTTTTAATGTCATCAGTTGAAGAAAATTATTAGAATCACATGATTTGTTTATAACGATGTTAGTGTGTGTTTGATTTTCCCTCCAAAAATAGTGTGTATATATCTGTAATTAATACAAGGTTCATTTTTATCTTATTTATTTATTTAAAGGGCATTACCTATTCTTTACAAGCTCAAAAGACAAAAGATATGTGCGTGCCCGCCTAAGTGGCCATTTCTATTGAGTTCTTCTTGAATTTTATTAAAAGATCAAAGAAAATGACTCAGTAAAAGATCAAATTCCATTGATAATCTCTCAATGAATTTCAATTAAATTTAATCACCCAGTCAAATCAATCAATACTATTTATTTTTAGAAAGATCAGCTGAATTTAATATGGCTATCATCTGGTGCAATTGCCAACTTTTTCAACTAAATTATCATGCATTAGAAAAATTGACAAATTCAAAAGATTTGTTTTTATTTTAATCCAGAAGATCATTCTACCTCATTACACATGACAATTAGAGAAAATTCTCAGTTACAAAAGAGGCTTCAAGTTACTTTTGAATTGAGAACTGACTGAATGAAAAAAAGTTTAATTCACTCATCCAGCATGGTTCAATCCCTTCAATGGACCAGTTATCAAAGTTCACACTATTTTCAATTTTTTTCATCACAACAGTAAAAATGTTCTGTATTTCTGTCAAGGGTTTAAGATAAAGAAACCATACAAGGGTGAGCTGAAAAGTTCATACAATAATGTCATATCTGCTTTTGATGACTTTTTTTTAATCAATGGATCCAAGCACTACATGGAAGAAGTGTGTGGACCACAATGGGGACTATATTGAAAAATAAACCTTATTTGGTCACATTCCATGAGAGTATCTTGGTCAGTCTATGAACTTTGCAGCTGACCCTCATAGTATTCTGCACTCCATTTCATCAGAAGTTGGTTTTGGACTTAAAATTTTAACATGAACAATTATTATTTATCTCATAAGAACAGTAGATCAGCTGGTTAGTTTTGTGGTATGTCAACCCTTATTGGGTTACATTATGCCAAAGACAGTTTGACAATTATAATTTTCAATTATATATGGTAGAAGAATGTATCTTCACAATCCTTTTAAAAAGGTAAACACTTTGTACTTAGTTGAAATATTAATGTTTTAAAGATCTGTTTGACTCATAGATGGGACCCTAACAGGTACCACTCTGGGTCAGAGTGGACCTTGGAATTATGGCAATGTAGAGGTCACTCTACACATGTTATGTTAGAGCTCCAGAACTGGAGCCTCACCACCAGATGCAGTTTAGTCATACCCAAGACATAGTAGAAATTGTTTGTGAGCCAAGAGTGCTGACTCTTGCTCTATAGTAAAACTAACAAATATTGCTCTAATATTATTTCTTAAACATAGTTTGGCACAATGCCACAAGAACAGAAAACTTGGTGAAGTTCAAAATCTTTACACTTAACAGATACTACCACTTTGGTCAGAGTAACCTAAGTATATTAGGTTCAAGTTTTGCTGCAGTCAATCTTCTTCCTATTTTAATTATAAATTTCATTGGTTTGATTAAAATGCTATAACCAAATAATTCAAATATTACCACCACAAGTGCTAACATATGCTGATGAGTCTTTGTGTATCAAATTCTCCAAACTGGAATCATCCAGGAGAGAAAAAAAAAATCCTAAGAGATTTTTAAAAATTCATTTTATTATTAAGTTATGGCTCTTCTGCTTTTTCTATAATTTTTTAAAATTTACAGAAATTATTATTTTCTTCTTTTCCAAAATATTATTAAAAGCTGCAAAATGTATAAAAACCCAGTTTGAAAGATGGATGTATGCTTCTCTTTGCCAATTTACAGAGATAAAGAAGTGTTATTGTGTATGTGTATTTGCATGCAAGTATATGTATGTTATGGATGTGTTTATACATATGTTTGCACATGTGTATGTGGTTATATGTATGTATATATATATATGTATTGTTAGGTATAAAGGGCTCTAGTCTAATGACAAATCCATGGTGATGGCAAATTAAAACTGGAGAAGGGAGCTCCAGCATGAAACCTCTGCTGGCTTGTAGGTATACTTTTATGGGAAAGAGTCAAAGAGAAGATACTTTGAAATAAAACCTGCAGTTTGCATAGTCATTAGTTATCATTCTATGTGTGTCTCTTTTTGTAGCTATATAGACCCAAAGAGTCACATAGATGTCATACAAACATGTCACTAAAATCCAACAATGTACAGATATCTTATCACCTTATTATCTTATGCATTTTGTATATTTTTCACAAGTCGAATTAGTTATTAATCAGGATGTTTAAGTTGTAATTTTGGTGGTAAAGACAGCTTTTAAGATGTAGCAATCATCATTATTATGTGTATAAAGGTATGAGTAAATAAACATAAACAAAACAACCAAAAATGAGTCAGGAAAATTAGATTTTTGAAAATCAAACATGAAAAAAGTAAAACAAAGATTTAAAAAAAAAAGTAAAACTTATAAGATGAAAACTCAAGAAATGTGTATGGATTATCTGCCCTTACTTATATTCTTAACAGTTGTGAGGTTTGTTTCCATAGCAACAATGAAAAAGGTATAACATTCTCTTTTGCTCAGCATACTGATCTATGGATGCCCTTCCTTCAGCAAACCAGATTTGTGGTACAATCACAATTCTTTATGTTGTTGGTACAATACAGAAGTTTAATACAATTGAACATAAGCTGGATAGTCTATTAGAATTATCTTGGTTGTCTTTTATTACAGTTATTTATCTGTTTTTCTTTCTTTCTTTTGTTTTTTTTTCTCTTTGTCCTATTGTTTTTTTACTTTCTCTTTCCCTCTGAGTCCCATCTATGGGTCAAATAGAACTGTATAAAAATTATTCATATTCGATAGGATTGTAAAAGAAATGTAAATATGACTGAACAATGAATGCAATTCTCAAACCTCTTGGCATAAAATAACCTTAGATGGGTTGACATACCATTAAAATTAATCAATCAATCAATTTTCCTCTTTTTTACTGCCTTCTTCCTCTTTCTATTTCTTTCTTTTCACTCCCCTTTTTGTCAGTCTCTTTTTACATAATTTTTCTTTCCATATTTTTCTTCTTTTTTTTCTTTATTTTTCTTTTTTCTTTCCTTCCCTTTGATATTTTGTTTGTCCTTTCACCTTTCAATTAACCTGATCAAATTCACAATCTTTATCTCTCTCTCTCTCTCTCTCTCTCTCTCTCTCTCTCTCTCTCTCTTTTTTTCTCTCTGTCTCACACTCTCTTTTTCTCTCTCATTCCCCCCTTTTCTTAATGTTTTCCTCACTTTCTCTATTTTGTTTTTATTTTATTTCTCACATTTCAAGAAGAAGTTAAAAAAAATTCTTTCATCTTTCTTTTCTAACTTACTGTTTACTATTCTTCCCGAAATTCAAGTGTTAGAAAATTCTCCTTAAAGAAAGATAACTCTACACTGACATTGATAACTAAAAGAAAAGTATTTTTTGTTTATATTCATTTCAACTTTTATCTTCAAATGATGACAACATTGTCAAAAATGTGATGGCTTCAAACATATTTTACTTTTTCTTTTAATTCCTATCAAAGAAAATTGAATTTTTAGTTGCATCCTGAATCATAAATTGAATTTAAAATTTTGGGAATGATGAATGTTACTTGCCCAATAATAAAATAATCATCATCATTTTTAATTTCTTCTTCTTCTTCTTCTTCTTCTTCTTGCATTAAACATCATATTTAAACAGTTAATTTATATGCTGCTTCTATTCCCTAAAATTGCACATTAAATCTTTCTCACAAAAAATGGCACACAAATGTTTAAGTAAAAATGCATCTTTTTGAATTCTTTCTTATTGTGATTTAAATGTAAGAGAAAATTTCATAGTGGATTATTATGGACTTTGAAGAAACTACTTGAAATAGTTTCATATTAAACTGAGTTTGTGTCCTGGATCTGAAGGTGACATTCCAGTTCTGGAAAATGTGGAGTACCCCTTCATTGCCATTACTCCAAAGTCCACTCTGACCCAGAGTTGTAGTACTTGTTAGGGTCCCATCTATGGGTCAAATAAGTCTGTTTAAGAATTATTTGTATTTGATAGGACTATATGGAAATATGAATGCACATTATACCTCTAGGTATAAAATAACCTTAGATAGGTTGACATGCCATTAAAATCAATCAAAATTACAATCTTAAACTGAGTTAAAAACAATGTGGTGAACAATAATATGAATAAAGTAATAATGACAAAATTGATTGATTTGCATAACAATACAAACATTTATTAAACAAATTAAGCAAATATTTATCATTTTAGCTTTTAGGTGTATATGTAACACTTGGGTGAAAAGTGGTTAATTTAGCTGTAACTTGTATGCATGGAGGAGTTCTACAGGTTTTTAACTGGAGGAGGTAGGAACCCAAAAAAGAAGAGAACAAAAGAAATGTGTCATACTTAGGACCTTTTCTACTTTAGATCTCCAGACTGTTGCTCTTATAATGGATGTGCTAAGACACTACACAACTATTAATGCATGTGTATGTGTGTATGTGTATATGCACATACAAAAAAAACCAAAAGTAATTGAAAACATTTTTAAATGTTCAATATTTCTCATTAGCATTTATGTAAATAATCTCTCATTCCTTTTCCTTTCATGAACAAGAAGATGTGTTTAAAAATTATATATTTCTTTCTATTTCTCTCTTGCTTGCTCATTCTCCCTCCTCTCTCTCTAATATTAAGTACTTTACAAAGATGTTTATTAAACTTACTTTATTCTTTGTTAAAACCGTCTGATGTTATTGTCTATAATTAGTTTAAGATTTAGATCAAGTGTTTGTTTTTGTCAGTTACGTTTCACAAAAATGTTTAAGCCAATGAATTCTTCAACCTTTGTCTGTTTTAAGAAACCTTATATTGTATCTAGTGATCTTTAAAGAGTCTGTAATTTCAGTTTTTTAGTTTCTCTACAGAGAATCAAAATATACTGATTAACCATCTTAGTGGAGAGAAAAGTTTAGTGCATAATGTGCATATGTGAAAAAAAGCCCCCCAATAACCTCAAAACCTAAATGCAAGATTTGACCATTTATAAAGACATTGCAGATGTTAATGGTGCACAGTATCACTTTTCAGTACATAATTTCAGATTATGCCAGACTGCCCTTTGTACTCCACATTCCCCAAATCTACAGAACTGGAGCCTCACCATCAAATGCAGTTTAGTGCCATACCTAGGACAGAGGATATGAAATAGTACATTATACAAACACCAATGTATTCTAATTAATTATTTCTATCAGCAAAAATCTACAGGGAAAGATAGACTGAACTTTCATACAACAAGTGACTAATATTTAAAGGAACTTTTGTAAACCTTCTTGTAAGGTGGAGTAAGGTTGCTTTTTTTAATTGTTTTAATCTGTGATGATATTCCTAGTCTTGCATTGGTCAAATGTTTATATATAAAGCAGCTTATTTTGCCAGGAAAAGTTTTGTAATTTTTTTTCTTAATGGTCCAATCATCTCCAGTGAGTGGATAAATAAATAAGTAAAAAGATAAAGGGTGATGTGTAAAAGGTCAAATATAGAAAATACTAAATATTTTGACGTTAAACATAATACAGTGTGTGCCTTCCACATTTTGTGAGGAGACAATATCTAAAATACTATATAATGAGGGTGGGCATACACCAAACCCTTGATAGAGCAGTCAAGGGTATGAGAGTAGCAAGCCTTTCATGAAGCTATCAAATCACCTGCAAGTCCAAGCACATGACCAAATTATACACAGTGAGTTTGCTAGTTTAAATAATACCAACAGAAGATAATACATGAATGTGTGATAAAAATGAGATAAACATGTATTAAGTTGATTATTTTATTATTTTTGTTTGTTTGCAAAAAGACAAAAGAAATTTAGTGTGAATTTCACTTTTGGATTTTATTTGAAATAAAATAGAAACTGATGATCAAAATAATGAATCTTAAATGTTTAGGTTTTGAGATTGCAATTTTATTTTATTAGTTTTGAAGGAAGTAATTTTTTTTTTCAACTGATTTCTTGTTTGCAGTATTTTTGTAAAAGCCATGTAAAGTTGAAAGCTGAGTTACCAACCAAAATCCCCTTTTGTTATTGATAGGATCAGCCACACCATTGCCATGACAACATTGCGTTTGCATGTAGCTTGTTTCATTGAGTCATGTCAAGCCGATATTTTCTCCAAGATAATCTACTCTCAGCTCATCCCACAAATAATTCTGTCACTGGCAAAGAGAAGAATTGAATTATGGATGAAAAAAAAAAAAAAACAAAAAAAACAAATGACTGCTTTCATTTTCAGCCATTCCCAATTTTGAATGTCTGGGAATTTTGAATGTTTTTTTTTCATTTAATCGAAAATTTGCCACCTGGAAAAAGATAAGTATCTGACAAGTTCCAATTGGCAATATCCACAAAAACAAAAACGAAAAGAATATCACTAACAATGGATTTAAAAATGCGTACATTCATAGATTATCATATTTGAGAAGTACACCTGATTTTATCGATGATGATTTTAACTTTAATCTATTTATTTATGTTTATTAAATCCCATTTAACATTCTTCAGTCTTTAAATATTCTTTTTAGTATATCTTGCAAAAATAAAAAAATAAAAGCCTAGTATCTGTACATTAATGTTTCTGATAATCATAGTCAATTTTCAAGGATTGTTGATACTTTCTCTACATGTGTATAGATTATATAAATGAAGACAAAATGGTTGGTATGAAAGTTTTTTGTTTTATTTTTGTAATTTTGAATTTGTTAGAATGAGGATTCAGGAGATTAGTTTCATATTTATTGATTAACATCCCAATTATTTCAATTTTATATATAGGGAAGAGTGGGTTCTTTAGCATTGGTTTGCAACCAGTCTTGGAGAAGGAAAACTTAGAAAATCAAACCAGGTGTAATCTGCTGAAAAATTGGC
>CM042170.1:36744910-36777410 GCA_023376005.1 Doryteuthis pealeii | reverse complement strand
TTACTAAAACTCTTAAGTATCACTCACATAAATTAAAAAGCATCTCTCCACAACATTTTTCATAGAATAATATTAACTTCAAAAGATAATATAAAAGTATAATTAGTAAATTTCTCTTCAATTTCTCTCAACAATTCTCATTTAAAACTGTTTGATATAAAATAATTACTCAGTCATTTAAAGGCTTGTAATTTATTAGTATTAGATAGAAATAGTTCATTAAAGATATAAAATTATTAGTAATTTATTATCATCATTCAATAGGAAGATACATGAAACTGTATCAATGTGTGAAAATTATTTCTATTAATGATAGTTTCTTGAAACTAAAACTGTTGTTATATAATAATAATAATAATAATAATAATAATAATATAATAATCATCCTTTCAGCTAGTATATTAGGTCTGTGGCCTGTCAGCTGCTCCTTATAAATATTCATCTTAATTCCACAGAATATTTATAATCTTTCCAATTATTATTATTATTATTATTATTTACTCCTTTTGAGTTTTCACATCAGTGTTAGCTGATGGTCTTTCACTGGAGTCTGAGTGACAGCAAGTCTCCTCAGGTCTCCAGGACTCTTCTGAGTATTCTGGCAGATTGCAGCAGTGCAGTGTTCTGAATGGTTTCAATCCTTCCTCTGATTTCCAAACTTTCCAAACCCTTTTCCAATCCTTTTGGGGCTGTTCCAAGTGCACCAACCACAATTGGTATCACTTTCACTTTCATATTCCATAACTTTTTCAGTTCTCTGGCAAGGTCCAGATATTTGTCTATTTTTTCATTTTCCTTTAACTTCACCCTGTGATCTGCTGGCACTGCAAAATCCGCCAGTTGACAAGTTCTTTCTTTTTTGTTTATCAATACTAGGTCTGGCCTTCTTGCTGGGATAAGTTGATCCGTTTTTATCTCAAAGTCCCAGAGAATTTTGTGCATTTTGTTCTCAAGAACAGATTCTGGTTTATGCATATACCATTTTGTTGTGTGGTCAAAATTTAATTTTTTGCATAATTCCCAGTGGATCACCTTCCCAACCCAGTCGTGTCTAGCTTTGTATTCTCGTTGTGCTAGTTTGCTACATTCGCAGAGTATATGGTTAACAGTCTCATCTCTATTACCGCAAAGTCTACACTTACTATTCTTGGGTCTTATCAATTTTCGCTTTGATGTAGTTTGTCCTTATGGCATTATTTTGTGCGGCAATTATAAGTGATTCTGTTTCTTTTGAGGTTTCCCTTTCTTAACCATGTCCAAGTCCTTTCATGTGCAACCTCTTCTATTTCTCGCTTGAAGCGTCCGTATAATTGTTTTTCTTCCCATTTTTGTTTTCTAGTCTTTGTTGTTTTTCTGTTTGTCCATCTGCCGTTTCTACTATTGTTGGCCGCCATAAGTAGTTTGTCTTTGCTCTTCCTTGTGTAATCTTCAAGTTGTTGGATTGTGGTTTCTACGCATTCCTCTATGTTGGCAAGACCTCTTCCCCCTTCCTTTCTTGACACATACAATCTATCTCTATCATCTCTAGGGTGGAGACCCTTGTGCATTGTCATTAATTTTCTCGTCCTTTGGTCTATCTGTTTGAGTTCTTCTTTTGTCCATTTTAAGAATGGTCCTGAGTATCTTATAATGGGGACAGCCCAGGTATTAATTCCTTTGATCAGATTTCTGCTGTTAAGTTTCGTTTCAAGAAGTTTTCTAGTTCTCCTGAGATATTCTTTTTTAACTTTTCCTTTCATTTCTGCTTGCATGATATTGTCCGCTTCTAAAATTCCTAAGTATTTGTAGCTTTCATTTTCATCAAGAGATTTTATAGTTTCCTGATTTGGCAGTTGTATTCCATTCATTAGTTTTCTTTCACCCCTTTTTATTACAAGCATAGCACATTTTTCGATTCCAAATTCCATCCCTATATCCTGGCTATATATTCTAATAGTTTGTACTAGGCTCTCCAATTCTTTTTCATTTTTTGCAAAAATTTTAATGTCATCCATGTACATAAGGTGGTTTATCTTCTCTTGTGAATTACTAAATTTGTATCCCCAGTACATTTTTTTCAGTATATGGTTTAGCGGCATCATTGCAATAATAAAGAGTAGTGGTGATAATGAGTCTCCTTGGAATACCTCTTTGGATTTTTACTTCTGCCAGGGATTGTTTTCCAGCTTTTAATTGAACTCGCCAGTTTTCCATTGCTTTTTTAATGAAGTTTATAATGTTGTTGGAAATTTTGTACATCTGAAGGCATTCTAAAATCCAGGTATGTGGGACCATGTCATAGGCTTTTCTGTAATCAATCCAGGCCATTGCAATATTTTTCCGTTTATTTTTGACTTCTTTAAGAATGTATTGGTCTATATGGAGTAAGTTGTGGGTTCCTCTTTTTCCCTTGTGGCATCCTTTCTGTTCTTCTGGGAGAAGTTTCCGCCAATTGATTGAAAAGTATACTTCTTCTCTTATAATAGCAGTTAGAATTTTCCACATCATGGGTAGACAAGTTATTGGTCTATAATTGCTGGGGACATTTCCTTTTTGTGGGTCTTTCTGGATTAGTGTAGTTATCCCTTTTGTCATCCATTCGGGTACTTCTGTTTCTTGTAGGCATTTGTTCAATTGCTGGGCCATTCTTTTGTGGATAGACGTAAATTTTTTGAACCAGAATCCATGTATGCCATCATGGCCTGGTGTTTTCCAATTTGCTACTTTCTTGAGTACTGATTTAAGTGTAATTACATGAACACTGGCAACAGGTCCTTCCTCAATTCCCATCAGTTCATTTTTGATATCACTTATCCACTTTGACTGCTTATTATGTTCTTTCCTCATCCATATATCACTCCAGAACTTTTCTGCTTCTGTTGCATTTGGGTGTTCACTAATGTTATTATTATTAATGTTATTATTATTATTATTATTATTATTATTATTATATAGGGATAATATATAATTGGTTACAAAAGAAGATTGACTTTGGTATTGAATATCCCAGGAAAGGTTGACATGCTTTTAAACCAACTAATATTTAGTGTAAATTTTTAATTGACAAGAATAATTATGAAATAGACATTGTTTAGATTAATGAAATAAGTAGAATGAATTTTTGACACTTGTCTCTTCAGCTCACCATATCTTCGATTCTTGAACTCTTACCTGGCATAAACAGGTATGTTAGCTAGTGTATATATATATATAATATATATATATATACCCCATTTTGATGTCTAAAGAAAACTGCTGATCTGCCTGTGCAACAGTGCATGAAATAAATGTCTCAGATAAGTTATCAGTCATTGCTCTCTTCCATTAATTGTCAACTCATATATTCTTAAATATTATTTATTTTCTAAAAAGAAAAACTGAATTCGTGTGCAATTATTGGTTACCATTCATTAAACAATTTGCCAAACACAAAAGAAAAAAAAACTAGAGAATCTCATAAAAATGGCACAAAGAAGATAAATCTTTCAATCATTTTTTTGTTGTTGTATCTATTGAACATTGTTGATTAATTAAAGGTAAAAAGAAATAATAAAAGAAAATGTCCGTTTGTGACCCTCAAATAAAAACAAAAATGTTTCACTTGATTTCACTTTCTTCTCTGATGAATTTTTATTTTGCAATAAAATTTGGGCAGTCAAGGATGAATGAAGTTTTTTCAAGTTTATGAATTGTTAATGAAAACATGCAGTAAAAATATAGAAAAAATATTTATTGAATGTTTTCATAATTTGAAGTGTAGATTTACGATAAGATTGATTATCAGATATTCTTTATAAGATTAAAATATTAATCTAAACAAACAAATGGTTTATGAAAAAGGGTTAATAATGTTGAAAAAAAAAAAGAAGTCAAAACATTGAAAATTTTAGTAAAAATATTTGCCCAACTATCTATATATTACTAAAATTATCCATTTATATATATATATATATATATATATATATATGTAGATCCAATGAGAGAAAAGTAACTATTTAATAAAGAAAAAAGTTTGCAAATGGTTTCAATTTTTTTTTCTTTAAACTAATAAAATGTGTGTGTGTGTGTTTATGGAACAATACATATATTTATATGTATGTATGTATATGGAACCATAACCCAGCCAAAATGGTAGATTATAGTCAGATTTTTATTAGAGCAACATACTTAAAATGATTTAACTTAGGGAATAGAGCAATTTCCAGTTCAATTTGCAACTGAATAATAATTTTGTTGGGTCTCTGTTTATACTGAATGTCATTTTTGATCATCCAAATTCATGATATAATTGAGGTAAATATTGAATTCTATTCAGAATCTGTCAATCCTTGCTAAATAGAAGCATCAGTATAATCATGGACCTCTTTTGCAACAGAAACCAAATGGGTTCATGGAAGATTTAGTTTTGGTTTATAGATAAAAAAAATATTGTCATATTTTTGATTTGTTTGCAAGGAAGATAATATAAAGCTGAACGTATAGATGAGAGTCCGAGGGTTTGTGGGGAGAGGGGAAAGTACATAGAAAGTGTTAACCCATTTCATTGGCTTTTACACACCTGTCAGAAGAAAGAAATTTCCATAAGAGACAATTGTGGTCAATGAACTCATTGCAAAGCTTTCAAAAGCCTTTTACAGTAGGTTTTTGTGTTGGAGATTCTCCTCTTCAGTCAATTCGTCTCTACAAAGGCCAAATAATCAAGCGGTTTTCTTTCTTTTTTTCATATTAACAAAGTCATCATAAAAAGATGAGAACAGACAAAGCATTGCCTGACAATCAGCGGGTTCAGTCTTGACAAAGGCTGAATAAAATAACTTTTGCATGCAGACCATGTAATATTCTCTGAATGGCAGCTTATTATGGTTCTTTTTCAGTGAAATTCAAGAGGAATTTCCACTGTCCTGGCGCCAGCTGCCAGGCTTTGGTTTAATATGGAAATCAACAGAAATCCCATTAATCTACAGCTGTTACAGCTTGGCTTTATTCAAAATTCTTTTACTGTATAATTCTAATACAACTTAGAGAGGCTTCAGTTTGGACCTTTTTTTTTGTTCTTTTTGAATGATTATTTACTGCCTAAAATGGATAGTTTGCTTTTCATATACCCCCAGTTCTCAAAGAAATCAGTCAATGACAGTTTGAATTGTGTTAATATCAAGTAAATAAATTGTTTGCTTCTATATATGATAGACTATACTTTTCCGTTTAAGAAAGCTTTCATCCTTACATTTATCTTACTTCCAAAAAAAGTAAATGGTGTGTATATACCCAACCCCTCTGACACAGACAGGATATGACACATGGTCAATTATATCAGAGTAAATCTGGTTTAAATTCAGAGTTTCCACTCTTCTAGACAGTTTGCTTAACTAAATCTAAAGAACCCTGTTTAATCTACTATTTACCCATAGCTGAGGGGAGAACAGTTGGATTCATGCCATTTCCAAGGTTATCAGCACAAAGTGAAACACAAACAGCATTATCCATGATTTGAACCCGAGTTGCTAATTTCATTTCCTACAACAAAATACTTCTTTACTATTCAAGTAAGCAACAAAATATAATTCCATCAGCAACCAAAGAAAATAGAAAGATATTGTTGAAAACATTTTCAAAAAAACAATTTTCCTCTAAGCATATGTAAATATTTTCTGCATAATTACATAATTAAGCAAGGGTATATTAGTTTCATGCCAGTAATGACAACTATTGAGCAATAATAATAAAAGCTTTTTTTACTTATTCCAGATTGGTTGGCTTATTTTTTACTTATTCTAGATTGATTGGCTTATCAAAACTTTTCCCCACAACTGTGGGTAAATAGTAGGTCAGACTTGGATAGCCTAGTCTGACCTACTATTTACCCATAGCTGGGAGGAAAAGAGATGAATTTTTGCTTTTTCCAAAAGCATTAGCACTAAGTGAAACACAAACAGCCTCATCCAGGATTCAAACTCTAGTCACTGATTCCATTTTCTATGATGATAACCTTTATGCTAAAGGCATCTCTTTGGTTTTATGTATGTAACTGCAATCCAGCAAAAACAACACATCATAGTGAAATAGCAATGCACTTTAAAATTCTCTTAGAGAATAAATCAGTTTCCAGTTCAATTTGTAAATGAATGATAATTTTATGAGATTTAATTTAGTCATCTAAATTATCACTATAAATGCTGATTAGAATCCTTCATTCCTTCATAGTATAATCATGGATTGCTGTTAATAACAAAAACTAAAACAGATTGATGGCTCATCTAGTTATTAATTTTGACTAATATCTTTACATTTCTAAAATGATTTTTCAAATCTGTTGACAGTGCCAGCGAACCATTTAAAAGAAGGATTCAGCTTATTCTATTCAATACATAATGTTATAGATGACAGAACTCTTAAATGATTAAGAATTACTAATGAGACAATAAAATTTTATTAGCTTATTATTCTGAGTTGAAAGAAAACAATAATTAAGTAAACAATGTGACTTTAATCGAGATATCAAATATCTATTCTACTAAGCCAAAGTTGTATGTGTGTCTGTCTGAAGATTACAGCCAAAAAGAAAATTCCAGGAGTTTGATTTTTGTAGGGATATATTGGCTTAACCTCAGTTGCTATTTATTTACCCAACCCCTCCACACAAGCAGAATGTGGCACTAGCTCAATCTTTAAGAGGTTAACCTCTGATAATTAAGAGGCCATCAGATGGTAAAATATGCTAATTTTGGCCAAATGGATTGAGATAGAAACTTTGAAATGGATCACTGGTTTGTTTTTTTTAAATTTTTGTTTAAATTTCATAAATGGAAGGATTGATAAAGTCAGGTCCATGTTTTTTTTTTACATGGCCAGCTGTATGTTTGATATCCATGAATTAGTAGTGATAAAGAACTCTACATATTTGTAAAAGATAAAAGAAGAATTAATGTGTGCAAAGAGGCTTCCAGAAAATAATCAGAATTTTATTCATGCTTAAAACTTTTTGTTGTTTATATTTCTGTTTCCATCAAATTTTGCTCAAAAATATATAAGAATTAAAACATTTTGCCTCTTATCTTTATCCCGAGCATTGCTGGATAACACTGCTAGTCTAATTGTGATCAGATCAGTTGAAATAAAAAGATGAATACAAACTGATACAATTGACCAATTAACAAAACCTGTTTTCTACCAAATTGGCTCAAATCATTTCCCAATTTTGGCTGTGAGTGTTCCCTACTTAAATTGGGTGGTGATTGAGAATATCTGATTATTGGAAATGTGATACTAACCTGATGTAAATATAGAATTTCCTTCCAAGACAATGGATTATCTACCCATGGGTGTGTATCATTCAATTAAACAATATTCTGCATTGTTTATCCAGTAACTTTCTATCAATTTTATCTTTTCAACAAAAAATTGCTTCTACAGAAATCAAAATCTTACCACTGTTATCTATTTTGTTCTAAGAAAATGATAAAAGTTTTTCTTTGTTTTTTTAAGAAAAGTCAATCATTCTTTAATAATTTAGAAGAGTAGGAATCTAGAATAAGTATTTTATACCTAAAAAAAGGAGTGGGGGTACTGATTTGCAATGATAAAACATCAGAATATAACATCAACTTGTTTAACAAGCAGAATGGATCTATGCTATTGTATATAATTTCTACCTGAAAAACATCAGAAAATAGACTGAAAAAATTATTCAAATGGTATGTTTGTATATGTACTTACCCAACCCCTCCACTACAAGCAGGATGGGACACAAGATCAGTTTTTAAGGAGAGTTTAACAGGTCTTTTCTTCTCCTATAATGGTTGCCATACCAAGGTTAAAGAGCCAGTCTGCTCTACTATCTATCCATAGCTAGAGGGAGAATAGTTGGATTCATACCTTTCCCAAGGGTATTAGTGCTATGTAAAATGCAGACAGTATCATCCAAAATTTGAACTCTGGATGTCTGGCCCATTTTCTATGAGGATAACTGTTACACATGATCTGTTTGTGTACTTGTAAAATCTTCCTCACACTTATATTAATCAATTTATTCTTATGTTTTTCTAAAAAAACAATTTTATTGGATGTCTCTTTAGAGATTCATATTAAAATAACTTAGAAAATTTGTCTCATTGGCAAATTTAATTTAAGGTTTCTTAATACAGATCAGAATTAAATTGAAGAATATGTTTTCTAAATTATGCATATTTATAATTCATTTTTATTCATAGATAATTCCTAATCTGAATATTTACACAGGTCACACACATATAAAGGACAAATCTTGAATCCATTTAAAAGTTGGCCAGTTGTAAAGAATGAAATGTTAGATACAAGTTCAGACATGATCAGTCTTGGCCAGATCATTTTGGTAAGTGGGCTATGATGATACTGAAAACATCTGAAACCCATAATGAACGAAAGACATCACTGACAGTGCACCCCATCACATCCTTGAGATATATTTTGCATAACTAAAAATAAGATTGATTGATTTTAATGGCATATCAACCTGTTCAATGTTATTTTGTGCCTAGAGTTTATGCAATCACATTCATTGTACATTAATATTTACATTTTTTGTGTACTTGTTATTTAAGAAGTTTTTGCACACAGCCCAATTAATTATAAATCATTTCTAAATCAACCTATTGAACCCATAAATCAGACCCTAAAGGTACAATGGGTCAGAGTGGTCCTGGGAGTAATGGAAATGAAAGAGTATTCCACTTTCCTCAGATCTTCGGAAATTTAGTCTCACCATCAGATGCAGGACACCTCTTTGTGGGGGGGGTGTTACCCCTCTGCAAGGGATACTGTCAGTATATTATAAGCCCCACCAACAGCTGGATAAAATAAGAGAATCATATGAAATAACACTCTACTAAAAAAACAAAAATAAAAAAACATGGTTTATTTTCTGAAAAGTTTTAAATAAGTCAATAAGAAAATTTTCCCAGTATATTGTAACATGGTACATTTCAGTTACAAACATAATTCTTACTATTTCTGGTGTTTGCATACACAGTAATGTAGTTAAGTAGTTATGAATCTGTTTAATACTTAAATGGGTAACAGCATGTACTGTAATCAGTCTGTGTTCCATATCTAAAGAAAGAAGGAAAGCTTAGTAAATTTTTATATACCCACTTATTTCTGATTATATATATTACGTGGGGGGGGGGATCTGTGGTTGTGTCTCTCATATTTAATCTTATCTTTTACTTTATCTTTCTGAGTAGCACTTTCTTACTTGTGTATTATGAGAGATATCCATCGATATATCTCCCATACTGTGTATTCACTTTTTCTGTTGTCTGGAATAGCACTTAGTTGGTTCATGGCCTTGGTCCGGCATTTGTCGATGGATGATTTGGTCTTTCTTACTTCTAACTTCTTCAAGGTACTCTGGTTCCGATTTTTCTAAGATATTGGTGATATCTTAGTTGGTGTTGTTTAGGGACAAACTCTAGGCATATATTTTCTGAATCATATTTTATTAATTATTCTTAAGCACCAGACCTTAACCACGTGTTGCTGAGCCCTGCTGGGTATGTCCTTACATTATGACATCTAGCAGCCGACTGACTCTAAATTAAAAGCTTTTCTCACAGTTGCCTTGCAACAGGAAATCAAGGTCAGACTAAGATTATTAAATTTCAATCAATCTAACCCTCCAGATTTGAATTTAAATCTATTATCTAAATTAACAGTCCAAAACCACACAGTAATGTATGAGGGTAGGCTGAAAAGTTCATAGGCTGATGTCATATCCACTCTTGATGACATTTTTAACCAATGGGATCCAAGCACTGAAACACTGGTAGAATAAGTGTGTGGACCACATGATGCACTATATTGAAAAATAAACCTCATTTGGTCACATATTATGAGAGTATCTTGGTCAGTCTATGAACTTTTCAGCTGACACTCATAAGTTAATGGCAAACCATAAGTATTGAATATTTAATTGAACTGATTGCTGATTGTGAGGGGGGATTTGCTTATAAGAGTGACATTTTTATTCAGGAAAAATTAAATGTTAAGAGAAAAAAAAGTCTATTCAAAACTGAAAGAGATGAAATGATTGAAAATGTTAGAATTTGATGAAAAGCTAAAAAAAAAAAGATGATGAAAACAAACAAAAAAACAAAACATTTGATGAATAAAAAGATTTTGAAGAGTTCTGAAGAGGTCAGTGAGAAATTGATTGCAAGTGAATGTTGTTTTATTGAGGGTAAAAGCTGAATTGTGCTAAGCATTTAATAAAAAGGAAAAATAACAAATCATCAGAAAACATATTTAAAAAAAGCCAAAGGATTTGTTTCAACAGCTGATGGTATCTGAAAAGAAAAATGGCCATCAAAGAGAGAGAGAGATGGAAGAGATCAAATGAAGAGAATATGTGAGAAAGAAACAAAGGAAAATCTAAATCCAAAATTTGACAACAATGCACAAAGATGCATATGATACATTTCTTACACCTTTTTGATTTTTATCTCCTATGATTTTAAAGGTAATGATATTTTAGTCCAAATCCTTTTTGGCTTTAATATACAATGAAGCAATATGTTCTCTTAATCACTTAGATATATATCATTGGTTAGAATTTTCATTTGTTAGAAAGTTTCTGGTTGGATGGTGAGGCTGAGGTGTGAATTCTCCCATTTAGGGACTTTTTACAGTTGATATTGTAAATTATGTTGCCACAAAAATATTACCATAAATAGAAATAAAGAAGTCTAGAAATCCAAGCAAGTCAAGAGAAATAAATGATATTCTCCAAAGAGCAATATTTATCCATCTATCTATCTATGTCAGCATCTTCATATCTATCTCTCAGTCTTTTCATATCTATCTATCTATCTATCAATTTTAGTCTATTCAAATCTATCTGTCTGTCAGCCTATCTCTGTCTGTTCATAATAATATATCAGTCTGTTCATATCAATCTATCAGTAAAATTCTCATTATGCTTAGAAATATATATAAATGTAACTGTACCCCAGCAAAATGGCACATCATAGTGACATTTTTATTTGATCAATACACTAGAAATACTCTTAGCAAATAAAGTAATTTCCAATTTGCATCTGAATTATAATTTTGTGGATTTTATGCTGCACATGATTTTTTAATCAACCAGATCTTGTTATAGTAGAATAAACTTTGAAATGCTAATTAGAATCTTTCACTCCTTCCTAAATAGAAGCATCAATATCATCATGGACAACTGTTAATTATGAAATCCTCATTAGAATCCTTCACTCCTTCCTAAATAGAAGCATCAATATCATCATGGACAACTGTTAATTATGAAATCCTCATTAGAATCCTTCACTCCTTCCTAAATAGAAGCATTAATATCATCATGGACAACTATTAATAATGAAATCCTCATTAGAATCCTTGACTTCTTCCTAAATAGAAGCATCAATAGCATCATGGACAAAAACATCATTAAAACAAAAAGCCAATGGGTTCATGGGTCATTTATTAAACCCTCTTCATCAATTGATTTTTAGTTAGACTACACTTATCACCATTTTTCTGACTGATTAATTTGAGACTGAAATTGATAAAAATAAGAATGTTTTTCTTATCTTCATTCCATTAATGTATTCCTCTCATCTCTTGCAATATGCAGTAAATTCCATAGAATTCCCTTAACAATATATTATTATTAATCATGTCCTATTTTTCTTTATTTAACATTTACAATGTTGTATCAAATGTAGAAAAAGTTGACTTAAGAGTCTTAGTACATAAATAAAAAAGAAGAAAATATTTTCCAAAACTTGGTGTTTGATTCAGTCATGTAATTTTGTCTCTGAAACTCTAAATATATCAATTTATCTTCTTTAATAGAATTCTTTTACAGAAATACAAAACTGTCTACAATTATTAGCTGCCATTTTTTTCTTTGAAACTGCTGAATATTGTCTGAGGTTTTCAAATATCTCAAAGCTTTTGATCAAACTGACTCAACTTGTTCTTATTAAATATAATCTTGAAGCAGCAAATGATATAAAATTATTATTCAAGCCATAACATATAAACGTTTACATTCATTGAACTTGTCACACACTCAGTTCAGATTTCAATAATTACTTTATCTTCAGATGAAAAATAGGATTTTTGATCTGAAGCAAATATCTCAGCCATTATAGATTTGCTGAAAAAAAAAAAAATGGATATTTTTTATTATTTCAGCATAATATTTCTCATTCAATAATTGCTGTATCACATGGTTCCAATTCAAGGGTTTTGGGAAGTGTGGAGTTGCCTCTTCATTGACATTACTCCCATGTCCACTCTGACCTGGAGTCGTAGTACCTGTTAAGGGTCTCATCCATGTGTCAAATACATGTTTACAAATTATTCATATTTGATATGGCCATGTGCAAAGACAAAGAAACAAGATTATTAGTATCAAATGGAAATGCTGGAAACCATGTAAATATGTGCAAGCAAATGATTATAATTAAATAGGAAGAGTTAATTGTAACCATATAATTTTGTATAAATTATCAGTATCAGATAAGAATACTTGAAATTCTATAATTTTACAAATTATTTGTATTAAGAATATTTATTTGAAGCTATAATTATTTACTGATGATTATTTGATTAGTTACTTAAGACCCTATAAAAAGAGTGATTTTAGCATGTAATAACTCAGCCCATAAAATCATCCACACCAATATCAACAACCTTGTTTTCCGTCTCTAAAAAAAACATTGTTTAAAGTTTGTTTGCCATTGTTTCAAAAGAAAATCATTTCGTATGATGTATTTTCTTTTTGCTTTTTTTCAATGTTTTCATTCAATTCAGTCAGTTGATAGATCAAACCTTTAAATTTAAAAAAAAAGCTAGGGGGATCTTTATAAAAATTGAAGATGGACAAAACATATGTCCATATTTAAGAAGTAAGATGTAGAGATTATATAAAAAGGTGTCTGTGTGTGTGTGTGTGTGTGTGTGTTTTTGTGTGTGTGTGTGTGTGTGACAAAATAAGATTAAATGATAAAGAATTAAATGAAATACTCTAAAATTTAATGTGATGTTGATCATGAATTTGATCTCCACTCTAACATTTTTATCTTTTCTTTTATCAAAATGACTGTGTGTGCATATGTGTATTGATGGTGGGGAAAATGAAGTGTTATATGAAAGGGTAAAAGATTTATATTTTCACTGCCGTGTGCAAATTCCTAAAGTCATGCAAATATTCTTGAATTTCATTTGCTGCTATTTTCCATCTGCTAGAGAAATTTTCAGAGAAGTTTGTTGTTGTTTTGACACCAAATCCAGCTATTTTTGCCAGATTTTGCATTCAAAGCCTGTTGGGAGTAAACAATATCAACCACTTTGTACTGAGCAGGAAATTATATGGGATTTACACTTGCCTATTTGTCTTTTGGGTTTTATGAGAGATCATATAGTTGAATATTGCAGATTCTGATTTTAGAAAAAAGACAGGAAAAACAAGATGGAAGAAAATTTACTGATTCCTTTTAGAAAATGTTCCTATTATTTTTCAAACAATCAGTTCATAACATTTTTTGGTGATTTAAAAGTTTTAAAATAACATTTTTTGAAACTTTCATTTTTTTTAATGGAAAATTGTAAAATGCAACATCAAAAGGGTTAATAAAGAAATATTAAAATGAATAGAAAAAAATGGAGAAAAAATGGATGAGATGCAATAAAAATAATTGATAAACTAATAAACATTTTAGAAAATGAAAGTAATGCTTAGAGCAACCACATATTACTAATAAATAAAAGAACAAAAAAGAACAAAAAAAGAAAAGTATTTTCCAAATTGAATAAAAGAATTAAAAGAAACATTAAAATATAAAAAGAAGCTTAATAATTGGTAAAATTCTTGCCAAAATTCAAAGGATTTTTTCTTATTTGTTTTCCATCTTATATAATATTTCTCTCCTTTGCAATGTATGTTTGCAATATGACAAAAACAAGTCAAGTGAAAAAAAAGCAATAAGTTTCTACTCTTCTAAAGATTTTGGTTGACCATCTGATATGGAATGGTGCCAAAAATCAAGCTTCAACAAAGGATTCCTCACCCAACAATTACTGTTCTGAGGAAATATTATTTTTATGTTATGAATCATAAATGTACATATTAAAAGAATTAGTGTGCAGCCATTGCATCTCCTGTCTGATGTTTGAGCCAAACAGTGGGGATCTCATAGTGGTCAATTGGATACATTTGAAATTACCTTAAGTAGTTCATTGAATATTCAATGATTAAAGTCAGTCTAATGTTTTTCTGCTTCTTTTCTTGTCCATTTCAAAGTTTCTTCTTGTAAATTCCAAATTACAGAAAAATTAAAATAGCTTGATGCTACACAAGGATTCTGCATGCTGCATTGAACAAATTGTGGAAGCAGCACTCTACAAAACAGCAGCTGTATGGCCATTTACCTCCCATCATACAAACCATCCAAGTAGGATGAGCAAGACATGCTAAATATTGCTGGAAAAGTAATGAAGAACTTATTATTCTTCTATGGACTCCTACATATGAATACACCAATGTTGACTAAGCAGCAAAAACTTAAGTCATCAGCTCTATACATACACAAGATACTGTCTTAAGGATTTGCCAATGTGGATGGATGGCAAGAGAGCGTTAAGGGAATCCATGCTGTCAGCACAAATTGATGATCATATTGTATCTTATAAAAGTGATACTTTTTAAACCAATTAACACAGGTTCGTGCCTTCAGCAGTGAAAAAACATTCTCATTGTATTTAAAGGGGTAGGATTAGGGTTAATTTTTTTAATATCTGATGTGTTCCAAAAAGTGAAATGCTTTCCACACGGGACAATTTTTTACCATTATCTCATGTATACATAGTGTTGATTTCATTTCTATAGGAAAGTGTTGAAAATACTATCTAAACAGTGGGGGAAAAAACCCACATTAAAGCAATATGTTTCTATTAAGTTCTACAAATATTGACACAGCTCCAGTTGATGGAATATAAAATTGATTCATTTCAAAAGGAAAGGTTTTCAAAATCTGCCATGATGGTGATTTGATTTTGACTTGATATTTATTAGGTGAAGCAGTTACTATATTTTCCATTTTGTTGAGACGGTTGCTATCTAAAGAATGCATCCCAATAATATATATATATATATGATGGCACCAGTTTAGCTCACTCAATTGAGCATCCACCAAGGCATCACAAAGTTTCAGTGTTCAATACTAGTTCTCACCAACTCAGCGCATGGGTAGCACAGGGATCTGTGTAGTAAAGTGAGGAATTGATGGTAGGTGTGGTGCTCCACCTCAGACATTAAAATAATCTCCTTGGTTTCGCGCTAGTGAAAGGGGATAGACTCCCTCGCTGTCTGGCTGATACCGACATTAGACCGCCCTGACGACTTTACTTTATATGTGTGTGTGTTTGTATGTAAAATATGTGAATGTGTGTGTGTGTGTGTGCAAATACTATTTTACTTTTGTTTTTCAATAATAATCTAGATAATATGATATCTATATAAAATATTAGACATGTGGAAAGTTTTTCAATCTCGGTTGACTTTTAATAAAGAAAAACTTTGAATGTCCTCTTTTCAGCTGATTGTTACATATTCAGATGAAATGCAAACTTTTATGGATCTTTTTTTATTTCATAGCAATTGTCCGAGAGATTAACCTTGACTCCTAATTGACCGTCTATTAAATCATCTGAAGGGAAGTAGAAGATTGTTGTCTATTTTCTTTATCTCAGCAGCAACCTTTTAGAAGAGATAATCTGTTGCATTGGCAAAGCACCTGGTTCTTAGTGACTTGGATATGAAATTAAACTGGTGAGGTTCCAATTCTGGAATTTTGGGGAATGTCGAGTACACCTCCATTGCAATTACTCCTGGTAGTACCTGCTAGGCTCCTATCTAATGGTCTAAATAGGTCAAAAAAGGGGTTAAAAATTTCATTACCCAACAAGAATGAATTAAAAACGTCTTTGGCATAAAATAAGCCAAGGGTTAACATGCCGTAAAATCTAACTAACCAGACCCATGTAATTACCAGCAATATTCCTTTTGGACTTAAATTCTTATAAGTCTGACATGCTTGCTGGGAAACAATTGCAATGTCCAGTTAGTGTCTGGAAACTGATCTTCTCTTTGTAGCTTCTAGGTCATAGGTGATTGTTAACAAAAAGAAAAAAGATTTTTAGCATATATATATGTGTGTGTGTGTGTGTGTGTGTAATATTATGGTCAGAATATAATGCTCTAGCACCTTCAAATCACAAAATCTATACCCAAATACAGAGCAATATAACAATATATAAATTAATCAAATAAGGCAGGGTATTAACTTATATGTTTTGAGTTATAACCCTGCTTTATTTTCTTAATTTGTGTGTGTGTGTGTGTATATATATATATATATATATATATATATATATATATATATATATATAACGCTAGGGTAGTGAAAACATGAAGTCAACAGCCCTTAGTAACTGACAGTCTTGCTTATGTGATTTTCAAACCAAATGAAATATTTCTTTATATGGTCATTGCTAGTATCAGTAGTGAATATGTAACTATTTCAACCATCATCGTCTGATGATCTTAATCTGTTAATGAATGCTTGCTAGTCTCTTCCACATTGGCCAACAATTTGCCAATCTTACCCAGCCACCTGGCTACATATAAAGATTGATTTTTTAAAATTTCAACATTTTTGTTGTGCATAAAGATATTTCTTGTTATAATTATAAATTAAAATTCTTTCATTAGCTGTTTTACTTTGAACACCCAAAAAAAACCCCAAAAAAACAACACAAAGAATTAGAGGAAGTTAAAAGATAAAAAGAGTTGACTTTTCCTTTTTGTTTGTTGATTTGACGGTAACTTAAACAATGAATTCATGTGCAAAACCTTGGAATAGAATAAATCAGATTTTTTTCTTATTTGGATTTTTATTCAATGAATATTTTTATGAGAGAAGCCATCAATATTTGAGATTGTTTATAAAGAAAACAGAAAACATATAATGTTGCCAAAAGTTTTTCTATAAACAAAAAAAAAAAGATTAAGAAATAATCAAAAAAACAATTTACTTAATTCTTTTTACAACAAAAACTATGATTCTGATTTCACTAATTCAAAATTTGAAATTCTAAAGTTTCAAAACAGTTTTCAAAGTTATTTCCCACATTTTTATAAAAATGTTTCTGCTTTATTTTAATATTTGTTTTTGTGGCATAGAAATAACTATTGATTCTGACAAAAAGTTTTAATCAAGGCATTTTGAAAATTTAAATCTGATTTAAAATGAAATAAGTCAAATTCTCATGAAATGAGAGAAATTTTACTGTTAATTTGAAGCTGAATAAGCAATCTGCCGAGAGAAAGTTTTTTTTAAAAATCATTCAAAAATAATTAGGATTTAATGATAGATTAAAGATGAAGTGATAATATTGACATTTTCATTTATGGTGACACCACATGTGCTCTTTACCACATGTTCTTAGGGTTAGATTTGTTTGGCATCCAGTGTCCATGCCAAGAGTATGGGATAGATGGTGAGAGAGAATCAAGGGAATCATGCCTTGATGATGGTGATGATGAAGGTTAGATTTGATCAGAAACAGAAATATCATCAGTTGATATTATTAAGTTGCTCATTAATACAAGAGTTAGAAATTATTGTAAAGTTGACAATGAAAGAATAAGTGATAATCATATGTTACCATAATGATAACAATGAATTGATAAACATATAAATAGGAAGATAGATAAAGAATATGTACAAAAAATAAGTGCTGTTACTTACTGGTTAAACTTCTTGACCAGTTTTTTTTTTTCATAACATAGAGAATATCTTGTAGAAGTGGTGGCTTGTTTATTTTTGTTTTGTTTTGTTTTTGTCATCTTTGTTCTTGATAGAATTTTAATTGTTTTTGACTGCCTCTAATTCCATATTATTTTGATGAGTAAAGAATTGTTTCTAATTGTATTTATAGCTTTTACCCCTCCCCTGATAAGTGCTAGGATCTCATACCCCCTCACTGAATCTATGATAAGGGACCCTCACTCTACTACATGCCAATTTTCATAAAATTATATTCCTATAGAATATATAAACCACCACTTTACTACATGTCAATTTTCATAAAGTAGTATTCATAGAAAATATATAAAACTTGTCCTTTTGAAGCCTCCAGTCAGGCGGTGGATTGGGGGTATTATATGCCAGCTCTGTATCTCCCTGTGCAGTAGTTCTGAATAAATAATCAAATATTCTGCTTTTACTGAGAACAACACTGTTATTGCCAGAAAAATTCTGCTGAAGTTTTATGGAAAGAGTCTTGATTGATTTCTAAAGAAAAATGGTCAATTTTTTCTCAGCCCAAATCACCTCTTGATTTAATATTGATTTCATAATAAAGAGTTATGTTAGTTTTGACATCAACTGTATAATTCTAACTCATCCTCTACACTAATGATAGGTTAGGAACTACACAGCACATTATCTGTAAGATTGGTTAAACCATAAAATATATACAAAATGGATGTCTGTAAAACTCAAACAAAATATAAAAGGTTGTATCAGATCAGAAATTTATCCACATGATAAAAAATGATGGCAATATTTAATTTTGCAATTATATTGCCTGTATAAAATATCAAAGTCTTTATGCTTCACAGTATTTTCTAGTTCAATACTAAATATTTAGTAAAGATCATAATTGATGCTATGCCTTATCATCTGACTATAAATAAAAAACAATTATAATGAATGAGACTAATTTATGATATACACAAAACTAAATCTATTAACCAATTGATTTTATTTTTTTGTTTTTTTGCTAACAGAAATCTAAGATTAATTTGAATAATTTCAGAAATAATGGTAAGAAAATGAATTTAAGAGGATGAATTACTTAACGTGATTTAATCTGTATATCGATATTTTATTAATATTGTATGTTTTGTGCAAAGATTCTTTTTTGTTAAAGGTTGATGTGAGAAGATAGAAAAAAATGGGAGATACCCAAGGAGGCATAACAAACAAACAACCAAACAAACAACAACAATAATAATAATGCAACAACAACCTCTCATCTTAATTTAAAGGTTTATTTATCTGCATAGCTCATGTACACAATATTTCTTGTATACATATTTGTCAGTTTTTTCAATAAAAAAAATGTTTCCGCCCACCCACACTCAATTGATAAATGACATTCTATTCAACAGAATAATTTTGGAATTTTATTTATCAAAATTTAATATGAATTAAATTCTCATTGTTCATTGCTAAAATTCCAAATTTATAATACTATGCCCTGTGTTAGCATAATAGATTGATTGATTTTAATGGCATGTCAACCCATCTGGGGTTATTTTATGCCTAGAGATTAGGGAATTGTGTACATTGTACATTTATATTTATATTTTTTATGTACTTTCTTCATTTTTTTTTTGCACACAGTTATATGATATCAAGTATTCCTATCTAATACAAATAATTTGCAAGCAAATCTATTTGTCCCAACTGTTGAAGTGAGTTAGTGTACTGTTGGTTTGAACACCAGCAACTAGCTAAGCACAACTGAACCAGTATCAAGACAGTTGGTACTTATTGAAATCCAGAATAGTCCATTCTTGCATTTGGGTGATTCCATTCCCTGAGTCCTGATTGGCTGCTTGGTTTCTATGATGTTATGACGCTTCATAAATAAGCTGGCATTTTGCAGTGATATTGCAGCAAGATAGGTTTGTATTCAGTTACGACTACTTGCTGCCTTGTCTTACCAATTCGATGGTAATTGGAACTAGTATGATCATTCTACACTAACTATGGGTCAGTGTGGACCTATGGGCAATGACAATGAAGAGGTACTCAGCACTTCCCACATCTCTAGAATTGAAGCCTCATGATTAGATACAGTTTAGGGCACACTTTTTTTTTTTTGGTGGTGGTGGGGATATAGTCAATGTATTCTAAGCACCAATAACATAGCAGTTAGAATAATACTAGAGGGATTTCTCATTACAGAATATGGAGAAAATAGTGTAGAATATATATATATATATATATACATAATCCAAAAATCCGGAGAAGAAATCTTCCTTACGACATAGGAATTTAAAAAAAAATGTGTCACAGTTTGCAGAACTCAATGTGTACTCTTATTGTTAGAGTCACAGACCAAATTTATAAGTAAAAATATAACAGAAGACTTAGAATTTTTGCATTATAGTCTATTTCAGGAAGCTTAGACAAGGTGTCTAACTCTCCCAAATCATCAGATGCGAATGATGAATTCTTTATTACTTTTAAGGCATTTGAAAACAGATTTTTTTTATTTAAAATTTTTTTTTATTCTCCTGTTTTCCTCTGCTGTGGGGCCATAAAAAAGATATTTGACCATTTGTTGTTGGTAATTTGTTAGGAATTTCTGTTAAATCAATCTATTCCAAATTTCAACTAAGGGACCACCCCAGTTCTTTTAGATTTCATTTATTTATTTGTTTATTCATTCCTGCTATCTTCCTATTTTCATTAATTTTTATTCTAAATTATATATATATGATGATCCAAGAGAACCTGTTTTATCTACTTAATTATTTAACTAATTCAATATATACATATACATATATATACACACCCATGCATGCATCCACACACATGCCCATACACATACCAACACATACATACACATGTACTCATACATATACATATCCATACATATACATATACAAATAGACATACTTGAGATTTATCCATTCATATACGCGCATTCCCCTCTATACAACACACATACACATCTACACACACATACATATACATACATACATATACACACACGGTTTTGCCCATTTGAACGATTAGTATGGGGGTGTAATCTAGTTGGGGGTGGAGATATTTAGGTGTTTCCAACTATGTGTTCACATATACATACACATCCCTATCCATACACACATGTACACACACATCCGTACATCTATTTCTATATTACGCTATATATAAAAAATTATATTATTTCCATTTTATTTGGAGGGTGGACATAGGGGCCTCATCCATGCTGTATGCCTAAATCGGAGGTGGTTATGTTTTATTCAACCATCCATATATATAAAAGTACACACATACATATGTATATATATATATACATGAATATCCATCTACATATTGTTTGAAATATAATATAAGGGCATAAGTTATATTGCATTAATTTAAATTATGGTGCCAGGGCTTTTCTATAAGACATCATCAACATTCACACATATACATATCTATCTTGCTCTGTAAGATTACTTGTCATAACCATAATAATGATTCTAATAATACTAATAGTAATGATAATAATAATAATCATAGTTAGGGGCTATTACACTTATGCATATATATATATATATATATATATATACATACATAATACAACCATACATACCTACACATACACATATATACATAAACATACACACACACACCTATACATACATATATATACACACCTATACATACATATATATATATACATACATACATATACTCATATACATATATATATATATTATTCCATGAAAGATAATAATCATAATAAAAGAAAAGAAATTTTATTATCCTAATAATAGTAACAGTAATAAAAAAACAATAATAAAAATAAAGAATAAAAAATAAGGATGCGAACTAGGGGCTACTATAGGCTATTGGGGATTTAATAACATTATATCTGGAATTTCACTTTGTGTCTGCATTTGGCTATCAGTTCATTACATTTATTCAGTAGTTTTCTAGAGTTCTTAAACAATATTATCTCTATTTTTTCCAATATGCATAGTGGGCACTTACCTTTGAAATTTGAGGCCGAGATAGATGTTCGGACTATTTTCCATTTAACTACCGGGTTGTTGTTAGAGTTCTTAATGGACCAGTAATGCTTGGATAATTCCGTTTATTTAAATAATGCGGGGTTGTTGAAGGAATGCCTGTGGGTGTAGTACCTTTGTTTAAAGGGTCCTGCAGTAATTCCAAGGTAGTGCATATAAGCTAGAAACGATCCGGGAAACACCATGCACTACCTCGGAATTACTGCAGGACCCTTTAAACAAAGGTACTATACCCACAGGCATTCCTTCAACAACCCTGCATTATCTAATTAAACGGAATTATCCAAGCATTACTGGTCAATATTAAAAGATATTATCATATAAAGAAGACTTTATACATATTTGAAGATGTACCCAAAATGAAAAAGTTGTGTTAAAAACAATAATGATGAAGATGATAGTTTGAAAACCTTGGTTAATGAAAATGCATTAAATGTAGCTGTTTTTACAGTCAGATATCCTTAATGCAGGAAACCCTTTAAGAATTTTGAATCAAATCTTTGTACAATTCCAGAGAATAATGCATTATCAGATGCAGGCCATATCGAGTAAGGAAGATGAACTTTAAGTAAATTTGGCTGCTGACTTTCTTGATGGCCATGTAATTTACACACACAAAAAAAATGAATAATTATTAAACAAAAAAAAAAAGAAAAAGAATAAAAGAAAAACAAAACACAAAGTAAATAAATCTTTTCTAATCATTTTTAGTTGATTTTATAATGGACTGAGTTAAAAAATGATGAATGATTATCTGTCAAGAAAGTAAAAATTGAAGAGCTCTCAAGTGTTAGTTTGTAGAAATTTGGTTAATAGCCATGACAGAAATTTCACTGATTAGTGAGAAAGTGTCATTCAGGGTAAAATGTTTGATTTTTTAATGGGAAAACAATGGATACAGGTTGGATTGGGGTTGATTAAACAAATAAAGAAGTGAAAGAGAAAAAGTATAGGTAGTATATAAAATATGAGGGAATAGAGAGAAAGAGGCAATATGAAGAGAAATGAAAAAGCAGCGAAAAAGAAAGAGAAAGGAACTAAGAAGAAGTAGAATAAAGAAAAGAGTTTTAAAGAGAAAAGGAAAAAAGTTTTAGAAAAAAAAAGGTAGAAGTAAATCTAAAGAGAAAGTGAAAGAAGAAGACAAAAAAGAAAGTTGAAGAGGAAAATAAGAAAATAAAGATAAAATGAGGCAAATTAGAAGAAAAAGAAAACAAAAAAGTAAATTGATCGCAGACAGTTCAAAGTAAAAGAACAAATATTTAAAAAGGAAGAAATGGCGGGGTGCAGAGGTAAAGAAGAAAAAAACATTTAAAAATTGAAAATAAAATGTTTGAATAATTTCAATGATTGCATGAAATTGTGTTGTTGTTTCAATTTTTTCAATTTTTTTGTTGTTGTCCAAACCCTTCAACCTGCTGCTTCATTTCTTAATTGTTCGATGTTGTCAGCATCTCTTTTTATCCAAGATTCATCAATATTCTTCCCTTGTGGATTTTATTGTCCATTCAAGATGCTTATTCAAATTCTGCCACTAAAATGGTAATTTTTCCTTGTTTGGACACTTTTACCATTCCATTAGAGTAGAAGAAGAAGAAGAAAAAAAAAAGAAGAAAATCAAAAGAAAGCAAAATATGAAGATTATTATTTTTTTTACCTTTCATGCTAACATTTTTAAACTTTTTGAAATTATGAAAGAGATTGTTAAATAATCACAGTCAAAAATTCAAGAAATAAAGAACTAAAAACATATTTGGTAGAATTATAAAATTATTTTGCATATTTAAAAATTTTTTAAGACATTGAATAAAGAAACTAACAAGTGGTTGGAGAAAATTCTTTTTTCATGTTAATATACGCTAGCAGAACCCATAGGGCAGTGATGCTGATAGCTTTTTAATTTAGTGCATCTTGAAATGCACATATTTGCTTTAAATGAGTCCGCCAGGAAATTTGATGGGTCCCAACCACAGTTTCTTAATTAATTGAAGGGTTTTTTTCTTTATGATCTGGGGAAACAACTAAAGCTGTCTAACTCCTAACTTGTAACCTATCCTGTGTAATTCGTTTCTAAGAAACTATTGAAATGTATTTACAGTTAGTTTGAAATGGTGAGGGAAGAAAAAAAAAACACTGCGATGCATGGACATGAATTTACTGTGTCCTTTTAGATTTTTATGCATCAAGGATGCAGGATGCGTATCTATCAGCATCTCTGATGGGGTATACCATGGTATGATAATTTAGCTATTATAAAATTGCCTAGCTCTTAGATACACTACAGACTGAATAAGACTTATTTGATGGTATCTTAAAGTGTCTTGAACTAAGCATTTTATCACCTCTTTTATCATAAATACTTCTTAACAGTGAACTCTTTTACACTTGGAAGATATTTCTTTGCAGAAATGTTTCTTCTTTTTATAAAACAATCGTTTTTTTTTTGGTGTGTGTGTGGGGGGTTGCAAACAACCTAATTAGAGGGTAATAATTCCAATTGAATTAAATTGATTTATGTATTAATATATATAAATCAATTTAATTCAATTGGAATTATTATAGATAATAGTAAGAATATGCACCCTCCAAGCATAAGTGTTTAAGTTTTAATGTAATGAAATATATTAAATTAGAGAGACTAGTGAAATTAAATAAGAAAGCATATAAAAAGATTAAACTTATTTAAATTATATTTTAATAGTTTTCTATATAAAATCATTCATAGGATTGATTTTAATATATTGGAGAATAAAACCATAATATTAGAGATCAATAACACCAAGTAAATATTTATTAATATTATTTATTTATTATTATTTTGTTAAAACCAGTATACAAATTTACCACACAGTATATTATGTAACACTTTATTTCTTAGTGAGCTTTCATTTCTCTTTTTCTTTCTTTTTCCAGCTTTGCATTCCATTCTATTTAAACAGACGATACATGTCTGATAAATGTTATCACTCATGCTCTCCTCCCTTTATCTTTCCTACTCTCTCTCTTTTCTCTCTTTCTTATCATATTCTTTCTTTTTCTTTCTGATGTGTAGCATGTTCTTTTTCTTTGAATTCTTTCCTCCAAAATGGAATGGTCCATTATTTATTTAAGGTGATGACAGGGCATGCCACATGAAGTTACAAGCATTTAAATGTATAGATTTTTGGGGGTTTTGAAAAATACCTTTCTCTTTATCATAATCAAATTCATAATGCACGCACACACACACACACACACACACAGTATTGTCTATAAGTAAACACTAAACAATTTTTTTAGAAACAGTAAATTTTCTTTTAAGCTAAAGGTTTTATTATTCTTTATTGAAATCAAGAATCAAATTACATAATTTAATATATAATAGAATCCTGGTATCTTTAGTTTTGAAGAAAAATAATTTTTTATAAGGATGTACTTATGTATATGCCATGAGATATATATATATATATATATATATATATATATAATACACTTAAGAGTGAAGTCCTCATTTAAATTCAATATAAACTCAATGCACAGAACATATATACCCAAGCATTTTTTTAAATTCAAACTTATTTAATATAAATTGCATTTTTCTTTCATTCATTGTCAACAAGATCAAAAACATTTATATATTATAAAAATATAACCAAATTTATTATATATATATATATATATATATATATATATGATGGACTCTCCCATCGATTTCGACATATGAGGTTCAGACAACCTTTTATATATATATGTATGTAATTTATAATTATAATGATAATAATAGTGCTGGTAGTAGTGTAATGATAATAATAATTTTTTAATTGTAATAATTAATTTCTCAATAATTAATCATAATAATAATCATAAGAATATTATGAGTTAATCATAATGAGAATAATGATGTTATAATAATTGTATAAGTAATTATTGCAATGGTAATGTTAATAATTTATAATAGTGGTAATGTATTTGTAGTAATGTTTTTTTATGATAATAATGAAAATAGTAGTAATGGTGGAGATTGAGATATAAATAATAAATAAAGTTTAATAAAATTATAATTTTTAATAGATATATAGTTGAATTTCTACATTATGGTTACTGTTGTTGCTGTCTTTATTATCTTATTTAAAGAAAAATGTAATTTTAAGTGTTTTAAAGATGTTTTTAACAATAGAAAAAAATAATAGTTAACAGTAGTAAAATCTATTTAATAGTATTAATAATGCTAATAATGATTATAATAATAATGATAGTAATTATGATAAATAATTAGTGGTAAAAGCAATAATTGTAACAATGGTTAATTTGATATTTGTTATAGAAATATAACAACAATAATAATAATAATTTTAATGATAGTGACAGTGATAATAGTGATAGTATTTAAAATATAAACATTTAAATAAAGACTAAATTAAAAGGTATAAACATTTTTTAACTTAATAAATAAATAAATAGAAAGATTTCTTCTTATGCTAATATAGGTTAAATATTCATAGATTCTAGGGCTGATCTCTGAGCTTTAAATAAACCCCAAAAATAAATTTACCAGATATGTTACATAGTTTTTAGATGTTTAGACACAAAATTCAAACCCAAATTTACATCTTTTTCCTTCTATATTTTCTTTTTTTGTCTTTAAATGAAGGAAGAGTCTACTGGAAAAAAATGGTTTTTGGTGTTTTTTTTTTGTTATTATATCATTTTTCTTCATTGTAGTGATGGCTATCTGACGGATCTGGGCTCTTTTATAGAGTTACCAGCTGAAATGAATTTACAGTCTATTGAGTTTTTTCTCTCTTATTGGAAGTGTGAAAGTGTGTGTGTGTGTGTATATATATATATATATATCTTATTATAATGGAGATTGTGTGTTTTTCTGTCTGTAACCGAAACTATATTCCTACTCAAGTCACAATTCTCTTAGTTATTGACATCACATTCTCCATGATTTTATTTTTATCTAAACCTCAATTGTTAATAAAATTGTCTTACATTATTAATACTGTTAACTATGTCTACATACTGACAACATGCAATTATATTTATATATACAACAAAATAGCGGTTTGCAGTGTGAACGGGAAGGCTAATTTGCATATTAATATTAAAAAATCGAATTTAATAAATATGTGCTTAGTATTATTGATTTCTATCTGTTTGATTTTATTTTAATGAATATAAGCAAAAATCTCTTCAATGAATCTTAAATGAAATCCATTAACAAGAAAGAATAACTGTCATTTTATTCTTTACTTCCTCTTTTAACCAAATACTTAAATTAGAAAAAATAACAATGAAAGACGATAGTGATGGAAGAGTAAGTTTCAGTTGTTCTATTTTTTATTATACTCCCTCTGTTTCAAATCTTTTATTATACTCCCTCTGTTTCAAATCTTTTTATCTGTATTCTTATTTAGTTTCATTAGCCTTTCTAATTTAATACAATATTTTATTACATTAAAACTTAAATACTTGCACCCGGAGGGTGCATATATTTGCTAGTATATATATATATACATTTGTTATTGGTGGTTTGGTCATTTTTGATCATCCATACTTTGGCTCTCCCTTGAGAAATAAACTGGCTTTCATCACAAATGTGTAAAGCTGAAACGATGTAATCTGACATGTAGGTTATTTGAAGAATATTAATCTGAAATTTTCACTGTTTAATGTTTGATCTGTGGGAGGAATATTCACTGAATTAAGTATTTTGATAAGGAAGGGCATTGGGTTGAAAAATAAATATTGGGAAATAAATGCGTATTTCATCCATCATTAGGTTAGGAATCCCTTGATATAACTCACACTTTGTATATGTATGTTTTTTTTTCATATCTTATCTATATACCATAAGCTTTGTTCTATCTTTATATATATATATATATATATATATATTCGGTGGTCTTTAACAAAACCTGCTTACATAATAACTTCCTTCCAAAATACACAATGTGTGTGTATATATATATATATATATATATATATATATATACACACAATGTGTATATATATATATATATATATATATATATAAGCATAGTGTAGATAGTCATTGTTAGTTTCTTGCCTATGATTAGGAGCTGGAGAATGCATGACCAAGAAACTGATTGTTACCAAGTGCCATTGACTCTATATCTATGCTATCCTAACTTAAATATATATGGTTAATCACTGATATTGAACCTTCTTTATTAAATTATCTCTCTCTCTCTCTCTAAATATATATATATATATATAACCTGGGCATAAGCTTCTGTTACTTATTTGGTTTTAACCATCTCTACAAACATATTGAGCACTTTTCAATATTTATTGAAACTCATTCAGCATTTTGTTTTTTTCCATGATGAGTCATTTTCTTTTTTCATTATCTATATATATATATATATATATATATATATATATATATATATGTGTGAAGAAAGGAAGTGAATCCGACGGTATGTAGTATATTAGGAAATATGAAAAAAACACAGGTTTAAATGGGTTAAGTGGCGAGTTTATTGGCTGATGCTGCAGTGTTTCGATCTATTAATTAGATCATCTTCAGGGCATTTGTTGGTATATGGAAGGTGATAATAAATCATTTATCACAGAATAACGAGAAAAGCGAGTGGTAGTTATGTGTTATTCAGTTTTAAAAATTTTGAAGTTTGAAAGAAGAACGGTTTTGAAATGTGACGTCAAATGTTCTATTTTACGGCGTTAGTATAGAATGGTGTATGTGTGTGTATCGAAAGGCAGCATTGTGCATTTTTTAGGTGTGTGGTTGTGTGTGTGTATATATATATATATATATATATATATATATATATATATATATTAAAACCTATTAATGGACAGCAACAATCAATACAGTTGTTTAATTTAGAAATGATCATCTTTGCAATCAAGTGGATTGAAAATATGTATCTAAAAATATGTAGTTGTCCAAAAAAAAAAATAGTCCTTATATATATTTATGCAGTTTTGTCTTTTTTTGCAGTTCAGTAGAATTTGGTTATGAATAATACATAATAATATCTATTTTGATTGTATAAATGTTCTATTAGAAATTCTGGTATCCTGCAATTAATTTTTTATTAAAACATTGTTTTGAATGTACCTATTTATGGATGATACTGTGGATCTGTGGTTCTCAACCTTTTTCTATCCATGGCCCCCTTTTTTGATTGATGATTTTTTTAATGCACCCCCCCACACACACACACCCTTTCTAGCCGTTTACTTTAACAAATAAACATGAAAAAGTTTTGCACATCAATGTACATTAGTAACATAAAAAAAACACTTGAAAATACATTGTTAATGTATAAAGAGGAAAAAGTTATCATTTATTCAACCATTAATGTGATCCTTGGGTTTATTAGAACTAAAATTTAGAGGATGATAGAGTTATAGCACTGTTGTTCCTCTTATTGGACTTGTGCTACCCTCTCCCAATCCCAAAACTTTTCTATGGCCTCAATAAAACATACCAGGGACCCTAGTTAAAAATCACTGCTGTATATAGACAGATAAATATTATGTAAACTTCCTTGCATATAAACCTATATAAACTTTGTGTACATGTGTGTGTGTGTGTGTGTGTGTTTATTCCTTAAATCTTTAAATCTATGTCTTTTCTCTTCAATCAACCAACAGTTTTAGTGAAGGGATGGCATGAATGGAAAGACAATGAATTTATTTCAAACTCACTCAGTTGGAAAGTTTTTTTTTTAAAGAGAACAAACGAAGCTCTTAACAATGAACTGGGAAAACTTATCAGCAAAATAAATGTTAGAAATTAAATGTCACGTTTTGTTGTTAGAAAAATAAATAATCCTGACAAGATTTGATATTATGCAATAAATTTATTTTGATTTTGACAACATTTTTAATATGAATTTTGATTTGAAAATTTTTGCTGTTTATTATCTAAAAAGACAAATTACTTTGATCATTGAAAAAAAAAGAAGAAAACTGTTCAATGTAGAGGCCAATGAAACTAAAAATTAATTTGCCAACTTTAACAAAATATGAAATAAAAAATATATTTTTGCTTTTCATCTTTTCTGTGACATACCATATCCATTGGAGATCCAGAGATAGACTTTATGAGTATGTGCATAAACATGTGTAGGGAGACAATAAATGTCTTCTCTTGGATTTGTGGACATGTCTTTGGACGTGTCCATTGGTCACATGAGAATTCAGAATCATTTTTTTGTCCCCATTCTTTAAATGAGCAAAACTTGCCTTTTCATTTCTGTTCATTGAACAGAAATTAGATTTTGTGTCCAATCTCAACATTGATGGATACAAACTTTTCTCCATAGAATTGGAAATAGGTAAATTTACCAAATCATAATTTCAGATCATTGAAAAGGAAAAATTCTTGTCCAACTATTCCAACCTTACTTTTATGGGATCTTGATTTACTCAGACCTATTTTCATGTTCCCTTCATTATAAGTTGATTGAATTATCTTGGGTCTACCCATAGAAATAACCCAGGTATCTTCCAGTTACCTTGACCTAATGAGGATGACACAAGTGAGTTTTAAACTGTTAACAAAATCTCCCCCCACCTTTCTAGATTTTAAATATGTTTTGATTGCAATTTTACCCTTGAATGTGAAAATATTAAGTCAAGAATTTCTTCAAGAAATGTACTTAGATTTTTTCAATGTTAACTAGTTGAGCTTGTGGAAATTCCATGGTTTAATTAATATCAACAAAAGATATTATACAACATTTAGATAGATATATATGATAGAGCAAAATAAACTAATTAACTCAAAATAATATTTTATTCATTTAAACTTCAATATTTTTCTTAAAATAGATTCATCTGTTAGTATTATTTTTTTAACATTAAAAATATATTTGAGTATTCTTAGAATTTAAACAATAGAAAATCTTGATAACTGTTAATAATTGTTGCTATTTGGTTGTTCCATTCCACCATCTTTAACTGCATCAGTATAATATTTGATCAAGGAAATTTGTTGAATACATGCTTATTGTCTAAGTATACTTAAATTTTATGGAATTAAATAATATAAAGCAATTGTTAGTTACAATTCCTATACAGATTGAGTGAGAGAGTATGATAGAAAGTGGTTAGCTCAAGCAGACATCAACAAGAGCTGGTATGCTAAAAATTATTTTGGTAATTTGGTTCATCTTCTGTCTTATATAATAAAATCATAAATGAATGGGGATTGGGTGGAAATATGTTTCACTTAACTGAACCTTTCTATACCTCCTCCTTTGTGTCCCCTTTTCATTTTAAAAATTGATTTATTCAGTGTGTGAAATGAGAACAAAATTGATCTTTATTTTTAAATATTTTTCAAATTCAAAGACAAAGAGATGTCATTTCTAGAATCTAGAATCAATTAATGGGTGATCAAAGAAACAAAAAATCTGACCATAAAAGCCAAAAATTAATATAAATTTAAAAAAAAAGCCTTTAAAAATGATTTTATTTAACTTTATCAATTTAAAAGAAGCTTTTTGAAAAAGATGCTTTAAAAATCATGTTCAATAATATCTTCAGAATTTTGAGAAAAATGATGTAAACAGATTGTTTCAATCTATGAGTGCTTGGCTGTTGTTCAACCATTTCAAGTAATGCCTCATCTTCCACAACAAAAGGTCTTTCTGACCTTGGTTTATCTTCAAGACTGATGTCACCTTCTTGAAACGTCTATGTAACTATCGAGGATTTGGGGGATTAAGAAATAACATTCATTGCAAATGAAGATCCCACAAAATCATAATTTGCTTGCAGATTGAACTACAAACTGCTTTATTTTAAGTGTATTGCTCTAATCAAAAATTCACTTCTTGCTGGGTTATAGTTGCATGCATGCACGCACACACACACACATACACACATGATATATATATATATATATATTGATTATATAGTTTGCTATATTTATAAGTAAAGAGTGCTCAGTAACATTAATAGAGCATGTATATCTAAATCAGTGTAGCTAAAACATGAAATCAACAGCACTTGGTAACTGACAGTTTCTCACCTCTGCAATTTTCAAACCAAACTAAAATTCTCATACTTGTGTGTGTGTGTGTGTGTGTATATATATATATATATATATATATATATATATATATATATATATATATATATGGTAATAATAATAATAATGATGATGATGGTGATATTTTAGTAATATGTTATTATGGTCTGAAGTTATAAAACATTAAGATCCAAAAATTGTATTTGTAAAGAATAATTTAATCACAGCATTTTATGTCAATCAAAATCAATCAAAATCTATTGCCTTTAAAATCTAGCAGCTATTTCTTCTTCTTCTCTAACATATTGTTCAATGATCACAGATCTGTATTATTTTAAAATCTATGGGATAAAAAAATATGCAAATGAAAATAGTTTTATCTGATTCTTCTGCAACAATCAGATATATAAACATATACATGGGTCATTTGATAAATAAGGTGAATATTGCCTAAGAAAAACTGTTTAGAATTGCACTTTTTTCAGGAAATCAGTGGTGATGATTCTTCATGTCTCAGAGGCATGAATTTTTTCTTTACCTAAGAGTCTGTGGACTGTTTTTGATTCAAGCTCATAGTAAAACCCATGTCTAGTCCATTTCTTAACTAAAATATGCTTCTCTGTCCACAT